>CM055911.1:37214033-38414033 GCA_029582155.1 Panopea generosa | reverse complement strand
ACCTTGCGATACATGAGTGACATCAACATTACTGTCATCTTGTAATACGAATAGCTGCATGTTTATACTGCAGATCTGTCAGATGTTCTCCGTGGCCGAGTCGTCTAAGACACTGTCTTGGAATATCAAAGTATTTAGTTGATATGTAAGATGATATTTGTGACAGGGTCTCAAAAAAGTTATGTGGTAAAGTTGTTAGATGGGGCGGTGCCTGACGTCAGCTCTCTTCATCAAAAACCTGAAAGTGTAACCTGTTATGTGTTGAAAATTGGCGGCAAGTCTAAATGAAATAGTTCATATGACTGTTTTGTTGTATGTCAAACGCAGGAAACGGTCTCAATGACACACATACTTTTTGGTACATTTGTAACATATTCATATTATAATCGACGGTATCAATGTGAAATTCTGCCACACAGATGTATAAGTAAACTTGATCTATACTTGGTAATAGCAATAATAGCATTTTTATAACTTAAATTGTGTAGTAACGACTGTTAGTGCTACTACTATTGCTGTTGATGTTTCTTATACTACTGCTAATGTTGCTGTTTCTCATATAACTGATATGATTCTAACAACAATAATATCTCTGCTACTACTGTACTGCTACTGCTATTATTTCTTTTACTAGTTGGTTTGCTATTAATGCTACCTATGTTACTACTACTACTTCTACTACTGCTGCTGCTGCGGCTGCTGCTACTGCTACTGCTACTGCTACTGTTACTGCTACTGCTTCTGCTTCTGCTTCTACTACTGTTACTGTTACTACTATTGCTACCGCTACTATTTCTGCTGCTACTACTACAGTTGCTGCTGCTGCTGCTGCTGATGATGATGATGATGATGTTTACTCTTCTGCTTCATTTTTTCTTTCTGCTGCTTCTTTTTCTTTTTCTTCTTCTATTTTCTCTTCTATTTCAGGTTCGTCAACTGATCCGACCCCTATATATTATTTCCTTTACTGTTATACTACAATCATCACCATCACCACTACTGTAACTACTACCACTATCACTCTAACGCTACTATCACTACAACCACCCCCACCTACAACGTTCTATTTCTATATTTTATATTGGGCCGTAAGCTGTTCATGTTAAACATTAAGCCACGAGGCAGCGGGTAATGAAGACGCGGTTTGATAAAGAGCTCTCATTACTGCCGTTACATACAACTGTCCACCTTAATTATAAATGCTTCGGCTTGGTTTGACGGTGGTTAGTTTACAAAGATTTCATTAACATCACTTATATAATTATAACTGCACTTCACTTTGAAATTAAAACAAAACAATGAAGAGTAAATGATTGTTAATATAATAAGAAATGAAGAGTAAAAAATAGGAGCAAGAGAATTGATCTAAATTGGAATTTCTTTGCATTTTCCTATTAGCAATACAAAAAAGACCCACGCAAAACATTTTACGAAGATCATCAAGGTAGCAGAATCATATACTTGTGGCAGTAAATAAAGTAGCTAATGAATATAAATATAAATATTGATAGAATAAACGAAACAATAGCAGTATCAAACAATATATCAATATTGCGTAATGTTTGTACTTATCTCCGATGTACCTTCCGTTGCCGAACAACGATTACACTTTATCTGGGTCCATATTCATCCCTTGGAGACTGAACGAAAGTAATGGTTCCAAGTCGTTTACTAAAGAAAGACTATTTGAACATTTTATTGATAGTGATTTCATACCAGGATAAAAGTCACAATTTTGAATTTCCATCAGGGGAAACATTAGGTTAGTTAAATGTCTGTAAAGCCTGAAATGTAAATACTGCCCGCTCTGGCCCGTTATGTGACAGTTATGGAATACAACCCAAGGATTGTAAGTTGAAATAGTTTTTATTTTATTTAAAAGGACTAATTGATAAATTTTCACCTTTATCTGTTCCAGAAAATAAGAATAACTCATTATGTGTAGAGAACTTTTATTTCGTTTCTAAATTGTTTATTATAGTTTATACTAATTTAGTTTAGCTCAATTGTAAAGAAAGCTTTAAGCGCATATAACCGCTCTCGATTCTTCTTCCTGGGTACAACCAGTACTGAGTTTTATTATTTGAGAGTCATGGGACGAGCTGGTGATCGAGCCCGCAAACTAAGGTTTGAGCGGTCAACACTCTATCCACTACACTTCCGCCACGCTTTTCTAATTTGTTAAAAGGCATTACTTTTGTTAAGGGTTGAATGCCATCATATTGGCATATTCGTTGTCAAAAATGTCACAAATATTTTATTTTCAACTGTTTACAGTTTTGACAGTGTGGTCGATATAGTTCACCAAAATATCAAACAATTTTATGTTATGATTTTTTGCTCATATTTCCAAACTAGCATGACTTCACAAGTTACGTTAAATATTGATAATACTTAAATATCAAGTTTCAGAAGTCAACGCGTGGCGATTCAATGTTTCAATTTCGTTATACGGTCGCCGGGCCCGATTAGCTCAGTCGGTTACGCGTCTGACTATCAATCCAGAGGTCGTGAGTTCGAATCCCCCGCCCGGCAACAGTCTCCGTGATGATTGATATACGACAATGTGTCTCATTATCATTCGTCTCTCACCACTGATTCAAGTGGGAAAGTTATCAGTTAATTGCGGAAATGGGGTGTGCTGGAGTACTGGTTAATCCCAGGAAACAGTGGTTAGGTTAACTGATCGTCTGTTAGCCCTCGATGGCATAAAAATGACGCTAAATATTCAACCAACCAACATTATACGGTCATATTGCAATGTTTGATTTAATGCGTGAACGTGAAAATTCATGTAAATTCGATTTAAACATTTGCCATAACTGTGTCACTTTAAAATCAACTTCGACTCTGTCGCGGACAAGAATAATCTCATTTAAAGTCAGATCAACTTTTAAGCTTCCATCCTCTACGCAAGGTGTGCGCAGAGTATGGAAGCTTAAAGTTGATCTGAGTTTAATGAGATTGAGGCGAGAGTATTTCACTTTAAACCTCAACATAATGTGATATGTGTTTAATGTTTAAAATTTTATTTGAAAAAATCTTAATCATCAGTGGCAAAAGAATATAAACATTTTTATATTTCAGACATTTAAAACAGTTTTGCTGACAAAGATATAGAAATGTATCTGTCACATGAATACCCTCGCTGTTGATCGGAAACCATTTCATAGCTCCTGTAAATGTTTTTGTATGGTGTTTAGCGTCGCTTTCAACAATTTTTTCAGTCATATCGCGACGGTGTCTGCTTGAGACAGTATTTGAGCGCTGTCACACTGGAGTATCATGCCGCAGACACATGGTATGATACCCCATCCAGTCACATTATACTGACACCGGGCCCACCAGACCTATAACTCTCCTCTAAATGCTGAGCGTCAAGCGAGAAAGCTTCTAGAACCAAAGACTTTTTAAATTCCCCGATCGGGGATCGAACCCACGACCTTCCGCATGCGAGGCGGACGCTCTACCACTAAACCAATTCGCGGTCTAGCTCATGTAAAAAATGACCGATGTTAACAAATATCAGACTTGACCTGTGATTAATAAATAGTATTATAATTAATATTCTAAAATATTTAAGAAATTTCCGGTAATTTCATTGGTATGTGCTCTTAGATTTGCAGATTATACGTCTTTAAAATCGTCACGTTTGAAACGCGTTCTATGTAAGTCTACGTTATTTGTTAACAACATCACAGAAAAAAGTGTAAACAGTAGATTAAACAAATCTGTTTGACGATTTAAATTTGCTATTTATTTGTAAAATGTTAGAAATATAAAGATACATTAAATATTTTGAACAGTTTGGCAGTTTGAACAGTTTGATTTTTACCAGGAACTACTTTTGTAGCGCATCAGTTGCTGATATGCGTCATTCGGCTAAACGGTAAAACCTGAGTCGCTCGAATAACTTGGTTCAGCGAACAAATTTTAAAGATAAAATTTTAAGTGCGTAAGACTGCTGTGGAGTTAAAACGAATGAGCGACCATTAAAAACCTCATATACGGTCGCCAATTACAAAATTACAGTATACTTTACACTATAGTTATAGTTTTACCTCGGGCACACGAACGAACGAACGGAAGAACGAACGAGTGGACAGGGGTAACACATAATGCCCCTTTAAAACAATTCTTCGAATGGCGATGGCATAAAAATACTTTTAAACCACATTTAATCAAACAAAATCGTCCAACGTTACATTAAATACGGCGATGGGTATACCATGACTAAAAAATAAATGGGAATAACGAGACAACTAGATTCGCATATATAAGCAAAACATAGTCACATAAATGAAATTAATTAATGGTAGTTTTGCCGGCCGGTTAAACTATAGTAATTTGACAGGTGAAAGTTATTACCTATTTAGCTTAATTATAGTGAGTAATAATAACATTGACCTTTTGTAAATAAATAATTTTAACTGGCGTAAAAAATGCACTCCTTATAAATCGACGTTATACTAACACGACACGTTATTAGTCATTTATCTATTAATGTACTAACTCTTGATCATTTGTATTTTTTATAAATTAAATATATACAGTGTATGTACACCTGGTGTGTAAAACCTCAGTTGATTTTTTTCTTTCTTATTAAGTGGTTTAACTTTGTTTCACATGTTTATAAATCACAGAAAGACCCGATTTAAAACTGATATTGTATTGTGTGTTGGCATCTGCAATGCCAGACTATATTGAGAGAAGTAGGAGCCAAGTTTCTTCTGTTGAACGTTTACATTGTTGAAAAAAGTATCCATTCTCCATACCTAAATTTATTTTTCTAAATGACAATGCTTTCAAATATGTTAAATAATGCCAACTAAATAAAAAAAATCATTTACAAAGGGAAAAGGTAATTTTGAAACAAAGATTATTTTTGACATCTTGGGATCACGTCCTATGTCCAATGTAATGACGGACCTTTTTATTGTTTTACATGTATAATTATTCCTTTTTAGATTATTAAATATTATCAATTTGCAATAATACTGACAAGTTTCAGGCATTAAATGCTGTCATTTTTGTCAAAATTATATTGTTTAAAAGGTCATATATTCAGGCGCAAGATGTTTTTTTTTTCTAATTATTTCATTAAAGATAACATAAAATCATCAAAACTTTGCATTGAAACCGTAAAGAAACTCAATTATTCAATCGTAAGTAAACACACTATTCTACCTAAATACAATATTCAATCGTGAGTAAAGACACTATTCTACCTAAATACAATATTCAATCGTGAGTAAAGACACTATCCTACATAAATATAATATTCAGTCGTGAGTAAAGACACTATCCTCCATAAATACAATATTCAATCGTGAGTAAAGACACTATCCTACATAAATACAATATTCAATTGTGAGTAAAGACACTATCCTCCATAAATACAATATTCAATCGTGAGTAAAGACACTATCCTGCATAAATACAATATTCAATCGTGAGTTAAGACACTGTTCTACCTAAATACAATATTCAATCGCAAGTAAAGACACTATCCTCCATAAATACAATATTCAATCGCGAGTAAGAAACCAACTATCCTACATAAATACAATATTCAATTGTGAGTAAAGACACTATCCTACATAAATACAATATTCAATCGTGAGTAAAGACACTATCCTGCATAAATACAATATTCAATCGTGAGTAAAGACACTATCTTACGTAAATACAATATTCAATCGTGAGTAAAGACACTATCCTACATAAATACAATATTCAATCATGAGTAAAGACACTATCCTACATAAATACAATATTCAATCGTGAGTAAAGACACTATCCTACATAAATACAATATTCAATCGTGAGTAAAGACACTATCCTACATAAATACAATATTCAATTGTGAGTTAAGACACTATTCTACCTAAATACAATATTCAATCGTGAGTAAAGACACTATCCTGCATAAATACATATTCAATCGTGAGTAAAGACATTATCCTACATAAATACAATATTCAATCGCAAGTAAAGACACTACCCTCCATAAATACAATATTCAAACGTGGGTTAAGACACTATCCTACTTAAATACAATATTCAATCGTGAGTAAAGACACTATCCTACATAAATACAATATTCAATCGTGAGTAAAGACACTATCCTACATAAATACAATATCCAATTGTGAGTAAAGACACTATCCTACATAAATACAATATTCAATCGCGAGTTAAGACACTATTCTCCATAAATACAATATTCAATCGCGAGTAAAGACACTATCATCCATAAATACAATATTCAATCGTGAATAAAGACACTATCCTGCATAAATACAATATTCAATCGTGAATAAAGACACTATCCTGCATAAATATAATATTCAATCATGAATAAAGACACTATCCTGCATAAAAACAATATTCAATCGTGAATAAAGACACTAGCCTACATAAATACAATATTCAATCGTGAGTAAAGACACTATCCTACATAAATTCAATATTCAATTGTGAGTAAAGACACTTTCCTGCATAAATACAATATTCAATCGTGATATAGACACTATCCTACATAAATACAATATTCAAACGTGAGTTAAGACACTATTCTACCTAAATACAATATTCAATCGTGAGTAAAGACACTATCCTGCATAAATACATATTCAATCGTAAGTAAAGACATTATCGTACATAAATACAATATTCAATCGCAAGTAAAGACACTATCCTCCATAAATACAATATCAAACGTGGGTAAAGACACTATCCTACCTAAATACAATATTTAGTCGTGAGTAAAGACACTATCCTATATAAATACAATATTCAATCATGAATAAAGACACTATCCTACATAAATACAATATTCAATCGTGAATAAAGACACTATCCTACATAAATACAATATTCAATCGTGAATAAAGACACATACAATATTCAATCGTGAATAAAGACACTATCCTACATAAATACAATATTCAATCGTGAATAAAGACACTATCCTAAATAAATGCAATATTCAATCATGAATAAAGACATTATCCTGCATAAATACAATATTCAATCGTGAGTAAAGACACTATCCTGCATAAATACAATATTCAATCATGAATAAAGACACTATCCTGCATAAATACAATATTCAATCGTAAGTTAAGACACTTTCCTACATAAATACAATATTCAATCGCGAGAAAAGACACTGTCCTACATAAAAACATTATTCAATCATGAGTAAATTGTGAAAGTTTTTCGGTTGATAAAACATATCTTCAAACTGTGTTGATTGTTCATGTATTGTCACTGTTAATATGCACGTATATATTTTATTTGATACATAAACATGACAAACTAGTAAATTTATCATTTGAGGTAGATGCATGTATATGTTAATTTACATAGCAACCATGTAGAAAATCACTCAACTTTCCTTTTTTTTATTTCTGGAGTAAACAAAGTCGTTGTATATGCTTGTCATTCATAAAAAGGCACTTTAAAATAAAAAGGTAAGCTTTTATTATTTACTAATATCGGCAATGACATAATATTATCTAAGAAATATCTTTCTGTTCAATGCGTAAACTGAAGACTCTGTGAAAGAACCATTCGAACATAATATAGTCATAACCCATTTCCATTTCCAATTTAGTTTTTTAAATTCACAATTCAAACATGACAATGCTTTCAAAATACATGTATTCCAAATACATCAATAATACCAATTAAATCAGAATTAATGACCATTACAATAAAGTATAAACCCACCATTGATTTTTGTTCTTTATTTTATAGTAAATAATAAAAGTTTGAAGGCTTGTCATTCATAGAAAATCCCAAATGAAAGAAGTGAACCCTACATTTTACTGTTTCTCAACCTCTGCACTATCAAAATATGATGAGAAAAGAAGGGATCATGTGTCATATAAGAGTTGTTTTTTTCTGCTCAGTGTGTACACTGGTGACAAAGTGAAAGTAGACTTCCGAAATCATGTATTCATACCCCAATTTCTAAGCATCATTTTTTTTCTCTAAATTCACAATTCAAACATGACAATGCTATCAAAATGTTCAAAATACACCAATAATGCCATTCAAATAAAAAAATGAGCATTAAAATAAGGAAAATGCATTTTTAAAGAAGAAGAATTGAAGATTATTTATAATCGCCATTATGCGACTAACCCACGGAATCACTTCCTTTTTGCACTGGTGGTACTATGCCATAAAGGTAATATATGTATAATTAAAAAAAAATACAAAGACTGCTTATGGCCACCATTTTGGAACTACCCTATAAAAGCACTTTCTATGTATATTATGACAGGGAGTTTCTTTTGTGTCACGTGACCAGGTTAGGCCAGGTGGTCAATAGCTAGTCAGCTGGAGAATCACATCGCCAAAATCTCCAGCAGGTACTTAAACAGATGTTCTGAGTAAGAGAAAACACAAAACGTGTATTATCACGCTCAAGGCTGATCTATCACAGCTAATATTCATTTCAAACATGTTGATAATGTATATTGTAGGTTAACGCTACTATACTTGGCAAGGTCTGAATGTAATATAACTTATGTAAATTATCTAGTTGGCAATATTTTATATGTATCCATAAACATGAGTTGAGTGTCGTTTTCTTCAGGACTACACGATACTGTGCGAATATATGCCATCACATTCAAACACACATATGTATTAAATGCTCAATAAACAGGACGGCATATATATATATACGAATTTTATATATATATATATATAAATCGTAAATTCCGTTCTTGTGAATATAATTACCTCCCTTTATATATATATATATATATATATATATATATATATGGAGATACTTATTTGTGAATATCAAAGACATATATGTACAGACTAGACTACGGCGAGTGCGCCTAGCTACAATGCAAACCGTAGATACAATATCAAGGCCTATGCCAAACCAATAATTTTGGTGTCGACCATGACTTTTATACTATGGATTTACAGGCAACACAGCTGGACTGGACGGACAATTTGCATACATGAACTGATAGCTTTATATGAGTAGGATCAAGTTAAGGATCCATGACTACTCACATGCTATATAAAGGACAGATTCATAAACCCGTTAAATCATGGAGATACAGTGAATTCATATATATTTAATTTCATAAATGGAGGTAATTATCTTCACAACAACGGAATTTACGATTTTTGAGATCTTTTCAGATGTATATCTTTTACAGATATTTTACAGATGTATGTTAATTGTCCGTCCAGTCCAGATGTGTTGCCTGTAAATCCATAGTATATAAGTCATGGCCGACACCAAATTTATTACGCTTACGAGTCCGCTTCTTTGGTAGAACCAGTACTGAATTTTGTGTTTGAGAGGCCAACAGGTCGAGCTGGGGACCGAACCAGCAACCTCTGGCGTGAGCGGTCAACACTCTGTCCACTTCACTGTCGCCTCGATTATTAGTAATTATCAGGAAATAAATTCAGAACAAGAGCACCACAAGCAGGTGCAGACACCATTCTTTTTTTCAAATATATTAAGTAGGTAAAATCAGTGAAGTCAAACATAATGGTGATTTAAAAAAAATCACAAAAAATAGAGATGTCTGAGAACAACGTTAACTCGCCTTGTCACAGAACAGTATATTATAATGTACCATCAGAAAAACAAATATATCTGTATGAATGAAACCATCTTTCATATTAGCAAAGTAGTAAATACATGTATATGCAAGTAGAACTGTTAGAAAAATTATAATAATTATACTAATAATAATAATATAATAATGTTAGTGATAATAATTATACATAAGATATTTACCAAAGGGTCACTGATACTTCATTCTGGTGTGAATATACCAGTTTATGTATCGCTCAATACTCTTCTGCAGTATTATAGTTATGTTTTATGTACATGGGTTTTACTGATGCTGAGATGTTTACTCATCTTTAAAAAAATATCAAAATACTTGAATTCCATCTCTTTCAAGTATTTACAGTTAGTTACTTTGTGCAACTTTAATTCGATTGTTGCGATATATTCCACGTGTACCGATGTTTATGAAATAGAAATCGGAGCTTGGTCTGTCATGCCGAAATACTTGTGATACTCTAGTAAAACAAGAGTCAACATAGCGAAAAAAAAGTATCTTGAAACTTTTGAATTTGACTTTTATCTAAAAAAACGTTCTCATGTAACAATGTTTTACCACTCTCATTAAACGAGTTTATATTCAAGACAATGTAACTATTATATATCTACAGTGATTGAGCAAGACACTTATTCCGCATATGCTTATTACTGGCTGTACCCATGAAGACCTCGGGCATGATTAGCTTAAGTTGTAGGAACTTGTTTCACAATAGAAGTAAAATAAATAAGTTTAAACATATGCACAGTGGTTTATTATGGTGAAATGTCGAAACTACGCTGGTGAAATGTCGAAACTACGCTGATGAAATGTCGAAACTACGCTGGTGAAAAGTCGAAATAATTTTTTACCATCGTAGTTTCGACTTTTCACCATCGTTGTTTCATCGTTGTTTTGACTTTTCACCGTCGTTGTTTTGACTTTTCACTATCGTTGTTTCGACTTTTACCATCGATGTTTCGATTTTCACCTTCGTATTTTTTTAATTTTCACCATCGTTGTTCCGACTTTTTACCATCGTTGTTTCGACTTTTCACCATCGTAGTTTCGACTTTTCATCATCGTAGTTTCGACTTTTCACCATCGTTGTTTCGACTTTTACCATCGTTGTTTCGACTTTTCGCCATTGTTGTTTCGACTTCTACTATCGTTGTTTCGGCTTTTACCATCGTTGTTTCGAGTTTTATCATCGTTGTTTCGACTTTTCACAATCATAGTCCTGTTGCGCATACGTAGTCGAAATTAAAAGCATGGACGAATCATTAACATATAGTTTGTTAAGTGTTTTCTTATATTTTGTTAGTAATAGTAAAAAGTTCAAAGGTTGGAGGTTATAAAAATGAACACTGATGCGGTGTTCACAAAATCCAGGAATCGCAACTAGTGTATTTCTTATAAATATAATATTCTAAAAGGCAATAATGAGTTATAAATACATGTATCACAAAGTATGTTAGACAAATTGATATATATTTAAATGTTCAAGCTCTGGAAATGTCTTAAATAAATCTTAAAACGCTTGGTCCATTTCCATTTTGCATAAAACACTGTTTTTTTTCTGTAAGAAGAAATACCTAAGTGGATGAAATATTTTAAGAAGAATAATCGTTCCAGTGGTCGATAGTGTGTGTTTTCTTTATAAAGAAACGAAATTATCACATATTTTGAAAGAGAAAATTTATCCCATACATAATAGTCACACGTTTCTTCATAAACATAAATGAAGTATTTTAAGAGGCACGGCATCTGTAACACAGTTCAATAATAATTTGTTTGAAATAATTACTAAGATTAACTGCATTAGTTGACATATACTTGTGTAGGACGTTCTCATGTAATATCGTTTAAACTTTGTATTCTGGACATGGTTTTGTCATTTTAAAGGGGGTCGTATTTTCAGTGTCAGTAGGTCAAATTCGTACATGGATTATATTTATAAAATGTTCATCAAGTAATCTTGACATGTTAAAAGTGTTATATTTTTCTAATGTAAAATAATTGCAAACAGGTAAACCTGGATATCCGTAAAACCAAATACGAATATCTGAAGGCTATACCGGTGACATTGTCGACTCTTTAAACACGCTATGCTTATTTTAAACATTCACATCACCCAAAGGTGTCAGGTCAGGCATTTAGTATTACGACTCCGCGCTACTTCAAAGAAAAAATAGTTCCCTTCAGAATCATGTTTTTTTCCGTCTGGTTTATTGCCGCTCTCGTGAAGTGTCAAAGGTCAACTTTGTATATAATTATAAGCTAATCACTGACCATGTGATTGTCACCGAAACGCTAACACGACGAGACGTAACGTGTCATTTTGAAGAAATAAAATGTAATCTATTGATATGATGGATTACTACGCCTTGGGCACAAAGTAAACATTGTCATGTAGTTTTTTTTATCAACCATTAATAGTCGTAATGTTGGCTGTTGAATAAAACTGATGATTATGGTACATATTTGATAGTCTCTGATGTATTGTATGGAAAACAGCTACGTGTCTAGCAATGCTTTAGTCATTTTATGACAATGTCTGCGTGAGGAAATAGTCTACAATGTAATAAGTGGAAATATATATATATATATATATATAGAGAGAGAGAGAGAGAGAGAGAGAGAGAGAGAGAGAGAGAGTTATATATCAGGATTAAATTTTAAAATAGTCTTAAAACAGCTTTCCCCAATATATCTTACTTATATAATCTATACTCTCACTGATACAGTATTGTCCCAAGAATGTATATTTAATCAAAGTATCTGAAGTACTGAGACATAAGCAAACAATGGTCAAAAAGAAATGAAATAAAAATGTTTCTGTCAGATGTAGCTCGGAACAGTATATAAGCATACTGATGGAAAGAGATATAGCAGAGGTTACTATTTATAAACCATTGCTTATTGTATGTATACAACAAAATACATAAGATAGGATAGAATATATCTAATTTTTTTTAGAATGTTTAGCTGTGAAAGTAATATTTCATAGTACAGATTATAGATATTTTATATTTTGTTTTCACAGAAAGTTCAATCTCCAAGTAAAATTGTATATTTCAAAGATAGTTTATGTAAATGTTTATATTAAAAAAGAAATAGTTCTGTTCTTAAATTGAATAATTATATATTTGAAAACATGTTTATTTCTTGTACATATTGTAAAAACAAAACAATCTCCAAGTTGATTACTGTACTATAGAATGGCTAATCTCCAAGATAATCTGCATGTTCATTGTATAAATCTTTAAAAAAAATGTCCAGTCTCCGAGTTAAAATCTATATTTTAAAGAAAGTTTAATCTCCAAGATGATCTAGATGTATTTACATTTTTTATAAAATATCTTCATAAAAAAAAGTTTAAATACAAAATTGCATAGCCAAGTAGGATTATAATATATTTCACCTAAAGTAAATCTGCCAGATGACATATATATGTATTTAAAAAGTTGAATTATGACACTCAGAATATCGTTAGCTGAGAGTCGATATACTATATATGTATATATTGATTCTAAAATCATGTTCAATAGCCAAGTTGAACTATGCAAATGATATCTAAAAAACACCAAAGAACGTTGCTAGAAAATGTTCAAAGGTACAATTGCATATACATGTATGGACAAATCATTTCTGTTTTGCCTTTTTTTTGGAACGAACCTATATTTATATGATACTCATTTATGGAGTAGTGTAGGAAAAATAGTATTGCTAGTGATATGAACGAAAAAAATATTTGCCACCGGCGGGATTCGAACCCGGTCGCCCGTGCGACAATCGATGATGTACATGTATCCATCCGCTCGATTTATTAGATAAATGAATACAAAAATAATAAGTAATCAATGGAATATACAATAACAATATACCCAAGTACCGAACAAAGGTGGTAGCTGGCTGGTTTATATCTCCAAACTCCAATGTGGAACTATTTCCTTCCGCTTTTGATATGTGTTACTTTTTATACAACGTCTTTCTACGAAGATTAGAAACGCGACCACTAAACCTAAGCAAATTTGCCCAGGTACAAATGCCAAAATGAATGCTGAGGTGAAGATCGTCAAGCAATATATAAGTGCTGTCTATTTTTAGAATTAGGATTTCGTTTCAATTTCATCACACCGATCAAAATGTCGTTTTTGTCATCCTTTGATGTATTTGACATGTATATATACATATCAAGTCTCTGAAAACCACATCAGCATGTGGACGTATTCTTAGTTATATGAACAATTATTTTTATGCCCCTCCCCATTTTAGGGTGTCATATAGTAATCGCAGTCCGTCCGTCTGTCCGCTCATCCGTCCGGCTGTCTGTATGTCCTTTCGTCCGATATTTCGTGTCCGGCCTGTAACTTTGTCGTAAATGGGTTTTATTGATACTTGCTACAGATGATCTACATAACATGACAACGTGTCGCGCATAAGACCCACACCCGTACCTCAAATGTCAAGGTCACACTTCGAGTTTGTTTGGCAACACTTTGAGTCTGTGTGAGATTTCGTGTCCGATCTGCAACTTTATCATGCAACGGTGGATTTTATAAATACTTGCAACAAATGATCAACATAGACGCGACGTCAGAATTTGAGGCTTATGCCGATTTCAGGGTAATGCGGGGAATAAAAGACTGTTAATATTGTTGAATAATCATATTATAAAAACTATTTTACACCAAATTGAAGATAATTCCATTTTCATTGTAATTGTAATATTTTTATTTACCATATTGTAACATGTACACCATTGAAAACATTAACGATTTTGCATCAACAGAAAAACACGATGAGTGATGTAACAGACATTATCAAGTAGTACGAGTTAATAAACGATTTTAGGGTGGACAACGGAGCCAACTCGTTTTAAAAAAACACGCATGACGTTGAGACTTGCACAGACGGAAATGATGTAAAAAAAAAGGTTGCGGCAACAAAAGAAAAGACAGAAAATTATAATTTAAAACTATAGAAAACTATGAGATTTTTGGCAAAAAAGGAATGAAGAAAACCATGGCTAGGTATTAAATTCATTTCACTAATTTATTTTAGACAAAACAGGACTGTATGTACATTTTAAAATACGTGTTTTCTTGTTATTTATGAGAAGTTTCGTAAAATTGAAAAAGAAAATAAGTTTAAAACGTTTTTTTATGGAAATACGATTTCTAGTAAAAATGTCACAAATGATGAAAAACATATATTGCTAATTACACTACTAACTTTCGCATCCAATACATATTTCCTTATAAACGTATATCAATCTTATTTTAATCACATAATATCGTTTTTATAAAGAACAACATGTTGTAATATCATTGTAAATTTCTAACGCATAACAAAGTTATAACAGTTTATTGATTTCTAATAAAAATGTCACAACGCTAATTTTTTAATCGACGTGACGTAGCGTGTATTTGAGAAAATATGGTTTGAAGGAGCACAAATATACAGCTCTTATCCCAGCATCATCTATTCTTTATATTATTGAAAACAAAAAAATAAAACATTAAATTTGAATGTAGACGACTATCTATCAATTTTGTAAGTACTAGAGGAACTCGATAAATATTACTTTGTAAATTGAATGTATGTAGACGTATTACAGATTACGCAAATGTATTTGTTTCAGTCGTACCATTTGACATGTGAGTTAATGTGTACCGTTATTTTGCTAATGACTTCAATAATATCGGCTGGATGTATTATTATAAACGTATTATATTGTACAATAAAAAAGCAAATCAAGTGTTTACGCACGTTATTTTTTTTTAATTAACCAAAATTTACATAGATTTTGACATTGAATATATTAAGACGTTTTCGACGTTACACCTTTTAGCTTCAACTTCTAACGCAACGTCAGAACATGACGACGTGTCGCGCGTAACACCCAGACTCCCACTTCAAAGGTCAAGGTCACAATTCAACTTTGTTTGACAACACTTTTAGTCTGTACGAGATTGTGTGTCCGGTCTGTAACTTTATCACCTATGGATAAACTTCAATAACACTTGGCTCAATTCATCAGCATGACGTGCCGACGTGTCGCGCATAAGACCCACACCTTACCTCAAAGGTCAAGGTCACACTTTCAAATTGTTTTATATTTCGTGTCTGGTCTGTAATTTTAACTTGGCTTTATTGATCAAGATGACATGACGACGTGTTGCACGTAAGACTCACACCCGTACCTCAAAGGTCAAGGTCACACTTTGAGTTTATTTGACAACAGTTTGAGTCTGTTTGAGATTTCAAGTCCGGTCTGTAACTTTATCATACATGGATGGATTTCAAAATCACTTGGCTAAATTGATCAATTGGTCAACATGACATGACAACGTGTCGCGTGTAAGACATAATACCTTACCTCAAAGGTCAAGGTCACACTTACAGTTTGTTTGATATTTCATGTTTGATCTGTAACTTTGTCTTACATGGAGGGATTTTGAATTAGCTTGACACAAGTGATCTACATATCATAAAGATGTGTCACCTGCATTTACCTGTAGAAATACCAGATCTTTACAACAGATATCAAGGTCAAGGTTACACAAAGGTCAAAGTAACACTTTAATGTAAAAAAAATTGCGTGTCTAGTCTGAAACGTTAGTCCATTATTCTTGATATTCATGGATACATTTAATTGTTATCTATTATAAAATATATCGCTATTTTCACAGACCATTTGTGGGGCATGTGACACTTACCAGTGACATTTCTTGTTTGATATAACCTTCATACACAAATCAATTACACTTACGGTCAACTATCAAGGCAAAATTTCAATTAAAGAATTCAGATATTGAATAGGCTTTTCTAATTTTAAATATACAATTCCGTTTATGAACATTGTCATGTGTAACCGTGCATTCAGACTACCTAGCTAAACACGGGCGGATTGCATTCAGGAACAGTGTTAAAGTGGAGTTTTGTAAATAAAGTTACACCGTTCCACGTATATATTTTATGTAAAGCTGTATTTACAAACACATGAATGTGTGAATCGACAAGAAGCACAACTTTTGTTTTATGAAACGGTAGGTTAATGAGACGGGCGGAATTATCTGCTCTTAGACGAGAAGGCTGCAGATAAAGGTAGTGTTAGTCTTGATAATATGCGACGTTTGCTTTTCTAAAAGACAAACGACTTGACAAATTCGGCCGAGAATAAAAATCATTTTTGATTAGTTGATTCAAATAATCGGACTATCTCCGAGATTTACATAGAATTTCAAAAGAGTATCGTTTGGATGTTTATTTCAATATCAGTGGCGTAGGCACTATAGGCACTCGCCTACACTTTTTTCTGAGAAATCGAAAAAATAAAAATGCCAAAAATGTAATAAAAATCGTATCCCTAGAGGGGGGGGGGGGGTAACTATAAATACGCAACAAAAATAATCATTAAATATGATCCAAATGTTTAACATCATTTTATCAATTTTGGTTATAAAACAGTGAATTCAATGTTAATATTAAGGATAACCAAGCCAATAGACACGTAAGAAATATACGCCTAAACGCTCCTACGACGGCCTAGTTGAAAATAAATTCGGGGAAGCATGTCCCGGATTCCCTACAACTGAGCCTACACACCATTTTCAGCCAAGCTTTGCCCCTGCGTTTAAGCGGCATCTATTCTCAAAGCAACGCTGAATAAGTACCATGATTCCAATTATAACACTTGCAAGACAAAATTCCAAATGTCCTAAATCTGACAACGAACAATAAAAACATGTGTATATATGGCTTCTGTATTACACGCGGTCGTAACCAGATCGCGAATACAATACCCGTGAATGGATTATAAATTATATTAATAGCTATTTCAATAAAAAAAAAACGCGCATTATTATGTCCCTTTTTCTTTAATTGGACAGATGGGTATAATGGTAAAACTATAAGTGCAGAAAATATAACAAATGATAAAACATTTATTCATTAATATACTGACTTAATAAACATAATTTGTTATCACTTTATATTGATATTATTTTAATGTTTGTAACATGATAAACGTTTTATCTTACGTATATAAAAGACATAAAAATATATACGTCGATTGTTACTTTATTTGCCGGCGGTTTACCAGTTAAGTGAATAGCCCATATTTGAAATCCAACCTAAAGCATGGTTGCATTCTTACAATTGCTTAATCACCGGTCGTGGAGGATTAAGCGCCTTTCCTATTTTCTTACATTCTAAACTACTACTGTTGACTTTTATTTTCTTCAAATTACTATCCTAGTACACAATACTTATACAGTATTTCTTGTTATCTATAACCAATTTTTCTTCATTTTTTTCCATACTTACACCAATCTTTTTAACTTTGCTTATTTCAATGCTGACGTTATACTCCAATCTTGTTTTCCTTAATTACACAATACTCAATTCTTGTAATCTAGTTTACATTCCATACTTACTTGGTTCTTGTAATCTTTGTTTCTTTTTTCAATTAATACTTCAATCTTGTTAACTTAATTTCTTTCCATACTATGTTCGTGTTATCTTTATTCTTTCCTTACTTACTTGATTATAGTTATCTTCGCTTCAATCTAATTATCTTGTATGACGGGTTATTTAAAAAGTAGAAAATGGTATGGAAACCTATGGAAACATGTATGTCCCAAAATAATGTTTAAACGAAGGTTTTTTCGTGATGTCTAGGCTGTAGTGAATGTGAATAATGGATTATGCTTAGTCTACACATGGTGTCATGTATTTAAATTGTATTCGTCTGTTTGGAGATAATCGATCGGAACCTTTTCATGGAAAATATATATTGATCACCTTGAGATTGACATCTTTGAAATATATAAACTTTGTTTTCTTTCTTTTTTCAAATTTATACTTTTAGACGATTTTTTCCAATAGGTAATCTAATTTGAAGGCTTTATTTAAAAGAAAAATACCACTATGATTATTTAATTTAAAAGACTGGAATTTTTCTTAAGATCATTTTGGACATGTATTTTAAATACACGTGCAAAAATGTAAAATTGGACATTGAATTTTAGGTATATCTATGTAGATCATCTTGGAGATTGAACTATCTTTGAAATACAGCATTTAACCTTCTTTGAAAGGTACACAAATATTTATCACCTTGGAGACTGAACTGAGAAATATTTTTTAACATTCTAAATTAAAGTTAGTTAAAACAGAATATTATTTTGTCTTATGTGTTTTGTTGTATGTATTGTACATTGTAACATATAATAAATCACTTCCATCAGTATGCTTACACATTTCCAGGCTACATCTGACACAAATTTTATTATTTCATTTCTTTAATATGTTAAAGCCATTTCTGAGCAACTACAACAGCAAAACTGCAAGGATCATAATTAACAGTTTTAAACCATTTTATGGCGTCGGCGCAGTCTTCATTTACGAAGGAGTGTTGTATATTGAAGAAGAAAAAGAAGAAGAAGAATCCACCAAGTCAAAGACTATAGCATAACAAATAATAACAAGGAAGTATATATTCCTACCGCGTTATGTGACGCTGGTAAATACTGTTTGTACAATCTGGAGCAATCAAACGGTTACATAACTTTCTGAGAAATCGAAAAAAAAAAAATGCCAAAAATGTAATAACAATCGGACACCTAGCGGGGGTAAACTATAATTTCGCAACAAAAATAATCATTGACTATGATACAAATATTTAACATCATTTTATCATTTTATTTGCCGTATTGTTTTGTTGAAATTATCCAAACTTACACAGTACTTATATACACTCAATAGATACGAAAACACAACTTAAGAATACATATGGAAACGCAACACAGGAATACATATGGAAACGCAACACAGAAATGCATATGAAAACGCAACACAGGAATACATATGGAAACGCAACACAGGAATGCATATGAAAACGCAACACAGGAATACATATGAAAACGCAACACAGGAATGCATATGAAAATGCAGGAATGCATATGAAAACGCAACACAGGAATACATATGAAAATGCAACACAGGAATACATATGAAAATGCAACACAGGGTTTAAAGGGGAATGACTTGGAAATAAATAAATAAGACCAATGTAGGAGAGTTCAAATTATTCCGTAACATCTCAAGAAAACAGCCAATAACATCAACAGACAATAATTTCTGTGTGTATGGATATATACACTCGTGCTAAATGTTGCATTTTCATATCTCTTCCTGTGTTGCGTTTTCATATCTCTTGAGTATAATTATAATAATAATAATATATATCAGAAAAGTTGAGGACCATGAATTGTTAAATGATATATGCGCTCTAGCAAACGTATTCCTTATTTAATCTTCACCAAACCTACATGAAATGTGTTTGAATCGTTTCATTATTTGCAAACTTATTTAAAATACCAGGTTATTAATGTGGGCATAGGACACCGACACCCGGGCTATTATACTTTTTGTCTTATCCAAGTCTCAGTACTAGACTCGGAACTAAAACGTTCTGTTATCAGGACCTTTATTTTCCACGAGCGGGAGTTGTAATATATGATACATCGTTTTACTGCCTAATATTTTGAATAACTGAACCAACTATAGTTACAGCCTGGAGAAGGAACATTTGACCCAGAACCATCCTTGACCCAGCACCATCATTGACCCAGCACCATCCTTGACCCAGCACCATCCTTGACCCAGCATCATCATTGACCTTGTGATGGTAATTGTTGTTTAACGTGCGTCATCTGCATGTTTCGAAAACGCATGTCTTATTATTAAAATAAGACCATCCCATGCAGGATAACTGCCATTAGATAACTTTGACCTTTGTAGCAACCTTGACCTTTGGATGGTGGACACATTTATATGTAAATGCCCATGAGTTATATAGTCTCCTCTCCTCATTCTGAGACTGGGGCGAGGGGGGGGGGGGGGCATAATAATAAACATATATAATGGTAATGTAAAACTAAGTATATCACAATGGGGTTTTCAAAAAGAAATACAAGTACAACATTTCTTCAGTTAGGATAACAATTTATTGACTCAGAATATATATGACTGTATAATTAGGTATATTAATCAGAAAAATAGATGATGAAATACAAGAAACACATGTTTGGGACGAAAACGGGATCACTGAAGATGTACCCACCACTGATTACATGGCAAAAGTAACAAAAATACAACAACATTGACATTTACTTGATGCAGAGTAAAACAAAATAAATGGTGAAAACCAGGTTGAAGATGTTGAAATGCTTTGTCAGGACATCCATATATCAAGGTATATTTTACAATTCAGCAACCATAACACAATACGCATGTTGTTGACTATATATACATGGTAAGGCCATTGCTAATTAATTGCTAGATTATCATCCAAATTGTTCTTTAAAACAGGGATGGCGGGAGGATTTTATTTGTTATTTTTAAAATTTTTGATGTTTTTTTAATAAATAAAATATAATTTTTTTTTTTTTTTATTTATTTATTTTTTTTATAATAATAAAAAGGGTTTGGGTAGCATACAAATTAGGGGACAGGCATGGATGATAATCTAACATCTAATTTATTATTGCTGTTGAATGTTAAATATATGGTGTCACCAAATGTCTCTCACCTGATTTAACCTGTCACTTTCTTTCAAATTTTGAATGGACTAAGTTTATACATGAGAAAATAAGACTAATCTGTAACAGTGTTTTTCCATACCATTTCAAGTAAAAAAAAAAATTTCCTTCATGGAGTGTCATTGGATCCTAGCCCCTTGATTTGAACAAACTTAAAACCCTTATTCATATGAATCATTTATACCAAATACAAATTAAGTTTGGCCTTGAAACCCTTACTCATAACGATCATTCATACCAATATAAAATGTTGTAAGTCGGTTCCAGAGAAAAAGATTTTTAAATGAAAATGTTTCTATGTTAAACTGACAAGTCTGCAGGACATAGTCAATTTTGACGGTAGGGTCATGGCTTGAACAAACCCAAGGTGATACTATATATGCAAAATATCAAAATTGAGGCCTTGTACTTTCAGAGAAGAATGTTTTTGAAAATTAAATAAAAAACACCCCGATAACCTGGGGTGGGGTCAAATTTGACTCCATGATGGGTTCTGAATTTTGAATTGCCAAAGAAAACTGGGTGATCACAATATGACACCTTAAGTTTCAACTCAGGTGATCTAAATACTTACATGATATATGTACATGTATATATATATATATATAACACCTTTAAGGACAATGTCTTAATACAATAATCAAATGAAGCAAGCCTCGGCTAAAATAAAATAATCAATAACAATGTCATTGTAAACATGACTTGTATATGGAAAACAAATAAATTGACAACATGATTTAAATTCTCAAAAGAGAAATATTTTTTAACAAGAAAGAAATATATATACACTAAGGGGAAATAATAATACATGTAATATAAAAATAATCTACATATACCATCAAAAGATAAAATAACACATTTAACGGTACTAATAAAGTCACCCTCAATACCATGGAAAAGATAAACTACACGCCCTTTACAGTATCATTCAGTATCAAACTAACATTGTTAGTGGCTCAATAAAATAGAATTATGAGCAAGAGAGCTAAGATAGCTTTCAGAGATTTATCTAAAGCTACTGCCCATGGATCTAAAATGTTTGGTAAACTTTGTAACATGTTGGCATCCAAATTAACACAACAAAACAAAAACAACAGCATGTTATATAATTCTATCATGATTGAATAATATCAATATCTAAAATAAATCTCAGAGGAGGGTCCAACAGACCACAATTATTCTATTTTAACCCTTTACTCCATACGCATTTTAAGTAGACTCTTCCAAAGTCAAAGCCACACATAGTCAATTTTCATAAGAAGAACATTTTACCTATTTATTTTGATAGAACTGAAAACAGTGCAGAACCTGTTCTGATTGCTTGTTATGAGCAATCAGAACTGGTCCTACGCTGTTTTCAAAAACCTTCTATATTAGAGGTGTCCAAAGCCATCTATATTAGAGGTGTCCAAAGGCATCTATATTAGAGGTGTCCAAAGGTGTCTACATTAGAGGTGTCCAAAGGCATCTACATTAGAGGTGTCCAAAGGCATCTATATTAGGTGTCCAAAGGTGTCTACATTAGAGGTGTCCAAAGGCATCTATATTAGAGGTGTCCAAAGGTGTCTACATTAGAGGTGTACAAAGGCATCTATATAAGAGGTGTTCAAAGGCGTCTACATTAAAGGTGTCCAAAGGCATCTTTATTAGAGGTGTCCAAAGGCGTCTTCATTAGAGGTGTCCAAAGGCGTCTATACTAGAGGTGTCCAAAGGCATCTATATTAGAAGTGTCCAAAGGCTTCTATATTAGAGGTGTCCAAAGGCATCTATATTACAGGTGTCCAAAGTCGTCTATATTAGAGGTGTCCAAAGGTGTCTACATTAGAGGTGTCCAAAGGCATCTACATTAGAGGTGTCCAAAGGCATCTATAATAGGTGTCCAAAGGTGTCTACATTAGAGGTGTCCAAAGGCATCTATATTAGAGGTGTCCAAAGGCTTCTATATTAGAGGTGTCCAAAGGTGTCTACATTAGAGGTGTCCAAAGGCATCTACATTAGAGGTGTCCAAAGGCATCTATATTAGGTGTCCAAAGGTGTCTACATTAGAGGTGTCCAAAGGCATCTATATTAGAGGTGTCCAAAGGTGTCTACATTAGAGGTGTACAAAGGCATCTATATAAGAGGTGTTCAAAGGCGTCTACATTAGAGGTGTCCAAAGGCATCTTTATTAGAGGTGTCCAAAGGCGTCTTCATTAGAGGTGTCCAAAGGCGTCTATACTAGAGGTGTCCAAAGGCATCTATATTAGAGGTGTCCAAAGGCTTCTATATTAGAGGTGTCCAAAGGCATTTATATTACAGGTGTCCAAAGTCGTTTATATTACAGGTGTCCAAAGGTGTCTACATTAGAGGTGTCCAAAGGCATCTACATTAGAGGTGTCCAAAGGCATCTATATTAGGTGTCCAAAGGTGTCTACATTAGAGGTGTCCAAAGGCATCTATATTAGAGGTGTCCAAAGGCTTCTATATTAGAGGTGTCCAAAGGCATCTATATTAGTGGTGTCCAAAGGCGTCTACATTATAGGTGTACAAAGGCATCTCTATAAGAGGTGTTCAAAGGCGTCTACATTAGAGGTGTCCAAAGGCATCTTTATTAGAGGTGTCCAAAGGCATCTTCATTATCGGTGTCCAAAGGCGTCTATACTAGAGGTGTCCAAAGGCATCTATATTAGAGGTGTCCAAAGGCTTCTATATTAGAGGTGTCCAAAGGCATCTATATTACAGGTGTCCAAAGTCGATATTAGAGGTGTCCAAAGGTGTCTATATTAAGTGTCCAAAGGTGTCTGTATTAGAGGTGTCCAAATGCGTCTATATGAAGTAAAGGGTTAAATTCTTGATTGTCTATAAGTCTTCAAAATAATATGATCTAGCATTTAAGTTCTATATAATCGCGGAGTTTGGATGGTATAGGTAGCTTTGGAATCACATTTGGTAAAAACCTGTAGCCAATGGACCTGCGTATAATATATCGGCATCGTCCTTGTAATGAACAGGGACCGGCACATCTCTCTAACAAAAGCTCATTCAGTCTATTGTCCTCTTCTACAACCTCCTTTTGAGAATCTGTCAAATTTATGTGTGACGAGGCACGTAACAGAAGTTCTAAACACTTGTCGTCATTTGCTGTATTCAGTCCACTGATTTGTATCTGGGCTGCCTTCTCAATGGGTGCAATCCCCTTCAAGTTTTGTAATTGTGCATCAGCATTATAGTTTAGCAGTATATTTATGACCTCTGTATGACCTTTCCGGGCTGCCCATGCTAGTGGGGTGTCATTGTTGAAGTCAAGCGGATCAACTTTCGCACATCTCTGCAGGAGAAACTTCACACATGCAATGTTGTTTTTAAACGTAGCCCAGTGAAGAGCTGTATCTTTATTTCCATCTCCGATGTTGATGTCCGCACCATTTTGCAAAAGTATTTCCACACAGAACACATCACGCTCTGCAGCGTAGTGCAATGCTGACCTCTCATAGCCGTCACAGTCATTGACCTGAAGGAACAGTTGGAAATATACTATTATCTAGATTTGTTCAATTCATTTCTATCCTTAGCCTTATTTGACTTATACTAATTTTATTTAGTTAGACTGCAAAGTAAACTAAGAGCTTTAATGGGTCAGTTTCATGTCCATTTCTTGGGTAGAACCAGTATTGGATTTGTTTTTGAAATAATACAGAATATAAAATAAATAAAGAACAAACAAATGGAAGATGAGGAAAACACTTACTACTGCTTCACCATTCAACGAGGGGGCATAAAAATTAGAAATGTGTTCATTATAGGACATGGATGTCTCCGTTATATTATTGTACCAAAAAGTGTTAAAATAGGCTTGATGTCGACAAACATGGAACATAAGCAGCTGCCATATTTTATAATTACAAAGATACACGCCAAATATCATTAAAATAAATACAAGCAGACCCTTTTAGAAGTCACTGATCAGAAACCATCTTTTTTTACCAAAAGTAAAGCAAGAACGGGGCCATAGCTTCTGTAAAATTTGACCCCTGTTGACATATATTGAACTAGACCTGTATTTTATAATTGACCCTTAGGTATTGTTTTAACAAAAACTAAGTTGAAAAGTAACCTTGACAACCACTGATAATTATCCAAAAGCTATTGAACCTAGCATGTATTTTATAATTATACAGCTATACACCAAATATTAGCCTCTTATTGATCATCAAATTTTTTTTTATGCCATATGGACGGACGTGTGCACAAACAGGGATTATTAAACTTAACGCCCCATCAGCAGTGTCATAAAAATTGTTGTGGACAATTGAGGTGGAGACTGAGTCAGGAACCATGAGTATATCAGATCCCTCATGTTAAACAAGAGTTGTCAGTGAGCTGGATACTGAGTCAGGTACCATGAGTATATCAGATCCCTCATGTTAAACAAGAGTTGTCAGTGAGGTAGAGACTGAGTCATGTACCACGAGTATATCAGATCCCTCATGTTAAACAAGAGTTGTCAGTGAGCTGGATACTGAGTCAGGTACCACGAGTATATCAGATCCCTCATGTTAAACAAGAGTTGTCAGTGAGGTGGAGACTGAGTCAGGTACCATGAGGATATCAGATCCCTCATGTTTAACAAGAGATGTCAGTGAGGTGGAGACTGAGTCTGGTACCACGAGTATATCAGATCCCTCATGTTAAACAAGAGTTGTCAGTGAGGTGGAGACTGAGTCAGGTACCATGAGGATATCAGATCCCTCATGTTAAACAAAAGCTGTCAGTGAGGTGGAGACTGAGTCAGGTACCACGAGTATATCAGATCCCTCATGTTAAACAAGAATTGTCAGTGAGGTGGAGACTGAGTCAAGTACCACGAGTATATCAGATCCCCAATCTGATCAAAGTACACAATCTTCCATAAATAGGAGATGATTTTAATGAGATTGGGCAGATCCCTCATGTTAAACAAGAGTTGTCAGAGAGATGGAGACTGACTCAGGTACCATGAGGATATCAGATCCCTCATGTTAAACAAGAATTGTCAGTGAGCTGGATACTGAGTCAGGTACCATGAGTATATCAGATCCCTCATGTTAAACAAGAGTTGTCAGTGAGGTAGAGACTGAGTCAGGTACCATGAGTATATCAGATCCCTCATGTAAAACAAGAGTTGTCAGTGAGGTGGAGACTGAGTCAGGTACCATGAGGATATCAGATCCCTCATGTTAAACAAGAGTTGTCAGTGAGGTGGAGACTGAGTCAGGTACCATGAGGATATCAGATCCCTCATGTCAAACAAGAGTTGTCAATGAGGTGGAGACTGAGTCTGGTACCACGAGTATATCAGATCCCTCATGTTTAACAAGAGATGTCAGTGAGGTGGAGACTGAGTCAGGTACCACGAGTATATCAGATCCTTCACATTAAAAAATACCTAAAAGCATGAGTAAATACCCTTGTGTTAAGTTTTATTTAAGGATTAAAAGCCGAATTTTGAGTTTTCATCAGGTGATGAAAAACCCTTAGGCCAGTTTAATGTTCGTTAAGGGCTTCTCGGGACATTAAACTAGCCTGATGTTTTTCATAGCCCGATGAAAACTCAAAATTTGGCTTTTAATCCTTATATATACATTTTATTCTCCAGCTATTTTAGAAAAAAAAGTTATTTTTGTAACTTTGATATTTAAAGAGCAAATTATACGCATTAAACTGCGAAGCCAATGTCATGAATGTAACGGCGACATTGTCAACAAACTGAATAAGTGCACACATTATTAGGACAACTTTGGGCAAATGTCACGTGAAACTAACATTGCGTGACATCTCACCAGCAAAACAAAATCGTGCAACCAATGAAATGCAAACTAATCCAATTTAGCTATGCCCAGCTGCAAGTGTTTTTCATGGGGAATGAAATGCAGTAAATCTATATAGTTCATTTAGATTGATTGCAGTGGGAATGTAAATATACAAATTAACTAGATAAGTATAAACACTTAAGTGTAAACAATAAATCACAACTTGAAAGCAGAGTTTAAAGGCAAATATGACAAGTAATGCAAACTTCTGAACAGCGTCCTTAAAACTTGAAGTCAGGTGGGCACGGACGAAGATGTCGATGCCAGTATAAAAACTTGATTTAAAGAGTATTGGAGAAAGAAAGGAAAGTCTTACCCTAGCTCCCTTGTTTATTAGTAGACGTACTGAATAGCTGTCACTGACCATACACGCACAATGTAAAGGTAGCAATGTGCCATGTTTAGCATTGACATCAGCACCTACATGTATAAATGGAAAACAGATGACATTTCAACAACACATAAAAAAAATTATATTCATCACTTTCATTTATTTTTTAACTGAAATTTATTTAGACAGGTTTGACAAATACTAAACCAAATACATAAGCTCTTTCTCTATAAGATTTTTATGATAAACCAAATACATTCGAACCTATGTACGCGGTCACGTCTATTAAGCAGCCACCTGTCTTAAAAGCAATCATACTTTTTATTTCCCATTTCCCATTTCTATGCTTTCATAGTAAACTAACCTGTATTAAGTAACAACCTGTCTTAAAATGCCACTTTTGCTTTTTCCCTTGAATGGCTGCTTAAGACAGGTTTGACATTTTTTACATATTTACCAAATAGGTCTCTCTCTGTGCACTGTTAGACAGTTTTGACTGATACAATAAACAAATACGCCTCTCTGTGCGCTGTAAGACAGGTTTGACTGATATAATAAACAAATACGCCTCTCTGTGCGCTGTTAGACAGGTTTGACTGATATAATAAACAAATACGCCTCTCTGTGCACTGTTAGACAGGTTTGACTGATATAATAAACAAATACGCCTCTCTGTGCGCTGTAAGACAGGTTTGACTGATATAATAAACAAATACGTCTCTCTGTGAGCTGTAAGACAGGTTTGACTGATATAATAAACAAATACACCTCTCTGTGCACTGTTAGACAGGTTTGACTGATATAATAAACAAATATGCCTCTCTGTGCGCTGTAAGACAGGTTTGACTGATATAATAAACAAATACACCTCTCTGTGCACTGTAAGACAGGTTCGACTGATATAATAAACAAATATGTCTCTCTGTGTGCTGTAAGACAGGTTTGACTGATATAATAAACAAATACGTCTCTCTGTGCACTGTTAGACAGGTTTGACTGATATAATAAACAAATATGTCTCTCTGTGAGCTGTTAAAGACAGGTTTGACTGATATAATAAACAAATATGTCTCTCTGTGCACTGTTAGACAGGTTTGACTGATATAATAAACAAATACACCTCTCTGTGCGCTGTAAGACAGGTTTGACTGATATAATAAACAAATACGTTTCTATGTGCGCTGTAAGACAGGTTTGACTGATATAATAAACAAATACGTCTCTCTGTGCACTGTTAGACAGGTTTGACTGATATAATAATCAAATATGCCTCTCTGTGCGCTGTTAGACAGGTTTGACTGATATAATAAACAAATACACCTCTCTGTGCACTGTAAGACAGGTTTGACTGATATAATAAACAAATACATCTCTCTGTGAGCTGTAAGACAGGTTTGACTGATATAATAAACAAATACGCCTCTCTGTGCACATCTCTTTGTGAGCTGTATGACAGGTTTGACTGATATAATAAACAAATACACCTCTCTGTGCACTGTAAGACAGGTTTGACTGATATAATAAACAAATACGTCTCTCTGTGAGCTGTAAGACAGGTTTGACTGATATAATGAACAAATACGTCTCTCTGTGCACTGTTAGACAGGTTTGATTGATATAATAAACAAATACACCACTATGTGAGCTGTTAGACAGGTTTGACTGATATAATAAACAAATACGTCTCTCTGTGCACTGTTAGACAGGTTTGACTGATATAATAAACAAATATGTCTCTCTGTGCGCTGTAAGACAGGTTTGACTGATATAATAAACAAATACGTCTCTCTGTGCACTGTTAGACAGGTTTGACTGATATAATAAACAAATATGTCTCTCTGTGAGCTGTTAAAGACAGGTTTGACTGATATAATGAACAAATACGTCTCTCTGTGCACTGTTAGACAGGTTTGATTGATATAATAAACAAATACACCACTATGTGAGCTGTTAGACAGGTTTGACTGATATAATAAACAAATACGTCTCTCTGTACACTGTTAGACAGGTTTGACTGATATAATAAACAAATATGTCTCTCTGTGCGCTGTAAGACAGGTTTGACTGATATAATAAACAAATACGTCTCTCTGTGCACTGTTAGACAGGTTTGACTGATATAATAAACAAATATGTCTCTCTGTGAGCTGTTAAAGACAGGTTTGACTGATATAATAAACAAATATGTCTCTCTGTGCACTGTTAGACAGGTTTGACTGATATAATAAACAAATACACCTCTCTGTGCGCTGTAAGACAGGTTTGACTGATATAATAAACAAATACGTTTCTATGTGCGCTGTAAGACAGGTTTGACTGATATAATAAACAAATACATCTCTCTGTGAGCTGAGCTGTTAGACAGGTTTGACTGATATAATAAACAAGTACGTCACTCTGTGCGCTGTTAGACAGGTTTGACTGATATAATAAACAAATACACCTCTCTGTGCACTGTAAGACAGGTTTGACTGATATAATAAACAAATACGCCTCTCTGTGCACTGTTAGACAGGTTTGACTGATATAATAAACAAATACGCCTCTCTGTGCGCTGTTAGACAGGTTTGACTGATATAATAAACAAATACGCCTCTCTGTGCACTGTAAGACAGGTTTGACTGATATAATAAACAAATACATCTCTCTGTGAGCTGTAAGACAGGTTTGACTGATATAATAAACAAATACGCCTCTCTGTGCACATCTCTTTGTGAGCTGTATGACAGGTTTGACTGATATAATAAACAAATACACCTCTGTGTGCACTGTAAGACAGGTTTGACTGATATAATAAACAAATACATCTCTCTGTGAGCTGTAAGACAGGTTTGAATGATATAATAAACAAATATGTCTCTCTGTGCACTGTTAGACAGGTTTGACTGATATAATAAACAAATACACCACTATGTGAGCTGTTAGACAGGTTTGACTGATATAATAAACAAATACGTCTCTCTGTGCACTGTTAGACAGGTTTGACTGATATAATAAACAAATACACCTCTATGTGCGCTGTTAGACAGGTTTGACTGATATAATAAACAAATACGCCTCTCTGTGCGCTGTAAGACAGGTTTGACTGATATAATAAACAAATACGCCTCTCTGTGCGCTGTTAGACAGGTTTGACTGATATAATAAACAAATACGTCTCTCTGTGCACTGTAAGACAGGTTTGACTGATATAATAAACAAATACGTCTCTCTGTGCGCTGTTAGACAGGTTTGACTGATATAATAAACAAATATGTCTCTCTGTGCGCTGTAAGACAGGTTTGACTGATATAATAAACAAATACGTTTCTCTGCACACTGTAAGACAAGTATGACTGATATAATAAACAAATACATCTCTCTGTGCACTGTTAGACAGGTTTGACTGATATAATAAACAAATATGTCTCTCTGTGAGCTGTTAAAGACAGGTTTGACTGATATAATAAACAAATACGTCTCTCTGTGCACTGTTAGACAGGTTTGACTGATATAATAAACAAATATGCCTCTCTGTGCACTGTTAGACAGGTATGACTGATATAATAAACAAATACGCATCTCTGTGCGCTGTAAGACAGGTTTGACTGATATAATAAACAAATATGTCTCTCTGTGAGCTGTAAGACAGGTTTGACTGATATAATAAACAAATACACCTCTATGTGCGCTGTAAGACAGGTTTGACTGATATAATAAACAAATACACCTCTATGTGCGCTGTAAGACAGGTTTGACCGATATAATAAACAAATACACCTCTATGTGCGCTGTTAGACAGGTTTGATTGATATAATAAACAAATATGCCTCTCTGTGCACTGTTAGACAGGTTTGACTGATATAATAAACAAATACGCCTCTCTGTGCGCTGTAAGACAGGTTTGACTGATATAATAAACAAATACGTCTCTCTGTGAGCTGTTAAAGACAGGTTTGACTGATATAATAAACAAATACGTCTCTCTGTGCACTGTTAGACAAGTTTGACTGATATAATAAACAAATACGCCTCTCTGTGCACTGTTAGACAGGTTTGACTGATATAATAAACAAATATGCCTCTCTGTGCGCTGTAAGACAGGTTTGACTGATATAATAAACAAATACGTCTCTCTGTGCGCTGTTAGACAGGTTTGACTGACATAATAAACAAATATGTCTCTCTGTGCACTGTTAGACAGGTTTGACTGATATAATAAACAAATACACCTCTCTGTGCGCTGTCAGACAGGTTTGACTGATATAATAAACAAATACGTCTCTCTGTGCACTGTAAGACAGGTTTGACTGATGTAATAAACAAATACGTCTCTCTGTGAGCTGAGCTGTTAGACAGGTTTGACTGATATAATAAACAAGTACGTCTCTCTGTGCGCTGTAAGACAGGTTTGACCGATATAATAAACAAATACACCTCTATGTGCGCTGTTAGACAGGTTTGATTGATATAATAAACAAATACGCCTCTCTGTGCACTGTAAGACAGGTTTGACTGATATAATAAACAAATACGCCTCTCTGTGCGCTGTAAGACAGATTTGATTGATATAATAAACAAATACGTCTCTCTGTGAGCTGTTAAAGACAGGTTTGACTGATATAATAAACAAATACGTCTCTCTGTGCACTGTTAGTCAGGTTTGACTGATATAATAAACAAATACGCCTCTCTGTGCACTGTTAGACAGGTTTGACTGATATAATAAACAAATACGCCTCTCTGTGCGCTGTAAGACAGGTTTGACTGATATAATAAACAAATACATCTCTCTGTGCGCTGTTAGACAGGTTTAACTGACATAATAAACAAAAACGTCTCTCTGTGCACTGTTAGACAGGTTTGACTGATATAATAAACAAATACGTCTCTCTGTGCGCTGTCAGACAGGTTTGACTGATATAAGTAACAAATACGTCTCTCTGTGAGCTGAGCTGTAAGACAGGTTTGACTGATATAATAAACAAATACACCTCTCTGTGCACTGTAAGACAGGTTTGACTGATATAATAAACAAATACGCCTCTCTGTGCACTGTTCTAAGACAGGTTTGACTGATATAATAAACAAATACGCCTCTCTGTGCACTGTTAGACAGGTTTGACTGATATGATAAACAAATACGTCTCTCTGTGCACTGTTAGACAGGTTTGACTGATATAATAAACAAATACGCCTCTCTGTGCACTGTTAGACAGGTTTGACTGATATAATAAACAAATACGTCTCTGTGCGCTGTTAGACAGGTTTGACTGATATAATAAACAAATACGTCTCTCTGTGCGCTGTAAGACAGGTTTGACTGATATAATAAACAAATACGCCTCTATGTGCACTGTTAGACAGGTTTGACTGACATGATAAACAAATACGTTTCTCTGTGCTCTGTAAGACAGGTTTGACTGATAAAATAAACAAATACATCTCTCTGTGCACTGTAAGACAGGTTTGACTGATATAATAAACAAATACACCTCTATGTGCACTGTAAGACAGGTTTGACTGATAAAATAAACAAATACATCTCTCTGTGCACTGTAAGACAGGTTTGACTGATATAATAAACAAATACACCTCTATGTGCACTGTAAGACAGGTTTGACTGATATAATAAACAAATACGTCTCTCTGTGCACTGTAAGACAGGTTTGACTGACATAATAAACAAATACGTCTCTCTGTGCGCTGTTAGACAGGTTTGACTGATATGATAAACAAATACGTCTCTCTGTGAGCTGTTAAAGACAGGTTTGACTGTAAATGTGTAATATTAAATTCAATCAATATGAGCTGTTTAAGACAGGTTTGATGGTAATAATATACCAAATACCTCTTTCTATGAGCTGTTCGACATCGTCGTCCTCTCCGGGTAATGTGTGCCAATCACTGATGGCCCTGATTAGTTTGTCTGATAACTCGTATGCGCTTTGTTGATTGGCCATCCTCAACCACATGTTATGATGATTGTACTATGCGGATCCTAGCACTGATAAACGGTCCTATAATGAAAATGATAAAAATGGCAGATACAGCAGCATCATGACACGAATAAGTATGTGTGTAATTCAAGGAACTACACTAGGATAAAAATGCTGGAGACAGAGTTTGTTGCTTCCAAAAATGAATCAGAAAGATTCTGAGATTGTTCTACATTCCTATATCAAAATAGTTATTCTAACACCAGTAATCAGTCTTAATAATCCAATACTAGTTCTAATTAAAACAACAAGCCAGACCCGATAAGCTCAGTCAGTTTACTGACTATCAATCCAGGGGTCATGAGTTCGAATCCCCACCCGGCAACAGTCTCTGTGATGATTGATATACGACATTGTGTCTCATTATCATTCGTCTTTCACCACTGATTCAAGTGGGAAAGTTATCAGTTACTTGCGGAGATGGGGTGTGCTTGACTACTGGTTAATCCCAGGAAACAGTGGTTAGGTTAACTGATCATCTGTTAGCCCTCAATGGCATAAAAATGACGCTAAATATTCAATCAATTTATTCAATTGAAACAACAATACAGCACAAATATTTAAACAGTAGTGTATGATATGATTTTGATAATAATTTATAGATCTCACAACAACATAGGCAGGGTGGTAGTGCAGTGGATAGAGGTGCATGCTAGAGGTTGCAAGCTCGATACCCAGCTAAACGTGATGACCTTTCTAAAAAACAAACAGTCAGTAATGATTCTACCAAAGAAGCTAGGGGACCGAGAGCAATATAAGGTGAGAGCTTACTTCGCAATCAAGCTAAAGTAAATAAGAATAAACAACTTAGTGTTTGTTAGTAGCAAGTGTACATAGCATTTCATCGCCATATATGCATGTTAAGTGTAAGGACTGTACATGTAAATAAGTGTTGGAAATTTCAAGTTTCTGGAGGTGACAATTGGCTTAGTTGGGGAATAAATATTAGACAAGGGAGAGCTTCTAGCTTCTAGCTTTCCAACTAATTTGATAAGTGCATATTTCTAGTAATCAATTATGAGTAAAAAGAAATGACATACATGTACCAAATAATTATATAAACAAATAAACAAATAAACAATATTGCTTTTGATGATGTTTTGAAAAGCACACATATGATACAAGAGATTGGGCATCAGTTTGTTTAATGTTAAAAAACAATTTCTTCTATTGAAGCTTGGAGATACAAGTTCTGACTTTCATTCTACTGGATTTAGCAAAAACGCAGAATTATGCTCATCTTTGAATTAATTTATTATGTTTGACTGTACTATAATATAGTTACGTACTTACTATAATTTTAACTGTTTGGCCCCATCCGCCCCCTGGTCACTTATGGAAATTCAATCCTCTTTATTAAACAAAATCAAATTTATTGTTACTAGACAATGCTTTAGATCTCAAATTGAACAACATATTTACCCAAATGGACAAAAAAAAAAAGAGAATTTTTCATTTTCCCATAGTATTTCTATGTAAAACTCAAAGACCCTTACAGGGCCTCTATACATCCCAGTGTCCCTTGATTTGTACAAACTTAGATTTCTTAATCATAGGGATAATTAATATCAAATATGAACAAATTTGACTGACCGGTTGTTGAAAATAGGATTTATGACAAATGTTCAATTTTAATCATTTTTTTACCCCACCTGGCCCCTTTTAGAAAGTCAATCCTTCGTACCGAACAAAATCATATTTGTTATGACTAAAAGTTGCTTCAAAACTCAAACTGAATAAAACAAAGTCATAAATGAATGATAAAAAAGAGAATTTTCCGTTTTCCAATAGTATTCCTATATAAAACTCAAAGTCATCTTACAGGGCCCTATAAATACAAGACCCTTGATTTGTACAAACTTTAAACCAATACTCATTGGGATAATTCATATCAAATATGAACAAATTATGTGACTGACCAGTTGTTGAGAAGATTTTTGAAATTTTTCTATTTTACCCATCCTGGACCCTTATGGAAAGTCAATACTCCTCATTGAGCCATCTTATTTCCTATGACTAGATGATACTTCAGAACTCCAATTGATTAATAATTTTGCCTAAATAGATAAAAAAGAAGAAGAGAATTTTCTGTTTTCCCATAGTATTCCTATGTAAAATTCTAAGTCCCCTTCTTATCTGCAATCAAACCCCTACACATAAGGATAGTTTATGCCAAATGCGAACAAATCTGACATACCGGTTCTTAAGAAAATGATTTTAGTAATTCCCAATTTTTACCATTTTGGGGCCCCTCCTGACCCCTTAAAACAGTCATTTTTACAAATCTGAACTTCCTTCACCAAACAATGCTTCTGTGAAGATAGAGACAAAATCATTTCCATTTTAAAAAAATTATTATTTTTTTATTATAATGACATGTGTCCCCTAATTAAACCCTCGGGTCGGGGTCATTTTTAACCCTAGGGACACCATTTGAACAAATCTAACAAAACTATAGGTGGTTATCATTACTACAAAAACATTTTGAAAATCTGTTCGGCCATTCATGAGAAGAAGATTTTTTAAGTTTTGGAGTATTTTTAGTAACGGCGGCCATCTTGAATTTCAAATCTGAAAAAGTCAGAGAAAGTGCTGCTAACACACTTCAGAGACAACAGACAATGTGCAATCGCATTTTATAAGCACTTTTGGCCTTTGGCCAGTAGAGCTAAAAATGATAGGTTTGATATATCTAACCATAGACCAGTTAATAATTTATCAATTTGTTTCTAAAAATCTAGAAAGAGCTGTATATAATCAGTTAGAATCTTTTTAACTAAAATAATATGTTATAATTATGATCTTCAGAGTGGATTCCGAGGGAACAATTCGACTGACTCCTGCCTTACTCACCTCTCAGATCACAGATAAAATCAAAAGGCAAAAGGCCTGTTTACTGGAATGATTATGGTTGATCTGCAGAAAGTGTTCAAAAAAGCTGATCACAACATTATATGTCGTATGTTAGAACTGATGGGCATGGAGTCATTCGAGTGGTTCCACTTGTACTTGTCTGGTAGAATACAAGGTGTTTATATTAACAATACCATATTCGACTTTGAAAACATTGTATGTGAGTTCCTCAAGGAAGTATTTTGGGCCCATTACTGTTTTTATGTCAATGTAAATGATATATGAGCATTAGTCTCCATATCATTAATAATTCGTTTTGGCCAGTTCAAAAGTTTGTCTGAGATATTATGGTTATGTAACTACTATAATTATAAGTGAAGATCCAATGAAAAATGCAGGTGCTAGAGTGCACACAATAAAAAATTCACAAACGGATGACAGATGTCAGACAACGATGATGGACAATACAGGCTCAGAAAAGCTCACCTTGAACTTTGCTCAGATGAGCTAAAAATGAAGACAGGAAAATATAAACAAATCAGTTCTTTTACATGAAATAACCAACACAAGTATTGTTATTTCATTGTACTTGACAGCATAGGTGTGTTTGTTTGAATGTTTTTATCATTTTATACCATCAAGTGCAATCAGGCAATCATTTGACCTTAACCACCTTTTCCTCACCTCTGGGATCCTGGAAGGTTAACCAGTACCCGAGCAAACCCATCTCCACAAGTCACTGAAAACTTTCCCACTTGAATCAGCAGTGAGAGACAAATGACAATCAACTGCAATGTTGTATCAATAATCAGGGAGACTGTGGTCAGTTTGGATCATCAAGACCCCTGGATTGATAGACAAATGCACAACCGACATAACTAAATGGGCCACACAGAAGTATTTGCACATCAGTATCATTTTGTGTTTTAGGGGCTTATATGTTTTCACTGATTTGTAAGTTACTGACTTTAGACCGTTATCATAAAATATTCTCTTGCTCTGACACAAATTGAATTGTTTTGTCTGCTCTTGCTCACAAACTATTTTTGACTCGTTCACTAAATGCTTAGAGCCCAGTTAATACATTTTTGTGTTCGACTGTCAATCCAGGGGTTGTGAGTTTGGATCCCTGCTCAGCCAGTTTCCGTAAATGGCGAATATTGGCCACAATCTTTGTTCCCGACTCTCCTACCTCCCAATATCTTGGGAAGTAGTCAGTGACTTGCAAAGTTATGCATGACTAATACTAGCTTATCCACTTGCGAATCCCAACAACAATATGATGCATTGACCGCTGTCAAAGAACTGAAATACTTCTGGAAAAAATACAATGTTAAACAAGTTCTTGATAAATATTAATTTGTGTCACCATTGCCTATGGCAAGCATTTATTTAGAGAAGGAAGAAAACTTTCTCTTTAATAAATGTTGAATGATAAAAGGCACTTTGGGAAATTAGGCCTGTTTTCCTGCTTATACATATTTCTTTGGCATACATAATGTAAACTAAACTTGAAAACATTGAACTTAACAGATATCACTCAAACTGACATTTGCATATATCTTAACATTCAACACATTTGTATGCTTACCAAAGAATAAAATCGATCGGAAGTTTTCAGCAATCAAAAAAACAATAAAAAAATCTGTAAATAAAAAAAATCTTCCTTTCACTTTGTTTACGTTTTACGTGCTTTGTTATACACTTTCTGATTCGACGATTGTCCAACGTTTCCGCCAATGAAATAATGTGTTCTTTGAGATCACTGTAACGCATGGTACTCGATTTCAAATATTGTTTACTCTGTATGAGGGTACTACTAAAACCCGGTCAAATTCCGGCCGATCCGGTCACTTTTCCGGCCATGGGGAAAAGGCAAATGTGGCGCGTATACTAGTGATTATGATGTTAAACTGCCCTAATCCCAATAATTATGTAATGCCCTTGACATATATATCAAGAAAATATATGAAAAAAATAAAATAATGCCTTAAATCTGGTCTTGAAGTTTACATTTTGATGACGTTTTTTTGACGATTTTTCGCCGTGTTTGACTAATTCCGGCTGCGTTTGAATGGCTATTTAAAGTATATTCATTGTAAATAACCATGGTTTTAATAAATTCTCACAAAGATTAATATATGCTGAATATATAACAATGAAAATAAAAACAAAATCAATAACATATAATTGTTTATTTCGCTCGATACAGAAAACATATATTTTCTATAAAAACCTGGCGATTTCACCGGTGCGGCGTACTTACCGCACGTTGTAAGATTTAGACAATATTTACAAGACGTAACAAAACATTGAAGATTTAGACACTATTTACTAGACGTAACAAAACATTGTAAGATTTAGACACAATTTACAATACGTAACCAAACTTTATAAAAAAGTGAAACGAATAAAAAATACAACATTATGTGCATGCAGATTTTATGCTGTGTATAGAACGTTTACCTTTACGAATCATATTTATACATTTTAACGATACAACATGTAGTAACAAAAGCTACAAGCATTCATATACAAAGAAATGATCCAAAAGAAAGGGTTATATAATATATAGTACATGATAGATTATTAATATAGGATTTACGGATGACCTGATGCAATAGTTTAACTATCAACATATCTATATTTCATTTTCATTTAAACATTTTGCCTAAATATTTTGACACACATTGAGCAGGGCGTTGACTGGGGAGAGGCTTATGAACAACAACCAATCCAAAAAATAAGTCGATTGATACCGATCAAAACATTTTTAATTCTCTTTGACTGATTCTAAGACTGTGCCGATTTTGCCGCTATTTTAATCCACAAATGTAAAAAATTGTTAAAGTTAAAATTTTATTTGACAATATAATGAATTGAATTAATATATATGTGGAGATAATTATAATATATATTATGGTATTAATTTATAACTTCATACTTTTATGGGAATGTTTTTAACTAACTTTATGATTTTAGAAGCCTAGAATTTATTAATGTTGACTTATAGCAATTTCTTGAATATGAACCTAAGACAATCAACATAATTTTATGATAAGAACAAATATGCTATTCTTTTAAAAAAAAACTCCGCTGGAAATAAGTTGTTATACTGTAGTTGTGTATACTGTGGATGAATACTTGTCTTACACGATAAAAAATTTAAATCTTTACTAGCTGATATATTATAAATGGTCAACTAGTCTAATACTTTATTAACAATGCATGTTAATGCATGTTTTTTTTAATCTTATTTATATAAATGTGCTTGATCACAATCAATCAATCAATCAATCAATCAATCAATCAATCAATCAATCAATCAATCAATCAATCAATCAATCAATCAATCAATCAATCAATCAATCAACCAACCAACCAACCAACCAACCAACCAACCAATCAATCAATCAATCAATCAATCAATCAATCAATATGGATATTTAGTTAACAATTATAATAGCAAAATAATGTAAATTAATAGTCTAAATCGTACAACGTGCGGTAAATACGCCACACCGGTGAAATCGCCAGGTTTTTATTCTCCAGGTGTAACCCCACCATTGATTTTTGTTCTTTATTCTATAGTAAATAATAAAAGTTTGAAGGCTTGTCATTCATAGACGGTCCCAAATGAAAGAAGTGAAACCTACATTTTACTGTTTGTCAACCTCTGCACTATCAAAATATGATGAGAAAAGTAGGGGTCATGTGTCATATAAGAGATTTTTTTTCTGCTCGTGTGTACACTGGTGACAAAGTGAAAGTAGACTTCCGAAATCATGAATTCATACCCCAATTTCAAAGCATCATTTTTTTTTTCTAAATTCACAATTCGAACATGACAATGCTATCAAAATGTTCAAAATACATCAATAATGCCATTCAAATAAAAATATGAGCATTAAAATAAGGAAAATGCATTTTTAAAGAAGAAGAATTGAGGATTATTTATAACCGCCATTATGCGACTACCCCACGGAAGCACTTCCTTTTTGCAATGGTGGCACTATGCCTCCAATTCGAAAAGGTGAAATCTCGCTCTCGTGCGTGACGAGATCTGTGCGTGAGTTGAGCTCAGGGGAATCGCGTCACACCATAACAAACCGCAGTGGTGCTTCTGACAGTAGTTAATTACAACAAAGTTACATAAAACAGCCATAAAAAGAAAGAAAACAATACAAGATACGAAAGAAAATAAAAAAAAATAAGTTTTTCATGATAAAATAAAATTACTCCTAATTTTTATCGTTTTGTGCGTGTTTGTATACTTTAATTAATGCTTGATTTCTGGTGATGAGTGGGGTAATTTGTAAACTTGAGAAGTTTTGTATTAATTTTTTTATCAATATCCCTACTATCATTTACAAATAGGGAATGGTTATATTTTATTTGTTTCATAGTTCATGCGACATGGCGGATTTTATTAATAATTCTTGTCTTTTTATAGATGTATTATCTACCAAATTTCGGACCCAACTGACGACATGCATGTTGCACAGTTAATGGGCCTTTTTGTTTAAAACGTAGGTAAATGATTTAAAAAAAAAACAAAACATTATGACTATAACATATCAATATAACCTAACTGTAGTTTTTGCAAAAAAACTATCATTTTCTTTTATTTAAGAGAGCTTTGAATAAATTACAGACGTTTCGTACCACCAAATTGAGGTCTCGTACCACACATATGTTAAAGCGACAACAGTGAGAACAATGACAGTGTTTGTAAGGCGGGAAGATTTACCAATTCACCGCAGAGTGATGAAATAAGCGTAAGTCGGCTTTTGAGAGAAACAAATTCAGTGTTGTTTGATGGGAGAGACTCAGATGTGTCTTTTACGGAACTGATAAATGATTCTAGTGATCATGACAGTGAAAACAGTAATTTAGAAGAATTGAGGTCACCTGTTGGATCTACCCCCACCCACCATATATTAACAATGGATCAGCCATCGCATTCTCAGGCTAAGTCGCCAACAAACTCTGATATAATGGATTATCTGAAGAAAATGAATAGTAAGATGTGTGTTATGGAGAAGAAATTGGAGAAAATAGACATATTAGAGAAGAAAGTGGACTCATTTGAAAAGGAAGTGTCTAAAATGTGGAATTTTGTACAGGACAATAACAAACAGGTTGACAATAGAATTAGGTCGGCAGAGGATAAAATTGAATCCGTGGACTTTTCTCTTGGGGCCGTGAACGATAAAGTCGTGCAACTTGAGAAGGAGAGAGATTCCTTGAAGGACGAAGTTGTTTACCTTCAGTCGCAATCGATGCGAAACAACTTAGTGTTTGCGAACATTCCAGAGGCCCCCCAGGGGGTAACAGAGGATTGTGAGAAAGAGCTGCGGGGATTTCTCTCCAGAGAAATGAAAATTGCACAGGATCTTGTGGACAAACTTACCTTTGAGCGGGTACATAGAATGGGCAAAAGGGTGAACAACAAATCTCGTCAGATTGTGGCAAAGTTCACTCTCTTCAAAGAAAGAGAAATGGTGAGGAGGCAGTGGAAAGCGCTTCAGGGAACAAACTTTTATGTCTACGAGCAATTTCCAAAAGAGGTCGCGGACAAACGGCGGAGGCTCTTGCCGAAGCTAAAGGAGGCGAAGAAGGACAACAAACGGGCGTGGTTGTCATATGACACCTTATATATAGATGGCAAACCAGTGAAGGAAGAGAGCAGCTAGGGGCGCGGTGAGGATGATCTGCGTGTGTTAGCTTGGAATGTTAACGGACTGACTGATGTGAAAAAAGATTCGGAAGAATTCGTTGAAATCATATCGAGAAACGATATAGTGTTTTTATTTGAAACATGGTGTAGTGAACATAGTGATGTAAACTTATCCGGGTATGTGTGCCACAATCTGTACAGGAAGTTTAAACACAGAAATGCACGGCGATCAAGTGGGGGTTTGGCAGTAATGTATAAAGAAAGCTTTAAAGACGGTGTGCAAATCGTGCGGAATCATCACGATACAATAATTTGGGTAAAATTGGACAAAACTTTTTTCCACCTTGATTCTGATGTATATATATGTGGTGTTTATCTGTGGGGTGAAGACTCTCCATGTTATAATGTAATACCTGTTGATTTCTTTGAACTGTTACAGTGTGATATTGACGATTTTTCACATCTTGGATCATTATATTTAGTTGGTGATTTCAATAGTAGGGTAGGTGTTAGGGATGATTTTATTATTTTGGATAATTTTAATGAAAATTTTGATTGTTTACATTATGTACCTGACAATGCCCTTCCGAGGGCCTCACTGGATCGTACGTGTACAACATTTGGAGTGAAATTGCTTGACCTCTGCAAGTCCACGGGTTTTCGCATTGCAAACGGCCGTCTGGGTAGTGATTATAATTGTGGTTCATATACATACGCTTCAATGAATGGTACATCAGTTATCGATTATTTACTTACAGTAGAGCAGAATTTTTCACATATCATTGATTTCATTGTATGTCCTTTCAATGAATGGAGTGACCACGCACCTGTTTGTTTTTCACTTGTATGCAATTTTAATAGTAGTAAATGTGAAGCGACGCATGGGGTTAAATATAGTTGGGATAATGATCTAAGGGAGCAGTTTAGAAATGGTGTTATTGCGAATCTGCCCAAATTCAATGAGTTAGTAAATGGTATTGTTATACAGGATCGAACATCGGTCAATAACATTGTCAATAGTTTTACAAATATTTTACGTCAGGTATCAGACCCCCTGTTTCGCAAAGATTTTCATATACATGATAAACCTTATTTTAATATGAATTCTCTAGGTAAAAATAAAAACTGGTTTGATGGTGAATGTAGTATAGCAAAGGGTACATACCTAAGATCACAGCAAGCTTTTAATAGATGTAAATCTGATACTAATAGACAGCAATTTTGTGTACTTAAAAAGGAATATAAAGACCTTGTAAAAAAGAAAAGGAAACTTTATGAAATTACAAGAGTGCATCAAATTGAACAGCTACGTTTTTCAAAGCCGAAAGAATTTTGGCGATTTTTTAGCAAAAAGAAAAATATATCAAATAATTTGTCTCTTGATGATTTTTATAGATATTTTTCAACATTAAGTAATGACATTATGCAAAATCAGAATGTTGAAGCTGAACAGTTTTGTGCTCAAAGAGTTGATGATGATGATGATGATGATGGTGGTGGTGGTGATGATGATGATGATGATGATAATGATGATGATGGTGGTGTTGGTGATGATGATGATGATGATGATGATGATGATGATGATGATGATGATGATGATGATGATGATGATGATGATGATGTTATTGTTGATGATGATGATGATGATGATGATGATGATGATGACAATGATGACAATGATGATGGTGTACTATATGAGATTGATAATAAGATGGTAAATTGTACTAGTAATGTACGGGGTGATGATAAAAAAGATGTAGTTAATGATGTTGATAATGATTATGTGTCAGCCAAAAAAGAAAATTATAATAGTAATGATGGTTATGTTGATGATGATGTAATTGTTTTTTATGAAAATTATACATGCAATAAAGATTATGATGATGAGATAGCACACACTCAGATTGATGAGATTGAAAAGTGTAGTGATGGTGATAATAACGATGGTGATGATAATGATGATGATGATGTGATTGTTGTTGAAAATTATGTTGAAAATGATATTGTTGTCGAAAATGTTTCAGACAAATATGATAATGATATTGATGAATGTGATGATGAGTTTGATAATAATGATGATGGTATTTACTTAGATTATGTCGATAATGTTGTTGTTTTAGGTGATATGATTAATTCTGATAAACTTACTGATCTAGTTACTGATGATGATGATGATGGTGAGTATGGTAATGATGAGGGCAATGATGATGATGTGGATGGTGAGGGTGATGGTGATGATGATGATGATGGTGGTGGTTGTGATGATGATGATGATGATGTTGAGGGTGAAGATGATGATGGATTTGCAAAGTTAAATGGAAAGATTACTGTTAATGAAATTATAAATGCAGTTAAGTCATTGAAAAGAAATAAGTCTGCAGGTTCTGATTGTTTGATTAATGAATATTTCATAGAAAGCATTGACATTTTAGCCTCTCATCTGTGTGATATTTTTAATGCAATTCTAGATAGTGGCTTTTTCCCTGATAAATGGACGGAAGGAGTTGTAATACCATTACATAAAAAAGGGGATAAATGTGATGTAAATAATTATAGAGGTATCACACTTGTTAGTTGTTTATCAAAAATTTTCACCACTATTTTAAACAAACGGATTGTATCATACTCTGAAAAGAATAGCATAGTTTCGGATTCTCAGTTTGGATTTAGGAAAGGAAAATCAACTACTGATGCTTTGTTTGTGTTATACACTATTGTACAAAAATATTTGAATGATAACAAAAGGCTTTATTGTGTTTTTGTAGATTTTAAAAAGGCATTTGATAGTATTTATCGAAATGGATTATGGTTAAAATTATATCGGGTAGGTTTAAGTGGGAACACTTTAAAAATTATTAGAGATATGTATAATAAGGTTAAATCGTGTGTCAAGGCTTGCAACAGCTACTCTGATTTTTTTGAATATGCAGTTGGATTACGACAAGGGGAGATAATGTCGCCAATAATGTTTTCACTGTATCTTGAAGATTTGGAGCTATTTTTACAGGACAGTGTTTTGTCGGGTTTGAAGATAGATGATATCGTGTTAATACTTTTACTTTTTGCTGATGATATGGTTATCCTTAGTGACTCACCAGAAAACTTACAGAACAGCTTAAATTTGTTAAATTCATACTGTAAAAAGTGGAGTCTAGAAGTTAATGCACAAAAAACTAAAGTTATGGTGTTTCGAAAGCGTGGAAGAATATTGCCAAACGAATGTTTTACTTATAATGGAAATCAATTGGACGTTGTAAATGATTTTAATTACTTGGGGACAGTTTTTAACTATACAGGAACGTTTGCTCTTAATCAAGAACACCTAGTTGGTAAAGCTTTAAAGGCATTGAATGTTCTGTTAATTAACTGTAAAAAGATAAAAGTCAAGCCGAAAATCGCTTGCCAATTGTTTGATGCATTTGTAGGTTCGATTTCAGGATATGCCTCTGAAATTTGGGGATATAGTAAATCAAAGGAAATTGAACGTATTCACTTAAAATACTGTAAATCTGTTCTTAATGTTAGAACTAATACTTCAAATGTTGGTGTTTATGGAGAATTAGCTAGATACCCTTTGTACATATCTCGATATATTAGAATTTTAAAATATTGGTTTAAGTTGTTAAACACAGACAATATATTATTAAAAGTTATGTACAAATTGTCATATGACGATTGCATAGCTGGTAAAAAGTGTTGGTTAACAAATGTTAAACATTTATTATGCCAAAATGGATTCGCTTTTGTTTGGAATCAACAAGGAACAGCAAATGATAAAAGCTTTATTAATGTTTTTAAACAACGTTTGGTTGATAATTTTTATCAAAGCTGGTACTCTGATATAGAAAGAAACCAAGTGTTACATATATATAAATTGGTAAAATTAGAATTTGGTTATGAAAAGTATTTAGATATGTTACAAGTTGACTTAAGAACTTATATTTGCAAGATTAGACTGTCTTCTCACAATTTACACATCCAAACGGGTCGTTTTGGTAGGAACCGAATACCTCGAGTCGAAAGATACTGTACATATTGTAGAACTCGAGATATTGAAGATGAATATCATTTCATCATTAAATGTTCATGTTACAATACTTTAAGACGGAAATTTATTGAACGTTATTATTACGAAAACCCAAGTATGTTTAAATTCATAGAACTTTTAAAGAGTACTGATATTGGTACAATAACAAAACTTGCAAAATATCTAAAAGCCGCATTTATACTGCGTGTTTCACTTTCTCATAACACTTAGTTCATCCTCTATATATTTTATTTGTTTAGATAGTATTATACTTAGTCACGTGACAACAGTTTTTGAAATGTTTTCATATAATAGAAATGTAATATATGTATATATGTGTATATGTGTATATATGTGTGTATATATATATATATATATATATATATATATAGAAATGTTCTAGTATATGTATGTATTGTATGATGATGTACTTATGTGCAAATCAATAAAATATATGTTCTGTTCTGTTCTGTTCTGTTAATGCATAAACGTTACAGTGTTTCACACCATGATTAGGTGTCACAATCATTTACTTACGGTATTTGTTTGTAGTGTGTAATAGTATTGGATTGTTATTATTTTGGGTTGAACGTAACTAAAATACATTTTATTTTGTTTATACATTTATTGTATTAACGAGAAATTTGATATATTTATTGCAAATTTACACCATATACTACGGACACAAATCACACAAAATAATATATGTACAATTTTGATTTTATCGGATTTACAACATTTACGTGTATCACATTGTAATGCATGATCACGAGGAGATATATTTGCTTTCTTTAATAAAAGTGTATTTGTGAAATGATACATAAAGTCAGAAAATTTCAATTTGTGACAAAAAAACTGCATCCCTGGTATACATTCTTCCAAGAAGATAAATAGAATGATACACATTCTGTTACACACCTGCTGTTATACCGAGGTACTACATAAAATGTAAAACATTTGGTCATTTTGGAAAGATATACACGGAAATGGAACGCCTCCCCCTCCCCAACCTGCATAAATATTCTATTTTTTTGAATTTATAGAATCAATTTTTTACCATTGGTATTGACCCCATAAATAACTGAAAATGTTTAAATTAAGTTATTGTCCATAGTACTATGCAATATATCATACATCCTATCTTAAATCCTGGAGTCATAAAACATGTGGTGAATTATGCAAATTTGGGTACACTATGCATGTTTTTTTCTCATTACCACATGGTGTGACTGTAGTGTTGGTGAATTATGAAAGCTCAGCAGGATGCCAGTTACTGGACAGTAGCATACATTGTGTGCAATATGCCTTTAGGCAAATATATTCCATATGACACTATCCATCAAAGGTTAAAAAATCCTATTTGTCCGGGTAACTAGTAGACTGGGAACGATGTCATATGGGCTACTTATAGGTAAAATACACAATATGATAAAACAAAAAAAAATCCAAGTTATGCAAATATTAAAAATACCACTCAACAACGCTTTTTACTTTAAAATAATATGAAATTATCATATTATCAGCCATAACAGCAATGGATGCACCAGTTTAACATGATAATGAAAAAAAAGCTGTCACATACATTTTCTTTTTTTTCGCTAAATAAGGTTTTATTTATAATTCTCTATGAGCCCGTTAAATATATATAATGGACCATTTTTTGCTTAAATTCCGTTCCTGGTTTAAAATATGGTGAATTTGATAATTTACTGACTGCGTAGCAAACAGTGCATACATTGATAACACGGCTTGGATGTGCAGGCTAATCTGGGTCTACATCGACACTAACCGCAATATTATTTTTGTTTTCTTTATCAAGCGGAGAGTTATTTTCATATTTTACAAATTCAATCATGCTTGCTTTTGTAATGACTGCCAGGCCTGATTAGCTCTGTCATTAGCGCGTCTGAATATTAATCCATGGGTCACGAGTTTGAATCCCCACCGGTCACAATCTCCGTGATGGTTGATATACATATTGCGTCTCATTATCATTCGTCTCTGATATAAAAGAGAGACTAATAAAAGCTCATTTTTTATGTCAGAACTTTATTTCAATGTTAGTTTAATGTAGGTTAAACAAGCAAAACCTATTTTTAAGAAAAGATAAAACTGTGGTTAGATTTGTTTTATTGGATTTGATGAGTAAAAATTCCAAAAAAGGTACATTTTTGAAAATGATGCTTATATATTAATTCAGATATCTCAGATGAAAACATTTATCCATTTTTAAGACTTAAACATGAAAAACAAGCATATTCCGTCTGTTTGGAAATATGGAAGGCCGTACAATTTTTTCCAGACTGTCGACATATGAGATGGAGGATAGTTTGGTTTTCTTCATCAGTTGTCTGTGGGTATCCATGGCTTAAGTTTGCTATTTTAATCCTTATAACTCCGTTTGATCCTAGACTGTCACTGTTGGGCTCTTTTGAAATAGTGTAAAATGTAGAACGTGGTGGAACTTTACTTCTATTGTGGTTTCACAAAGACACACAACAATAGTCATCCGACGGCATTCTAATTGAACTGAAATAAAATTCATATGACAATAATCTTATGTCACTAATAAATAGTTGATGAGTAAAAAAATAAAATAAAATAAATATTATGGAACATGTACAGTATAATTTCACGGGAATGTTCGTTTCTGTGTTGAAACTAGGTTACTACAACTGGTACAAAACAGTCTCAGAGACGGAGTTTTAAACTTCTAACTCGTCTTTATAAAAAAAATTATATCTATAATGAATTATGTTCTTGAAACAAATTAAGTAATTTCTTCTGCAAGAATAACTTTTCTTAATAATTTACACTTATAATATACCACACACTTTTCCGGCCATGGGGAAAAGGCAAATGTGGCGTGTATACTAGTCTGGTCTTGAAGTTTACCAGTTTAACATCATAGTCACTAGTATACACGCCTTATACATTTGCCTTTTCCCCATGGCCGGAAAAGTGACCGGATCGGCCGGAATTTGACCGGGTTTTAGTAGTACCCTCTGTATGATGATATTATAGCCGGAAACCAATACTAAAATGGAAACCTCCATGCGATGCAATGATGTGAAAAAGTCAAATCTAACAATCGTCAAATAGAAATAGTTAGCGAAACTGACATTTGTTATATACACATATATCACAGTTAAATAAATGTGCTAATATGTTCAGTAAAATAAAACATTTCAATTCTTGTCTCGGGAGAAGGTAACCAATGTTTTTATTTTATCTAAATTAATTTCTCGTTCACCTCTGCAATTGGATAAAATTCCAGGAATCAAATTTCGAAAAGCAACCGAGATAGTGATTATTCCTTTACAAAAGATAATTTTTATTTATTTTTACAGATGAATGCTAGATCTATATGAGAAATATTTAAAATCGAAACATTTGACGGCAAAAGTTAAATATTGTTGAAATTTATGTTGATGTTGCATAATCACTGAAGGTCATCTTATTTCTTTCTGCCAATGATCATTGCTATATAGTGAGGTAATTTAACCTTAAACGCAGGAGATTCTCTGAACTGTAGTTTAGTGCAGCAACAACCCTTAGATCTAAGTTCCAAACCTCTATGACTTGTTCTGCACATACATGGTAGGCAAAATATAGGTATCTATAAAAAAAATCATTATCTTAACTCCAGCTGTGTTATATTGGCTTGTTAGTTTCACTTTCTTCCTTATCCCAGTAAACAATCCATTAGTGCAAATAACAGATAAGTCGGTGCCAAACAAGGGCCATCATTCGGCGGTTTTCGATCCCATTCCCCCTGCCCAGGAATATATTTTTTCCCCCTAATTTTACTGAAAATCGCCACCTCCTCCCCTTAGAAAAAATATAATTCACTTTTAATTACTCTTGCTGGGAAATTTTCTGATTAAAGAAACCAAGGAAGACTGTGACTGGTAAGGCTAATGTCCCTTCTTTTCTAATTGTTATACATGTATTATGAATTTTTCTGCATAACCACAGATACAATGCGACACGAAAACAATGCAAAATTTCTTCCCTTAGAGGGTCCTGGGCCGGTTTCACTAAACATATCAAGCTGCGATTTTCCTCATCTCTGTATTCTCAACTTCTCTAAATCATTACTCTACCACATTTATTACATTTTTAACACATCTTAACTAATTAGAAAAGGATACCATGCAAAATGATTAATGTAAATGAAGTTATGACATTTAAAAAAAAAATTAGTTGAGCAAATTCTCAAGTTGATATGTTTAGTGAAACTTGGGCCTGGCCCCATTCCACTAAAGTAAATGGATGACCCTGCAAGCTGTGTTTTCTATTGGGCCAAATATCACATCACTACAAAATAAAACATTTTATATGTCTGTACATTTCCGCATTGTATAGGCAATGCCTAAATTCATATTTTATCGTCTTTAATGAGATTATGCTTTTTGACAGACTTTGGCAACTTACGCCAAGATATAAATCTACAGTTGTGCAGGAGACTGCCAAGGTCAGTTCAGCTCAAGATGTTGCCCAAACACTTTGTCCTGGTGATAAAATACATGGCTATACAGTACAAAAAGTAAGTTTATATAAATTGCATATTTAATTATTATATGGCTATATTATATGAGAGACGTTTTTATTACAAAATATATAATTTCAAATTCACTTTCTATTTGATATACATGTACTTAAAAATGGCGTAATAACATTTGACTTTAAAATCCGCATATGGATATAAGTATGGCCCTGAAGGAACAAATGTTACAAGAAAATGGCTGGAAACATCAATCAGGAATGAGGGCATCCAGGAACATCGTGATTATACTCTGAATGTGGACAGAGCAATTAGCAAGAAGTTACTGGCGACTGATCAGATGAAGATAGAAATCGTACAAACAGGTGGTGGTATAAAAATTATTCTTAATACGGGAGCGTTTGAACTGTTGAAACATGCAGCCGATATGTTTTACATATCTGAAACCATGATGAACAAGTGTAAGAGAATCCCCATAATGGACAATAAAGAACGTCATGTTGAAACTAAATTTAAAGTTACTGAAGGAAAGAAATCTTCGTACACTTTCAATTTATACAACACCACCAGCTCCTGTCTGATCAACGGTAAGTGCGTTGAACTGTTCATGAATTCCTTTCTACTGGAAATTGTTGAAATTATTGAAACAAAGCTGGTTAATGAGAGCTTGACTACTGACGACGTGAATTTAGCCTTTCATCAGATGTTACAACACTCTATAAATGAACAAGCAGAAGACATCTCCAAATTGCAGAATTTACAGCAGATTGAATGTATGGACATTGGTGATAATCATGATGACCAAGTGGTTATGGTTGATCAAGAAGTCACTTTTAGAAAATCACCCATTTAAGAATGTCCGAAATCCCCTGATTCCAACAATGGCGCTGACAATGATCTGAAAAACTTTTTGGCTAAAATACATGCTGAAATTATACATGTGAAAACCACACTGTTGGGGCACATTGAATGCACAAACTGAAATTTTTCTCAAATCCGCGATGAAATTTGCAGCGTCAAAAAACAACCAGCCTTCACAGGAGGTCAACTTGAAATAGAAGACCTATAAAACGGCTCACAAACCATCGGTAATAGTGTTCATAAATGTAGTGACATTATCCAACAACGCCTCATGGCCATATCTGATGCATTGAAATACATACAGAAATCACGACAATCTCCATCTCAGCCTGTAAATGATACTTTACCAACAGAAACCCAAAGCATCCAGAATATAAATGATCCATTTCTTTAAACACCAAACAGTGAAATAAAAAGTTGTTGAAGCAAGCCCTTGATCATCGGGGATTCTATACTTAAAGAAATTCAAGAGCACAGACTCCAAGATATGACGGTGGTATCATTACTAGCCGAAAAAAACGCGCGATATATACAGGCGGCTAAATGGACTTGATGCGGCTGAATATGACAACATAGTGATATATGTCAGCGGTAATGATGCGGCTGCCAGTACGAATGTAACTGATGTTTATGATTGTTTGGTGAAAACCAATTTATGATTTGCAGAGAAAACAATGCACTGTTTACTTGTGTTTGTTATGTCATAGGGGTGACATAGACGTAACCCAAACAAACACCATGCTAAAACATCTTTGCCAGGAGAACTGCTGCAAACCAATTGATCTATACAAATCCTTCATTTACGATGACGGAAGTGTACCAGCCCATCTTTATATGAAGGATAGGTTCATCTAAACAAGTGATGTTCTAGCACTCTAGACAGAGCTATAGACAAAATGCTGGCTATTATAAAGTCCTGGCAGATCAGCGATAGCTATGAGTCCAAAATCGTCAAGTAGAATTTAGTGCTCAAATTGCCGCATGAGCAACCATTCAACTCTGGAATGTGGTAGACGACCTTTGAAATAGTGCACAAACTATCATATGTTTAACCGCACAATTGAGAACTATGGACGACTTGTGCATGCTTCTTCCAAAAATGGCTTTGGATGGCTTAACAGTTCTGCACACGAGAGACGATCACCAGATAGATGGCAAAAAACAATTCCTGACAAACACATTTCCACAAAAAATTCGTACGAATATTTAATGCATTTATGCACGTAATGTGACGAGGTAGAATGTTCTTGTGATTATACTATACAAATTTCACTGGGAAAAGATCAGTTTTAAAATGATTTCTCCGTTGTTCACACGTAACAATGCCCTGAAAGAACAGTCGCGATATAAACTTATATATAACTTAGAAAAAATGGCTTTTTACGCAAAAACTAAATTGTACTTAAAACAAACTAATACTATAATAAACAATTCTGAATGTAATTTATTGCCGTGCATACTGGTTTATAAAGAAAGGAAAATACCATCAGGAGAATCATTAATTTTAATGATCAGAAATATAATTTCAGTGAAACTTATTCAATACTGCACACAAATAATGAACTGCATCTCATATATAATATTAACATTCTATTACAATGCGATACATCATAATACATGTATAAGTAAGTCGTACAAACCAATTCAAAGTACAAATGTTAATGACATTTTATCGATTACCTGTAATTCATATAATGAATCAAACAAAATAGTTTCACTTGCTTACAAAATCATGGCTTACATGTCGCCAACCTTAATACAACACATCTTGCCAAAATTAGATGAAATAAAACAACACCTGAATAAACCATTTTCTACTGATATATTAGGTTTATGTGAAACTTTTCTTACGGGAAAAACTGAGGATTGTTACTTACAAATAAAAATTTTCACATTGAGTGCAAAGATCGTAAATACAAAACTGGAGGTGGGATCCTTATATATATATATATCAGATAAAATTTCCTACGTAAGGCGTCATAATCTTGAAACTGAAAACATGGAATCAGTGTGGTTACAATTAAACCTACATGTATGTAGAAATAAACCATTCTTTTTAATTTTGTTTACACACCTCCAAATTCTCCCATATCTTGGATAAATAAAAATGAACATGAATTTGACATGGCCGATTATATAAATGTTAAAATACATGCATTTGGAGACTATAACATAAATCACTGTGGTGACCACATTACATTTGCAAAAGCATCGATAATAAACAATAGTATATTGAGTGGAGAATTTCCAGAAAAAATGAAAGAAGCATATGTTTTTCCTATATTCAAAAAAAGGAATTAAAGAGGATCCTTGCAATTATCACCAAATATCAATACTACAAACTATTTCAAAAATTTACGAGCGACATATTGCCACACAATTACAAGAAATTTTCAAAACTATTAATCTTCTTCATGAAAAACAATCAGGATTTCGCCAAAACCATTCATGTCATACAGCCTGAACAATATTGATAAATACATGGCTAAAAGATATTGATGATGGTAAATTTTATATGTTGGTGCTGTATTTCTAGATCTACAAAAAGCATTTGATCTAGTTGATCTTGAAATCTTACTTTACAAACTGAAACTTTATCATTTTACCATAGAACATTAAATCTTTTTAAATCGTATTTGTCCTATCGAACACAAATGATTAAGGTGAAAAATATGTATTCACAGAAAATGATTGTGAAATCTGGTGTTCCACAAGGATCTATTCTAGGGCCACTTTTGTTTCTTATATATATAAATGACATGCCAATTATAATGAGGACAAATAATATTGACAGCTATGCGGATGATTCCACTGTATATGAATCTAATCTAGATTTATCGATAATTGAATCTATATTACAAAACAGATTGAAAAAAATTGATGATTACCAGAAAATCAAAATATATGATATTAAGTACAAATTATAAAACAAAATATGCAATGAATATTAAATTGCAAATTGGTAAGACTTCAATTGAAAATGTAACAGGTCAGACTATATAAGGCATATATGTTGACTATAATCTAACTTGGCATAACCATGTAAAAAATGTTATTAACAAAATCAATTCGAAAATAGCACTTTCGCCATGAATTTCGTATTTCCTTTCCCCTAATATGAAAATACTTTATTATAAGGCATACATAATGTCTTCCATCGATTACTGCAATACCATTTGGGGACTTACTTCCAAAACTGACACAAATAAGAAACTTAAAATACAAAATAGAGCAGCAAGGATAATCACGCAATGTAAAAGTTCGGATAACTTACTAAATCAATTAAACTGGCTCTCATTTGAAAACAGATTACCACTTAGGTGTATTGATATACAAAGCTATAAATGAATTTACACCTGATTACATCACCAATATTTTGTCATTTGCAAATAATTAAAAATATAATCTTTGATCCAAACAAAATTATGATCTTGTCCCAGTGAGATCTCCAACTAATTGTTTAAAACAATCTTCAACTACAAAGCTGAACATTTGTAGAGAACAATTCCAATTGACATTAGAAAAAATAACAAATTTTGCACTTTCAAACAAAATTTTAAAAAACTTTTTTTACAAACACAAAGAAATATAAACTACTCAGACTCAAAGTAAACTGTATGCATAATAGTGTGTCTGATCATTGTATTTATTATTCTAATTTGATTGTATAATTTCGTAGAATAATTTATAATACTTTTAAATTAAAGTTAAATGTGTTTGTCTAATTCATATTAATCAATATTAATTTAAACTTATTGATTAATTATTATCTAAGCAATTATTCAGCAAGTAGGTCTAATATTGACAATCTTGTCATTATTGTTTTCATTATTGTTGTTGTTGTTGAAGGCCATATTGAAAATAAGTTATATGTGATATTATATTATGAACTCTTAATATGTTACCTTCGAAAAATAAAGTTGTAATTATTATTATTATTTATTATTATTGTTATTATTATTATTATTATTAAAGGGAAGCTTACACTAGAATTTATCAATTATTATTTATCCCCCGCAAAAAAAAAATGCAGATAATAAATTGGGTACCATTTATTCATCAATGCATCAGAAAGCTTTTCCAGAGCACAACCCAAAACCGTCCAAGACAACTTCACAAAACTTTGTACAATTTCAACCTAGTGGCCTAGTAGTGTACATGTATTATGCTATTTGGGAGATTCATTTTTAATTATTTCTGTTGCATGATGTAAACAATATCCAAAATAACTAAATTCGCTGTTTCTAGAGCATAACTCCAAAACCATATAAGGCAACTACATGAAACTTTGTATACATGTCAACCTAGTGGTTTTGTAGTACCTTTTGCTATGGTAATGTTGTCATTTTCCAAATTTTTTTTTACCATAAGAAACAAATTACAAAATTCAACATTTCCTTATCTTAACTCCAAAACCGTTCCAAGGTAACATCAGGATACTTTGTACACATGTCAACCTTATGGTCTAGTAGTGCCTTGTGGTATGAGGCAGTTTTTGTTTTTAATATATTTTCTGTTGTCATGAAAACAATTAGCCAAAATTACGAAATTCTTATGGTCTAATATTGCCTTTTCTTGTGTAGGAACTCTGATTGTTTTAGTAAATTACCCCATTGCGGATATTGGTGACTACGTCTTCTTGTTTTATACTAAATTCATGACAAGTACAAAAAATAGAGTTATATTTATTCCTAATTGACATGGCTATGCAGTGCAGAGAGTAAGTTTATATTTATAAATTTAAGCCACAACTTGGTATACAGTACAAAACATAGGTTTTAACTAGTATTCATTAATTAAATACAATACAGAAAGTAAGTTATTATTTACACATTAAATCATTTTGTGAAAATAATATTCTAATGCACTATGATGTTATGATAATTTTTATGTCCTCTGAAATCTTCATTCAAGCCAGCAATAAATAGTAATATGTTTGCTTTAGAACTCCAAGTCCTAGGATTTAAAACTGGTACAGACTATTTTATATTTTCAAACTTTTTTTATGCTGGCATATAGTAATCGCAGCGTCCGTCCGTCTGGGCAAACAAATGGGTAGTTAAGTGTCTAGGGTTTAGGGTTAGTAATTTTTATGGACAGTTGAAAAATAATTACATGGCTGTTTCTAGACACATTAAAAAAACAGCATTTATGTGGCTTTTTTCCTCTTACATGGCTAAAATTTTCTAAAAAAGTATACAATTGACGCAAAGAAGCCACTTAAATACCAATTCGTGAGAACTTCCGTCCGTGCGTCCTTCCTTCCAGTATTTCGTGTCCGGTCTGTAACTTTGTCTTGCATAGATGGATTTTGTTGATACTTGCTACAAATGATTAACATAACATGACGACGTGTCTCGAGTAAGACCCACACCCGTACCTCAAAGGTCAAGGTCACACTTCGAGTTTGTTTGACAACACTTTCAGTCTGTGTGAGATTTAGTGTCTGGTCTGTAAGTTTGTCATGCAAAGATGGATTTTGTTAATATTAGCTACAAATAAGCAACAAATCATGAGGATTTGTCGCGCTTTACACCCAGATTACCATTTCAAATGTCAAGGTCACAATTTAACTTTGTTTGATAACACTTTCAGTCTGATTGAGATTTAGTATCCGGTCTGTAACTTTGTCACCTATGGATAAATTTCAAAAACACTTGGCTCGATTCATCAGCATGACATGTCAACATGTTATGTGTAAGACCCACATGTGTACCTCAAAGGTCAAGGACACACTTCAAGTTTGTTTGACAACTCTTTCAGTCTGTGTGAGATGTCATGTCCCGCCAGTAACTTTGTCCTGCATAGATGGATTTTATAAATACTTGCTGCAATTGATCAACATAACATGATGACATGTTGCACTTAATACCCAGACTCCCTCTTCAAAGGTCAAGGTCACAATTTAACTTTGTTTGATGACACTTTCAGTCTGATTAAGATTTCATGTTTGGTCTGTAACTTTGTCACCTATGGATAAATTTTAAACACGCTTGGCTCAATTCATCAGCATGACACTCGTAAGACCCACATGTGTACCTCAAAGGTCAATGATACACTTTGAGTTTGTTTGACAACACTTTGAGTCTGTGAGATTTCATGTCCGGCCAGTAACTTTGTCATGCATTGATGGATTTTATAAATACATGCTACAAATGATCAACATAACATGACGATGTATTGCACTGAATACCCAGACTCCCACTTCAAAGGTCAAGGTCACAATTTAACTTGTTTGACAACTTTCAGTCATTTTGAGATATTTTTGTCTGGTTTAACTTTGTCATCTATGAATAAATTTTAAAAACACTTGGCTCAATTGATCAACATGACATAATTAAATATCGCATGTAAGACCCAGAACCTTTCCTCAAAGGTCAAAGTCACACTTACAATTTGTTTGATATTGCGTGTCTGGTCTGTGACTTTGTCTTTAACTTGGCTCAATTTATCAAGATGACATGATGAGTCAGGTGTCATAAGTAAGACCTAGACCCATACATCAAAGGTCATGGTCACACTTTTAGTATGTATGACAACACTTTGAATCTGTTTGAGACTTCAAGTCTGTCCTTAAACTTTATCATACATGGATGGATTTCAAAAACACGTTTTATCAATTGATCAACAATTGATCTGTAACTTTGTCTTTCATTTAGGGTTTTAAAATAGCTTGACACAAGTGATCAGCATGTCATGATGATGTTTCACCTGATTTAACTGTTGAAATACCCAGACCATTTACATAAGATGTCAAGGTCAAGGTTACACAAAGGTTAAGGTCATGCTTTAATGTAAAAAAACATGAAATTGCATGTTCTAGTCTGAAACATCTATCCATTACTGTTGATATTCATGACTACATTGCTACCTATTATAACATATATTGTTATTTTTCACAGACCATTTGGGGGGCATGCAGCACTAACCAGTGAAATTTCTTGTTTAAATATACAAAAATATCAAACAGGTTTATAACTACTTTTGCCACACATATAATACTTGTGCTATATATTGCAAAACTTTCAAACTATATATATACTGTATCTTATCAAGGACACAAATCTTGAAAATATTCTGAACATATACAAATGTGACCAAAATTTTAACACCAATTTTCGAATAAAATTTAAAAGAAAATTCTTTAAATGTATTGGTTTCTTATTTTTCAAAGGATAAACAATAATTTATTTGCTAAACACAATAAACCTATAGCTATCTATTATGAGGTGTTCAGATTGCATGAAGTTAAAACTGATAAAATGAATTTAAGGTTGAAGATGTGCCAGAGTTGTTTTTGACCACAGTTTCCCTTGAGCATGACAAGACAGGAGCCAGGCATCTACATGTGGCACGGGAAGACAATAACAACACATTTAGGTAATGTTTTGAATATACAGCCACTCTAGGTACATGTACCAATAGTAATTGTCTTTTTCCATCTGTCCATCACAACTTTCTTTGTCAGACTTACTCCTCCTACCATTTTATGAGGATGTATAGATATATGAACTTAGACATACTGATATGCATATATTCAAACAGCATTCACATTATTTTCTCTTGGAAATACGTTCCCAATCAGGTTTGACCAAACCGATGTCAAACTAGTGGTCTAGTAGTGCCTATTGCTATTGGCAGTTTTCATTTTCAATATTGTTTCTGTTACCATGGATACAACTAGCAAACATTTCAAATTTCACCATTTCCAGATTATAACTCCAAAACCATTCATAGTAACATCATAAAACATTGTACACATGTCAACCTCATGGTGTAGTTGTGCCTTTTGGAATGAGGAATTTCCATTTTTCAATATATTTTTGTTACCTTTGAAACAATTAGCCTAAAATACGAAATACTCCCTTTCCGGTGCTACACCTTGCACATATTCAAAGTTCCAAACCTAGAGGTCTATTATTGTCTTCTGCTGTGAAGGAACTTAGTAAAATACCACATTGCGGAGGATATTGACAACTTAGTTTCACAGTCAATGTTGACAGGTATAGATTAAATACTTTAGTAATATTGATTCATATCTCCACAGTGTGGCATTTCGGACAACCCCTATGGACAGCACAGGAGTTCCCCACATACTAGAGCACACAGTCCTGTGTGGTTCTAAGAAATACCCTGTCAGGGATCCTTTTTTCAAGATGTTGAATAGGTCACTAGCCACATTCATGAATGCTATGACAGGTAAAGTTGAAATTTATTTATTTGCAATAGTTAACTGCTATACCACCTAACTAATTCCATCTAGGTTACCAGGAAGGTGAATGTCACACTTGTGGAAATAAAATATGCACCAATAGCAATTGATACATGTAGAGGTTTTGTTGGTAGTTTGTATAGGGTTTAACTTTTTTTCAACAATATTTAGTTATTTAACGACATCAGCATACCTCATCATAGTTTCTGGGATCCGCTCAGCTACCTCCACATATGTCCATATATAAACCAGAATCTTCTTGTAGCATATACATCGTTATACATGTATATAGCTGGAGTTGTTCCGGATTATGGAGGCATCGGGAAGGGAGATTAACGTTTCAGAATGCAACTTTTTTTTATACTGTTAAGCCTGGCTGCATGATTGAGTTTCATCACCTGGAAATAGTGTTGTTATTGCTGTCATTAAGGTATTAGATCTGTAATGATCTGGGTAGGAATCTACTAACACTGATCAGTCGTAACCTTCCGTTACAAATGTCTGCCAGCCAGAAAATCATTCATGGTAGCTGTTACCATTTTAGAAATTCAAATTTATTTATAAATGTGTGACAATTATAAATCGATACTCTCTGGAGCAATTAACCTTGTTATCATTGTGTTATCATTTTGTATCATTTTGTAAAGACTGTTACCTGCTAGAGAGTTTAATGTAGTGCATTTTTATCAAGTGTTACCTTACTTTGATTGACATAATTTCAGCCAGTGACTGGACAATGTACCCTTTCTCTACACAGAACAAGAAAGACTACAACAACTTGTTGTCCATCTACCTTGATGCTGTCTTCTATCCACAGTTGAGGGAACTAGACTTTAGGTAATAAAATATGCTATTATTGCTTTTAAGCTCGCTGGGAGGAATGTCCAGAGGAGCTATTGCCATGACACCGACTGTGGCAGCGTCTGTAGACACCCAGGTTAAACTTTTGCGTTTGGTTGCGTTTAAGTTTTGGTGTTTGCCTCCAATCTCAACCTTTGCATTGGTGGTGAGTTTTATCCCATATGCGAGCTTTGTTGTCTTTTGACAACTCCTGTTCAAGAATCTTTTTAAGCTTCCCAAAAGGTGCATATAGCAGCCACTGTATCTGTGCATGTGTTTGAATTCTTTTCTGGAACATAATTTCAAAAGGACTGATAGGAATCAAATGACATTAATGAACATGGAAAGAGAGTTGAAATTCAGTGTAAGAACCATAACTCTATCTTGAATAATGACAGAATGATCTCCCTCTATCAACTTTATTTTTGGTTATTTTTGCCTGTTATATTTGTCTGTCCAGATTACATTTAGGAAAGTATGGAAGGGAATCCACTGGGACTTGGATGGTGTACAAAGTCTTTCTCTCCTGTATTACTGTCAGCGATCAATTCAGATCATCACAACAGGCTGGTGGCATATATCTGCAGTCAGAAACTGTATACATGTTAACAGTTAATACAGTGTCTAAAACTGAAATGGAGAAAATAAAAATGACTACTGACCATAACATTAAAACTAATTACAATTATGAGAGTTGTGTGTATACACAACTCCCATTTTGTATGTCTAATTATTAGCAAGTCAAGGCAACAGTAGATACTTTATGAGCATTCCACATTTGTATGACTCTTGGCAAAAACGAAAGCTTTAAAACGTCAGTTGAGGCAGTTGGTGTTCATATTGATGTGGATGAGATATTCTTTTAGAGTATTTAATCACTGTGTAAGTCAAAAGTTTTCTTTTTTCTTCTTGGCAATCAGTCAATCATGTATTTTGTAAACAAACGTGAATCTGGTATTGGTTCAATTATGCTCTAGGGTTGATCATCGTAAGTCATTAAGCATGTCCTCTACATTACTAGTGTTATGCCATCTCCTACATGTGTGGGGATTACAAATTGGAGAGGCATACCCAAGTTAGGGATGATCTAAGGACTGGTAAATGTTAACTTTGGTTTCCGTGGCAGTGAGTGACAGATCCGGTGCAGAAAGTCAAAGGTTTTTGTTGCCTTGTCCGGTTTGAATTTACATGCAAGGATGTCACCCAATTCATTGAAGTATTCTGGAGTATGCATGCATTGATAATGTCTGGTCTTGAAGTCTTATTGGGATTTATTTTATCAGAATACCTAACACACTTTCGGTTAACAGAGGTGTCATTCATGATGGGGTATTGACTTTTTCCTAATTTGGGTAGACTTGTATTACCCTCTTCCATAAAAACTGAGTGTAATTGTTTGAAATGTATTAGTAAATAAATGATATCATATTAGAATCCCCTCTGATTTTATCATAGTAGTAGTGTGTATTTTGTTAACTAGGATAAATCAATTATTATTCTGATGTTAATTAAAAGTTAAAATTATATTTTTGTTAAAACATGGTAACTGTATACAATTTTTATTCGACCAATTACATAAAACATGCTGTAAGTCAATGTTTGACGTCACGGTTAACTCAGGACTGTATATCTCATTGTTCTTGTTGTTGTTAGAGATAGACTGCTCTGTAGCAGAATATATCACTTGTATTATTCAACATACTGTGCTTAAGAGTGACATATTTTGGCATATAAGAAATCCGATTCTTAGGCTTCAGTTAGAAGCTTTACATTATATTAATTTTTTTTTTACTATAAAGAATTAATATTTGGGTCTGTTTTCGCCAGTAGCAGATTATTCTCACTTAGATAACAAACATTTACACAGTGTGACACTCTCTCTTTGTTTATATTCTAAAATCAGTTAATATAAATCTGTTATCATCAAAGTACCTACTAATAAGTCTCCTACTAATAACTTTGCATGTTGGTAAAGGGAAATTAGGAGATAATGCAGGTAATTTTATTTTTTTCATTCAGATAAAAAATGTGGTTGCTATGACAACAAATAAATCACTAAGGGACTTACATACTGCTTGCAATCCTTAGATGTATGATTATAATTGAGGAATGTGGGACAAAAGCCCCTCGGTCAAAAATGTACACCTTCTAAAATCTACCAAGGGGCTTTTGTCCACCTTATAAAATATACCAAGGGGTTTTTGCCCACCTTGTCAAATTCACCATGGGTTTTTGTCCACCTTCTAAAAATCTACGAAGGGGCTTTTGTGCACCTTCTAAAAATCACATTTTTTAACCAAGGGGCTTTTGACCAAGGATTTTGTGACCAAGGGTTTTGGTCTTAATTACCATACTTGACATATATCTGCTATTATTACCACATGCTGTGCACCAGACTGCCATTTGCATAGGTCAATAATTAGAACACTTATTCGGATTGTACTTAACATATTGAAAATGAGAAATTGGGCAAATATGTTCAAATTTAGGTGCAAGTTGTATAATTATATAGACATTTCTTTTACTTTGATATGATGATTCTTATTTTCATATAACTTATATCAATTTTCAACCAACTGTTGGCTCAATCATATTGTTAATGCGTATCAAATAGAACCATCACAGCTTTTGGGTCCAGTATCTTCTTCATTTTGGAGCAAAAAATTGTTATTAAATAAATATATATATGAACTCAGTGCCCAAGATAAGAACTGACTGAATAGGGTGAAATCTCTTTAAAATCAAATTTATTGAGTGAAATCTTACCATCAAAGATTTAATTTGGTGATTTTCACTCAGTAAGTTTACAATAATTGAGTGAAACATGGAGAATTGTCTAAATGAAAGTAATAATAATGTTTTGCGTGAAAGGAAAATTATTTGGGTAATGGGTATGCTTAAAAAAAATTGTTTGCGTTTTCCATGAAATTATTTGAGTGAATATGCAAATACACAGCTTATCTAGAGCACTGTCAACTGTTGTAAAATCTATCCAGATTGATATATTTTGGCATAGAACAAAAGGCAATAACTTTTATTATTGTTTAAACTTTCCTGGCTTATTGTCAAATACCTTCTTGGGCCTATTTTTTATGGAATGTCAAAGATGGTGCCAAACGTCACAGTGCAAGAACTAAATCTCGGCCCAATGGTGAAATAGAATGGGAATTATTTATTGATAATGCTAGTCTATTGTGTAATTGACTTGCTGGATTGCAATCAAAATCTGCATGTACTAAAAATCAAATAAATGTACAATTAAACATGTCAAAAAGCAATATTTTTTATTAATGCCCTTAGTAATATATTTAAAGCATGATCAGAGCAATGTCAATATCAGAGATGGCGATTACCGATAAATGATAAATGTTAATGCAAATGCATTTAAAATTTTATTTACAAATGAACTGGAACAGAAACTAACATATTTTAAATACTTTTGAAATGGATTTTTGGTAAACTTACCAAGGAATTAATTCTTTTTCAGGCCATTTGTCTGGCACAATTTCCCACTTGTTCGCTATTGTATTTGTGCATCTCTGACAATTATTGTTGCTTTTGTAACAAACTTCAGTATAGGGAACTGGACTCGGTATTACTTAACCAGAAGTATTTGTCATTTTATTTCAGTCAGGAAGGTTGGCGTCTAGAGCATGACGAACTGACAGATAAAACTTCTCCCATCAACTTCAAAGGGGTTGTCTACAATGAAATGAAAGGAGTTTTTGTAAGAAATTTAGTTATTCTACAATGTGTTTGACAAAACTGATTCCAAAGTTGACATTATGAAGTTTTAAACTGACCGGTTGTTTATAATTTAGATCAGAATTATACTTATTAATACTTTTGTATCTGTATATTATACTTTTTAATACTTTTGTATCTATACATTATACCGATTAATATTTTATAATTATACATTATAATTATTTATTAAAATTTTTGTATCTAAATAATTTACTGATTTATACGTTTATATCTATACATTATACTTATTAATTCTTTTATATCTATGCACTTTATTTGTTAATACTTAAATTATTTCTATTTTAAAATTAATATCTATTACATATATTTGATAGATGACAGACCACATTTCATTATCAAAACACTCATTTAAAATCGATGGCAAATCATGTGCAAGTTTTCCTGGGTAGAACCAGTACAAAGTACAGTCGAAACTTGTTATCTCGATATTGGAGGGACTGCCAAGAAAACTCGAGATATCCCAGTATCAACATAGATTTTGTCTCAAAATCAACATTTGTTTTCATCACCTGATAATTGTTGTACGTCAATTGTACTTTTGCTTTCGTATAATGGTCCGTGCATTAGAATTAAACTGTTGTGATAAATGGTAATATCATGGTCCTTCTTTGAATTTCTCAGCAGTGTGAGATATAAGTTGAGGCTGATTGATTGGATCAAATGATATTTAAACAAAATGTATATGTAATCACCCAATATGATGACACGATGTTTGCAACATTCTGTCATTCATTAAAACAAACATCTTTGTCGTTTACTGGTAAATAGTGTTGCATCTTAAACAAAATGTGAAAAATGGTAGGCGTAGATTTTCACATGGCGTGGATAAACAATAGATATTATGTCAACATAAATATATAGAGACAAACAATCAATTAAAGGTGTGAAATGATCAATCAGTGGACTAAAACTAGGATCGTGATACCCGGAATATGGACCGAGACAATATTGAGATAAAAGGAATTTATTTATTTTATTTATATAAGCAAAGAAGGTGAAAAGTTGGGACTGGCAAAAAACACTGACATTACCGGAATATCTACTCAAGTGACATTGAGAAAAAGAGTTTCGGCTGTATATACCACACTTGGCCCTGACAGGGGATTGTAACATGATCCTCTGATTCTGGTAGATGCTCTACCACTAGACCACACCCACTTAAGGATATCACAATTGACATGGCAGGGGATCGAAACATGATCTTCTGATTCTGGTAGATGCTCTACCACTAGACCACACCCACTAAAGGATACCACACTTGACATGGCAGGGGATCGAAACATGATCTTCTGATTCTGGTAGATGCTGTACCACTAGACCACACCCACTAAAGGATACCATACTTGGCCCTGGTGGGGATCAAAACATGATCCTCTGATTCTGGAAGATGCTCTACCACTAGACCACACCCACTTAAGGATACCACACTTGGCCCTGGCGGGAATCGAAACATGATCCTCTGATTCTGCTAGATGCTCTACCACTAGACCACACCCACTTAAAGATACCACACTTGGCCCTGGCGGGGATCGAAACATGATCCTCTGATTCTGGTAGATGCTCTACCACTAGACCACACCCACTAAAGGATACTACACTTGGCATGGCGGGGGATCGAAACATGATCCTCTGATTCTGCTAGATGCTCTACCACTAGACCATACCCACTAAAGGATACCACAGTTGGCATGGCGGGGCATTGAAACATGATCCTCTGATTCTGGTTTAGATACTCTACCACTAAACCACACCCACTTAAGGATACATGTACCACACTTGGCATGACTGGGGATCGAAACATGATCCTCTGATTCTGGTAGATGTTCAAAACTAGACCACACCCACTTAAGGATACCACACTTGGCATGGTGGGGGATCGAAACATGATCTTCTGATTCTGGTAGATGTTCAAAACTAGACCACACCCACTTAAGGATACCACACTTGGCATGGCGGGAGATCCAAACATGATCCTCTGATTCTGGTAGATGCTCTACCACTTGACCACACCCACTAAAGGATACCACACTTGGCCCTGGCAGGGATCGAAACATGATCCTCTGTTTCTGGTAGATGCTCTATCACTAGACCACATGCACTTAAGAATAACACACTTGGCCCTGGCTGGAATCGAAACATGATCCTCTGATTCTGGTAGATGCTCTACCACTAAACAACACCTATTTAAGAATACCACACTTGGCATGGCGGGGAATCAAAACATGATCTTCTGATTCTGGTAGATGCTCTACCACTAAACCACACCCACTTAAGGATACCACACTTAGCCCTGGTGGGGATCAAAACATGATCTTCTTATTCTGGTAGATGCTCTACCACTAGACCACACCCACTAAAGTATACCATACTTGGCCCTGGCAGGGAATCAAAACATGATCTTCTGATTCTGGTATATGCTCTACCACTAGACCACACCTACTCAAGGATACAACACTTGGCCCTGACAGGGGATTGTAACATGATCCTCTGATTCTGGTTTTGATGCTCTACCACTAGACCACACCCACTTAAGGATACCACACTTAGCATGGCGGGGGATCGAAACATGATCCTCTGATTCTTGTAGATGCTCTACTATTAGACCACACCCACCTAAGGATACCACACTTGGCATGACTGGGGATCGAAACATGATCCTCTGATTCTGGTAGATGCTCTACTATTAGACCACACCCACCTCAGGATACCACACTTGGCATGACTTGGGATCGAGACATGATCCTTTGATTCTAGTAAATGCTGTACTACTAGACCACACCCATTTAAGGATACCACACTTGGCATGGCAGGGGATCGAAACATGATCCTCTGATTCTTGTAGAGATGCTCTACCATTAGACCACACCCACTTAAGGATATTACACTTGGCCCTGACGGGGGATTGATGTGATCCTCTGATTCTTTTAGAAATGCTCTACCACTAAACCACACCCACTTAAGGATACTACACTTGGCCCTGACGGGGGATTGAAACGTGATCTTCTGATTCTTGTAGAGATGCTCTACCCCTAGACCACAGCCACTTAACCAATCACAATTCATTCATGCTGAATGTATGTGTGTTGTTGCTCACACTATTAACATGTATTAGGCTATATCATCATTCACATTCACATATAACAATCACATCACATATAACAATCACATATTCTTTCACATATAACAATCACATACAACAATCACATATAATAATTACATATAGCATTCACATATAACATTCATATATAACAATCACAAATAACATTCACATATAACAATCACATGTAACTTTCACATATAACAAGCACATATAACATTCACCTATAACAATCACAAATAACAATTACATATAACATTCACATATAACAATTATATAAAACAGTAATATTCAACATCAATTATCATGATACACAATGTTTCTGCCTGTTGTCAACCATATAGTTTTCTATATATTTGATGTTCAAGTAATTGCAGTTTCACTCTAAAATAAATAAGTATTTTTCATTTGCAGTCGAGTCAACAAAACTTGTTTGCTGAAGCGGTACAGAACCAGCTACTTCCAGGTCACACATACGGGGTCGTGTCCGGGGGTGATCCTGCAAACATTCCTGACCTAACGTTGGAGCACCTTAGGAATTTCCACAAGTCTCACTATCACCCCAGTAATGCATGGTAACGTGGCATCATTTGTGTTTATATTTGGATAGAAGCATTTAACGGTTGTTAACCTAGTACCAGGCCTTCTAAAATTCCAAAATGCAAATCAGTCCAGGTTTTTTACTACCGTTAGAATCGCACTTATTTAAAAAAAAATCACTATATGCCTTTACATATACATGTATGCATACCACACCCACCATGTCAGCTGCACCATGTATTTCTCCGTTTATTCATTAATAAGGAACTATTTCAAGTTTATTTGTGTATTATTTATAACATACTTTATCACAATGTGTACATTTTAATGACTGACATAATGTTTCCGCTTTACTGAATAATTTTCATAATATTATAAATGCTTGATCGAACCTGAAGTGTCGCAAGTACCCGAAGCTGAGTGAAATAATCACTGATCACCATGGAAACCAATAAAATGGTTCATTCAACTTTTTATTTTTGATATGCATTGTGCTGTAGCTAGCCACTACATACAATTACCAAAACCAGCTCATATATATAATTATAGTTATTTTTTTAAAAAATGAAACAAACAAGTAACACTGCACATTTTATCAAATATTTTAATGACGCAAACAATATTCGGTCCGACCGTCCCAGCTTTGGCTAGCGGTATATCAAAGAAATTATGGACGCAAATACAATCTTTTGATGAACAGACACAATGCTATGGGTCGCGCTGATCACACATTGAAGGCGTGCTACATAGCGATAGACTCTTCCAATAAAATCCCCCTAATATTTTTAATGGTTTAGTCAAAATTGACATCATTTCGCACAGCAGGTGATTAAACAATCAGATTTTTGGGTCAAATGATATTGCCGCAAGGCATATTTCACAGGTCAGTAAGGCATGGTAAGAGCAATTTATGAGATTTTATACGACCGATAGAAAATATCTGGACCAATTTTTTATTAAACTTTGAAAATATCTGGACTGATTTTTTTAATAAACTTTGAAACAAAAACCGATTTTGAACTTCAGAAATCAGTCCAAAAACAGAAAAAAACGGCAATTTTAAAAGGCATGCTGGTTACATTTATCAAAGTCTTGATGTGACTGGAAGCTAGAGCTGAAGGATGGGGTGCATGTTCAAATCTCATTAGCACTGTGAGCATGCTGTCTGTTATAGTTTAAGTATTAAATTGTAATGACACATGGTACTTCAAAATTATAATTTGAAACTTTCTGTCAGTATGATGTTTATTAAAAATAATTTTCATTTATTGCTTTTACATGGCTGGAAAATTCCACTCGTCCGCTTGCCATGACTATTGAAAATTTGGTCAGGACGAGTAAGATTTTATGAAACTGACCTTATTATTTCTTTTATTTTAAGCATTCAATAAAAATGATTGAAAAGGAGGACGAGTAACTTTTATCAGAAATTTCAGGCCTGTTTTAGTGTTATTTTTTTGGCCCAAAGTTCAGACTTAATCATTTATAATTAATGGTCTGCAAATGTCAACATACATTGTAAAACTTAATTGTAATTAAAGTGAGGCATAAGCCAGAACAACAGTAATTTATAGAAATTAGAGCAATAATAAAAGTACCTGCCAGGTAATTAGATGTTTATTAAGGAAGTACATGTAGATTAGTACCACTTTTCTCCGCAAGTAAATGGTACAATTTATCATAAAGACTTCGAGCAGAGACATTGACTTTAGCAGAGAGAGAGGAAAGTGAGATAGCTTGTTTAATAGATCATTCAGCCACATCGTGCCCAAAATTATATATAACTAATACATATGTAATATTCAAATTTGTCACATAATTTGCAGTGTTTTATTAACCAGTGACATACTTTTGATATTAACGTGGTGTCCTGTCACTACCAGTTCATCACATCATGTTCTACACAGAGCTCAGTTTTAGTATTTAAAGTATCGAGGTGTACTCTCCGACTTAACATAACATCTAAATGATGTAGATTTGTCACATGGGGTAAAATTATGTTATTTTATATATACAAAGAACACGGTTCATAATATGGCCCCAAAAATTCAATTATGTTTTTTATTTTAATTTTTTCTTTATTATTTTAAAAAATATAAATTTTTCTTTTTAATTTTATGCTCTTTGGTTAAAATATCCTCAGAGTGTACATGTACAGCTGAAAATTGTATTTTTTTCTACATTTTAAGCCATTTTAGGCAAATATATCAAGTTTTAACATTGAAAGCACTTTTGCCACAAAACAATTTCCGCATACTACCGGGAGAGTACCAGACAAAGATCAGAATAAATATCTTTGTGTGGCAAGAATGCCTTCATCAACAAAAAACTATTGAAATGCCAAAAATTGGACAAAAAACTGGGGAATTTAGCATTTTTCTTCAATTTTACCTTCTTTGGAGACTTTATATGAATAGAAAAAACATACAATTAAAAGATATAATATCCATATCTTAAAAGCCTGAAGTATATTTGAACAAACGCACAAAGTTTTTATAAAAAATAAGTATGAAAAGAAATGCATTTTACAGGTTGGATATTGCAGCTTTGTGGTCCTTGTCCTTTATTTATAGATTCTTAGAGAATGGATTTCTGTTTTCTTATGGCAGGACCATAACAATAAATGTACCTTGTTATGAATTATGATAACAGGATCTTACATTTGTACTCATTTATTATTAAATTTGTTAAACTCATTAGCATAAATGATGTTATAGTGAGAAATGAACACTCATCCTTTATATGTATATTTTACATTCCCCCTGCAGTTTCTACACCTACGGTAATCTACCCTTGGAAGAACATCTGTCATTTATCAATACCAACTACCTACAGCACTTTGACAAGATTGACCCTAAAACTGATGTACCAGCTGAGACAAGATGGAACGCACCAGTAAGTTTGTATTCTTGCCACCATTCTTGCTAATATTATGCCATTGCTATTGCTATTTTTTTTAAGATTTGCTGTTTTATGTGAAAAAACTTGGTACAAAATTGATTATGTAACTCTGACATTGTTAAAAATGTATTTTTTTCTACAAAAATCCCTATACGGTGTTTGTTACTTAACAAGTTCAAATACTGTTGTTTATAATTATGAGACATTAAATTTAAACATAGAATATCGACTAAAAATGATCAACTTATGGTTATAATTGTAACACATAGCACCATGGCTATGTGATGAATGGATTAAACTTTCTAAATGATATATATTTAAAACATACAATGGGTAGTTTTTTGTTACAGATATTTCTCTATAAGGGATGGCATCCCTTATGGGGAGATGTCTGTAACAAAAAACTACTTATTTACAATTGTCATTAAAAGAATAACACTTGTGTAAATGCTATATGTTCTGTAAATTGAAATTGTAATATTGTAAAATATTGTAATGTATTGGAATACAAAATACAAAAAAATTACAGAAATAAATAAATTAAAAAAAAAAAAAAAAAAAAAGAAAAGATCTTTGAGAAGGGATGCACATTATAAGCAAGTACAAAAGATTTCAATTTTATTTCCAAAATAATTTGTCCAGGATAGATTGATTTGGAGATGTTTCGGAGAACGGTATATTCAGATGTTAATTTCAGGACAATTTCATTATGGGAGATCGATAATAGATGATGATTTACCTACTGCAGTAAGAAATGTCAAATAAATCAAAAAGCTCTGCATTGATTTTATATCGTAAACATTGTTTAGAACTGATCAACATTGCTTTGTGTCATTTTATAAGCCCATTTATGTTCTTTGCTAAAAACTGCCGTCTCATTCATAGGATCCTGACTGTTTGTATAGACTGTGTTTCAACTTTTGTTATTGTGCATATTGCAGAGAGAAAGTAGAATATCCTGTCAGCCAGATACAATGGCCGCTGACCCTAACAAGCAGACGACAGTTGCTGTAAACTTTCTCCTGTCAGAGTGAGTAACTTATGTACTTGATCTCATTACTTTATTTATTAAATTAATATGTTTATTCTCCCATTTCATAACAAACGTTATTGGTTATTTATCGTAATGGCCAGTTTTATTGTTGGAGGAAAACTACATGTCTTTATATGGGCAGGCATGTCTTTATATGGGCCTGCATGTAGTAGAACTAACATCATTCCACAAATCATTAGACTGAGCTTTTGTTTTACCGAATTTAGTTTACAATTGTGAAAATACTTGCAACAATTAAAAAAAAAATGTTTGTCTAGAACTAGTTAATACTAATACAGTTTAGTTAATTTTCTAAGTTATCTCAGAGCTAATATTAAACTCTTGACAGTGCAGCAGTTTGAATGCTGACTTCTCATGGAATTAGCTAATTAGATCACGATGGTCTCTCATAAACAACACCCAATACTGGTTGTACCCAGACTTGACCTGATGGTCTCTCATAAACAACACCCAATACTGGTTGTACCAAGACTTGACCTGATGGTCTCTCATAAACAACACCCAATACTGGTTGTACCAAGACTTGATCTGATGGTCTCTCATAAACAACACCAAATACTGGTTGTACCCAGACTTAACCTGATGGTCTCTCATAAACAACACCCAATACTGGTTGTACCCAGACTTGGCCTTATGGTCTCTCATAAACAACACCCAATACTGGTTGTACCAAGACTTGGCCTTATGGTCTCTCATAAACAACACCCAATACTGGTTGTACCAAGACTTGGCCTTATGGTCTCTCATAAACAACACCCAATACTGGTTGTACCCAGACTTAACCTGATGGTCTCTCATAAACAACACTCAATACTGGTTGTACCCAGACTTGTCCTGATGGTCTCTCATAAACAACACCCAATACTGGTTGTACCCAGATTTGACCTGATGGTCTCTCATTAACAACACCAAATACTGGTTGTACCCAGACTTGTCCTGATGGTCCCTCATAAACAACACCCAATACTGGTTGTACCCAGACTTGACCTTATGGTCTCTCATACAACACCCAAGACTGGTTGTACCCACAGTTTTATGCAAACACATGACAGGGTTTGTATGACTTATCCACTTTTATTGCTGGGAGAAGACCTAGACATGAATATTGAGTATAACTACAGTTTTATACAAGTTCTAACATAAATATTTTGGACCAAGCTGGGATCATACTCTAACACCATTTTCACCAGTGATAGGCAAATGGTCATTAAACATCACCACCTTAGAAAACTCAGTCATGGAGAACCCCAGACTTCAAGACTTTAAAATAGAATGCTGATGTAGATTGAATTTTGTTTAAGTTTAAACTTATTTATTTTACTTCGATTGTGAAACAAGTTATTACAACTTAGACAAGTTATGCTCAAAGTCTTCCTTGGTAAAACTAGTACTAAGCATATGCGGAAAAACTGTCTTGCTTAAGGACATAACACATAGCTCTGATAGAGGATCGAATCCATGACCCTCTGATTATGGGTTTGATGCTCTAAAACTGGACCACATGCTCAACACTAATTTTGTTGCTTATTATAGTAACAGAATGATTAATTATTCACATTTTATATTATTTTGTAATAAAAAGTTTTCCATTTTTTGACAGTATTACTGATATAGATGAAGCTACGACCTTAAGCATCATTTGTACTCTGCTGACAGATGGTGAGACATCACCATTTTACCAGGCGTTGATAGAGGCAAATATTGGATCAGATTATTCACCTGTAATTGGGTAGGTTTTTATACTTGTTGTTAATTTAGATTATACCAGTTGAAATCCTGTCCACCAATTATCATCCATCCATTGTCCACAATTTCCTCTCTCTTTTAATTTCACTAAAAAATTTAGTTTTTCCCCTTTAAGTCAAGTTAAGTTTTTAATTACTTTTGCACTTTGAATTGGTCATTTTGGCAAGCCAGAAAAGACGATTATTTCAAAATAATTTTGTGATTAGTGTTAGTCTGTCTGAATGAATAATGATTGATGATAGATGAATGTGGTGCCTTATTATTTTAAGTACTTGTTGATTATATTAAAAATGTTTTATAGTTCTCTACTTACATGTAGTTGTCTATTTTACTTGTTGGATCGGTGATTATGTTTATGAATTTATTTATTATTGATGAAGATTAATGTTAATTTGATTGACTTAATTGAAGATTAATCATATAATGTAGAGTTTATTATCCTTATGCAGCCATGTGATACAAGCCAATCTCTTATTAGTAACACTTGTTTCTTATCCTAATCCGCTAATCAGGTCTGAGACACTGAAAGCGCTATGCAACTATGCAAGTATTAAATTGAGTGTAACTATGGTTGTTTACTATATGTATATGTAACACCACTATCTTAAGCCAAATGTCTCAGCTTATAGCATAAAAAAATTTGCTTACAGTATCAGAGGAATCTGAACAAACGTTTGATCACAGGTCTGTTCTGACTCTGGCATCTAATATTATGAAAGTCTGCATTATGTGAAAAACTCCATTATGTGAAATGTTGCATTATGTGCAAATCTCCATCGTGTGAAACCTACATTATGTGAAAGTCTCCGTAATGTGAAAGTGTGCATTGTGTGAAAGTTGCCATTATGTGAAAGTTTGCATTATGTGAAAATCTCCATCATGTGAAACCTACATTATGTGAACATCTCTATTATATGAAAGTGCATTATGTGCAACTGTGCATTATGTGAAAGTTTGCACTATGTGAAGATCTCCATCGTGTGAAACCTACATTATGTGAACATCTCTATTATATGAAAATGCATTATGTGCATGTGTGCATTATGTGAAAGTCTTCATAATGTGAAAGTGTGCATTGTGTGAAAGTCGCCATTATGTGAAAGTCTCCACCATGTGAAAGTCTCCATTATGTGAAAGTGTCCATTATGTGAAAGTCTCGATTATGTGAAAGTCTCCAATATGTGAAAGTGTGCATTATGTGAAAGTGTGCATTATGTGAAAGTCTCCATTACATGAAAGTGTGCCTTATGTGAAAGTGTGCATTATGTGATTGCTTGAATGAGCAAGTAACTTTCTGATTGCAGGTACAATGGCTATACCAAGGAGAGCAGTTTTTCTGTTGGTTTACAGGGCATTCATGTGAATGATGTTGAGAAAGTGAAACAAATTATATCTGACACCATAGACAAAGTCAGTAGGTAAGAATGTGTCACATCATTATTTATGGCAAATAAATATTTCACATAATAGCTTGTTTGGCAAAAGAATGTTACACATAATTTATAGCAATTGAATGTTTCCACATTAGAATTTATGCCAATTCAATGTTTCACTTTTAATATAATTTATGACAATTGAATGTTTCACTTTATAATTTATGGCAATTGAATGTTTCACTTTAAAATTTATGGCAATTGAATGTTTCACATTAGACTTTTTGGCTTTTCAATGTTTCATTTTATAATTTAGGACAATTCAATGTTTCACTTTATAATGCATGGATATTCAATGTTTCACATTAGAGTGCATGGGAATAGAATGTTTGGCATCATAATTTATGGTACCTAAATGGTTTTAAATATTCATTTTAAGAAAGCCTGACATCAGTGTAGCAAGTACATTTTATGAGTGCATAACACTGGTATAATGCTACATGAACCCAATGTGCCAAGAGAGATTTGTATGCTTGTATGGGGTTTTGTGCTTTATTTTCAACAGTATTTCCATTATTTAATGACAGTCACACTGCTCCTTATCATCTTTCCTGGAATGCACTTAGCATTTGAACAGAAGTAGACAAACGTCATCTCACAAAGTCACTGACTACTTCCAAACATATTCTGAGGTGGGAGATTCTTTGCCACAGAACATAGTTTATGACCAATGATCACAGAAACTGCGACCAGGTGGGGATTTGAACTCGTGGTCCCTGAATTGACCGTCAGACGTATCACCAACTGAGCCAGCTGTAGTTTGTACGAGCTGTTTAGCTAGTATCACTACCAATGTAAAATGAGTTATCGTAATCAATATATTAATAACTGTTAATTTCTTTTTCTCTACTCACAGGGATGGGTTTGAGCAGTCGAGACTTGATGCCCTTCTCCATGGTATAGAACTCAGCATGAAACACCAGACGAGCAACTTTGGCCTTGGAATTATCATGGTATGTGTATAGAACTACTACCAGTATTGTGATGAACATATAAACATATCTGGCCCTATATCCACAAGACATCTCAACTTGAGTATGTATGCACTCCTGGCCCTATATCCACAAGACATCTCAACTTGAGTATGCACTCCTGGCCCTATATTCACCAAACATCTAAATTTGAGTATGAACTGCTGGCCCTGTATCCACAAGACATCTCAACTTGAGTATGCACTCCTGGCCCTATATTCACCAAACATCTAAATTTGAGTAACTGCTGGCCCTGTATCCACAAGACATCTCAACTTGAGTATGCACTCCTGACCCTATATCCACAGGACATCTCAACTTGTGTATGCATTTCTGGCCCTATATCCAAAGAATATCTCAACTTGAGTATGCACTCCTGGTCCAATATCCACAGGACTTTCAACTTGAGTATGCACTCCTGGGCCTATATCCACAGGACATCTCAACTTGAGTATGCACCCCTGGCCCAGTGTTCACAAAACATCTCATCTTGAGTAGCCACTCCTGGCCCTTTATCCACAGGACATCTTAAATTGAGTATTCAGTCATGGCCCTATATTCACATGGCATCTCAGTTTGAGTGTGCACTCCTGGGCATATATCCACAAGACATCTCAACTTGAGTATGCACTCCTGGCCCTGTATAGACAGGATATCTCAACTTGAGTATGCAATCGTGGCCCTATATCCACAAGACATCTCAACTTGAGTATGCACTCCTGGCCCTATATCCACAAGACATCACAACTTGAGAATGCAGTCCTGGCCCTATATCCACAAGACATCTCAACTTGAGTATGCAGTCCTGGCCCTTTATTCACAAAACATCTCAACTTGTGTGTGCACTCCTGGCCCTGTATAGACAGGATATCTCAACTTGAGTATGCACTCGTGGCCCTATATCCACAAGACATCTCAACTTGAGTATGCACTCCTGGCCCTATATCCACAAGACATCACAACTTGAGAATGCACTCCTGGCCCAATATCCACAAGACATCTCAACTTGAGAATGCACTCCTGGCCCTATATCCACAAGACATCTCAACTTGAGTATGCAGTCCTGGCCCTTTATTCACAAGATATCTCAACTTGTGTATGCACTCCTGGCCCTTGTTCGACAGGATATCTCAACTTGAGTATGCACTCCTGGCCCTATATCCACAAGACATCTCAACATGAGTATGCACTCCTGGCCCTATATCCACAGGACATCTTAAATTGTGTATGCACTCCTGGGCCTATATCCACAAGACATCTCAACATGAGTATGCACTCCTGGCCCTATATCCACAAGACATCACAACTTGAAAATTGCACTCCTGGCCGTATATCCACAAGACATCTCAACTTGAGTATACAGTCCTGGCCCTTTATTCACAAGTCATCTCAACTTGTGTATGCACTCCTGGCCCTGTATAGACAGGATATCTCAACTTGAGTATGCACTCGTGGCCCTATATCCACAAGACATCTCATTTTGAGTATGCACTCCTGGCCCTATATCAACAAGACATCACAACTTGGGTATGCACTTCTGGCCCTATATCCACAAGACATCTCAACTTGAGAATGCAATCCTGGCCCTATATCCACAAGACATCTCAACTTGAGTATGCACTCCTGGCCCTTTATTCACAAGACATCTCAACTTGAGTATGCACTCCTGGCCCTATATCCACAAGACATCTTAACATGAGTATGCACTCCTGGCCCTATATCCACAGGACATCTCAAATTGTGTATGCACTCCTGGCCCTATATCCACAAGACATCTCAACATGAGTATGCACTCCTGGCCCTATATCCACAAGACATCTCAACATGAGTATGCACTCCTGGCCCTATATCCACAAGACATCACAACTTGAGAATGCACTCCTGGCAGTATATCCACAAGACATCTCAACTTGAGTATGCACTCCTGGCCCTATATCCACAAGACATCTTAACATGAGTATGCACTCCTGGCCCTATATCCACAGGACATCTCAAATTGTGTATGCACTCCTGGGCCTATATCCACAAGACATCTCAACATGAGTATGCACTCCTGGCCCTATATCCACAAGACATCTCAACATGAGTATGCACTCCTGGCCCTATATCCACAAGACATCACAACTTGAGAATGCACTCCTGGCCGTATATCCACCAGACATCTCAACTTGTGTATGCACTCCTGGCTCTGTTTCCACAGGATATCTTAACTTGAGTATGCACTCGTGGCCCTATATCCACAGGACATCTCAGATATTGTATGCACTCCTGGGCCTATATCCACAAGACATCTCAACTTGAGTATGCATTCCTGGCCCTTTATTGACAAGACATCTCAACTTGAGTATACACTCCTAGCCCTATATCCAAAGGACATCTCAACTTGAGAATACTCTCCTGGCCTTATATCCAAAGGACATCTCAAATTGAGTATGCACTCCTGGCCCTATGTCCACAGGACATCTCAACTTGAGTATGCTCTCCTGGCCTTATATCCAAAGGACATCTCAACTTGAGTATGCACTCCTGGCCTTATATCCAAAGGACATCTCAACTTGAGTATACACTCCTGGCCCTATATCCAAAGGACATCTCAACTTGAGTATGCGTTCCTGGCCTTATATCCAAAGGACATCTCAACTTGAGTATACACTCCTGGTCCTATATCCAAAGGACATCTCAACTTGAGTATGCTCTTCTGGCCTTATACATGTATCCAAAGGACATCTCAACTTGAGTATGCACTCCTGGCCTTATATCCAAAGGACATATCAACTTGAGTATGCACTCCTGGCCCTATATCCAAAGGACATCTAAACTTGAGTTTACGCTCCTGGCCCTATATCCACAAGACGTCTCACTTTCAAATTTCGTTTTCAATTAAAATAGTATTCCTGAGCAGTTTCGCTATAATTGTCAATTATTGTTTTTAATATATGGATATAATTATTTGTGAACAACCAGACATAAATGTAGAGACCAGACTACGGCAAGTGCGCCTAGCTACAATGCAAACTACAGACACAATATCACGGCATCTGCCAAACCAAATAGATTTGGTGTCAACCATGACTTATATACTACATGTATGGCTTTACATGCAACATGTTTGGATTGGACGGACAATTTACATACATGAACTGATAGCTTTATATGAGTAGCATCCAGTTATGGATTCATGACATTCACATGCTATATATAAAGGACAGACATAGAAACCTGTTGGATCATGAAGATAATTACGTAGTGAAATCATATGTATTTATTTTATAAAGGGAGATAATTGAAATCACAACAACAGAATTATGATATATATATGAGTTTTGACTGAAGAAAATTTAAGCTGCAAAAACCTTTTTCAAATAATAAGTGGCTTTAAAGTTTCAGCTTGAGATCCTGCGTTGAGTAGAACTATCGCCCTTACATAAGTAACTTGCAACTTTCTCACAGTTTTTTAAATAAGCTGGGCTGAAACGCGAACCCACAGTGATGAGATGTTTAGATTACAGTTTAGACCATTCAACCATGGAGGACCCTGTATGTACCTAAGCTGTACAATAGTTTAAACTATGTGTATGAAATATAGTAAAAAGAAAACAAATAACATTAATCTGTTGGAACTGTTTATCTTGGAACTGCTTGTCTTGGAACTGTTTATCTTGGATCTGTTTATCTTGGAACTGTTTGTCTTGGCACTGTTTGTCTTGGAACTGTTTGTCTTGGAACTGTTTGTCTTGGAACTGTTTGTCTTGGATCTGTTTGTCTTGGAACTGTTTGTCTTGGAACTGTTTGTCTTGGAACTGTTTATCTTGGAACTGCTTATCTGCTTATCTTGGAACTGCTTATCTTGGAACTGCTTATCTTGGAACTGTTTATCTTGGAACTGTTAATCTTGGAACTGTTTATCTTGGAACTGTTTCTCTTGGAACTGTTTGTCTTGGAACTGTTTGTCTTGGAACTGCTTGTCTTGGAACTGCTTGTCTTGGATCTGCTTGTCTTGGAACTGCTTGTCTTGGAACTGCTTGTCTTGGATCTGTTTGTCTTGGATCTGTTTGTCTTGGAACTGTTTGTCTTGGAACTGTTTGTCTTGGAACTGTTTGTCTTGGAACTGTTTGTCTTGGAACTGTTTGTCTTGGAACAGTTTGTCTTGGAACTGTTTGTCTTGGATCTGTTTGTCTTGGAACTGCTTGTCTTGGAACTGCTTGTCTTGGAACTGCTTGTCTTGGATCTGTTTGTCTTGGAACTGTTTGTCTTGAAACTGTTTGTCGTGGAACTGTTTGTCTTGGAACTGTTTGTCGTGGAACTGTTTGTCTTGGAACTGTTTATCTTGGAACTGCTTATCTTGGAACTGCTTATCTTGGAACTGCTTATCGTGGAGCTGTTTGTCTTGGAACTGTTTATCTTGAAACTGTTTGTCTTGGAACTGTTTGTCTTGGAACTGTTTATCGTGGAACTGTTTATCTTGGAACTGTTTGTCTTGGAACTGTTTATCGTGGAACTGTTTATCTTGGAACTGTTTAGCGTGGAACTGTTTGTCTTGGAACTGTTTATCGTGGAACTGTTTATCTTGGAACTGTTTATCTTGGAATGTTACATTGAGATAAAAAAGAGGATCTTGGTGTCCACGGGTTCAAACGTTTTCACGGGAAAACTTTTAAATATTCTGAAACCATAGATGCTTTATCTTATGATTTAATGAAGCAAGCATATTGTTATAATGGTACCCTACTGTGCTTGTTTAAATAATGACCCTGGGGTCATATCCCCCCCCCCCCCCCACACCCTCAGGTGATTTCATACTTTTTTACATAGGCTGTGAAGGGAAACATTAAAAAATCTTCTTCTATGAAACTGCTTTGGAAAGATATTTTACATGTAGCATTTTGCCCATAGTGGGGAAGCAAGGGAAGCAGCCTCAAGCTCGGTTGGGTCTCATGGTGTTAAAAGAATGAAAATGAATAATAACATGTACAGTCTAGACTGACCCAACATCCCACTCCATATAATGACTCAAAGTCTTATGCGACAAGCGACCTAAAAATTTGTTTCCCTAGTTCATAGTCGTAATTAAATCAGCCAATATATAAAAACTTTTATTTCAAAATAATTAACAATCCTTTATTTTGGTCACAGCATGAGGTGATTATAAGTGAATTAAACATAATGGCAATATAATTTTTTTTTTTTATTTATTTAATTTAATATTGACAATCATGACAAATAATATAAAGTTTTACAGTGTTTTGTACAATATGGGAATATACTGTATAAGTATGCATTTTGTTGAAAACTATTTGGATGAGTACAATTTATTTCCGTATTGTACAAAACACTGTTAAATGATCTTTTTATTCTATACTTCAATCTGAAAGAAATTTATCAAAAGAGAAAAGTAAAATCAAGATCCTTTCAAATAAATAAACTGTGATGTAAAGTGGCAGATGAAGGAAGTTGCAGTGACAGATGTTCAGATTTTCTCAACGTCATCGTTATGTGGCACATTTTTTTGGTTGTTTGTTTTTATCATTGAAATTTCTACTAAATCTGTTTCCTTTTTTTTTAGTCGCCATCTTGAATTTTGAACTGTATAATATAAAATTTATTGGATCCAATAAACTTCTACATATTGTACAGTCATGTGGTAGCATCTGGGGTAGCTGATTGGCTATACACGCACAGGCTTAGAATAATGATAATTAGTTTGTTACACAGTATTAAGTACCCTTTATTTGCACGAGAAGCCATGAACTTTGGTTTACAAATCAATAAAAAGTCCACATGTTCTCCAATGTTTGTCTGGTGCCCTGACCCATTTCATTCCCTGGCTCATTGCCATTAAGTGATTAAATGGCCAGGATACCAGTCTACTCCAGTACTACCGCACTGTGTGGATGACGTCATCCGGTTGAATACAATACATTTTCACACAGATTATTTATCACATGTCGATAATGTGACTATAATATTACATGTATAGTGCATGTCAAAAATATTTTAACAATAATTTGTAGTCACATCACAAGTCACACAATAAAGTGAACTTAAACAGACAAAACGACCTTCCCTTTAGTTTATTATAAATAAATTGCTAGATTGTCATTCAAAGTTTATCTTAAAAAGAGGGAGGGCTGGAGGATTTTATTTTTTATTTTTAAAATTTTGGATGTTTTTTATAAAAATCAAACAAACATAAAACAAGTATGAAAGCAATAATAGACAGTGAAAACGAGTCATATCAATACTGTTTATGTAAACACACAATTTATTTATGTTTGAATCAATGAGGAATGTCCTAAATCCATTGATTGTATATGTCTTATGTGACCTTTTACCTGATTCTTTTAGATGGTTATTAAAGACAATCTAAACTGTGTATGTAATATTTTGTTTGAGCAAATTTTAAGTCCTGAACCATCAAACTGTTACATCAAGATTAAATCAATTTTTTTACCTTACCTTTACAGTCAATAGCATCAAAATGGAATCATGGAGGAAATGCATCAGAGATGCTGAAGTTTAATGACCAGGTGAACAAGTTCAAACAGAGACTGGCAGATGATCCTGAATACCTGCAGAAAAAGGTCAAGCAGTATCTCAAGGTAAACTGCCACATGTTTCCAAAACTGGCCTGACACCACTTCTAACATTAAAATTGTTAATAACTTCATATAGATGAAGTGTCATATAGAAACTTGTACTTGGAGATTAACATCTCAATACAATTATAATTATGGTCATAATATGTGTGATAAATTTAATGTACAAATATGAGCAAAATCTAGTTCCACATTGCTTAGTGTCCCTGTAAATAGAATAAAGTAATATACATATAGCTAAAAGGTATTGATGGTTTGTAGTTGTAAATTGATAAAAGATAGATATAATATTAATTCTAGGAAAACCCACATAGATTAACATTGGTTATGAGTCCGGATGAACAATTTGAGGAGAACAGGAAACAAGCAGAAAAAGAAAAACTGTCTAGCTGTATAAACAGACTGACAGATGAAGACCGGGACCACATATACAAATTAGGTATACCTTCAAAATTCTCTTTATAAACTACAGTACCATAAAGTTTCTTTTCATACCCTGCTTTTCAAAGAAAATTGGAGGGTATTAAAAAGGCGTCTGTCCCTCATATTTCGGAATGCAACGCCTCCCGCAGTTTTAACCTGATTCAAACTGAAATTGCTGTAGAGTAAGTAATAACATGGTCTTTCCAAACACAAGTCTGTGGTCTTGGTTTGCCAATTCAGTTTTTTTTAACAATGGTGTTATATATAAAATTTATGATGTAAATCATAATATAATATAACATCTGTATTAATTTCCATGAAAGCCTAAGCTATTAAATTTGATGATAAGACATAGACTGCTTACAAAGATTTAGAAACAATGTGCATTAGATACAGTCACCAGCAGGATCCAACCAGGGACTTTTGGTAAAAGCACCCACTAAACACGGTAGTGTAATGGATAGTGTTGGCCGCTCACGCCAGAGGTTGCAGGTTCGGTCTCCAGCTCGACCCTAAGCCTCTCATAAAACAGCACTCAGTACTGGTTCTACCCAGGAAGTGGACTCAAGAACAGTTCATATAAGCTTTGAGCTTCCATCGTAGTCGAGCTTAAATAAATTAGTACAGTATAAACTAAATACTTTATCCACTAAATCATCATTGTTCTTATTGTCCAGCTGAGTTTATTTGCTATTGAATTATAGAATTTTTTCAGAATTTCGCTCCAGGCAATGCATGTTTCTCAACCATTTCTATACTGTAGGTCAAGAATTACAAAAAGTACAGAACAGCCAGGAGGATTTGTCCTGTTTACCGTGCATACAGCTGGCTGAAATAGACCGGCAGATCAAAAGGGAGAATGTACAACATACCAGTATAGGTATTCCTACTTTTAATGTTCTGGCCCTGTATTCACAAAGTATCTCAACTTCAGTTTCCTCTCCTTTTCAAAATGTAAACAGTGCCACTAATACTGTTAGTTACATGTATATCCTTGATAGACATTATGTTTTGTCTTAAGAATATTTTATTTTGTATGGTGAAAATGATAGCACATTTCATATGCACCTATTAACTGCTTCCTAATGGTTTCAAACTACTCAAGAGAAAGTAGTTCATGATGTTTTATGTATTGGTTGAATGAAAATAACTATTCAATGTATGAAAATAAACTGATGACAGACACAAGTGTTTGAGTCTTTATTTTCAAGGCGCCAGACTTTCTGTCGTCTCTTCATTTATATTTGATATCTGTGCAAGATTGCTATTACATGTAAATGGATTGTATTGAAGACTGATATATGAAGGGTTTTCCACGTTATCGCATAATAACGGTGAAATAGTCCACAACAAGTACTGAAGTTTGGAGGTCTATCTATCAGATTTCTACTGTGGTCAATACTCAATACCATGATTTTATAATTGACATTTGATTCAGAAATGTTAATAATGATTATAGTAAGGTTCAATTAATTTAAACGTTATAAACTTTTGGATTGTCTATTATTTCGCACTGAACAGATTGTGTTTTGGCCTCTTTCACTAAATAATTGAAAACAGTAAGTTAACTTGTCTATAGACAATATTTCATCAGGAAGTGACATAATGCACCGTTAGTTGAAACAGGGTTTCCCATGACTCAAAATACATAAAATCACCACTTAAAACAATTTAATTTTGTCATAAATTCAAGCAATTTCAATAATTGAAAACAACTGGAAATGCCCTTATTAAACCCGTTCTAAAATATGAGTACTGTGAGCTCATTAATTTTCATTGAAATTAATTGTCATTGTTTTTGGTTCAAGGACATAATAGCTAATGGGGATTTAATTTCATTGAAAACTAATTGTAGAGAAAAAAATTGTTTTAGTTCGATCTTTGAATTCGAGTATTTCTATTATATTTTATTCCTCGTTTATATTGCATACACATTTTTTCTTAAAAAATAGCTACTTGAAAGAGTTGCTGAAAAAAATGCATCACTGGGTGTAAAATGTGTCATCTACTATTGTTATTGACATATTGTTCTAGGAAACGGAATGTTATTAGGGGTTTCCACAGTGATGAAAATGAAGTACAGGCGAGTAAACGCACAGTCTCTGGCATAAATATTTTATGAAATGAACATATGGAATATTTATACAGTAACTGTATTTAAACTTAATCAGTGCACTATATTAAAGATTTCTAAAAAGAAAATATCAGATAACATTTAGATCTAGCTGAGAAATGTAGGTCTACATTTTAGGTATAGGTAGATGCTATGCAGTGCGGTTGTTACAAATTTTGCCCTCGACCCCTTTGTGGGGATTTAATTTCCAATGAAATCAACGAAAATTTTAAGTCCCCCCCACAAAAATTAATGATTTCACAGTGCTGTTTTTTAAACATTGAAGATGCATAAGTATCATTTTCACCTGTGCTGGATCTGGTTAGATCAGTTGGCTTGCGTCTGACTATCAATCTAGGAGTTGTGAGCTTGAATCCCCACCAGCGCCACAGTCTCGATACTAACATTATATTCATTTAATGATTTGTGTTATGTTTATATTGTAGATGGTATACCAGTCCAGTATTGTGCTCAGCCAACCAATGAAGTGGCTTATATCCGGATGATGTCATACCTTGATCAGGTTCCAGAAGAAATGAGAATCTATGTGCCATTATTTACAGACGTTATCACAAAGTAAGAAGAAAGCCATGTTGTTTCGACCAATTAGTGTAAATAGTACATTAAGTGACCTCTTATTTTATGTGCATTTGGTGCCTTTTTACACTTATGGGATAATATATCCCATCACATAATTATTGTTTGTATGGCATTTCAATAACAAAAAAGGAAAATATACATTTATGTGCCAGTGATAACTGCAATTTTTTTGTTGAATCTCCACAAAATTTATACAGCAGTAATATCACAAACAAGTTCTGGAACTGACCAAGTTGGATAATTAATGTCAGAGTTATGGTCCTTGATTCTTCAAAAATTCCACTTTGTGTGTTATCTTAACTCTCACAGTTCTCTTTGGATCTTCAAAAGAATTTGAGCAATCTAGCCAACGGATTTCAGACAAATTTTGAACTGGGTAATTCAGATGATTAATGTCAGAATTATTGCCCTTGAATCATCAAATATTACAGTGTGAACTTGTGTGCTATTTACAGCAGCAATTTTCATTGGATCTTTCCTAAGTTTACTCACATGTACCATGTCATTGAGATCTCATATGATTTTTTTATTCAGGCCAAATTTGATAATTAGTGTCTGAAAGTTGACCCTCAAATAACAAATTGCTTTAAACAATAGATAAATTAAAGAACCATTAAAAAATTGTGAAAAAACTCCAAACACAGGTGTCCTCGAGTCTAACATGGTATTTTACATGAATACTATGTTGAAGGAACCACCATAGCACCATGAGTTTTTGAGCTTTTGAAGGATGACATGGTTGAAGGCTGAGTTCTTTTTGCTTGAATTATCAAATTTCACTGTATTTGGCAATGTCTGTTATCCCACAGGTGAACAATTCGGGGCTGTTGGGGCCCTTTTGTTCCAAGTTTAATCTGTATTGATTTATGATAATGTAGTTTGTAAATCTGGTACATGGGAACCATGATGAGAAGATTGAATGTATGTTTGAACCAACAGGATGGGTGCTGGTGTGTATAACTACAAAGAACTATCACATGAAGTGGAGCTGTACACTGGCGGACTTCACGCCTCCACTCTCATCTCTGCTGATCCCTCGGACTTGTATGGATATGATCAGGTAAGTTAAGTAATGGAACAAAGATGATTGGGATGATGACAATTTAACAGATAAAAGAATAGTTTTCATGCCTGCAGTACAGTAATTTCTCAAATACCAGACTAGAATTTCAACTTATTATTGGTTACAAAGTATTCATTGTGCACCCCATCAACATGCCTTTGCTAACCTTTTCGCTCTGCCATTTGACATATGAAAGATAAGTTACATCCATGAAACGTATTATGTCTCAAAAAACATTATTCATTGTATTTGGTGTGCAATAAAAAAAATCATTAATGATTTTTAGCTCGATGATCCGAAGAACAAGTAGGAATAGCGTCAATACTTTGGTTAAATTTTTGCATGTAAGACCATATCTCAGTAGCCATGCATTGAAACTTCAGACAAGATTTTCCAGTCACAAAACATACTACAATAACTAAGTAAAATAACTCTTGCTGGAATGAAATGCAAACAATGGCTCTTATTTGACTTAGAAATTCTTGTTAAAGTTTTATTTTCAAGTCTACCTCACCAATGTTTTTAATTGAATCTTCACACAAGACTTCCCAGTTATCAACCCTACTACATTAACTAAATATGAAAACTCTTATTTGCATATAATGCAACTTTATCTAAGGCTTTGAAATTATGAAACAGAAGTGGGATAACTCTTGCCAGATTTTTTGCAAAATTATAGTCATTGTTTGACTGGTTAAAGTTTATATCTCAGCATCCACTGCATGTTTTGGATTGAAACTTCATACAAAGTTTTGCAGTTATTAGACCTACCTAATGTACAGTCATGTAGATAACTTTTGTTTACATCAGTCTCAATCAAAGTTGGTACTTTTGTGACAGATGATTTGCATAGTTGAGTGCGCTGTCTCATGGACAGCTCTTGTTTAGGTCCCAATAGAAAATTTGGCTCAGCAGGCCATGTTCCTGCCAGAACAGTTATTCCTGGAGATGAAATTTTCTTTCCAAACCTCCAACTCATGTAAAACTTTATGATTCAGGGAAAAAACAAGACTCACTTGTTGCAAATTCAAGATTCAATTACTGATAAAACCATTCTGGGAATAAGGCATTTTTAAATTAAACCACATAAAGGTTGGTGAACTTTTTAAACCAGCCTCATTGTCTTTCTTTCTTTTCAGGGTGTGCTCTTTTCATCACATTGTCTTGAGAGAAATCTGGAAAGAATGTTGGAGCTTTGGACAGAAATATTTGATAGGTAAGAAAAAAACATTGACTATAATTTGAATTAAATAAAAGGGAAACTCACAACAGTATTTGTTACCTGAACATATAGACCTAAAGGTTTTAAAGTAGAACTTATTATAAAAAAACTCATTGTGACCCAAGAAATGAGTGTGTAACGGAATTTTACTGGTCAATATTGAACAATTAAAATGCCCACAATTGTCAAGATATATTGGTAATAACTAATCCAATCTCTCTTCTCCTATAAAAATGGTTGCTTTTTAGACCTATCTGGTATAAAAGGAAAGATTTTCAGGTAAGGACATGGTAACTAGGAGCAAAACTGTTTCATTCAAGTTTGATTCTGATAACTTTTAAACCGCTGCCATAACAAATTATTTCCTTAAACTTTACTTTGTGTACATTCAAGCTACAACGTTTAGTCTGAACTGAACCCATTTAATTCAGACATCTAAATTTTCCTTGTACAGTCTTACTGTTTGCATTTGACAGTGAATTGTTCTGTTCATCAAGTGGGGCGGTGATAAAGTGAATACATTGTTGGCCATTTATACCAGACGTTGCTTGGGCATAATAGTAAACCAAATATCTATGTTCAGATCCAATTTGAGAGACAGTCAGCGTCTGCAAACTCTGATCAAGATGTCAGCGGCAGACATGGCCGCAGGACTGGCCAACTCTGGACACAGCTACGCAATGACACATTCAGCTTCATCGCTTTCTCCTGCATCACGAGCCACGGAACAATTCTCTGGAGTTACCCAGGTACACTTTGTGACCTCTCTTGTAGCTATAGTGCCTTCTATTGTACATTGAGCTCAAATCATGTTTATTATTTATCTTTAATGTGACCCATAACATTTCATTCCCCCGCCCCCATTTATTTGGGTGGCAAATATAGTAATCGCAGCATCCGTCCGTCCTTCGGACGTATAAATACTTGCTACAAATGAACATCATAACATGACGACATGTCGCAAGTAACACCCATACTCCCATTTCAAAGGTGAAGGTCACAATTTAAAGTTGTTTGACATTTTTCAGTCTGTTTGAGATTAACTGTATTTGTCACCTATGGATAAATTTCAAAAACACTTGGCTCAGTTGATCAACATGGCATGATGAAGTGTCACATATAAGACCTAGCACCTTTCCTTAAAAGTCAATGTTACACTTCCAGTTTGTTTGATATTTCATGTCTGGTCTGTAACTTTGTCTTCAACCTAGCACAAATGATCAAGATGACATGACAACCTGTTGCACATAAGACACAGACCTGCACCTCAAAGGTCAAGGCCACACTTTGACTTTGTTTGACAACACTTTGAGTCTTTTTGAGATTTCAAGTCTGGTCTGTAACTTTATCATACATAAATGGATTTCAAAAACACTTGGCTCAATTGATCAACATGACATGATGACGTGTCGCATTAAGACCCAGAACCTTATCACAAAGGTCAAGGTCACACTTTCAGTTTGTTTGGTATTTCATATCTGGTCTGTAACTTTGTCTTAAAATAGCTTGAAACAAGTAATCAGCATGTCATGATGATGTGTCACCTGCATTTACTTGTAGAATTACCCAGACCTTTACATCAGATGTCAAGGCTACACAAGGTCAAGGTCACATTTAAATGTAAAAAAAACCAAAAACACATGAAATTGCATGTCTAGTCTGAAACGTCAGCTATTACTCTTGCTATTCATGGATACATCGCTGCCTATTATAAAATATACCGTTATTTTCACAGACCATTTAGGGGGCATATGCCACTTACCAGTGATATTTTTTGTTTACTATTCTTACTCTTCTAACCCTATTTTTGGAGCAAGCATCTAAAATGCTTTATCATTCTTGTGTTACAACATCTGCATTTGAAATGCTCTTTCATTCTTGTTATTGGACCAGAATCAGGAGAGTATTTTCGATGCAGAGCAATGGTGGGAAAAGTTTTAGATTCTTTAGTCTGAAAACAGAATTAAAATTGTATTTCAGGTGCCAGTCCAAAAACAGGTTGTAAAAATATTTTAAATTCAATTTTCCATAAATAAAGATTAAGGAGTATTTTAGATGCAGGTATGGTACAGAAAAGTAACTTTTACCACGTAGGTGTAAAACACTGTTACAGGTATGCTACAGGTACAGGAAATTTTCTTTATCACAATGTAGGTGTCAGTGATGAAGAAGATTGCAGAAGCAGAAAACACCAGCCCCATCATGGAACATTTAGTGGAGATTGGTCACGAAGTCTTGAATAAAAATAATCTCAAGTAAGTTAGATAGCAGTACTGATGATGATGATGATGGTGATGGTGGTGTTGTTGGTGATGTTGATAAAGATGATAACCACCATAAACAGAAACAGATAAATTAATGAATTAGTAAATTAAATAATTAATGGTGTTTTACAGCACATTTACAATAAATAGATTATTTTGTGCATGCCAGACAGCAATACAACTAATGTCTATATTTTATAGAAGTTGTAATCCCATTTTCCCTATGACCTCTATTGTGTATAACACACAGATGTCTGTTTCACCTACAGTTTGTTTGTCCCCTACCAGTTTCACCAAATGTTAGGTTTATCCTCTGTCTGTCTGGCATCCTTCTGTCTGGAAAGATTACTCAAAAGTATTCAATAGGGAGATAATGCAGGTCATTTTATTTTTTTCAGTCTGACAAAAATTGTTTCTGCTATGGTAACAAAACTCTCCATCATCAGGAAATATTACCTGAGCAGTATTGAGCTAGGTTTGTTAAACTTTGCATGTGGATAGAGGGCAATAAGGAGATGATATTGGTCATTTTATTTTTTCAGTCAGACGTAAGTTGCTATGGCAACAAGATAAGTAAAGTTACAGATATAACCTAAATCTTGTGATAACACACAAAGTTTATAAGCTACTTTTGTAAAACTTTGTATGTGGATAGAAATAAGGACAACATATAGATTCTTTGATTATTTTCCTGTGGGCAATAAATTGTGGTTGCTATGGCAATAACACATTTTTCTCATGGCACTGCAAATCTTATGTCATCATTTACAGAATCAAGTCCTTTTGAACACCCTGTGTACATTAACAAAGTATACTGGTAGGAGACCACTGCCATGTGTTAACTGATTCTTGGTAACTTGATCTTTATCAATCTTTGTGAAATCATACCATCATATATATGCTTGATTTATGCAATCATGGACTCATTTTTACACTTCAGAACCTGTGTTGATGTTGTTTTACATTTCAGAATCTGTCAACAGTATTTTACATTTCAGAATCTGTGTCAATGCAACACCAGACTTTATGCCCACAGCTTTAGACAGCATAGAGAAGTTCACTGATACATTACATAGTAATAGAAAACCTCGGGAGGTCATTCCAGACTCACATACAGTGCATGTGAGTAGAAAAACATACTTTTCAATTCATGTCCCAGCAACACAAATCGGGGATAATGCAGTTTCATGTCTGAGGTTCTAGACTCAGTCAAATGACCCCCTCAAAAGATACTGATCATACATGTATTTCTACCCATTTCTGACAATTTCTAAGAATCAAAGCATTTGTAATAGTGAACAAACAGAAAAAACATATTGTATATATATATATATATATACCTACATTAGAATTATGAAGACAAGGTACAAAAAATCAAACTTATCTGTATATATATGATGGTGTGACAGGTTTTTTATCACTTAAGAATCGCCGTTAAATATTTCAATGCAAAATGGATGTTTATACTAAATGTAATAGTTTTAAATAAATACTAGATGTAAACAATTTTTTAAAAAAAATTTCACATTGCTTGTTAAATCTACATTGCAAACTTTGAAGGGCGGATATGTTTATGAGAGGTAATACCAAAAAATCTGTACGGTAACATGTGTTTTTTATTTCTGATATTGCATGAACATATATTAAACTTAAATACCAGTAAGTTCATAAAATCTATCAATAGGAAAAATTTGACAAAAACTAGAAATCATCCTTAATAAAGTTTAACATATTTGAAATTCAAGAACTTGTACCAGAGCTTTTTGTGAATGTTATAAATTTGTTGTTTTTAAACTTGCATTTACATCATCCCCAGCATAATGATTCAATGTAAAGGTACACAACCTGTATTTTATCTGCATTAAAGTTATAATCTTATCACAGGAAATACAATCAGTGATTTAATATTGATTATTTTGTAAGGAAAAAACAGCCAAAATTGTCCAAAAAAAACCCCATCAACAGGGGGTGCTGTTAATGAGAAACTTCAGTACTGTATATAAACAAAAGCTGAGACTTTGCAGATCAATTGTAGTTTTTTTATAAATTTTGCGATATGTCAAAAAGAAGATAGGAACGCCATGAACTATCTTAATACGTCACAGATTTGTTGCACAATTAAGCGGAAATCTGTTATAGTCTAACCTAGATGAGTAGCCAAGTTAGGAAAACCCTTATTGGAAGGGGAAGCCTTCTATAGCCATCATGTGGACCATTAATAATTTTGTTCTATAAACATTGTTATACTGTTGACAGCGATTTATTTCCAACAGATAAAATAGTTTCAAATAGTTTCAAAATGCAATTGCCATAGCAGAGGATGAAGAGATCCATATTTGATTTTATTTCGATTTTTTTTTCTTTCAAACAGAGCAAAACACATAACATATGCAGTAGTCAAAGCATACAATTTCCACTAAAATAACATGAAATGCAAATGACTACTGCACATTAGATAAATAGAACACTACAGTGTCCAAAAGTTCATGAACACAAATTAAGAACTGATTAAGAGTAGTTCATGAACTGTTCATGAATGGCTTGAAAAGTTCATGATTTCATGAACTACATTTCACAGGGGTATAAATCAGAATAATTTCATTTTATAAAGGGTGTCTGATAAATTGTAAATGTTCATCTAAAAAGGTCCTTGAAATTGATTTCAATTTTCTGCCTATACATTGTATAATAAGGATATCTGCATTTTATCGGGGCTAGATATTTCTCATAATCTCACCCTAGGGCCAAGATAAAATTCTCGCGCTATGATGGTAAGACTCATTTATGACGTAACTTATAAAATATATGAGGTAAATCTTAAAAGCGACCGTTGTAAAAAGTATAATGATAAATTAAAATAATTATTCAATATATAATTTTGTTATACAAGAAAAAGAATCATTCATGACTTTTTTATTTTGGATAGAAAATTCCGTCCCTTGGAATAACTGTTTTCAAGGAGCCTCGTTCCCTTGGAATAACTGTTTTCAAGGAGCCTCGTTCCCGCAAAAACAATTTCACCTCCGGACGGAATTTTCTATCCAAACCTCAAACCCACGTTAGATTATAATCTTCTTGCATCATGAAATATAATATGTATCTTTGATCCTTAGAATACACAAATGAAGAATAAGCATTTTGTGGAAATAATACAAAGTCTGTATCGTAATTATCTTCCATATATAGTATAGACAACAAAGCTTTAATTTCTTTTATATTTAAAAGATGGGTGAGTTATAAGATATGAACTAACATGTTATCAGAGACTGTAAAGAAGAACTGCATCATGTTTTGTAAAATCTCACAGATTCAGGCAAGCTCTCGTGGAAAAATACTTCCAATTATCTTTACTCTCTTTCATCTCGGGGGTTGAGGGAATACAAACAAAAAGTATTTTGCAAAATGACAAGACAAAATAAGACCGTTCCCAGCTTTTTGTGGTTACAATTGTTGTTGAGAAAGGATATCCATGATTACAAAATGTGTATTCTGCCACTAAATACGAACCAAATTACTTGAAGTTTTAGCTCAAAATATCAACACACATATAATAACATACAACTTACATTTTTATGATCGAGAAAGTGGTTGTCTTGAAATTTTGAATGGTTAATTTACCAAATAATTAATCCTTTGCTTGCTGTTTTATTAACACTTTGTCCTAAGATCATGCAGTGACTGGGAAACCCATCTGCCATTATTTTTCTCCGATGGGCCATGGAGTTTGTCCCGGCAACTTTTTACACCTGTTTTTGTACAATACATTTTCGTTATGAAAAAGGTGAAAAGTTTATGTTAACCAGATGCTTAACAGAGTTTTGATATACGGTAACTGCAAGCATCTTATCGCATATCTTTATCAACTAAGTGCAAGTACGATTCAATGCAATTATGCAAGGATCTATGTTATAGATAGATGCTGTAATAAACAACATAGCCTTTGTTTTTTTTTGTTTTAAGAGGCAAAGACAGTCATAAAAAAAATAACACATCGCCAATTACAATGCCTGAGAAAAGCTGAAATTTCATTAAACTGGTAAAATTTAACTTTAAATAGTTCATTAATGATAACTGAAATAATGTTATGGTAAATAAAGTTCCATTTGCAGGCGTCAAGCGCATAGCCTGGATCAATGTAAGCATACCCCCTCCCCACCCCTTCCCAACCCCACCCCCACATAGCATTAGTAAGCTAGCAGTAATTTGACCACAGCATTAGTAAGCTAATGTAGCAGTTATTTGAACACAGCATAAGTAAGCTAGCAGTAATTTGAATACCACATTAGAAAGCTACATGTAGCAGTAATTTGAACACAGCATTAGTAAGCTAGCAGTAATTTGACCACAGCATTAGTAAACTAGCAGTTATTTGAACACAGCATTAGTAAGCTACACGCAGCATAAATTTGAACACAGCATTAGTAAGCTAGCAGTAATTTGAACACAGCATTAGTAAACTAGTAGCTATTTGAACACAGCATAAGTAAGTTAGCAGTAATTTGAACACAACATTAGTTTGAACACAACGTTATTAAGCTAGCAGTAATTTGAATACACAATTAGTAAGCAAGCAGTTATTTAAACACAGCATTAGTAAGCTAGCAGTTATTTGAACACATCATTAGTAAGCTAGTAGTAATTTGAACACAACATTAGTAAGGTAGCAGTAATTTAAACACAGCATTAGTAAGCTAGCAGTTATTTGAAAACAACATTATTAATTTGAACACAACATCAGTAAGCTAGCAGTAATTTGAACACAACATTAGTAAGCTAGCAATAATTTGTAAGCTAGCAGTAATTTGAACATAAGATAAGTAAGCTAGCAGTAATTTAAACAGAACATAGTAAGCTAGCAGTAACTGGAACACAACATTAGTAAGCTAGCAGTAATTTAAACACAACATTAGTAAGTTATGAGTCATTAAATCACTATATAAGTAAGCTAGCAGTGCTTTGTAAGCTAGCTGTAATTAGAACACAACATTAGTAGGCTAGCAGTGCTTTGTAAGCTAGCAGTAATTAGAACACAACATTAGTAAGCTAGCAGTGCTTTGTAAGCTAGCAGTAATTAGAACACAACATTAGTAAGCAAGCAGTGCTTTGTAAGCTAGCAGTAATTAGAACACAACATTAGTAAGCTAGCAGTGCTTTGTAAGCTAGCAGTAATTAGAACACAACATTAGTAAGCTAGCAGTGCTTTATAAGCTAGCAGTAATTAGAACACAACATTAGTAAGCTAGCAGTGCTTTGTAAGCTAGCAGTAATTAGAACACAACATAAGTAAGCTAGCAATGCTTTGTAAGCTAGCAGTAATTAGAACACAACATTAGTAAGCTAGCAGTGCTTTGTAAGTTAGCAGTAATTAGAACACAACATTAGTAAGCTAGCAGTGCTTTGTAAGCTAGCAGTTATTAGAACACAACATTAGTAAGCTAGCAGTGCTTTGTAAGCTAGCAGTAATTAGAACACAACATTAGTAAGTTACATTGTAACAGTGCTTTGTAAGTTAGCAGTAATTAGAACACAACATTAGTAAGCTATCAGTGCTTTGTGAGCTAGCAGTTATTAGAACACAACATTAGTAAGCTAGCAGTGCTTTGTACAACTGGAGGTACGGCTGGAGGTTTCTGTTTCACCAAGATTTTCGCTTAAATAATTAAAATATCTAAACTCTATTATGACTGGTTACTCAATCATATAGTCTGCAATTGATTTAATGAAATAATATGCAATTGTGTCAGTGCCAGTCTAGCAACATAAACACTTGGAAGTTTTTCTTAGATTTTATGCTGTTAAGTATATACTAAAACTTATTGTTGAGATAGAAGCCAGGGATTTAATTGTTGGTGGTTTGTGTGATAGGATAAACATATTCTGTCCATTCCTTAGCATATTCAAATATATAAGGACCTGTGTTCCTCTGTTTTATGTGTGTTTGCAGGTAGGAGTGGCTGTGAGTCAGAGTGAGGGTGTTTTATTTCATGTCAACCACCAATATACTGTCACCTGCGTTGTACATGAAGTCTTTATAACATTTGTCTGTAACAAGTTTGATGAAAGTTGAACTATATTTTCAGGCTGACAAATTTGAGGCTGCCTCACAGAATACACAAATAGAATTACCATTCTCTGTCAACTACATGAGCAAAAGTGTCCAGACTGTGCCATACACCCACCAGGATAGTTCTGTGTAAGTTGACAAAACAACGAATAATACACCTGTATATATATACATCTGCTTCTGTAGAAACAGAATGTGTTAAGATTATTACTTAAGTAAACAATTTGCATATTTTGTCCTGAGTTATTGCCCTTGAATTGATGAAATTGATGACACTTTGTTCATTTTCGAGGTAGTTTGCAAGATTTTAACAGCGGTTAGTATGCAGCAATGTTCTTTTGTTCCCATCCCCTCTTTGTGGGAGACCTATTGTTTTTAACTTTGATGTTTTTCCGTCCACCACAAATTGTGTCCGCTCCATAATTTTTGAATGCATGAAAGGATTTTCAAGTAACATAACACAAATGCTTACCACATTGAAGTGATGTGTAGTACAACCATGTCAGGTCAAGGTCATAATGAGGAGATAAATGTGACGTTATTTCATGTCCTCTCCATATCTTAAGTTAGCTTTTCTATGAATGGGGAGTTTTTGTTCTCATGATGGCATCCACTACCCACCTGCGTTGAAGTTTTGTTGCAAGATGTCCATAAGTTTGCACTGCTTGCAGTTATATGGGTGGAACTTGTGTGCATGCTTATACTCTGAGGCAGTATGTAACATAATAGGCTTGAAAGCCAAGATCATATTGCCTGAAAACTCTGTGTTACAGTTTTGGTGCAAGTTGTACATTGTAAATGAGGGTGTAAGCTTATATTTTGAGCATTTCCTACCATTAAAGGGCTGCTATATTTAAATTCCTGGTGAAATATCAGCATGAAATGTAGAAATTTGGCTTACAGTTAACTCTGCATTAAACTGTAGGTGCAAGTTGTTTATAACTTAAACTACATTACTTTCACTTTTCTATTATGATAATTATTCTTAGAAATCTTATACAAATTTTCAACCATATGATAAATGTTTTTTGTTGATGTATGTCATATAGAACATTACAACTTTTGGGTTCAGCATCTTATCAACTCGAGCCAAAAACTGTTATTGAGTATTTATATGAACTGTTGTATATGTATCGAACTTGGTCAATTTTGGCATCTCTTTAAGTACAAAACTTAATTATGAGAAATACCTTGTATCATTGTTTTAACATGCCAGGTCAGCCTCGTTGTCCCATATCTACTAGGGTGCTCCCCACTTCCCCCTGAAAATGGTTTTCGGCTTATATCGTTAGTTTTAATGAACAGATTTAAACCAAATTTGTATGTGACTTCACATTCAGGTAATACAGGTAGAGTTCGTATTTGGTTCCGGTCTGATGAATTTTGATAGAGTTACGCCCCTTTTTGGACTTAGATTATTGACATATGTCAAGAGAATGGTTTCCGCTTAATATCTCTTGAAGGATTGGATGGATTGGATTCATATTTGGTAGAAAGATGTAGGGTGATAAACTACAGCTCAAGTTCAATTCCCTGCATATTTATTAGGTGTTCTGGTCTCTGATTGGCTGATAGTTTCCGACCTCTAAAGTCTTTATTTATGGACCGATTTTGACAAAAAATTTATATTTGGCTTTATATCAACAAGACCCAGGTCAAGTTCTACAATGGATGGAATTGGCGCATATTAATTAAGTGATCTGGACTCTGATTGGCTGACGGTTCCCTTCCTCTAAATTTTTTTTATTGATTGACCGATTTTGATGAAACTTGATATTTGGCTTTATATCAACAAGACCCAGGTCAAGTTCAACAATGGACAGAATCGGACTTGAGTCAAATTTGCTGAAATTTGCAATAGCTGCCATCTTCAATGTAGTTACAAAGCTGGGGCATCTTTGTCCCATGGATGCATTTCTCATTTCTAGCTCTATCAATGTTTGTTTTTAACTAAAATAGGCAGCCCCATTTCAACTTTTGTATCAACTCAAGGTCCACCTCTCCCCATCCGCTATGTTTTATTGTATTAAAACACTCAGGCCTCAGTTTAGGCTTTATATTTCTGCCAAAACCCCTGAAACTTTTGACTCCGAAGGTGGGAAGACAACCATTTACTTTTATTTGTTTAGTTGAGCTTGATAACAAAGTAAGCTGAGACTGAGAGCTATATGAAGTCGATTATCCAGGTAGAACCAGTACTGACATGTTTTTGAGAGCTATCGGGCCAAGCGCAGAATCAAACCCTTGACCTCTCATATGAGCAGCCAACACTATTTCCACTGATTCTGCAATATTTTATCTAAAAAATTTTATCACCATTCTATGAATAATATAATGATTGTCGCCAAAATAGTTTGACTAACTGTTTGTCCAACTTACGCTAATAATTTTGAGACTAAGGCACACATATTAATAACCACATTGAATTATCTCCTTGAAGGAACATACATAAATACAATATTGTATTATATATATATCTAAAAACAACATTTACTGTCTGAACAAACACAATATTGTATTATATATGTATAAGCAACGTTAGCTATGTATAACTACTGACTGAACAAACACAATATTGTATTATATATGTATAAGCAACGTTAGCACTTTAGCTATGTATTACTACTGACTGAACAAACACAATATTGTATTATATATGTATAAGCAACGTTAGCTATGTATTACTACTGACTGAACAAACACAATATTGTATTATATATGTATAAGCAACGTTAGCTATGTATTACTACTGACTGAACAAACACAATATTGTATTATATATGTATAAGCAACGTTACATACTGACTGAACAAACACAATATTGTATTATATATGTATAAGCAACGTTAGCTATGTATTACTACTGATGGAACAAACACAATATTGTATTATATATGTATAAGCAACGTTAGCTATGTATTACTACTGACTGAACAAACACAATATTGTATTATATATGTATAAACAACGTTAGCTATGTATTACTACTGACTGAACAAACACAATATTGTATTATATATGTATAAGCAACGTTAGCTATGTATTACTACTGACTGAACAAACACAATATTGTATTATATATGTATAAGCAACGTTAGCTATGTATTACTACTGACTGAACAAACACAATATTGTATTATTTATGTATAAGCAACGTTAGCTATGTATTACTACTGACTGAACAAACACAATATTGTATTATATATGTATAAACAACGTTAGCCATGTATTACTACTGACTGAACAAACACAATATTGTATTATATATGTATAAGCAACGTTAGCTATGTATTACTACTGACTGAACAAACACAATATTGTATTATATATGTATAAGCAACGTTAGCTGTGTATTACTACTGACTGAACTTCAGGCATCTTTTTATTCACTTCATTACACATATAACAACATGATTGTAGCTACACTGTCCAAATTATACAAAATTTAAAAAAAAATGAATATATCATTCTTTCTCTAAAGAAAGGTATTTCATCTTCATATTACAGTAAAACTTAGATTGCTCTTACCCGACGAGACTGGACAAAATAGTTCGAGCTAAGTATTGTCCAACATTATGCCATACATATACATGTGTATGCATCAAAATATTTTTTTTTTCAGGACCAAATAAGTGGTTTGAGATATATATGGTGTTCGAGACATCCATGTTAGAGCCAACAAAGTTCTACTGTATTATATCGATTTTAGGAAAACTTGGGTCAGTCGAAGATACAAGTTTGATTGTTTGATCTTTATTTGACCTTTGTTTGATCTTAGTTGATATTCACATATGATTGCAGATTGAGAGTTTTGTCAAGACTGTTGTCATGGAAATATCTGCATAGAGAAATCAGAGAGAAGGGAGGAGCATATGGGGGCGGAGCTAACAGTTCAAATGGCGTTTTGAGTTTCTTCTCTTACAGGTATTATATTACAAGATTTGAAAAGCAGATGTGAGGTTTGGATAGAAAAATCTATTTTGATTGTAATGCGAGTCTGATGAGTGCAACAAATACTAAATATCAAATACTGTTCGGAGAAGAACTCTATGAGAATTGTATTCTTCCGTTCTAATCCTTTTTCATTTTGTTTATTGTACTTGTTTATCTGGAAAAAACAACAACAAAAATATATTTAAACATTTTGTATGTAGATTCAGAGCAATCAGAAGAGGTAAATTATGTGAGGAAACTTGGTAGTCATCATGGAGCAGTGCATGTATCCAGTTGATCTATCCCATTGCATGTATCCAGTTGATCTATCCCAGTGCATGTATCCAGTTGATCTATCCCATTGCATGTATCCAGCTGATCTATCCCATTGCATGTATCCAGTTGATCTATCCAAGTGCATGTATCCAGTTGATCTATCCCAGTGCATGTATCCAGTTGATCTATCCCAGTGCATGTATCCAGTTGATCTATCCCAGTGCATGTATCCAGTTGATCTATCCCATTGCATGTATCCAGTTGATCTATCCAAGTGCATGTATCCAGTTGATCTATCCCAGTGCATGTATCCAGTTGATCTATCCCAGTGCATGTATCCAGTTGATCTATCCCAGTGCATGTATCCAGTTGATCTATTCCAGTGCATGTATCCAGTTGATCTATCACAGTGCATGTATCCAGTTGATCTATCCAAGTGCATGTATCAAGTTGATCTATCCAAGTGCATGTATCCAGTTGATCTATCCAAGTGCATGTATCCAGTTGATCTATTCCAGTGCATGTATCCAGTTGATCTATCCAAGTGCATGTATCCATTTGATCTATCCCAGTGCATGTATCCAGTTGATCTATCCCAGTGCATGTATCCAGTTAATGTATCCAAGTGCATGTATCCAGTTGATCTATCCCAGTGCATGTATCCAGTTGATCTATCCCAGTGCATGTATCAAGTTGATCTATCCCAGTGCATGTATCAAGTTGATCTATTCCAGTACATGTATCCAGTTGATCTATCCCAGTGCATGTATCGACTTTATCTATTCCAGTGCATGTATCCAGTTGATCTATTCCAGTGCATGTATCCAGTTGATCTATTCCAGTGCATGTATCCAGTTGATCTATCCCAGTGCATGTATCCAGTTGATCTATCCCAGTGCATGTATCCAGTTGATCTATCCCAGTGCATGTATCCAGTTGATCTATTCCAGTACATGTATCCAGTTGATCTATTCCAGTGCATGTATCCAGTTGATCTATCCCAGTGCATGTATCCAATTGATCTATCCCAGTGCATGTATCCAGTTGATCTATTCCAGTGCATGTATCCAGTTGATCTATCCCAGTGCATGTATCCAGTTGATCTATCCCAGTGCATGTATCCAGTTGATCTATTCCAGTGCCTTGCCTCTCCTGATTCAGGGCCTAGTTACACTTACTTGTAATATCTCGGGCTTAGATTTTCCTCATTTCAAAAAATCAATTTCTCTGAATTATTTATGCATTAATTGACCACACAGAATTGAAGTATGAACAATATTTACTCTTTAGTAACGGATAACATGCAAAAATGATCAGTGTCAAAATGAATGAAGTTATAGTATTTTAAAAATTTAAAAAGTTGAGATGTGTACTGAGACATGGGCCTGGTGTCTTATACCAAAATTTAAAAGTATGGAATTTCCTGTCTGTCCCACAAATCATAGCATTTTTATAAAAAATTAAACTGTGACATGTTTCTATTTCAACTGAAGCAACTGACCAATCAGAGACCAGTGCTCATATGTCACTGCTAAGTAGCTATCTGTATTTTTTTTTCATTTTTCTCTTCATAGATTTATGTTTTTAAACAAATTTTCTTGTCTTTTTGGTTGTCATTTTGCAAATTCCAGGAAGTATAATCCCATGAGCATATAACTTTTACATCAGTTTACATCAGTTTTGCACAGTGGTCGTCAATCCAAGGCATAGTTACAGGTGTATATTAATGCTAGTTAAAAACAATACTCGTGTTAATGTTGACAGTGAAGTTGTTTTTTAATCTTCCCCACGTGAGAATTTATTTATTTTTTACGTTATATTACAGAGATCCTAAATCCATGGAGACACTGTCTGTATTTGATAAATCTATAGAGTGGGCAGCAAGTGGCCAGTTTACTGAGAAAGACATTGAGGAAGCAAAGCTGTCAGTGTTTCAACAGGTATTTATGATGACGGGGGTTTATACTCCATAACCGTTTATTTGCATAGGGTTTTGTTCCTTTTTCCAACAGTTTTTTACTTACTAATAACAGTGCACCTTATCAATGTTTATTTGACCAGCTAGGTGGTTAATCAGAACAAGACAGTCATGACTTCTTCCCCAAATATTCAGAGGTGAGAGGCTCATGTTACTTGCACTGCTTCCCCAAGCATTGAAAGGTGGGAGGCCCAAGTTATTTGCACTGCTTCCCCAAGCGTTAAAAGGTGGGAGACCCATGTTACTTGCACTGCTTCCCCCAGCATTAAAAGGTTGGAGGTCCAAGTTATTTGCACTGCTTCCCCAAGCGTTAAAAGGTGGGAGACCCATGTTACTTGCACTGCTTCCCCCAGCATTAAAAGGTTGGAGGTCCAAGTTATTTGCACTGCTTCCACAAGCATTAAAAGGTGGGAGACCCATGTTACTTGCACTGCTTCCCCGAGCATTAGCAGGTGTGAGGCCAAATGTATTTGCACTGTTTCCCTAAACATTTAGAGGTGGGAGGCCCATGTTACTTGCATTGCTTGCCTAATCATTTAGAGGTGGGAGACCCCAGTAACTTGCACTGCTTCCATAAACATTAAAAGGTGGGATGCCCAAGTTACTTACACTGCTTCCATAAACATTTAGAGGTAGGAGACCCATGTTACTTGCACTGCTTCCATAAACATTTAGAGGTAGGAGACCCATGTTACTTGCACTGCTTCCCTAAACATTTAGAGGTGGGAGGATATTTAGAGGTGGGAGGCCCAAGTTATTTGTATGGCTTCCCCAAGCATTAAAACGTAGGAAACAAATGTTTCTTGCACTGCTTGCCAAAGCATTAAACAGTGGGAGGCCCAAGTTACTTGCACTGCTTCCCTAAATATTTAGAGGTGGGAGGCCCAAGTTACTTGCACTGCTTCCCTAAATATTTAGAGGTGGGAGGCCCAAGTTACTTGCACTGCTTCCCTAAATATTTAGAGGTGGGAGGCCCAAGTTACTTGCACTGCTTCCCTAAATATTTAGAGGTGGGAGGCCCAAGTTACTTGCACTGCTTCCCCAAACATTTAGAGGTGGGAGGCCCATGTTACTTGCACTGCTTCCCTAAACATTTAGAGGTGGGAGGATATTTAGAGGTGGGAGGCCCAAGTTACTTGCACTGCTTCCCTAAATATTTAGAGGTGGGAGGCCCAAGTTACTTGCACTGCTTCCCTAAATATTTAGAGGTGGGAGGCCCAAGTTACTTGCACTGCTTCCCCAAACATTTAGAGGTGGGAGGCCCATGTTACTTGCACTGCTTCCCTAAACATTTAGAGGTGGGAGGCCCAAGTTACTTGCACTGCTTCTCTAAACATTTAGTGGTTGGAGTCCCAAGTTACTTGCACTGCTTCCCTAAACATTTAGAGTTGGGAGGCCAAAGTTACTTGCACTGCTTCCTCAAACATTTAGAGGTGGGAGACCCAAGTGACTTGCACTGCTTCCCTCAACATATAAGAGGTGAGAGGTGGGAGGCCCATGTTACTTGCACTGCTTCCCTAAACATTTAGAGCTGGGAGGTCCATGTTACTTGCACTGCTTTCCTAAACTTTTAGAAGTGATAGACCCAAGTTACTTGCACTACTTCCCTAATTATTTAGAGGTAGGAGACCCAAGTTACTTGCACTGCTTTCCTAAACTTTTAGAGGTGATAGACCCAAGTTACTTGCACTGCTTCCCCAATCATTTAGAGGTGGGTGACCCAAGTTACTTTTACTGCTTCCATAAACATTTAGAGGTGGGAGACCCAAGTTACTTGCACTGTTTCCCCAAACATTTAGAGGTGGGAGACCCCAGTTACTTGCATTGCTTCCCTAAACATTTAGAGGTTGAAAGTCCAAGTTACTTGCACTGTTTCCCTAAACATTTAGAGGTGGGAGACCCATGTTACTTGCACTGCTTCAATAAACATTTAGAGGTGGGAGGTCCAAGTTACTTGCACTGCTTCCCTAAACATTTAGAGGTGGGAGACCCATGTTACTTGCACTGCTTCTATAAACATTAAGAGGTGGGAGGTCCAAGTTACTTTCACTGCTTCCATAAACATTTAGAGGTGGGATGCCCAAGTTACTTACACTGCTTCCATAAACATTTAGAGGTAGGAGACCCATGTTACTTGCACTGCTTCAATAAATATTTAGAGGTGGGAGACCCAAGTTACTTGCACTGCCTCAATAAACATTTAGAGGTGGGAGACCCAAGTTACTTGCACTGCCTCAATAAACATTTAGAGGTGGGAGGTCCAAGTTACTTGCACTGCTTCCCTAAACATTTAGAGGTGGGAGACCCAAGTTACTTGCACTGCCTCAATAAACATTTAGAGGTGGGAGAACCATGTTACTTTCACTGCTTCCTCAAACATTTAGAGGTGGGAGACCCAAGTTACTTACACTGCTTCCATAAACATTTAGAAGTGGGAGACCCATATTACTTGCACTGCTTCAATAAATATTTAGAGGTGGGAGACCCAAGTTACTTGCACTGCCTCAATAAACATTTAGAGGTGGGAGGTCCAAGTTACTTGCACTGCTTCCCTAAACATTTAGAGGTGGGAGAACCAAGTTACTTGCACTGTTTGCCTAAACATTTAGAGGTGGGAGACCCCATTTACTTGCACTGCTTCCCTAAACATTTAGAGGTTAGAGGCCCAAGTTACTTGCAATGTTCCCCTAAACATTAAGAGTAGGGAGACCCATGTTACTTGCATTGCTTGCCTAAACATTTAGAGGTGGGAGGTCCAAGTTATTTGCACTGCTTCCCTAAACATGTAGAGCTGGGAGACCAAAGTTACTTGCACTGTTTGCCTAAACATTTAGAGATGGGAGACCCATGTTTCTTGCACTGCTTCCCTAAACATTTAGAGGTCGGAGGCCCAAGTTACTTGCACTGCTTCCCTAAACATGTAAAGCTGGGAGACCAAAGTTACTTGCACTGTTTGCCTAAACATTTAGAGGTTGGAGGCCCAAGTTACTTGCACTGCTTCCCTAAACATGTAGAGCTGGGAGACCCAAGTTACTTGCACTGCTTCCCTAAACATTTAGAGCTGGGAGACCCAAGTTACTTGCACTGTTTGCCTAAACATTTAGAGGTGGGAGGCCCATGGTTGTAAAGTTCATGATCACCATTTAACAAGAGACTGTGAATGGGCGTCAGTTTCAAATGCACTACCCTTGGATTGACAAGTCAAGCATGATACCACCATATAACCTGAATGCCATAAATGAACTAAGGTGCTGAAATGATTTTCAAAAAGGGAATGAGGGATTATTTAAGGTACATCCAGCAATATTGAAATTGAGTTTTACTCATCTAAACACAATCACAATCTAAAATCAGTCTTTGAAAAACCTTTTAAGATAAATATGATGAAAATCTTTAGAAAAAACAAATTTGGGTTCCTTGAAAATTGTTGACATACCAGTTGAAACTATTGAATATTAAATAATTTTTCTTTTACATTTTTTAGTTCACCTTGATTCTGATCCCCATGTGTCCGTTGTCAGTCCTTAACTTTTGCTGTAAACCACTTCTTCTCTGAAACCACTTAACAGATTTCCACCAAATTTGGTGTGAAGCATTCTTACATGAAGCCCTCTCAGATTTGTTCAAATAATGACCCTGGGGTCAAATTTGACCCCTCCCTAACTTTTCCAATAATCTTCTTAAAAAGTGCAAGGTCTGGAGCTTAGATATTTTATAAGTAGTTTCAACTAATCAGTTTCTCTCAGAGTTACTGAAGTTATGACCTTAGGGTCAAAATTGGTCCTGCCCTGGGGACTTATCAGTTGAACATAGGGACTTTTTCATTTAAAAGTCTTTTTCTCAAGAACCAATCCAGAAAAATTTGTTTATATTTAGTATAATTGATCCTATTAGTAGTGGTTTAAAGTTCAAATAAAGGAGCTAGTATGTAAGGGGACTTAGATTTTTACATAGGAATTGTGTGGGAAAACAGGAAATTATGTTTTACTCATCCATTTTCGGTATTATTTCAATCATCTTGAGATCTGGAGTATTGTTTGTTGTAACAGTTGAGACTGGGTCCTTAACGTGGGATTTAATATCCATAAGGGACTAGCAGAGGCCCAAAAAGGGTTAAAATTGTGAATGTTCAAAAATCTTTTCTCAAGAACCGACAAACAAAATGTATTTATATGGTTTAAATACTCTCTATCCATAGGGATTTCAAGTTGAAATAAAGTGGAGACGCTAGTTTTCATTATTATCCAGTAAGGGGATTTTAATATTTTAAATAAGAATACTTTGGAAAACCGGAAATGATGTTTTTCTCATTTATTTTAGGTATTATTTCAAACATCTTGCTGTCTAGGGCATTGTTTAGTCATTACAGTTTGATAAGATTGTGAATTTCTAAAAAATCTTGTTCTCAAGAACAAGACCAGCCAAATTTGTTTATATGTCGTATAAATGATCACTACAAGTAGGGGTTTCAACTTTGCTCAAATAAAGGGGCTAGTGTTCATTGGGGCCCGGTAAGGAGACTTTAGTTTTCACATAGGAATACTATGTGAACACAGATATTTCTCAAAATTTGAAAATAAGTGACAGGTGAAATCAGTTGAGCAACTAATGTCCATTTGAGCCTCAGGTTAATTTACATGATCACAAATTTACGCTGTTTTGCACTTACCAGAGTTCTGTCGCTTTCCAGAATAAAAAATTTCTAAAATACATATTGAGGTATTTCAGTTTCATATATGCTTTTATGCATTATTTTCAGAGTATTGTTAAGTAAAGTTGCCTCCGTTTAAGATGGGCTTATAATGGTTTGTACATCTCAGTGGTTTTGTTTTCCAGTCATCAACTATCGTTCAAAGTCTATCCGTATACTGTAAATGTAACATATAGTGTGTAAAAATGTCATTTACCATTCTGATTAAATATATTTCAGACTGATAAGCCAATCTCACCGGGTCAAGTTGGAACAACATTATTTCTGTCCGGCATCACCGACAATATGAGGCAGAAAACAAGAGACATGCTATTTAATGTCACCAAAGATGATCTAGTCCAAGCCACACATACGTAAGTTTGTGTTTGTTGTCATTCAAGCTGCACATCCACTTCCAAAGACAACAGTATTCAGTTCATGTATGAGACTGCAATCATGTAGAATGTGACCCAAAACCCCACCTCACTGGTCATCTGTCATCTTCCCCTGTATGGATCCTCTGTGATTGAATGTATGAGACTGCCATCATGTAGAATGTGTCAAGGTCATAATTAACTTTGACAACATTTTCAGACTGTTTGAGATTTCGTGTCCAGTCTGTAACTTTGCCATGTGTAGATGGATTTTATAAATACTTGCTACAAATGATCAACATAATATGACAATGTGTCATACGTAAGACCCACACGCTTTCCTCAAAGGTCAAGGTCACACTTTGAGTTTGTTTGACAACACTTTGAGTCTGTGTGAGTTTTCGTGAACATGACAATGTGTCACGAATAAACCCAGACTCTCACTTCAAAGTCAAGGTCACACTTTAACTTTGTTTAGCAACACTTATAGTCTGTTTGCAATTTTGTGTCCAGTCTGTAAATTTGTCACCTATAGATAAATTTTAAAAAAACTTTGCTCAATTCATCAGCATGACATGATGGCGTGTCGCACATAAGATCTCAAAGGTTAAGGTCACACTGAGTTTATGTGACAACACTTTGAGCCTTTTGAGATTTCGTGTCTGGTTCTTAACTTTGTCATAAATGGATGGATTCAATAGCACACGGCTCAGTTGAACAACATAACATGATGAAGACCCAGAACCTTTCATCAAAGGTCAAGGTCACACTTTCAATTTGTTTGATATTTCGTATCTGGTCTGTTACTTTGTCTTTAACTTGACTCACTTGATCAAGATGACATGACGACGTGTTGCACTTAATACCCAGAGCTATACCTCAAAGGTCAAGGTATATTTTGAGTTTGTTTGAGATTTCAAGTCCGGTCTGTAACTTTATCATTCATGGATGGATTTCAAAAACACTTGGCTCAATCAATTGAATAATCAACATGACATGATGACGTGTCGTGTGTAAGACCCAGAACCTTACCTCAAAGGTCAAGGTCACACTTTCAGTTTGTTTGATATTTTATGTCTGGTCTGTAACTTTGTCTTACATGGATGGATTTTAGAATAGATCGATGCAAGTGATCAACTTGTCATGATGATGTTTTACCTGTATTTACCTGTAAAAATACCCAGACCTTTACATCAGATGTCAAGGTCACACTTTAATGTGAAAACATGAGATTGCTTGTCTAGTCTGAAACATCAGTCCATTACTCTTTATATTCATAGATACATTTAAATCTCTACCTATTATAGATTATATTGTTATTTTCACAGACCATTTTGGGGACATGTGACGTGACATTTCTTGCTTATACATGGGTAAAGAATGTATAACCACGTACAAATAAAAAAATGTCCAAACGATTACCATTTTAAAGTTTTAAGACTCACGTAGAATTTATAAATTAAAGGCGTGGGGCTAGGAAAGGTAAAAAAAAAATGAAATTATGGAAAATGATAATGTAACATCTTTTTATGAATGATTAAATTTTTTTTTTGTAATTTTCTAGGCATTTCTAGGCATTTTAATTATTACCCCCCACTACATATTGAAATATATGTTAAATTTTGATGTCACGATATTGTCCTAAAAGCATTTTGACATTACAAAAAGGTTCACTTGATATGTAATAAGGACATGCTGAATAGTTTATTTAAATCAATGTAATTGTTTGTGTATTATCTGCATAATATTTACATGTGGAATAGAAATCAACATTTTTGAGATGTTTAATTGTCATTGTTAATGCAAAAATCTGCTGATACTATGGCCATGTTAATGTACACTCATGAAGGAGGTTCCAAATATCTGCTGATACTATGGCCATGTTAATGTACACTCATGAAGGAGGTTCCAAATATCTGCTGATACTATGGCCATGTTAATGTACACTCATGAAGGAGGTTCCGAATATCTGCTGATACTATGGCCATGTTAATGTACACTCATGAAGGAGGTTCCAAATATCTGCTGATACTATGGCCATGTTAATGTACACTCATGAAGGAGGTTCCGAATTTTGGCTGATATTTGGATTGTTACACACTTGCAAGGTTTGCGTATTTACATTTTTTCATGATCTTCTGCTGCTGAATTTTAAATTCCTAATTTTTCATTTCATTTCTATCCTGTCGAAAAAATTGGTCTGGTGAAGAAAGTTTTGAAACCGAAAAGTAGTTACAATCAATAAAACAGGATTGTTCACTGGTACATCTTGTAACATAACATCTCGCAAAGTCTGTCATCATGGTGGATCAAAACAACTTGATGTGTTCTCATTGTATCTGTTAAAATCCTTGCACAGAAGTACTTAATAAATGAATATAATTAATCTATATGTAATAGTATTTTAATATCAAAATAAGTGTGTAAGTGTTGTGCACATCATTTTTGTTCACTTGTACAGCCACCCATCAAATGTTGATGTAATCATTGTCTAGCTTGCTTATCACCAACCTGCCATCTTTCTTTACACCTAAAAAGGTGAAAAAAAATATGTCCGATGTACGTTTTCGTTACATTGAATAAACGTCATGTTTCCTTACATTTGAATAAATGTCATGTTTCCTTACATTTGAATAAATACATTTGAATAAATGTCATGTTTCCTTACATTCCAATAAATGTATTTTTTTTTGTTTTCTTACATTTAAACAAATGACTTTTGTTTTTTTTCACATTTAATTAAACATTTTAAGCTACAATTTACTTTGGGTTTGCTTACAGTATACGCTTTGTAACACAGGCCTGTAAGCTCTGTCAGTTGTGCCTCTAGCAATCAATCCAGGAATCTTGAGTTAGAACCCCCTCAGGCCTGTCTTGGTGAACGTCTTATTGTCATCAATCTCTCACTGCTCCTTCAAGTGGGAACGTCCTCAGTTACTTGCAGAGATTGGTGTGCTGGATTACTAGTTAACCTTCCAGGATCCCAGGAATGACTGGTTAAGTTATCTGAACATCTGGTAACCCAATGAACATTAAAGTGACGCCAATATTTAAACAAACAAACTCTTTGTAACTGGGGTCTTGTGTGGCAAAGAGGTCTCAAGATATTTCACCTTGCACTGCTGAATTGTGTGTTTTAACCCAGCTCAGTCTGACCTGTACATTAATATGCATGGTTAGGAGTTGCTTCGAATATGTCTGCAAATCACAATTGTATACAAATATGAATTAAATTAATTTTTTCATTTTCAGACTGACAAAGTGATGAAATTAGACCTGGCAAATGATTTCTATATTATTCATTTCAGGTATTTGCTACCAGGAAAACGGCCTTCATCTATATCGTTCCTCGGCCCTGAAAACAAGGATGTTGGGGACAGCAAAAAATGGAAAATAATCAAAGAATAAAATTTATGACTTTAATTATTCTGATTGTCAGAGCAAATTATTGTTCTCTTGCCAAAAATGAAAGAAAATGTACATGTACAGACAATGTGTAGTTTGAAAAATAAATATCTGATGCAGCCTTATAGAGGCGTCACCTGTAAATATATGTCCACCAAATGATGCAGCTGTATAAACTATATAGACTGGAATAAACTTGTGTCAATAGGTCTCTCATGTCCATGAAATGATCCAACTTAATACACTGAAATAAACTTGTGTCAATAGGTCTCTCTTATAAATATATGTCCACCAAATGATGCAGCTGTATATAGACTGGAATAAACTTGTGTGAACATGTCTCTCTTATAAATATATGTCCACTAAATGATGCAGCTGTATATAGACTGGAATAAACTTGTGTCAAAAGGTCTCTCTTATAAATATATGTCCACCAAATGATGCAGGTGTATATGGACAGGAATAAACTTGTGTGAATAGGTCTCTCTTATAAATATATGTCCACCAAATGATGCAGGTGTATATAGACTGGAACGAACTTGTGTCAACAGGTCTCTCTTATAAATATATATCCACCAAATGATGCAGCTGTATATAGACAGGAATAAACATGTGTGAATAGGTCTCTCTTATAAATATATGTCCACCAAATGATGCAGCTGTATATAGACAGGAATAAACATGTGTGAATAGGTCTCTCTTAAAAATATATGTCCAACAAATGATGCAGCTGTATATGGACAGGAATAAACTTGTGTGAATAGGTCTCTCTTATAAATATATGTCCACCAAATGATGTAGCTGTATATAGACAGGAATAAACATGTGTGAATAGGTCTCTCTTAAAAATATATGTCCAACAAATGATGCAGCTGTATATAGATAGGAATAAACATGTGTGAATAGGTCTCTCTTATAAATATATATCCACCAAATGATGCAGCTATATATAGACAGGAATAAACATGTGTGAATAGGTCTCTCTTATAAATATATGTCCACCAAATGATGTAGCTGTATATAGACAGGAATAAACATGTGTGAATAGGTCTCTCTTAAAAATATATGTCCAACAAATGATGCAGCTGTATATAGATAGGAATAAACATGTGTGAATAGGTCTCTCTTATAAATATATGTCCACCAAATGATGTAGCTGTATATAGATAGGAATAAACATGTGTGAATAGGTCTCTCTTAAAAATATATGTCCACCAAATGATGTAGCTGTATATAGATAGGAATAAACATGTGTGAATAGGTCTCTCTTATAAATATATGTCCACCAAATGATGCAGCTATATATAGACTGGAATAAACTTGTGTCAATAGGTCTCTCATATAAATATATGTCCACTAAATGATGCAGCTGTATATAGACTGGAATAAACTTGTGTCAATAAGTCTCTCATATAAATATATGTCCACCAAATGATGCAGCTGTATATAGACTGGAATAAACTTGTGTGAATAGGTCTCACCTATAAATGTATGTCCACATAATGATCCAACTGTTTAAAGACTGTAGTCATATCATGTAAATAATACTCGCCTATAAATGTATATCCACATAATGATCCAACCGCATTATAGACTGGAATAATATCATGTAAAGTGGTCTCACCTATAAATGTATATTCACATAATGATCCAACAGTACTTAGACTGGAATAATATCATGAAAAGAGATCTCACCTATAAATGTATGTCCACATAATGATAAAACTGTAAATAGACTGGAATAATATCATGTAAAGAGGCCTCATCTATAAATGTATGTCCACATAATGATCCAGCTGTATATATACTGGAATAATATAATGTAAAGAGGTCTCACCTATAAATGTATTCACATAATGATCCAACTGTACATAGACTGTAGTAATATCATGTAAAGAGGACTCGCCTATAAATGTATGTCCACATAATGATCCAGCTGTATATATACTCGAATAATATAATGTAAAGAGGTCTCACCTATAAATGTATGTCCACATAATGATCCGACTGTATATAGAATGTAGTAATATCATGTAAAGAGGTCTCTACTATAAATGTATGTCCACATAATGATCCAGCTGTACATAGAGTGGAATAATATCATGTAAAGAGGTCTCACCTATAAATGTATGTCCACATAATGATACAACTGTATATAAAGTGGAATAATATCATGTAAAGGGGTCTCAACTATAAATGTATGTCCACATAATGATCCAACTGTATATAGACTGGAGTTATATATCATGTAAAGAGGTCTCACCTATAAATGTATGTCCACATAATGATCCAACTGTATAAAGACTGGAATAATATCATGTAAAGTGGTCTCACCTATAAATGTATATCCACATAATGATCCAACAGTACTTAGACTGGAAAAATATCATGTAAAGAGATCTCACCTATAAATGTATGTCCACATAATGATACAACTGTACATAGACTGGAATAATATCATGTAAAGAGGCCTCATCTATAAATGTATGTCCACATATTGATCCAGCTGTATATATACTGGAATAATATAATGTAAAGAGGTCTCACCTATAAATGTATGTCCACATAATGATCCAACTGTACATAGACTGTAGTAATATCATGTAAAGAGGACTCGTCTATAAATGTATGTCCACATAATGATCCAGCTGTATATATACTGGAATAATATCATGTAAAGAGGTCTCACCTATAAATGTATTCACATAATGATCCAACTGTACATAGACTGTAGTAATATCATGTAAAGAGGACTCGCCTATAAATATATGTCCACATAATGATCCAGCTGTATATAGACTGGATTAATATCATGTAAAGTGGTCTCACCTATAAATGTATGTCCACATAATGATCCAACTGTATATAGAATGTAGTAATACCATGTAAAGAGGTCTCTACTATAAATGTATGTCCACATAATGATCCAGCTGTATATAGAGTGGAATAATATCATGTAAAGAGGTCTCACCTATAAATGTATGTCCACATAATGATACAACTGTATATAGAGTGGAATAATATCATGTAAAGAGGTCTCACCTATAAATGTATGTCCACATAATGATCCAACTGTATATAGACTGGAGTTATATCATGTAAAGAGGTCTCACCTACATGTATAAATGTATGTCCACATAATGATCCAACTGTATAAAGACTGGAATAACACTGGTAAGAGGTCTCGCCTATAAATGTATATCCACATAATGATCCAACCGCATTATAGACTGGAATAATATCATGTAAAGTGGTCTCACCTATAAATGTATATCCACATAATGATCCAACAGTACTTAGACTGGAATAATATCATGTAAAGAGATCTCACCTATAAATGTATGTCCACATAATGATACAACTGTATATAGACTGGAATAATATGATGTAAAGAGGCCTCATCTATAAATGTATGTCCACATATTGATCCAGCTGTATATATACTGGAATAATATAATGTAAAGAGGTCTCACCTATAAATGTATGTCCACATAATGATCCAACTGTACATATACTGTAGTAATATCATGTTAAGATGACTCGCCTATAAATGTATGTCCACATAATGATCCAGCTGTATATATACTGGAATAATATAATGTAAAGAGGTCTCACCTATAAATGTATTCACATAATGATCCAACTGTACATAGACTGTAGTAATATCATGTAAAGAGGACTCGCCTATAAATGTATGTTCACATAATGATCCAGCTGTATATAGACTGGATTAATATCATGTAAGGAGGTCTCACCTATAAATGTATGTCCACATAATGATCCGACTGTTTATATACTAGTTATATCAAGTAAACAGGTCTAACCTATAAATAAATGTCCACATAATGTTCCCACTGTATTATAGACTGAAATAATAATTATCATGTAAATTGGTCTGACCTATAAATGTATGTCAACATAATGATCCAGCTGTATTAAGACTGTAGCAATATCATGTAAAGATGTCTCAGCTATAAATGTATGTCCACATAATGATCCAACTGTATATAGACTGGAATAATATCATGTAAAGTGGTCTCACCTATAAATGATGTTCACATAATGATCCATCTGTATATAGACTAGAATAATATCGTGAAGAGAGGTCTCGCCTATAAATGTATGTCCATATAATGACCCAACTGTATTATAGACTGGAATACTATCATGTAAAGTGGTCTCACCTATAAATGTATGTCCACATAACGATCAAACTGTATTATAGACTAGAATAATATCATGTAAAGAGGTCTCACCTATAAATGTATGTCCATATAATGACCCACCTGTATTATAGACTGGAATACTATCATGTAAAGTGGTCTCACCTATAAATGTATGTCCACATAATGAGCCAGCTGTATAGCGACTGTATTAATATCAGGTAATGAGGTCTCACCTATAAATGTATGTTCACATTATGATCCAACTGTATATAGACTAGTAATTTCATGCGAAAAGGTCTCACCTTTAAATGTATGTCCACATAATGATCCAACTGTATTATAGACTGGAATAATATCATGTAAAGAGGTCTCACCTATAAATGTATGTCCACATAATGATCCAACTGTGTATAGACTAGTAATATCATGTAAAGAGGTCTCACCTATAAATGTATGTCCACATAATGATCCAACTGTATATAGACTGGAATAATATCATGTTAAGTGGTCTCACCTATTAATGTATGTCCATATAATGACCCAACTGTACATAGACTGGAATAATATCATGTTAAGTGGTCTCACCTATAAATGTATGTCCACATAATGGTCCAACTGTACATAGACTGTAGTAATACCATGTAAAGATGTCTCACCTATAAATGTATGTCCACATAATGATCCAACTGTATGTAAACTAGTAATACCATGTAAAGAGGTTTCGCCTTTAAATGTATGTCCACATAATGATTCAACTGTATATAGACTAGAATAATATCATGTAAATATGTCTCGCCTATAAATGTATGTCCACATAATGATCCAACTGTACATAGACTAGTAATATCATGTAAAGAGGACTCGCCTATAAATGTATGTTCACATAATGGTTTAACTGTATATAGACTGGAATAATATCATGTAAAGAGGTCTCCTCTATAAATGTATGTCCATATAATGGTCCAACTGTACATAGACTGGACTAATATCATGTAAAGAGGTCTCACCTATAAATGAATGTCCACATAATGATCCAACTGTATATAGGCTGGAATAATATCATGTAAAGAGGTCTCACCTATAAATATATGTCCACATAATGATCAAACTGTACATAGACTGTAGTAATACCATGTAAAGAGGTCTCACCTATAAATGTATGTCCACATAATGATCAAACTGTACATAGACTGTAGTAATACCATGTAAAGAGGTATCACCTATAAATGTATGTCCACATAATGGTCCAACTGTATATAGACTTGAATAATATAATGCAAAGAGGTCTCACCTATAAATGTATGTCCACATAATGGTCCAACTGTATATAGACTGGAATAATATCATGTAAAGAGGACTCACCTATAAATGTATGTCCACATAATGATCAAACTGTACATAGACTGTAGTAATACCATGTAAAGAGGTCTCACCTATAAATGTATGTCCACATAATGATCCAACTGTATTATAGACTGGAATAATATCATGTAGAGTGGTCTAAACTATAAATGAGACATGTTCAAACATGTTTTACATAAACAATATAACCTTCATATTTATATTAAACAATTTTTTCTAGGGATTTTATGCATTTGCCACAAAGTACATGTATGTACTGTTGCGTTTGCACTGTAGAAGTTACAATTTATATTAGCTAAATAATTTGTCGACCAAGTCTTACATGCTGTTCCATTTGATAAGTAGTACATTTTAATGACGACAGTGATAATTATTTTCCTGTTTAATCTCCTACACATGCTGACTTTCAATGGTGTAACCTGTTGTTGTATTTTAATTTCAAGCTTCTTTTCATGAATAGAAGTATATCAGGATTTTAAGCTCATCTGATCAAAGGTCAAGGTGAGTTATTCTGACCCCTTGTGTCTGTCGTCCATTTGTTAGATTTTTGTTCTGTGCACTCCAGCAAATGCATTTTTTACTAGACTATTCTATGAATAGGGGAGTTGATGTACTAGCCCTGACTTTGGCATTTTGAGGCATTAAAAACACATTGGGCTCCTAAATTTAAAGTCATAATGCAGATTGAAAGGGTCATATTTTGTCTTAAACTGGTGTTTAAGTTTTGGTGAAAGTTGTTTATAAGTGTGCATTACTTGTAGTCATGGCTTGAACTTGGAGTGTTCATGCGTATGTACTAGGGCATTCTGTAATAGAGAAGAGTGGAGCTGACAAGAAAATAAGATATCTATACATAGAATTATCACTAGCATTGGGCTCCCAACTTCAAGGTCAAGTTTTGGTGCAAGTTGTGATTTACTACATGCATACTTATATGCTTATGCCTCGAGATTTTGCTCTGTAAAAAGGCCGGTATATTTTCGTTAAAGAATATTTAATTGAAATGGAGAAATTAGGCTTCCAATTCTATGTTAAAAGTTAACTCTATGACATTTCACAAGAGTGACTGGTACCAAGCCTAGTTGTGCATATTGTTGGCATGTTGTGCGAGAATAATTATGGCCCTTTGAATTTTTCATACATATTTTTTGTGGTTGCTATTTCTCGGTAACCATTGGCTGGAATTCAATGACACTTCACAAAAGTGATTGGTACCCATCTAAGTTGTGCATATCGTTGGCATGTTGCGCCCGAACAAATTTTCAATGAGTTTTGGACCTTTTAATTTCGCAGACATGTTTTTTGTGGTCGCTGTTACTCGGCAACCATTGGCTGGAATTCAATGACACTTCACAAAAGTGATTGGTTACTCTAATTTGTTCACTGTGTCAAAGCGGGCAGCAAAAGGGTGCAATAATTGTGTCAGGGCGCCATCTGGGGGTATTCATCACCTTCAGTGATATTTCTAGTTTTTAACCAATTTTTATGCCTCCCTTCCCCCGAGCATATAGTAATCGTAGTGTCCGTCCGTCCTTCTGGATTTTATAAATACCTGGTACAAATGATCAACATAACATGACGACATGTCGCGCATAACGGTCAGGGTCACAATTTAACTTTGTTTGACAACACTTTCAGTCTGTTTGAGATTTAGTGTCCGGTCTGTTAACTTGGCACCTATGGATACATTTCAAAAACACTTGGCTCAATTCATCAGCATGAAATGACGACATGTTGCGCGTAAGACCAACACCTGTACCTCAAAGGTCAAGGTCACACTTTGAGTTTGTTTGACAACACTGGGTTTGTGTGAGATTTCGTGCAAGGCCTGTAAATTTGTCATGCTTAGATGAATTTTCATAAATACTTGCTACAAATGATCAACATAACATGACGACGTGTTGAACGTAACATCCATACTCCCACTTCAAAGGTCAAGGTCACAATTTAACTTTGACGACACTTTTATTCGCATGAGATTTCGTGTCCAGTCTGTTTCTTTGTCACTTAAGGATAAATTTCAAAAATACTTGACTGAGTTGATCAACATGACATGATGAAGTTGTCGCGTGTAAGACCCAGGGCCCGGTTTCTCGAAAATACTTAAGTCTGCTATTTTACTAAAACTCAAATAGTGTGCTCAATTTAAGTATAAAATTGAGCACACTATCGAGTTTAAGTAAAATAAGAGACTTAAGTATTTTTGTGAAACCGGGGCCAGAACCTTTCCTTAAGGTCAAGGTCACACTTTCCATTTGTTTGATTTTTTAAGTATGTTTGAGATTTTATCTTTATCATACATGGATGGATTTCAAAAACACTTGGCTCAATTTATCAATTGATCAACATGACATGACGAAGTGTCACGTTAAGACCCGGAACTTTATCTCATGGAGAGATTTAAAATAGCTTGATACAAGATATCAACATGTCATGATGATGTGTCACCTGCATTTACCTGTAGAACTACCCAGACCTTTACATTAGATGTCATGGTCAAGGTTACAAAAATGTCAATGTCACATTTTAATGTAAAAAAGCATGAAATTGCGTGTCTAGTCTGAAACGTACGTCCATGACTCTTGATATTCATGGATACATCGCTGCCTATTATAAAATATATCGATATTTTCACATACCATTTGTAGGGCATGCGACACTTACCAGTGACATTTCTTGTTTATTAATTTCTTACAAAACATCTATTGTTATAAATTAGTAAGTAGACAAAACATTGGAGATTACAAATATGGCAAGAGTATTTCATTACATTTCATCAATTATTAATCGTAAACCAGAGAAGAAGCATCAATTGGTGAAGCCTGTTGTTTGACATATAGACATTCTATACTGTCAGACGTGTAGCGTAGCATACTCAGATACTCTGCTGAGTAATAGTTGAAACCAAAGCCTATATATTGAAAAGACTAAAAGGTCGAGAGAAGGAATAGAAATGTAACTGGAGGGGTTACAAATAGGTACATAGAAGTTTCGGCATGAACGGTTCCATGCATAGAGCAAGTGTTCATTGTGACCTTTATGTAAAACATCGACCTAAATTAGAGTGTGCAGTCCGGGTCGACATTTCCTGATGTAGGTAAATATTTCTTGAAGTAATATGTTCTAGCCAAATTAAGCTTACAATCTGAACAGAATAAGTCAATATATCTACTTCTATTTCTAAATATTTCCGTAGGATGTTTCCTCGGACTCCCGCCAGCGGAAGGTGAACTACCTTAACACACCCTGCCCTGAGTAACTTGCAAAGTTGCCACGTTACGCTCTTGGACTGTAATTATGAATTAAAAGGAAAATGATAAGACACTAATAACTTGTGAATATTGATGGAGCAGATTGAAAAATAGGAGATATTTCTATTCTACTCTACAGTCAGATATTGTTATGTTACATATACATGTAACCGTCGTGAAAAGGTGACATAAATTTGTAATAAGTAAATAAAATGCCTGTATATTAATGGCAGTCGATTAATGGGTGACGATTTTGTTAGCTCGGCTGCAACATAGGTTCAGAGCTTATATAAATAACGCTCGAGTCCGTGTTCTGGGTAGAAACTGAGTGGTCATCTGGCTGAGCCGGGGATAGAAACCACGACATCTTGCGTTGCGTGCCAACACTCTTCTGTTCTACTGCCCCGAATTAAACCGGGTTTGACGACGTTTTGCATGTTTTATGTTAGAAATTTACAGGGATACTCTTCCAAATGGTAACTCATACATGTATTTGCATTGGTAATTAATTATTAGCATGAAGTATGTACTGCATGTATTTCTGTTTTTATGGGAGAAATATGTAAGTCTTCACACCTTGTTATCAATACCGCTTATAAAATGTGATGATATGAACCTGTCATAATAGGGTAATGCGAAAAGCCTGTTTCTAAGCTTTTCAACAATATAAGTACATGTGACAAGAAATTGTGTATTGCATCGTTTGACTTTTAAACAACATCGTAACTAAATATTACATATAAAAGTGGGCGATTTAACGTAGGGGAAGCGAGGGGATCGTTCCGGCGTTAACTGGGGGTGTGTACATAAAGGTTGAAACATATGACAAAGCGGGACAGACTAAGTAGATTCTATTTTTCCCGTTGGCCCATTACTAATAGTTAATATAAATATTATATCGGTGTACGGACTTGTCTTCACGATGATATGACATGCCCAGTCAGCATTAAAATATCTATAGTAATAGAATAACTAGACTGTCTCGGTATGATAGCAATAAAAGAGTGACCAGACAGTAGATGTGCAAAAAACATGTCTCTCAGAAGTATTAAATTTCAATGCTGTCGGCAAATTGATTTTATACCAAAATGGAGAAAATAGTGTCGGCAGTATGTCAGAGAACAGTCTAACATCTTAATTTCTAGAGTGCTCAATAGGGTGTAGTCAATCATAGCATAAATATGGGCGGATCGGCGCATGCGCATATGTGTGGGCGAACTAGCGCATGTGCATTGCGTGACCAGAGCCGTTTTTGTTGGAAACGTTGGTATGGCATAGTGAGGCTATTACGGCTGATATAACAACGTAGGTGTGTTCATGGTGTAGTTTCAAAATCACAAACAAATGAATCCAATAATTTTCAGGTATAGAACAGAAATACATCCATGCCATATTTTATATTAACAAAGTTGTATCACTACATATTTATTACCGTCGAGATCGCTTGCGGTTAACTCGACATAGTCGTCACAATGGCGGTTCGGTGTTCGAATCGGGTGCGTCCAATGTTGTCGGATTGAGTGAGTGAGTAAACAAGCAAGAAAGCATGTAAGTAAGTAAGTAAGTAAGTAAGTAAGTAAACAAGCATGCAAGTAAGTAAGTAAGTAAGTAAGTAAGTAAGTAAGTAAGTAAGTAAGTAAACAAGCATGAAAGTAAGTAAGTGAGTGAGTAAGTAAATAAACAAGCAAGCAATCACGCAAGTAAGTAAGTAAGTAAGTAAGTAAGTAAGTGAGTGAGTGAGTGAGTGAGTGAGTGAGTGAGTGAGTGAGTGAGTGAGTAAGTAAGTAAACAAGCAAGCAAGCACGCAAGTAAGTAAGTAAGTAAGTAAGTAAGTAAGTAAGTAAGTAAGTAAGTAAGTAAGTAAGTAAGTCAACAAGCAAGCAAGCAAGCAAACAAGTAAGTAAGTAAGTAAGTAAGTAAGCAAGTGGTTTATTATAAGACATATGAATGACAGTACAATAATATATGTGTTACAAAATGATAAATGGTAGAGTACCCGGCCCAGTGGGCCAATAAGAATAAGTCACTGCCAATAGATAGAAGTAATATGCAGTTTCACATAATAATAAGCAGTTTAACAATAACAGAATAATGTAGATAGACTTTCAAAAGGACAGGTGCAAAAAAGGTATACTTGGTGTGATTAAATAGTGGTGTAAATACAGTTTCTCTGCTTTGGATATGCCTTGGTCAAAAACTGTGCTACCTTTCTTTGACAATTTTTCGTTAGATATTTTTATTTTATGTATATAATCTAGCATTATATAGTCTCTGGTTTCAATGACATCCTGTAAAATAATGCACGCTTTGTGTGGATAATTACAGTCAGACTACATACTGCGATCTGCATCTTCTCGAATGGTGACAAAATGAACAAGCACAGCTGCTTTGCTATATTTAATTGTCATAAGTAATTATTCCCAGACACCGTTACGTGTAATGTAGATCAAAGAATAAATGCTGAAGACATCCACACGACTTTTGTCTTCATCTGTGGCGAATGCAATAAGGATTGTCACTCAATATTAGGCCTGCACAGTCATCGCCAACGTTGTTCCAACACAAAAAGAGCACAATCCAACGGTGTTTTTTTTTCAATAGTAGTAGATATATAAAATCTGTTACATACAATATAATACAACCATTCAAACAGACAATGATATAATCATTATAAAATAACAGTTTTAAAGTCAGCAAAAACGTGCAAAACAGAATACATTAATTGTACAATTATAATAGATCGTACAGAATGGAATAATTGTACAGAATGGAATAATTGTACAATTATAATAGATTGTACAGAATGGAATAATTGTACAATTATAATAGATTAATTGTACAATTATAATAGATTGTACAGAATGGAATACTTGTACAATTATAATAGATTAATTGTACAATTATAAAAGATTATACAGAATGGAATAATTTTACAATTATAATAGATTGTACAGAATGGAATAATTGTACAATTATAATAGATTAATTGTACAATTATAAAAGATTATACAGAATGGAATAATTGTACAATTATAATAGACTGTACAGAATGGAATAATTGAATTACAGTAGAATACGCATGCCCGTGTCATGTTCATGGTGGTGTTGTTGTTGGTGGTTGTATTGTTGGCATTGGTGTTGTTGGTGGTGTTGTTGGTATTGGTGATGGTGGTGTTGATTGTGGTGTTGTTGGTATTGGTGGTGGTGGTGTTGGTGGTGGTGTTGTTGGTATTGGTATAGTGGTGTTGATGATCGTGTTGTTGGTATTGGTATTGGTGGTGTTGGTGGTGGTGTTATTGGTGTTGGTGGTGGTGTTGTTGGTATAAGTGTTGGTGATGGTGTTGTTGGTATTGGTGTTGGTGGTGGTGACTTAATGCAGAAAGAAAATTACATTTATATAAGAAATACAAACATTTACGAATATACACATTAACATACATATACATATACATATACATACATGCAGTCATGTATACACACACGCACGTACGGAGCACAACGACGATATTAAGATTTCATTTGTTATAGTATACATTTGTTTGCCTTAGAACCAACAACAATTCAGCACATTCAGGATCGGAACCAACTCGTGTACGAAACGACTAAGGTGTTCTGATAGTGTGATGGATGTGTAATAGTTATAGCAAAATCGGTTAAATTAGGTCATCTTCGTCGTTTAATTTTTCTAAACGCAAACATCGGTCCTATATTGGTTAAATAAGTGTTGGCAGAGTTATTGTTGGTGGTGGTAGAGTTGTTGGTATTGGTGTTGGTGGCGGCGTTGTTGTTGTTTGTGGTTGTGTTGTTGGTATTGGTGGTGTTGGAAGTGGTGTTGTTGGTATTGGTTTTGGTGGTGGTGTTGTTGGTATTGGTGTGGATGGTGGTGTTGTTGGTATTCGTGGTGATGGTGTTGGTATTGGTGGTGGTGGTGGTGGTTTTGTTAGTATTGGTGTTGGTGGTGTTGGTTGTGGTATTGTTGGTATCGGTGTTAGTGGTGCTGTTGTTAGTATTGGTGTTGGCGGTGTTGGTGTTATTAGTATTGGTGTTGGTTGTGTTGTTGGTATTGGTGATGATGGTGGTGGTGTCGGTGTTGGTGGTGATGGTGTTGTTGGTATTGTTGTTGTTGTTGGTGGTGGTGGTGTTGGTATTGGTTTTGGTGGTGGTGTTGTTGGTGTTGGTCGTGTTGGTGGTGTTGGTATTGGTGTTGTTGGTGGTGGTGTTGGTATTGGTGTTGGTGGTGTTGATGTTGGTGGTGTTGATATCGGTGTTGTTGTTGTTAATAGTGGTATTGTTGGTATTGGTGTTGTTGTTGGTGATGGTGTTGTTGGTTTTGGTGTTGACGGTGGTGTTGTTGGTATTGATGTTGGTGGTTGTGATGTTGGTACTGGTGTTGGTGGTGGTGTTGTTTATATTGGTGGTGTTGTTTGTATTGGTGGTGTTAGTGGTAGAATTGGTATTGGTGTTCATGGTGGTGTTGTTGGTGGTGGTTGTATTGTTGGCATTGGTGTTGTTGGTGGTGTTGTTGGTATTGGTGGTGGTGGTGGTGTTGGTGGTGGTGTTGTTGGCATTGGTGGTGTTAGTGATGGAATTGTGGTTGTTGGCGGTTGTGTTGTTGGAATTGGTGTTGGCGGTGGTGCTAGTGGTGTTATTGGTATTGGTGTTGCAGATGGTGGTGATGGTGTTGTTGGTATTGGTGGTGGTGGTGGTGAAAGTGTTGTTGATATTGGTGTCGGTGGTGGTGTTTTTTGTTTTGGTGGTGGAATTGGTATTGGTGCTCATGGTGGTGTTGTTGGTGGTGGTTGTATTGTTGGCATTGGTGTTGTTGGTGGTGTTGTTGGTATTGGTGGTGGTGGTGGTGGTGTTGTTGGTCTGGTTGTTGTTGTTGGTGGTGGTGGTGTTGTTGGTATTGGTGTTGGTGGTGGAGGTGGTGGTGTTATTGATATTGGTGTTGGTGGTGGTTGTTGTTGGTGTTGATGGTATTGGTGGTGGCATTGTTGTTATTGGTGTTAATGGTGTTGGTGGTTGTGTTGTTGTTATTGGTGTTGTTGGTGGTGTTGTTGGTGTTGGTGGTGGTGGTGGTGGTGGTGGTGGTGGTGGTGGTGGTGGTGGTGGAGGTGTTGTTGGTATTGGTGTTGGTGGTGATGGTGTTGGTATTGGTACTGGTGGTGTTGGTGGTGGTGGTGGTGGTGTTATTGGTATTGGTGGTGGTGGTGGTGGTGAAAGTGTTGTTGATATTGGTGTTGGTGGTGTTGGTGGTGGTGTTGTTGGTATTGGTGGTGTTGGTGGTGTTGGTAGTGGTGCTGTTGCAGTTGTTGGTGTTGATGGTGTTAGTGGTGGCATTGTTGTTATTGGTGTTAACGGTGTTGGTGATGTTGTTAGTGGTGTTGTTGTTGTTGTTGATAGTGGTGTTGTTGTTAGTGATGGTGTTGTTAGTATTGGTGTTGGTGCTGGTGGCGGTGTTGGTGGGGTTTTGATGTTGGTGGTGTTGTTAGAGGTGTTGTTGTTGTTGGTGGTGGTGTTGTTGGTTGTGTTGTTGTTATTGCTGTTTGTGCTGGTGGCGGTGTTTATGTGGGTGTTGTTGGTGTTGGTGGTGTTGATGTTGGTTGTGTTGTTGTTATTGCTGTTTGTGCTGGTGGCGGTGTTTATGTGGGTGTTGTTGTTGTTGGTGGTGTTGTTGTTAGTGGTGATGTTGTTGGTTGTGCTGTTGGTGTTGTTGGTGTTTATGTTGGTGGTGGTAATGTTGGTGTTGTTGTTGGTGGTGATGGTGTTGGTGATGGTGGTGTGGGTGTAAGTGGTGGTGGTATTGTTGGTGGCGGTGTTGGTGTTGTTAGTTGTGGTGTTATTGTTGTTGGTATTGGTGTTGGTGCTGGTGTTGGTGATGGTGGTTTGGGTGATGGTGGTGGTGTTATTGGTGTTGTTGGTGGTTTTGGGTAATGATGGTTGTGGTGATGATGGTTGCGATATTGTTGTTGTTTGTGGTAGTGTTGTTGGTACTGGTGTTGGTGCTGATGGGGTTGTTTGTAGTGGTAGTGTTGTTGGTTGTGGTGTTTGTGTTGTTGTTGGTGCTGGCGGCAGTGTTGATGGTGTGTTGGTGTTGGTGTTGTGGTGTTAGTTTTGTTGATGGTGGTGTTGTTGTTGTTGTTTGTAGTGATGGTGTTGTTGGTGGTGGTGGTGATTGTGTTGTTGTTGGTGGTGGTGGTGATGATGTTGTTGATGGTGGTGGTGTTGTTGTTGTTGGTGGTGGTGATGGTGTTGTTGTTGTTGGTGGTGGTGATGGTGTTGTTGTTGGTGGTGGTGGTGTTGTTGGTGGTGATGGTGTTGTTAATGTTGTTGGTGGTGATGGTGTTGTTGATGTTGGTGGTGGTAATAGTGTTGTTGTTGGTGGTGTTGTTGTTGTTGTTGTCGGTGTTGTTGTTGTTGGTGGTGATTGTGATGGTGTTGTTGTTGTTGGTGGTTGTGATGGAGTTGTTGTTGGTGGTGATGGTGGTGTTGTTGATGATGGTGTTGTTGGTAGTGGTGATGGTGTTGTTGTTGTTGTTGATGGTGGTTGTGATGGTGTTGTTGGTGGTGTTGATGTTGTTGTTGTTGGTGGTCGTGGTGTTGTTGTTGTTGGTGGTGGTGATGGCGTTGTTGGTGGTGGTGATGGCGTTGGTGGTGTTGTTGTTGTTTTGGTAGTGATGGTGTTGTTGTTGGTGGTGATGGTGTTGGTGTTGTTGGTGGTGGTGGTAATGATGTTGTTGGTGGTGATGGTGATTGTGTTGTTGTTGTTGGTGGTAGTGATGGTGATGTTATTATTGTTGTTGTTGGTGATGGTGTTTTTGTTGGTGGTGGTGGTGATGGTGTTGTTGGCGGTGGTGATGGTGTTGTTGGTGGTCGTGATGGTGTTGTTGGTGGTCGTGATGGTGTTGTTGTTGTTGGTGGTGGTGATGGTGTTGTTGTTGTTGGTGGTGGTGATGGTGTTGTTATTGTGGTGGTGGTGATGGATTTGTTATTGTTGGTGGTGGTGATGGATTTGTTATTGTTGGTGGTGGTGATGGTGTTGTTGGTGGTGGTGATGGTGTTGTTGTTGTTGGTGTTGGTGATAGTGTTGTTGTTGGTGTTGATGGTGTTGTTGTTGTTGGTAGTGATGATGGTGTTGTTGGTGGTGGTGATGGTATTGTTGTTGTTTGTGGTGGTGATTGTGTTGTTGTTGGTGGTGGTGGTGATAGTGTTGTTGTTGTTGGTGGTGGTGATGTTGTTGTTGTTGTTGGTGGTGGTGGTGATGGTGTTGTTGTTGGTGGTGATAGTGTTGTTGTTTTTGTTGGTGGTGGTGATGGTGTTGTTTGTGGTGGTGATGGTGTTGTTGTTGTTGGTGGTGATGGTGTTGATGTTGTTGGTGGTGGTGTTGGTGTTGTTGGTGGTGGTGGTGATGGTGTTGTTGTTGTTGTTGGTGGTGATGGTGTTGTTGTTGGTGGTGGTGGTGATGGTGTTGTTGTTGGTGGTGGTAGTGATGGTGTTGTTGTTGGTGGTGGTGGTGTTGTTGTTGGTGGTGATGTTGTTGTTGTTGGTGGTGGTGATTATGTTGTTGTTTGGGTTGTTGGTGGTGGTGATGGTGTTGTTGGTGGTGGTGCAGGCGTTGTTGTTGTTGGTGGTGGTGATGGTGTTGTTGTTGGTAGTGGTGGTGTTGTTGTTGTTGTCGGTGGTGTTGTTGTTGGTGGTGGTGGTGGTGATGGTCTGTTGTTGTTGTTGGTGGTGAGGGAGATGGTACGTGTGGTGGTGGTGATACTGCTGCTGGCTAAAGTGTTGAATTTCTTCTCGGCCGTTTAAATATCCTGTGTTTCTGTGTCTTAACCTGGTATGCTTCTAGTTGTTACATCGAGTGTTGTTGTTTATATGAATACTCAAATAACTATGTGCTATCCTTGTCCACAGTAAGTTTGTATCAATGTTTTTTTTTAAACTTTTCTCTTATTTTGGAAGATTTTGCTCCACAAATATGCGTATTCGTTTGTATCATGTCGTCATGCATATCTCCAAAGCTGAAATCGCTTGCACTTATTTTGGGCCTTGTTACAAATTCGTCGATGCTGTATTCATGTTGTTACTCGTTATAAAACTTGTATTAGTAGAAACTGTGTTTTGACAGTTGACAGTATAATTTAATATAATTTTAGTGGTACTAATTTGTGTATACATCGATAATAAATAAAGCGATCAGTGAGATTAATTAAAATAATAATACATCAGAATTATAGAGCTAGAATCATTTGATGGAATATATACATACTACCGAGATTGCAATCATTCGTTTAATAGAACAAACAAAGTTTCTGAAATATCCCATACTAATAAGGGGAACTACTCATGTTAGTTTAAATAACATGACAGACAAGGGAAGTAATCGAGACAGGCGACATCGGACAGGTAAAATCAATTGCCAAATATGGTGAAAATTTGCATACGAGACATTATAAAAGTAACATTATTTATTAATATATAGAAGTCATTTTTTTATTATGGACGTGATTCACGAATCCCACCTCCTCACCACCACAGAAAACGGCCCTGTTTAGTGCAATAAAATTAAACCTTAATAGTTTGCAGAATTTTTTTTTTTATTTTTTTATTTTAATTAAACTCTATTGTTTTCAATTTTACATTTTTCACTAAGTCTTAATACAATACAAATAAAGAGTACATATACATACCGTCTTCTGTGGCATAGTGGTTAAGGCGTCCGCCTCGGAAGCGGGAGGTCGAAGGTTCGAATATCGCTGGAAGCATTTGGATTTTTTCTGATGCGGCCGGTTGTCCCCAGCAGCTAGTTAAATTGAGGGGTACTGAATGTCTAACATGGCAATGATAGCTTTCAGGTAGTAAATGTATCTCATAAGCCCAGTGTGGCTGGTCCCTTCACTATAATAAACACATACTTTACTTTACTTTACATACAGAGAAGATATGCCATGTTCCTACATTACATGCCATGTTTATGTAAACATAATTATCATGGTTTTAACAGTATAGGCTCTCTTACCACAAGAACGTATCTACAAATACTATCAGAGTGTACTAGACAATGATCAGAATAAATATCTTTGCGTGGCAAGAATGACTTCATTATAAAAAACTATTTAAATGCAGAAAAATTTACAAAATTGTGGGGAAATGAGAATTTTCCTAAATTTTACCGTCTTTGGAATTCTATGAATAGCAAACATGAAATTAAAATATGCATAATTTAATAGAAAAAAATATATCTAAAACAATACATCAAGCTTTGCTGAAAAATAAGTATTTGAAAGAAATATATTTTACAGGGCCGCTATTGGGGCTTCGCGTACCTAGTAAACGTCAAATCGGTTACTTTTATTGTTACTGGGACTGGCTTTGTGGCGTGGTGTCTGAACATTACAGAAGTGGTGTCTGAACATTACAGAAGTGGTGTCTGAACTTTACAGAAGTGGTGTCTGAACTTTACAGAAGTGGTGTCTGAACATTACAGAAGTTATGTCTGAACCTTACAGAAGTGGTGTCTGAACTTTACAGAAGTGGTGTCTGAACATTACAGAAGTGGTGTCTGAACATTACAGATGTGGTGTCTGAACTTTACAGAAGTGGTGTCTGAACTTTACAGAAGTGGTGTCTGAACATTACAGAAGTTGTTTCTGAACTTTACAGAAGTGATGTCTGAACTTTACAGAAGTGGTGTCTGAACATTACAGAAGTGGTGTCTGAACTTTACAGAAGTGGTGTCTAAACTTTACAGAAGTGGTGTCTGAACATTACAGAAGTGGTGTCTGAACATTACAGAAGTTGTTTTCGAACGGCGTACTTTAAAACATCTGATAATTGGCAACATTGTTCACAAAACTCTGCCACCTGGCATATGTTGATGTTTTTTGATTGTCTTCGTTTAAGACACGGGTGCGGTGGATGTAGTTTTCGCAGAGCTTTCCTGTCCATTTCCAGGCATTTTCACATAAAACATATTGCATATCAACACTTAAGCATATTTAATTTCGACCATTAATTAAAAATAACATGTAAACACTCGTCGCTTGAATTTACAGTCCATTTGCACACACAGCTATACAATTTTCAACTTCTAACACGTTTATTTGATTAAAACTGCAACATGTAATATGTGGGTATATGGAGAGTTAGGTAGATAAATAGATACGTTCGTATGAGTAAAATTGTCAAATCTGATAACAGCATAGTTAAATTTTTATATCATTCATTATTTATTAATTGTAATAAAGGTGGTAGGAATTTGGTAAAAAACATCAAATTCCTACTGGAAGATTATGGATGTTTGTATGTATGGTCAAGTACTGATGATGCTAATTTGTTAAACTTTCATATGGTGTTTTCGATAATTTTAAACAAACATGAAATCGAAAACAGTCGTTCGTTATGTATTAATAAAATGTTAAAAACGTCTTTGGAATTCGAAAATTATTTAGATATGATTCGAACAAAATTAAGAATACCTGTGTCAACATTAAAATCACATCAGTTAAACGTTAAAACTAGTCGTTATGCACAAAACAGAATTGAACGTGGTTTACGTCATTGTACTTTATGTCATTTTAATGACATAGACGATGAATATCATATTTTGTTAATATGTCCTTGTTATCAATGTATCCGTAAAAGCTCTATTAAATCCTATTATCATAAAAGTATGATAAAATTCACTGAGTTAAAGCAGATAAGAAGTATTCACTTTTATTTAATCTATGTAAATACATGTATGTTCATTAAGCTTTAAGTGTTCCTAATTCTTTGTATAACCAAAATTTATATTGTACACATACGTATATACCTTTTTTGTGTTGATCTACTCAAGTATATTTTTGACAAAGTATGTTAAATGTGCAATTTATATTTACCTAACCTCTAAGACTAGTAAAAATGTATGTTTTACAATATTGCAATATTTGTAATTTGAAATTAAAATTATACTGATTGTTTGTTTATTATCTGCGTGTCATGTGTTGCCTTTATTCTCTGAATTTGTACGTTGAATTATGTTTCATAGTCACTGAAAAAATTGTTTTTGAATCATGAATCTTGAATCTTTGACTGATTGGCATTTTCTTTATGTAGTTTACCATGACTAAAACGTTCTGTCAATAACAATACTGACACCATACCGACTAATTATAGCTATAGTTCTCAAAGATACCAGCTGCCAAGTATATCCTGAGTTTAATGTAATCCAATACAAGCATTGTAAAAACTTGTCGAACCAATGTAATGTAAACCTTCAAAACATAAGATAATTGTTTGTAGAACTGAAAGCATATCGCTGAATGTATATATCTTATTACCTTTTGTCCATTTTAGCTGATTTAATTACTTTTACTGAAACGTGCCTCGATGATAATGTTACAACTGTTAATATAGTACTGCTTTTTGTCCACAAACCGAAAACAAAACCGACTACATTAGGGACAGCCACAGAGAGGTAATTTTAATTAACAAAGAAACAATGTCGTTGATTTTCCCGAAGGCGAGACCTTTAAATCATGCTTTTGGAATGTATATGGGTCGATATGTTATTGAATATTAACGGTTTGTTAATGGAAGTGTTTTACAAGTCTCCTAGCTTGGCCACTGCTTATAGCAATTTAATAGATGATTCTATCAATCGTGCAGGCAACACTGGTTTTAAGTAAATTACTGGTGACTTAAACTATGATATTGTTAATAATATTTCATCTGAAAATAGACAATATGTGTCAACCGCTTGTTTTCAATCACATTACTTATGAATCAACACATTGCTAAGAACTGCTCATCTTTTATTGATGTATCATTTTTAAGTAACAAAAACAATTTAATTATATGTAAGATGGGCACACCCTTTTATATCTTGATATAAGATTCCAGATGAAGATTCAGTTAAAGGGAATACGAGTATATTGGCATTTGGCTCTCAATATGGTGTCATACATTAACATTACAAATACAAGGATTTACATAAAACTTACATATTTATTAATGCAATGCATACACTTATATTTTGCCGCTTTATTATATACGTCAGTTTTCAGAAGCTAAATCATTTGATGTGTTTACTTTTGCATTTTGAACGATTGAAAAAACTGCGTATAAATGCAAAGTTTACAACTGATATAAACACTTACATTCAGGTAATGGTCAAACTGTTTTAAAGAATTTATTTACTAGCATATAATTGCTGTATAAAGGTAATGTACAAATGAATCACGGAGAAAATGTTAGCAACTGAACGACACAAGGTCAGGTCACTTACATGACAGTTCGAAAATGTTCAATTATGTGCACACATTGCATAATACCATTAGTCCTTTCGTTATGACGTATTTCACCTTTGCTACAGTCTGATGTAAAAAACGTAAGAAACACTATCGTGTCACAATCTAATTCGTTCCTTGTTTCCATTCAACACAGTATATTCGAACCTATACCAATTAAATGATATTGCAAGTCCATTCTTCAAGTATTGTTTATGACAAGTGTCTGTACATACTATTATGAAGTTTTTTTTTATTTTAACCGTCAGGTAAGTGCATGGATATTTTCTAAAATGCGAAGCTATGTTCGGAATGTAAATATTGCGCAGTATATTTTCGCGTCCCGCGGTAGTCTGTTGTCAATATTTTGTTTAGTGTTAATTTAATAACTCTTTAGTAAATCATTGCATGGAATCGGAATATAATGCCTATTTTATGTGCATAACATGTAGAGAAAGTCTTCATTTGCAGCGTTTATGTATTATTTCCTATATAATCCCTTTAATGATCCAAAACAATTAACTTTTAAAAAAACATGTCTGGAAATAAGAACGAAATGTTATAATTAAAATATAATAAAATTAAATTACAAGCGAAATAAAACGAAGTATTAGGATTCTAAAAATACATGGGGGTATACAAACATGTAATAGGTGTCAGTTAATAACTGGAACAACCTTAACTTTATAGAAATGACATCGCCAAGCCTATACGCTTACCAACCCTACAATAACGTAGTTTAAAATTAGATTCACAATCCCTCTAGTCACGATGCTGGAGGGAGACGATCTCCTCAAAGCACAGATAATTAGATAATTCTACCCACACCATTCCTGAAAAAATGAAATTAGCGTATTCTATAAGTATCGATTGAATACACCTTAAATAGTCAAAGCTGCACACAAACATATACACAGAGAGAGAGAGAGAGAGAGAGAGAGAGAGAGAGAGAAAGAGAGAGGCGGGGGTGGGGAGGAGGTAAGTTACCATGACAACCTACAACCATATCATATGATTTTAAAGTTTGCCTTGTTGTTTATTGCTGGTATATAACATGAATTAAATGATTAAATGTTCATACAAATGTAAGAACAAATATGTATATACAGCAAGTATCTGTGATTTTCTAAACTAGTATTGGTGTATGTATCGGAAATACATTATTGTGAATTATTTTGACTTATTTGGCGTGAAATGCAAATTACTTCAATACTGTGGCAAACTAATATTAGAAACAACTGATAAATTTACATAGTTTAATAACAGACCTCTCAACCACATCGATCAATATAATCATTTCAATGTAAGACAAATATAAGTGTATTGATAGTAATCAATCACATATCTAAAGTTTGTAGTTTTATAGTTGTAGTTTTTTAACAGTACTGTAGTTCAACATGAATAGTATATGTTCTTTGATAGTTTCACATTGACATTTTCTTTATAGTTGTTAATTTATCTTTAATTGTATTTCTTCCTAGTTTGGCCAGTTCTTCTAGGTGTAGTTAATCCAATATGAATATTTCACTTGAACACTAGTAGTTAAATCGAACTGCAGAATTCACTTTAAATCCAATGTATGAAACACTTATAGTAATTGAGTATGAATATCACAAACTTTTCAGAACCTGATTGCTGTGTATAAGTTTTTATTTATCCTCGCGCTTTGAACAAGTCATTTGGCGAGCAAAAAAACCTAATTGCGTGTGTGTTGTACTAAGGATTATAGTCCCTCCGCCAGGTTCATTGCTGTCAAATATGCCTTATTTATACTTTACCTGGATTTCTTATAGAATATCACAAATATTTAAATACGATATACTGAAAATTATATTAAATTATATTAAAACGTTTCTCACATATATTTATATTAAAATCAAACTTTAAACATGACATATTAATTATTTCCATATAATGCTTATACACTAAAACACATTGACATACTAAGTGAATTACCTCCCTTTATAATCATTTTCCAAGATAATACTTTTTCAGTTTAATTTTAAATAATAAGTTCTGATCAATAAATACATATGTACATATGATCGCTATAGAACAATAACAAATGGCGCCATGTGTGATAGCAAAATATGAAAATATGAAAAGGTTGCGAAATCATCTGCTGATAAGGAAGCATGCAGTACAAGAGACATTGCTGTCGTCTGTGTCTGTAAGTACTGACGTTTTATTTTTATATCAGAATAACATGTTTTATGACATATCCGGTTGAATTAGTTAATGACACCTCAGAAAAAAATTCTGAATAGAATAAACATCCTTCCGCAAGTTACTAGCAACGATTCTCACATGAAGTATTTGAACCGAGCTTGGCTCGAACCCACGACTTCAGCGGTAGGAGATAAATGGTTGTTATATAACAACGCCTTAGACTACTTTGTCACAGGGGACACTTATCTATTAAGAACGCAATCAAGATAAAGACATTTTTCATTTCCTTGATAAAAATGTCCTCATAAATTACATTTCTTATTAGACTGAGCTTCTACACACCAATATAACAATCAGTTTAACGATTGCCGTTTGGAACTGATTCTAGTAAATTTTGACACAACATTGTCTGGCAAGGCGTATAATTATGTTCTTCAAGAAAAATTTTCTAATTATAAATACCATATACTTGTATTGCAATCGTTTTATCGCTAGAGTTTAATGTATAAGTGTGATTAACAATAACTGCATAATTTCAAATATATAAGTATTACACATTTTTGGTGCAAAGTTTTGAGTATTGTATAAAAAAATTGAAATACTTCATATCCCTTTACGCGTGTATATGTACAATATGTAGTCATTTCGCCTATCCCGAAATGGTTTTTACACGGGGTTTATGGAAAAGGCAAAGTCCTGCTTTCGTCAGCATGATAACATTTGCAGCTTATTCACCGCCAAAATGATCATACGCGAGAGGGATTACTTTTTATTTTCAAAATGTCGTGTTTTTCATTTGTTTTATATATGCAATAAATCATGCAGTAACGCTGATGTTTTGGTTAATATTTTTACTAAATTTTTGACTGTAAGAGGAAACAAGTATTTTAAACAAACTTCAAAACTTAAACACCATTATTTTATGTGCAAGGATGAAAACAAACAAAAGCTGGTATAACAATGAATGTAAACAAAAAATTGAAATTTATAAAAACGCTGTTTACGAATTTAATTTAAATAAAACTGAAAATAATAGATTAAATATTTATGATGCAAAATGGGATTATAAATATTGCTGCTGTTAGGCAAAAAATAATTTTAATAGAGATTGAAGTAAAAAGATGAACGATATGAGAAGGAAAAGCGCGCAAGAATTTTGGAAAATATTTCAAACAAAACATTCACAACCTAAGGGCGAAAATATTTCAAAAAATTATTTTTACTCACATTTTAAAAATTTAGCATCATATTCAGAGTTGGAAGAAAATGAAGAATATACAGATTTTTTAAATAATTTCCAAGCCAATATTGATGGTGATAGTACTTTTAGTGACTTAGATATTCCAATTTCTATTTCAGAAATAACTGCAGCTTCCAAATTGCTAGGTACTAATAAATCTTGTTCATTTGATAATAGTTTATATGAATATTTCAAGGAAAATATACAAGTCATAGTGCATTGTTTGGAAATACTATTTTATCATATTTTAAATACTCAAACATTTCCATTGGCATGGTCTACTGGCGTTATTATACCACTATATAAACGAGGAGAATCATCGGACCCAAATAAGTACAGGGGAATAACATTAATAAGCTGCTTTGCAAAGCTTTTTACCGTTATATTAAACGAGCGTTTAAAAAAATGGTCTTCACAAAATGACATTCTAACGGACTCGCAATTTGGTTTTAAACCTAATTATAGTACCGTAGATGCGATATTTAAATTGAACTCACTCTTTGAACAGCATTTATGTAATAAGAAGAAATTGCACTGTTGCTTTGTGGAATATTTAAAAGCATATGATTTACTAAATCGTAATTGCTTGTGGTTTAAACTGATCAAATCAGGTATTGACGGTAAACTATTCGCACTAATTCGTTCTATGTATAACGAGGTCAAATTGTGTGTAAAACACTTGAACAGTCTATCAGATGTATTCGAGTGTAAAATTGGATTATTGCAACGGGAGATCACTTCTCCGATTTTATTTTCTCTTTTTCTGAATGATATTGAAATGCATCTCCAACAGAATATAAATGTTGATAATTCTGTTGAACAATTATCAATCTTTCTGTTGTTGTTTGCAGACGATGCCGTAACTATGGAGACAAGAGAAGGACTCCAGGAGTCTTTAAATAATTTATATTCCTATTGTAAAAAATAGAACTTAACGGTTAAAAAATCAAAAATAGTAGTGTTCCGTAAAGGTGGGGTATTAACTGCTGATTATAAATGGTTATATAAAGGAAAGGCGATAGAAATTGTTAGTACTTTTAACTATTTAGGAATGGTTATGTCAAGTGGGTGTCTATTATTCATGCAACAAATACTCTTTTAGGTAAAGCACTTAGAGCTATGATTTGGTTTTTTATATAACAATCAATATGGAAGTTCCATACCATATAATGTTTAATCTGTTTGATGCATATGTTTTATCAGTTTTAAATTATAGTTGTGAAATATGGGGTTTTGCAAAACCAGACGCCGCTGTAGGTCAGGCCTCTTTAAGTACTTTTGCTGCCTCAATACGGATGACAATAATATTATAAGCAAACTCGTACCCGTTGGGAAGGGGTATTTCTTGAATCATATATGTTTAGAAAAATTTCTCTTTCAAGTTAGTATTACACACAGAAAAATCGTATCGCTTATATTGAAAACGCAAAATCTCTTAGTCATTTATTGCCAGAGATGGCCTAAGCAATAATGCATGTATCAGATTATATTTTTATTTTTAAATTCACTTAATTAAGAGCCGAACTGTCTTTTATGAATGAAAACATTTTAGAGGAAAAACGATATTTGTTTCACATTTTACAGGTAATGTCCCCGCAATATTTCTCAAAAGTAGTGCACATTTTAATATAGCAGTTGCCAATCATAATTGAAAAAGGAATAAAAATTACCCGCGTTATAAAGCTCCTCTCGATTTTACAGCTGCTTACTTTTCCAACGGACAGGCATTTACTGCCCACAAAATTATCAGAACAAAATTAAATATTCATTACAGGATTAATTTATTTTTTTCTTCTGTTTTTATGCATTTGTAAAGAATGTTGAATCACGCATAATATGTGTGTGTGTGTGTGTGTGTGTGTGTGTGTGTGTTTAAACTATCCGCTGCAACGTAACGCCTTGGAATACATCACTTTGTGTACTGGTTGGCATTAAATACACTAGATCTAATATCCAATATCGTAACGGTTAATGTTTCCATTATCAGCTGAACTCTGCAACAATGGTTGGTTTATTGTAACATGACGAACTATTTTGAGGTGAAAACTTTAAACATCCGCCTTTTATCTTCCGATTTGAACGAATATAAAAGTCGATAGTTCAAGGAGAAATACCTAATTAGTGTAGAAGCTGACATCATTATTTAAGTTTTGTCTACACGAATGTTTAAATGTGTCAACATTTACGAAGGTCATATAATCCACGCTCATGAATTGATGAAGAATCCGAATTTGGAACGTTTCAAACGATTTTTACGTGAAAGTTTTGTGTGTTTTATTTACATTGTCTCACAATCGTCTGTTTCTTGAACTTTAACTACATCTTTTTATTTCGTTGCTAACTGTCGAATAAATTGGTCTGTGTGATTTTTTGTCAACGACTAGCATTCACGTTCGGAAAATCAGGGTTGTGTTCAATGGAACCAGATATTGTATCGTTGCATCTCAAATATGAACGTTTTATGACCTATTCCATTGTTTCTCAAAACAACTTGATGTTCTGATTGTGGCGCCCGGCTAAAATCGATGAACCAAAGAAGTCAATAAATTGTAAAAACAATAAACCAAAAAAAATAGCTAACAACTTTGTTGTTGTATTTCATTAAGCCTATTTAAATAATCGTGGAATTGTGGTGCACGTCATTTCCATTCGTATTATATTTAACCGACCATCAAAATGTCGATGCTTCTTTGTTTACGCGAAAAACGTAAAAAGTAGTCCGGCGTCGGGTTTTTGATCGATAAATGAAAGTCTTTAAAAAATTAACGTTGTCCAATGAAAATGTTTTCAATACATATATGATAGCATGAATAGAATTATTGCAATATAATTACCAGCACAAAGTATTTATTGCGCAGAAATTCCATGAGGCATATTTTATAAGTTAAGCTATTATTTGTACAAAACCGTACACTGATACATCCGTTAATTATTCAGCATAAAAGGTTTTAAAAGAGGTAGCATGTAGCACAAATATGTAAAATGTATTGGACAAAAATATCAGAGAGGAAAGTAAAGCGCCGTTGCTACGGTAAACATGTTAAAAGTTTTGTTGACACAGCAGTTGTGAATCAATAATTATTTAAGAACCAAAGGTTTTATTATTTATAAAACACTCATTTTAATGTTAAATCCTCAAAGTCTGGAGAATAACAGTTATCACTTTTTCGTTAAAATGTATTATTATATATCATCATGAATGCTTCAATCTGATTGGTTGGAACCCGAACTAAACAGGTCAAATAAAAAGAACTACTTACCTCTTATTCGTTCAAAAATGAACTATTGACCACTTATTCTGTCGAAACCGGTTTTACCCGGTTACCGAGTTAATAGTTCAAACGAATCGTTCTTCCGTTCTCATGCTGATAATCCATTCAAACTCCATTTGCTTTACTTGATATAACAACAGTTAAAATGAACTGTTTATTTTGTTCCGTAAATTAAAACTGACACTGAAATACTAGTTTTTTAACGCTCAAATTTTATTAAACCATTTTCCACAACTGATATGTTTACTTATAGCCGGTTCGATTGGGCTCTTCTGAGAAGATAAGAGTTTCTTTCGGAAGAGACGGAAGAAAAGTGAATCGAACACACCTAACCGGAAGTAATGGAAATCAGTAAAATGGTTTTGCTTATTGAAGAGTTGTGCAGTGATAGCGATTTCTCTGTTGTTTACCCGTTTAATCACAGTGGAATCGTTCCGAGAGTAGCTGCTATATATGCAGCAGTATCAGTGCACTTTTATCTGTGTTTAAAATAGAAAATCTTGAGTTATCATTACAAAATTGTTCGTCTACAAGAATTCGTTTCGACTCTGAATTGGGAGGTGCATATTAATCAGTTTTAACGTGAAATTATTCGATTGACATATGGTATACATTGTATATAAATATATACACACCACACATGGCATGTGTTTATACTGTGTTAATTATTTAAGGACTAATGTGTTTAGAACCATATTTGCTGTATTTTTTTAGTTTGTACTAATTTATTTTAGCTCATTTGCAAAGAAAACACAAACCTTATGTGAACCAATCTCATGTCCGCTTCCTGGGTAGAACCGGAACTGAGAGTTTTTTTTTCAAAGGCATCAGGTTGAGCTGGAGATCGAACATACAACCTCTGGTATGAGCGTCGAACTCCATTCACTGCAAAACAGCCTTGCTTAAAATTATATGATAAACAAGACAAACAGAAGCACAATAGTAACATGTGTACTATAGTCTGAACTTATTATTCATGTAACCTCTCACTTTATAATTCTGTCAACAAGTGTTTAAATCGTTATTTATTTTTCTAGACACCGAGAAAAAAAAGCAAAAGTCAACAACTATGTTGAAGTTACAGTTCCATTGTTTCTTCCAGACCACTTCCAAAACTTTTTCCGTATGAGCAGAAGTATGTTTGAAAAACCTCTTCAACATGTTTCTGGCTTAGAAATACTTTGAACAACGACGATATGGTTCTGGTGGTCGACAAGACATTCTATTAGATAAAGATTTATTAATGACTCTCTGGTTTCTTGGTAATCAGGAGACAGTGCAGTCTATTTCAGACAGATTTAATGTGTCAAAATCAACATTTGTTTTCCATAATAGCCGAATGATAGATGCAATATGTGACAATTTATTAAAGAAAGCGATAACTTGGCCATCTGATGTTGAAACGCAGGCAGTTATTGGTGCTTTTCAAAACAAAAAGAATTTCCCTGGGTTTTAGGAGCAATTGATGGTACTCATATCAAGATTAAAGCTCCAAATGAGAGAGCTCAAGACTATTTTAATCGAAAATGATATCAGTTTATTATCCTCCAGGCTGTGTGTAGGGAATACCGAATATTTACTGATGTTTATTGTGGGTGGGCAGGGAAAGTACATTATGCTCGTGTTTTTAGAACTTCAACTTTGTTTGAAAGATTTCCAGAATTAACTGGAATGAACCACATACTTGGAGATGGAGCCTATTCTATTTCAGGAAATTTAATGACACCATACCATTATAATGGTCATCTGACAAGGGAACAAATTAACTTCTATAAAGCTCTGTGATAATAGAAAATAGCACGAGTAATAATTGAAAATAGCTTGGGTTCTCTTAAAAACAGATTCCGTCGTTTGCTCTGCATTGATATGGTTGACGTTGAATATACCACTAAGACAGTAGTAACAGCTTGTTTATAACACAACTTATGCATCTTAAATGATGACGAGATAGATAAGTATTTGAGGATGATGATGATGATGCAGACAATGATGATGGGTTGAATATTGGTGTGATTCTGAACAATGCAGAGAGTATTCTAAAGAGAATGATGATAACCAGGCAGCTACAAAGACAATAAAAGAAATGAAAACAATGCATATTAGCATTACGAAGAATTCAAGGGAAATGATCTGTATTGATTTAAGGTTTCCATCACTAACTCGAGAGACTAAATAAAAAGATATTAGTAAACGATTGTATGGTTATTGGAATTTGATAAAAACGATAGAAATAACAAGTCAGTGCTTTGAACGATGTTTAATGGTCTTAAACTCTTTGCAAATATTATATCTACATTGATCACATATGTGAATTATAACAGTAATAGACTAATAAAACATAATATAAACTGTTAAAAATAGTTATGTTTCTAGACTCAGCAGGCCTTTGTTTTAAAAGCCAGTTTAATTTTTTCCTCATGAAGAACACTTTATGGTTGGTTAACCATATATTATTGTTAATTTGGGAACCTTAACGAGACAAATTTTCACTTAAACTACAAATGTAACAATTTGTTTGATGAACTTGTTTTGCAAAGTCATATTATTTAAAGCTGGTTATCTTGATCTCACAAACATGAAGAGTGGACTTTCGTTCTGTGATGTGGCAAACAATGAGAGATATTGTTGCACTGCAAAATAATTTATATAAAAGTATATTGATGTTTTCATTAAAAATTATTTAAGTTAAAGTATTATAATTAAAACTATAACTTAATACATAAAATCTTAGGTTTTGACATCCACAACAGTATCTTTAGCTCTCTCTCCCTCTCTCTTTCTCTCTTCCTTTCTCTCTTTCTCTCTCTCTCTCTCTCTCTCTCTCTGCCTCTCTCTCTCTCTTTCTGCATCTCTCTGCCTCTCTCTCTCTCTTTCTGCATCTCTCTCTCTCTCTCTCTCTCTCTCTCTCTCTCTCTCTCTGTGTATATCTCTCTTTGTATATGTTTGTGTGCAGCTTTAACTATTTAAGGTGTATTCAATCAATACTTATAGAATACGCTAATTTCATTTTTTCAGGAATGGTGTGGGTAGAATTATCTAATGATCTGTGCTTTGAGGAGATCGTCTCCCACCAGCATCGTGACTAGAGGGATTGTGAATCTAATTTTAAACTACGTTATTGTAGGTTTGGTAAGCGTATAGGATTGGCGATGTCATTTCTATAAAGTCGAGGTTGTTCCATTATCAACTGACACCTATTACATGTTTGTATACCCCCATGTATTTTCAGAATCCTAATACTTCGTTTTATTTCGCTGGTGATTTATTTATATTATATTTTAATTATAGCATTTCGTTCTCATTTCCAGACATGTTTTTTAAAAGTTAATTGTTTTGGATCATTAAAGGGATTATATAGGAAATAATACATAAACGCTGCAAATGAAGACTTTCTCTACATGTTATGCACATAAAATAGGCATTATATACCGATTCCATGCAATGATTTACTAAAGAGTTATTAAATTAACACTAAACAAAATATTGACAACAGTTTACCGCTGGACGCGAAAATATACTGCGCAAAAAAATAGGGCAACACCCAGGCAACCTTCAACCAAAGGCAAGTTTCAATAACATCAGTTGAGCAGGTTCGAATAAAGTCATTTAAAGTAATTGTGACTAACGATGAACTTGCTTAGCTGAGCTTTGCCCGGATGAGCTAAAATAAGTGCGAGTCTACTGATTTTTGTTAAGGAATTACATAAACAAGACAAATACATCATTTACATCGGATTCATCTATTGCACCTGTTCAAAGCGTACACATGGGATTCAATAACACGCTCATAAACGTTCTTATACACCATGTACATGTACGATGATTGTTGTACCAGGCTTGACTCGAACTACCGCTCGCTCGAACTATTTCATCGACCCTCAACTTGTTTCGTACTGTACGCATATCCATGATGATGTGTGTTGAGTTTATTAGTCACGTCTGTCAACAAGGTTTGTTTTCATCAACGGATTTTGGAATTCCATATTCATTTCTTTGTATAAGTCTATTAGTGATAGAGTTTGCTCCCTATGCCATACCTCAGTACACGATGGTTGACTCTCTTCTCTCATATATTGTCCTGGAATTATATATACAAAATAAATAATGGTTAGAATGAAATGACCTTTAAAACATTCAGCTTTCAAAACCCATTATTAGCTTATACAGTTTATATTAGTGTACAAACTGGGACTTCTTTACCACACCCAAATTTACAGTTTTGGGCCAAAATTAAAATATTGTTTGTTTTCAATAAAGCTGCCTACGCTTTTTTTTAATTTTGGAAACATTCTTTTTATTTCATCCAGACAAATGCATGTACATGCATGTATATGGCATTTATTCTATGTTTTGAACGACTTTATTTTTTGTTTTTTGGCCGTCCTTAAAAAAAAGTTGTTTGCCATGCTCCTACATACTCACTCAGAATTGTAGCAACCTAAACATTTTTATTGATTTACAAAGCGATTTTTTTCATGAATTCTGTGCATTTTTCTTTAAAATGATGTATGTAAAATCAAAATCTGAAAGAAAAAAACATTAGTTACCTACCTACCCACATAAAAAACTGGGTTGGAGCACAGCAGACAAACATATTTTTAAGGATGGCCTTATTGAAAAAGAAAATTTCCCTTCCTATCTACCTATAAAATAAGGATCAAGATACAGCAAACAAAAAGTAAGTGAGTATTTCCTGGAATTATTGATTTTTTTATTTGTCTAAATCGAGAGATAAAAGGCGGGTGTTTATTTTTTTTCACCGCAATATATTTCGTCATTTCACCGGAACGGCATTGTACACGCGTCCGTTAAATTACAAGTGATGCTTATTTATTTTTTGTATTTCCGGTTTATGCACTGGTGAGTCAAGGACTGTAACCCGTACAACTTAAATGGTTGGTTCTCACGGTTAGTAAAAAATGGTGCAGGACGGCAACCAAAATATGAACTAGAGGAGTTAGCTCCCTTGACAAAAAAAGTGCACGTTTGGCTAAACCAAATAACTTACTCTTTCCATACTTCAAAAAGTAGTCCGATAAGTATATAAAGAAATGTTACGGTAATACGCATTATTACGTTACATACATGATGTTTTTTATGATTTAATAATATATATGTATATACAAGTCATGTAAACTTATTGAAAGTAATTGATAAATAACAGTTTCGAATCTGCCATCCGAACAACATGACTCCAGCTGAAGGACGCCAGCCAACATATTGTTGTCTAGGATCTTAGTACAATTATACGTAGATAAGGCTGATACACTTGTTATTTTTCCCGCTACGATAGGTGTAGTTTTTAATCAGTTATTGTAGATGCACGGTCTTGGAAGTATTGCCACTTACACAATAATGCTTCGTGGACAAGTAGTTTTCGTTACAGATCGTGACAGTTGTGTTGACATATCTGTACGAGACGTAATTAACACCGACAAAAAATGATGTCTTTAGTCAGTCAGTCTATGTTTGTTTACCCTCGCAGCTTTGCTCAAGGTATTTTGTCGTCTACATATACAATGTTAATTTTTGGAAGTATAAGAACCAATACTGTATAACATGACTTGCCTTGTTGTTTCAAATAATTTTTTCTCTGCTAAAATTGATAAGGTAATCTAGTTGTTAGCAGGGGTATTTTTTTATTTGTTAGTATGGGGTAAATCATGTCGCCGTTGTAAGGATACATTATTGCTTCAGGATCCAGGGGTCTCCAGTTTCATTCCCGGTTGGGTTTCATCACAGTGCCTTATTCGGGTAAGTAAATGAAAGTGTAGTGAATGTACATAGGTCACTTACAACATGTTAAGCTAGCTATTATAGCGTCGTTGTTGAAGTGCACTGACTGTATTGGAAGTACAACAATGAAGTACAGGGTTAGTACTCAGTTGGATGACCCCTGTCACTTTAATGGCGTCGAGCCTGTGTCTGCACAATCTCTCTTTCCTTGGGATGGGGCTCGATATAGCCAGGAACTGGCCACAGGCTGTGCAGCTGAGGGCTTATAAGCCCTAAAGGCTAAAGAGGGGAGGAGTGTAGTGAATGTATATAGGTCACTTACAACAGCCTTACTGTTAAGCTAGCTTTTGTAGCGACATGGTTGAAGTGCACTGACTGTAACTCCCCCTCCCCCCCCCATAGGCACTATTTTGAAATATCTCCTTATGACGAATGCAAATACGTGGTCGTGACGTTTCAATATGACAGCGCCCACAGTCAATTTCTAATGTGGTACTTATAAAGGGGTTTGGTCACTCATGCTGCCTTGCCAAAACGACAAGAGAAAACGTCAAATTGAAATCTTTTCATGCTACAATCTTTTCAACCCATTTAAAGAAGGTTTAACATTTGTAGTGGACTATTTTTTCCTCAGTGACAATAGGAAGATCGTTGCGTCGGAGAAACTAGAACTGTGATACCAACTTTAAGAAGACAGTTTCCAAGGGGTGTCGTAAAACATCTAAATTTGTGAAAAGCCAATCAAGGCGAGTATTTTGTCTGGATATGTTAATGAACATGTGGTGTTTTCAGATTGTCAAATTGTTGTAGAAGTTATCTTCTTTTATGGAACAGTGCAAAATTCATTTGTTCGTTACGACAGCACAGCCATTCAGCCTAATTATGTATTGAATATCTTTATTGCCGCAAGCATAATTGCAGAATAAGATGCTAATTAGTTTTAACATTTTAGACATAATATGATTTCGGAACAACACCAAAAGGTGTAGTTAATCATAAGTTTGTACGATTATCTTAATTATGTATTAATTTGTGCTTTATTAGGACAAACAACAATTTGATTCTATCAGCTAGAATGCAGCCATGTTGAAACAGTCTGAACACATCAAAATGAATTTAGGCACTCCCTTTACACGAAAAAAAAACTAAAATTGATTAGTTAGCCCAATCACTATTTCCTGGAATCCTGGTAATTTACACAGTACTCTATTAACAACAATGAGAGAAAGTATAAAAAGTTAGAAAACATTGAATTAACATTCTAATCAGATGTCTTTTCGAAAACGATGCTAAATAAACCGTGTTTCGTGATAAAAACGAACATATGGGTGTTGTTATACTGATAGATGAAAGAAATCGCAGAATATTCGACACGAAAAGCCGGGATATGTGACAAACCTGTCTCAGTCAGATTCATTAGCTGCTTTGTTATGGAATAAAATGTAGATACTAATCAATGAGCGTCTGATCAAAGATGGTGAAATGTACATTACAGGTAAAAGCCATTAAGTAAAGTGAACTAGTTAACATTGACAACTCGACCAAATTAAAAATAATAATCCCTTAATACTATCGAAAGAGAATATTTGTTCTATTTTATAAATCCCTTCGAAGTGTTTGACGTTAGATTCAATCTTGAACAAGGTTGAAAATTATTCCTGGAGCTATAAATTCGTGTTAATGGGAAAATGTACGCCAGATTTCAATATAGCTTTACTGCAGGAAATGTTTCATGAAAGTAAGTATATACATGCGCAAGATCTAAACCTATAAACTGATAAATGAGCCATTAATCGCCAAAGGTATCACTCATCAACGTGATAATTTGATACAGGTGTTAACTATATTGGATATAATAAAAGAATAAAAAAAAAAAAAAAGCATTATTTATTAGAGTCATAAAATGGGTGTTACGTACAATAATCATAAAAGCGTTATTAAACAAGAATAACCAAATTGTGTACAAAAAAGGATAAAAAAAGCATTATTTAACAGAGTTAAAAACAAAAACATAAAATTGGTGTTACGTACAATAATCACAAAGAAGAAAGTATACAAGAAAAACTAAATTGTATATTGTAAAATAATCACAAAACAAGAGTTATTTAACAGAATCATAAAAAGGGTATTACGTACGATAATCATAAAGGGTTTATCCTAGAAAAGAGTAACCACAAATTTGTAATGTACTATGTTACATCACAATTTCTTGTACAATTATCACAAAACAAAAAATGATGTTATAACATCAAAAAAAGGTGTAATGTACGATAATCATAAAAGGTTTAGTACACAAGAGTAACAAAAAATGTGTATTGAACTATAGCGTACAAGAATCATAAAATTGACGTGATTGTTTTGAACAAGCTTATATTAACGGATGAGAATCGTCCTTTTTATGAGGTTGATTTTAATCACAGTTTTTATGTATTTAGGGATAAATGAAGGTGTGATTGTTATAAAATTATTAATCTACCAAATAAAATTATTTTGTGAACGATCGGCCTGTAAAATTTTATGTGGTTTCAAATGAGGACACGTTTGAAAAGTTCGAGATTATCCTTTGTTACTATAGGTATCCTAAAGAGGAGTGTATGTTAATATCCGCCGAGGCCATGTATTATTGAAGATAAGATTGGTGTTGATTTTGATATGCCAACTGACACCGTTCACACTTTGCTTATATAAATAACAAGAGGGATATATTGGCCCTAAATCGCTCATCTGTGGCAAAGGAGACAATGCCAAAGACGGTAATTTTTGCAGGTGCTAGAGTATACATAAATGCATATAATGTAATTTTTGTCGATTCAAGGACCATAATATTTATTATCCAATTTGGGCAGTTCAAGAGCTTGTCCAAGATAATTTTATTATGGTTATATAGCATCTGTACAAGTTTAATTAATGAAGATCAAATATAATATGTTAGTGCCAGAGTGCAAACAACATCAAATTTGAAAATTCAAGGGCCATAGCTCTGACAATATTTATCCGATTTGGCCAGTTCAAGAACTCGTTCAGTATATTATGGTTACATAATAACTGTGTAAGTCTGTTAAAGATTACATGAAAACATGCACACAATGTCAAATAACAACATTTTTGACAATTCAAGGGCGGTAACTCAAAGATTTAGTATCTAATATGGCCAGATAAAAATTGTCCTAGATATTATGTTATATAACAACTGTGAAAGTTTGGTGAGAATCAAAAATGCTGGTGCTAGAGTGCACTCAAGGTCAAATAGTGCCGTTTTTGACAATTCAAGGGCCATTACCATGGCACTAATATTCCGATTTGGCCAGTTCAAAAAATTGTCGGAGATATTATTGTTATATAACTACTATGTAGGTCAACTGAAGATCCAGTGAAAATTGAGGGTGCTAGAATTCACACAACAAAAAGTTAACGGACAGACAACGGACGACGAACAACAGGCGTTCAGAATAGCTCAACTTGAACCTTGCTCAGGTGAGCTAAAAATGCTAAAACTAGAACAAAATATCATATGAAAAAAGTATACGACTGACCAAAGAATAATGGCGGACGACTGCATATGTAATTGCATTCCGTATAGATGCCCATTTATCCATTTTCACACATTCAAGAGAACAAATGGGAATGTTCATGACAATGTGTGTTGATATATCATGACATGGTGTGTTGATATATCATATCAAGATGTGTTGATATATCATGACAAGAAGTGTTGATATCATGACAAGATGAGTTGATATCATGACAAGATGTGTTGCTATCATGACAAGATGTGTTGGTATATCATAAGAAGATGTGTTGATATATCATGACAAGATGTGTTGATATCATGACAAGATGTGTTAATATATCATGACAAGATGTGTTGATATCATGACAAGATGTGTTAATATATCATGACAAGGTGTGTTGATATATCATATCAAGGTGTGTTGATATATCATGACAAGATGTTTTGATATCATGACAAGATGTGTTGAGACAAGATGTGTTGATATCATGACAAGATGAGTTGATATCATGACAAGATGTGTTAATATATCATGACAAGATGTGTTAATACATCATGACAAGATGTGTTAATACATCATGACAAGAAGTGTTAATACATCATGACAAGATGAGTTGATATCATGACAAGATGTGTTGATATCATGACAAGATGTGTTGCTATCATGACAAGATATGTTGATTTATCATGACAAGATGTGTTGATATATCATTACAAGATGTGTTGATATCATGACAAGATGTGTTGATATAATGACAAGATGTGTTGATATCATGACAAGATGTGTTGATATAATGACAAGATGTGTTGATATCATGACAAGATGAGTTGATATCATGACACGATGTGTTGATATCATGACAAGATGTGTTGATATAGCATGACAAGATGTGTTGATATCATGACAAGATGTGTTGATATTATGACAAGATGTGTTGATATCATGGCAAGATGAGTTAATATCATGACACGATGTGTTGATATCATGACAAGATGTGTTGATATAGCATGACAAGATGTGTTGATATCATGACAAGATGTGTTGATATTATGACAAGATGTGTTGATATAGCATGACAAGATGTGTTGATATCATGACAAGATGTGTTGATATTATGACAAGATGTGTTGATATAATGACAAGATGTGTTGATATCATGACAAGATGAGTTAATATCATGACACAATGTGTTGTTATCATGACAAGATGTGTTGATATAGCATGACAAGATGTGTTGATATCATGATAAGATGTGTTGATATAGCATGACAAGATGTGTTGATATCATGACAAGATGTGTTGATACAAGATGTGTTGATATAATGACAAGATGTGTTGATATCATGACAATATGAGTTAATATCATGACACGATGTGTTGATATCATGACAAGATGTGTTGATGTGTTGATATATCATGACAAGATGTGTTAATATATCATGACAAGATGTGTTGATATCATGACAAGATGAGTTGATGTCTTGTCATGATATCAATACATTTTGTATTCACACATCTTTAATCAATCGAATCTAAAAAAGACGAACATGTATTACTGAAATTATCAATAAGAACGTATTATAAGGTGTCAATAAATTTAAATTGAGACTTTAAAATACCCGCTTTTTATCTGATATTTCTAATCGACTTTCCGTAGTCATGACGTGAATAAAGAGCGACAGACAACTCTAAAGGAAATAACTGTATCTGTTTTAGGGGCGCTCGGTCGGGTATATGTACTTAAGGTAGTGGGACCGTAATGGGCTATATTTCAAATCTTTTAAAGCCTTTTATTTTTATTAACTATATAATATCACTGACTAATTTCCAAATTTTTAGAAACTTTTACCGTCTAAAAAAAAAGTTATCCGCATTTACTTTACCATATCCCATTTTTAAAAGGCCGCAAAAAATTACAAAGTCCAAAATAGGTAAAATTGCTACAATTTTATTTATTTTCAATAATTTTTACATTTTTCAGTATCAGTGTATCCTTAAAGCATTTGTTTTAAGAAAAAATATTAGCATGCAACATTAAATTGAAAAAAATAATCTAAAATGAACTCATTTGTATTCTAACAGACAGGAGAAATCCATATTTTTGATAGTTTTGAAAAAAGTTGTTCTAAAATAAAAGTGTAGAGAATCCATTCTACTGTTGGGGCATCAATACTTCATGACTAACTTTTTAAAATTTATATATATACTATTCCACATATGATATCAAAAGATTAGGAAGTTTTACCGTCCGTTTTTTTCTCAATAATTTTTTTTAATATGATAGGGTCAAAATTTCATAATCAGCACTTCTATAGAAATAAATGTTTATCTTAAAAGTAATGTTAATGTTTCCAAGTTTTGATACAAAAACTATAATGACAAATATTATTGAAATAAAGATGTTCCCACATTATACAGAAATAGCATAAAAGCAATAATATGTACTTTTTATTAGAAAATAGAACATGGAATCAGAACCCCACCCACCCCCATCCCATTACACGGATTCATTCTCGTGCTTAAACACTTAAATTATTTATCTTGCGAATAGTGCCAATTTCAAAACAAACATAGTATGACATAAACTATTAAATATTGATACTATGTAAAAAAGTTCACATTATGAGTATAACGGAATAGAACCCCCACCCCCTCACTTGACACACACACTTCAAGTCATAAAGAGTCATTGTTTGAAATATATAGCCATCTTTGATTTAACCTCATCTAATACTTTTTTGCTTTAGTGACCCGTGGTACACCACCACCATTATTGGCAGGAAATATGCCTCTCAGTCCATCCTCACCAGAATGTTTATAAATTGTTTTCATTTGGAGCAAAACTGTAGGATAGGAGCTCTTTCGGTGTCAATTATTTGAGGAGTTGCCCAAGTGACTACGAATTGGCATTTTGTGCACTGTAGCTGATATTGCACAACAATTTCACAAGGTCTACCTTTTTATGTGAATGACTTGGAAACTGTTTCCTTAACACTGTCAGGGAATAATTAATCCTGATACACACTTGAAAATTGCTCTGTATTGTTGGTACGTCATATACCACTGGATAATAAAATCATCTTCCACTGTAAGCGACTAATACGACTTTAGAATTCTTTTCCAGTCATTTACAAAGTTTCTGGATAGCTGTTTGAATGTAGACTGGTTTCACACTATTTCACACATAGTTCCAGAATCAGCATCACTATACCAGTAACCTTCTGATGGTATAGGCAATCCTGGTATAACATGGGTGGCAAATGTTTGTGAAGACTCGACTTCCACAGCAGCTCTCATAGATGTAGTCCATTATGTACTACAAATACAGAATAAAGTACTGTTATTATTTGAGACTGCTTTGAGCTACCGTAATATTTTCAAGAAGTGACTAATAATTGAATACTATTATTTTTTCTTTATCTTCTTCATGTCACTTTTTGCTCATCCTAATGTTCCAAAATAACTGACCTCACTGTTGTAAACACAAATTCTCAAAATACTCAAAGTGAGACAGTAGTTTCGTAGATAGTGTTGGCAGCTCACGCCAAAGATTGCGGGTTTGATCCCTAGCTCGACCCAGTGCGTCTGAAAAAGCAACACGCAGGACTGGTTCTACTTGGGAAGCGGACTCAAGAGCGCTTAATAAAAGCTCAGAGCTTTCTTTGCAATCTAGCTAAAATAAGTTGGTATAAACCAATTCGATTCATTAAAGAGGGTTTGTCATAAACAGGTAGCCCGGAAGTTTTGTATTGATTGTTAAATATGAAACTAAACATCAACACAGATGTATCTGACTCCATTCTATAATAGAACATAATATGGAAGAGAGATAATGACAGATAATGGGTATCTAGTCCTGGTTAAACCATTGCATATCTACAAAAACCCGATGACTATGTACATCATGGACTTGTATAGCTATATATAATTCCTTGTGTACATGTAAGGGCATCAATACAATTGTCACGTTAAAAACAGCGTAAAATTCAATGCAATTAATCAATTATAAATTATTAAATACATACATGTTAAACTTTCAAAGTCTTGTGTGTGCCATTCGGTGTCTACTGTACAGAACATTGCACTTCTTGCCCGACAGGAAAATGTGGCTTACTCTGTGTGTTGACCTGACAGACCTCCAGACAGTAGAGAGCCAACAGTGAATCGCTGTCTTCAGTGTAACTGCATTACTGAAATCAACATACACAACATTCTAACTGCAATATATTGTATCTTGTATCATTGTATCTACATGTATGATGTTTATAAAAACAATTCTTACTACTTGTTTACATTTTAGTTTTATGTATTTTGTTGATATGAGACAATGTGTCTAATTATTCAGGGCCTCCGCTGGGTTTCGCCAATGTCGCCAAATGCGAAGGAAATTTTTAATTTGCAAAAGATTTTCCTCTTTTGCGAAAGTGGTTGCGACAAGGAAATCAACGGCTGATTCTCATATTCAAATTTGTAGAAATTATCTTGGCTAATCCATTTAACTGTCCCCTCATCCCAATAAACAACCATGACAATTAACAGATAAATCAGCACCCAGCTGTGATATCTCCCTCAGGCCATTGCACTGTCACACATCATAAATTTCAACACATGTGTAAGATTACCCTAAGCTAAAAATAGCATATGCTAAAAATAGTCACGTGGTCGCGTAGTGACAACCGGCATATTCGTATTTTTAATTATTATATATATTTAAATTTTTAAATCATATAGAAATTTAATATGTCTTAAAATATGCTAAACAGGTTTAGAAAAATTGTTTATGCCAATACACTGTCAACTATACTTTCTTGGGTAACCCCAATTTTTTGTCAACAAATAGTTAGTTTCAAAATGGCGGCTTCCGGGATAAAAACAATAAATGACTGTAGATTTTGTCTGTAAAATAATTTTGTTTATAATGTCAGCGATGACTGTTGGTTGTTTGATATCAATAGCAAGGTTTTACAATAAGTAGATCTGTTTGATCTATATGCTCTGTTGTTATAATGCTAATACTGACCATATTTATAGCGAGTCTGTAGTGACAAAGTGGGTGGGGTAATAAAGTTATTTAGAAAATGTTGTGGAATGTTTTAACCAACGGCAATTCCAGTCAATACGCTGGCTGGAAATCCATAATTTATGTATTTATAATTTTAAAATAAATTGATGTATGTAAATGTTAAATAATTATAAAATACACTGTATGGGGTTTTGTGAGAATAGCATGCTATAGAAAAAATAAAAGCAAAACAAAATAAGGCTCAAACAGCTGTTATTTATGTGCACAAACGCACAAACATTGACAAAATCAAACAAGTACAGAAACATGACTGGGGCCGTTTTGGTTTTTGACTGCACTCCATTTAAACTAATGAATCATTTGCAATATAAATCAACAACTTACTACCAATCATTGCTTCCCCTAATTATCGACTTCAGGCAATAATAACTCACAAGATAATAATAATTTTTAATAGTATTGCAATATACATTAAAAATTATATTCATAAAAAACCTGTTTAATTCAAATGCTAAAACAAGTAAAAGAAAACATGCAGTAAGTTACAGTAACTTATGAGTTGTTTGATAATGATTTAAAGGATGTTGGCCGAGGTACGCAGTTTAGTTGGCTACAAAAATGGCTCTTAATTTGGCTCCATTTTTTTTAATTTGGCTCCAACTTTTCAAATGTGGCGAAAGTAGTGGCGAAAAGAAAAAAATAGCCAGAGGAGGCTCTGATTATAAATATCATTCGTATCTCATCGCTGATTGATGTGGGAAAGTTATCAACTACTTTTAGAAATGGGTGTACTCGAGTACAGGTTAAGCTTCCAGGTTCTTGTAAAGAGTGGTTAGGCTAGCTGATCGTCCGTTTGGTCTTGATGGCACGAAAATGATATTCTATATATTCAAACATCAATCAAAGTCTAGCAAAATATATATATATATATGCTGAGCATTTTTTAAATTCTGGATAATTGAACAGTTTCATCGCAACTTATTACTATCAGTTCTAATAAAAAAATCAACGTTAAACAACAGACAGTCATCAATACTATCTTACCTGGCCTAGCTTTGTGTTGGCTGCATAACAGGGCATTCTTTTAGATCTTTGATGGTGTTTTTTTGCCATAGGCAACTCTGTTGACATGTCCACAGTCACTGTTCTGACGCACAACATACACATATTCGCCTAACCCTTTCTGAGCAATGCTGTCATAAGTAACTGGTACAGAACTTAGTCTGCATAATTGACAACGTTTTAGGTTTGACAACAAAACTTCGAACACAACCAATTTTCGATCACTTTTTCCAACGCGCTTCGTCGATTCTTCGTTTGATATTGATACACTGGCTCTGACACATTACAAGCGGTCTGATTGCTATATTTGTGATCAATATTCCCACCAATCGAAGAAGACTTTGCTGTTTTTTTCTTTTAATTCGAACAAAAACATCTTCGACGATCGTAAAAATCCATTTTTGTTTACAACCGGAAGTGAGCAATTATCGTTTATTTTTATTTTTTTTTTATTAAATTTAACGTTAATGACGATAAAATGATATTAAAAGCAATGAAACAAAACAGGATATGGGATTTTTTGTTACGAAATAAAAAAATATCTATACTTTATGTATGTTATAAGTTTTTTTCCGATCTATACCGAGATGCTCCGAAATCGTTACGGAGGATACCGACATCGCACGAAAGTTGACGAGCCCATTACGGGTCCACTACCTTAAAGTACCTGTTACACCTGTAATAAAAAGGTTATTAACTGGGATGTGTGAGACCCGTGCCAAAATTGACAACAACTACATTGTTTTCATCACGTTTGCTCCTCTCCAGCAGCACAGTCTCACGTTGCTAACGCCACGTGAGTGTTCAGTAGGCTTGTCTTCCTCGCCCATATTATTATCTAAATTAAAGGTAACTGTATAATGTTGTGAACAGCTAGTTAATAATATATACTTACGTTAATGTATCTATGGCAACAATTGTAGGGCTAGAATTATAATTTACGCGTTATTATTTAAACCTGTATGTAACTTATGCTTTTTTTATATTATATACTGCATATACTTTGGTACCGTATTGCACTAATTGGACGTCATTGTGTATCAGTTTGCACTAGGAAAGAGTGTATAACTGTATAACTGTCAATGATGTCACGAGCTAGTCAGGCATGATCCTATTTTTTGTAGTTTATGCAAATACAGGCACGTGTTGAAGTTCAGGTGTATTTTATTTACCTAAGAACCGTTGTAAACATTTACAAGTATCTAATTATTGATTTGGGGGGGGGGGGGGGTTCAGGTTTAATTGCATATGTTAAAACGCCAGGCACGATTTACCTACTTTACCTTTATCAAAATGCAGTGACCGTATTTCATTTGTATTCAAATTTGAATCGACTGTAGTTGGTTACTTAACTATATTACGCCCGCCATCGTATAAACCGAATCTAAAACACATTGAAACAGTACACTGGGATACTTTTATGGAAAATAAATTAACAAAAAAATATCAACATAAATAAGGCTCGAACTCGCAACATTTGGGTTGGCAGTTCAAACCATTACCACTTCGCTATCGGAACAGACAGTAGTACAACACACTTAATATTGATATCTAGTTTATTTCATAGTTTATTGCATAGTTTATGTCACAGATAAATCTGCTATCATACTACAAACACCCCTAATACTGAAGGTTCCATCTAAAAATAGATTGACGTAGTTTCAAAATAGCTGAATTGGTTTATACTATGGCAGGTCAAACATTATGTTTATTGTCTATTATTTATTGTTTATCTTGTATTTGATATCATAGATTATGCTGTTACTTTTATATCATTATGTTTATATCGATGAATTAATAGATATATTGATGATGTTTCTTTTCCCAATTTAATGCACTTGTTGTTGGTGTTTACCAGAGCAAATTTGTCTAGGTTTAAAGGGAATTTATCAGGATTTCTCAAACTTTTAAAATTGTCTTAAAACATTTTCCCCTATATATCCTTCTGAATTTACTCACTGACCCCGTATTGCCAAAAGGATAGCTATTTAAACGTGACAAAATAATGTATTCAAAAGGGATTTCCTAACTAGGGCTACGTGTAGCCTAAGTTAAACTTAAATATATTTCCCGCTTAAAATTGAAATATTTTTTATGACGTTTGATCATAGTTTAATTGCTTAATATGTCAAGCATTGCTAAAAGACTTTTTCGACAACATGACAAACTGCTGTGTGAATGCTTAGTATACAGTGACGTCAGCTCTACTGACATATTGTGCGGTATGAAAATCACCCCGTTGCAGGAAGTACAATTGAAATCGATTCTCGCTGTTTGAATCGAGGTAAAAGATGGTGGCCGTATTTTTGGGGGCCACAAAGTTATCCATAGAAGTCGTGTCTGCGGAGTTAAATTGACAACGAAAATGATACATTATGATATTTGGCGCTCCTACTGAAAGTTCGATTTGAAAACTTGCACTATAAAATACTGAATATTCATAAAACATTATGTTTTCTAACACGTATATATCGAGAGTTTAGTCAAAAACTAGGTTTAGTCAATATATATCAAGAAGAAAGACAAGATTAGCGGCAGCAATCGATATATAACATAAATGGTTATTACCTCTTTGTGCATATACTACTCAAGACATTGACAGCGGTGCACCGATTATCTACATTTCCCTACCATGCGGACACAGGGCTATAAGAATATTAGCAAAGGCACATCGATTGGCGCGAACATTTTGTATGCATATGCGGTATTATGGTAATGGTAGAGGTCCTCGATTATCTTGACTTCCTTAGGGTTTTCTTTCACATTAACTAACGGTATAGAGATTGTTGACAACGATGTTTATGTTTCAACCTATACGATATTAAGAATATGACATAGGCTCGTCGGCTATCTTGCTTTATTAATGTCTGTTACATGTAGCACAATAAAAATATAAGCATTTTTTTCTTGATTTACATACATTTGTGTTTACATTTACAGCGTCCGAGGCATGCCAATTAAATATGTATCTGTCTGAGGTGCACCGAGTACCTTAATTTATCTGCGTCTGTGCGCACAAACACGGTTTCTGGGGCATTTGTGTGTACATATACGGTGCCTGGGGCGTTTGTGTGTACCTATACGGAGTCTGGGGTGTTTATGCGCATGTGTGAAGTTAATGAGTTCTGACAATCTTCATTACACCTAATTTTGTGTGCACACGCGCGTGCAACCACACACACACGCACACACTCACACATACATAACCGTGCATCAAAGCCGCCGCCATTGTCCCCAGATACTGACTTTTAAAAAAGGCAAATATTTAAATTTCAAACTTAAAAATGCATGTCGTAACATACTTATACATGTACGCTCCTAATGACATGATGAACCTGACCAAGTTACATCTCGCGGTTTTGTGAGATCGATATATCCATAAAGGTACTTATAAGCACGAATCATTGAACACTTCATGCAGCGCTTTGGTTGATATAGCAGTGTATTTCCGATAGCGGCAAAGTATCTTGTCATAGACAGCTTTACCGTACATTCCTATACATGCAAACAGCTCTGAAAGTTTTGTCGAATGGAGTTTACATACAAATATCTATGTTTTAATGGATTTTAATTTTCTCATATACGGATGAAAGCCGATCATAACGAAATACACATGCAAAATGTGTCATACTTGATAAAATCAGGCGTAAAATAATATTCAGTACATTGCCGTGCTTAATGTTGATCAGATAGACAGTATAGCGGAATTAGTTAAACAAAAAGTGAATGTATTTTAAATGAAAATTATATGCACAGTTTAACGAAAAATCAGTTGTATATATTAAAACGAAACAACGCAACGTCGGAGATATATTAAATGTAAGTAGTGATACTATAAAACACGCTGAACAAGAAGCGCTTCTGACAACGCACATACCAGGAACAATTTATATACCTAACATATTTAGATATCGTTCGTACAATGTACAGTACTACCAAAACATAATAAAGATATTGTGATATTGGACAGTGGGTGTATTAATATAATAAAATAGTTTAGTTACACAGTGCATGGAATACGTAATTTATAAATTAAAGCACTGTCAGTATATTGTACGGAGATTTTTAAATACATTTGCATACATTTTGTGGCGATATGCCTACACATGTATTATAGAGGAATTATAGTATCGAACGCAGACATACTTTTTTAACCACATAATTCTTGGAATATACAATATATATGATACACAATATACAGAATACACCATACATAGAATAAACAGTACATGAGGCCATTGTTTAAAGAGAATAAGTACTATTATACTTCATGAACAATAAAAGTTGTTTAGAGAAAACTTAGTCGAAACACTTGAAAACAAAGATGAAAACCTGATGGAGGTTGTGATAGCAACTTGGAAAATAAGGTTTTGAGCTTAAATCTATCTTTGTTATATGTTATCTATTTCAACATATATGATGAACTCAAACGAACGTGAACTGTAACATATAATACGTAATAAGTCATATGAATATTAAAGATTAAAATTGAATACTTGGAACTGCGTCTAACATGAATTTTACGTTAGTTAATATCACAGGAAACACCACTGGTGAGATATATGGTGCTCTTTATACACAAGACGAGAAGTCATTAATGTTTGCTGCCAAGCTTATAAAGAACATATTTATACCATTGATATGTGTGGTTGGACTTTTTGGGAATACCATGTCTCTACTAGTCTTTTCAGCACGCAGTATGAAAAAATCTTCATGTTCGGTGTTCCTCGGAGCTTTGGCCTTTGTGGACAATATTTTCCTTATTAGTTTGGTTATAACGTGGATTGACGGTGAGTGGTTTCCGCTACTGACCTATGACCTCGCATGTGCCTCTATTATATTTCTTACATACGTGGCAAGCTTCCTGAGTGTTTGGTTTATAGTCGGGTTCACGTGCGAGCGTTTCATTGCAATTTGTTATCCTCTGAAGAGTACTTTGATATGTAGCGTGTTTCGGGAAAAGATTGCGGTTCTTGTGCTAGCTGTGATAGCCTGTATTGCGTATAATTACAGTTTTTGGACCACTAAAGTGGTTGTGTGGGGCCACCGCGCCCATTGCTCACCAAGAGTAGAATACTACTTCTTTTTGAACCTTGCCACTTGGGTTGATACAATTGTCACTATGGTGGTTCCGTTTTTTATAATAGTGTTTACGAATTCAAAAGTACTTTTAACGGTAATAAAGTGCCCGGCCAAAAGTTACAGGCGACCAATACAAAAAAAGTCGGTGAATGGACGAGAGACGTCCGGACGGTATATAGAAAAATTCAAATTTGAGAAATGTCGGTGTGTTAAAACAAATCCTCAAATACGTGTAACAAGAACATTGCTTTTAGTTTCAACGACGTTCTTGTTGTTGAATTTACCAGCCCATTCTATTAGATTATACAATCTTATAACGGCACTTACCACCCAATCCACAAACTACACAATATCTGTGAAATTCTTTTTTATCCAAGAGTTGACGGCGGTGCTTTACTACAGTACATTTAGTTGTAATTTTATACTGTACACACTGTTTGGGCGAAACTTTCAGAACTCCCTTAGAGCGATACTGCAGTGTAAGGCAACGACAAGTAGCCACAAAGAGATGATGCTACGGAGGCTGAGTTCCACACAAGGAAGTGTGGTCACTTTTGTCTGACAGCTATCATAAACATACCATTCTGTGCCGTGAGTGTATGTTTAAATGCTATTTTGTTTGATATTTTTATAAACATGGTGGCGTGGCTGATTTACATTCTGTGACAACGATGATGTCAATGCTCATATTGTTAAGTTATTTGTTGTTTTTTTCTTCAGTGTTTTATGTATATTTGAAATTCCTACCGTAGATAGTATTACGTACAGCCAGGCAAATGTTGATCGTTCCGGTTGAGCATCAATGTTATATGATAAAAAGAACTGTGTAAATTGTAATAAGTCTCTTTGTATGGAATATTATGGCGAGTAAGGAGCTGTGTAGGACATGGCGAAATTTATTAAGTTGTTTATGTTGTTTTATATATTACACACATTATACAGACTTTTGTGTCATTTTATTTTGTATTTGTATTTTACATTTTTATTATACATTCGTATTTTACATTTGTAATTTACATTTGTATTATACAATTGTATTCTATATTTGTAGTTTATATATTTTATATATTTGTATTTTACATTTGTATTATGCATTTGTATTTTATATAATGTAGTTTACATTTTTAATATACATGTATATTTTACATTCGTATTATACATTTGTATTTCACATTTTTATTTTACATTTGTATCATACATTTGTATTATACATTTGAACTTTGTATTCACATTACAAAGTTCGGTCATTTACGTTTGACAAAAACTGCAATATTCTGTTTATTTTCAAAAGAAAAACTTTGGCGATAAACATTTAGCACACATATCTATACGTGTTTATTTTTATACTATCACATATGATCATATATATTTGACACATATCAAAAAATTGTTTTCATTTCAAAACGACTTGGCCACACCTGAACATATCGGTGATGTATCATATCCAAGATGGATATTATATACATCATATTAAATAATTTTATATTTGAAACACAAACTATTGTTGTTAATTGAATATAGATTAAATATTGATTGATTGAATATTAAGCGTCATTTTTATGCCATCGAGGGCTAACAGACGATCAGTTAACCTAACCACTGTTTCCTGGAATTAACCAGTACTCGAGCACACCCATCTCCGTAAGTAACTGATAACTTTCCCACTTGAATCAGAGTTGAGACGAATGCTAATGAGACACAATATCGTACATTAATCATCACGGAGACTGTTGCATGGAGGGGTTTTAACTTCAGAGATATTGGTCACACACATGTTTGACATAGTACAAGTATAGATAACATCTCATATATTGATCTTTTAACAAATTAGGTTAACATTTATAATTACACTACAGTTGTTCCATTTATAATTATACTACAGTTGTTCCATTTATAATTATACTACCGTTGTTCCATCTATAATTATACTACAGTTGTTCCATCTATAATTATACTACAGTTGTTCCATTTATAATTATACTACAGTTGTTCCATTTATAATTATACTACAATTTCATCTATAATTATGCTAAAGTTGTTCCATCTATAATTATACTACAGTTTCATCTATAATTATACTACAGTTGTTCCATTTATAAACTACAGTTGTTTCATTTATAATTATACTACAGTTTCATCTATAATTATACTACAGTTGTTCCATTTATAAACTACAGTTGTTCCATTTATAATTATACTACAGTTTCATCTATAATTATACTACAGTTGTTCCATTTATAAACTACAGTTGTTTCATTTATAATTATACTACAGTTTCATCTATAATTATACTACAGTTATTCCATTTATAATTATACTACAGTTTCATCTATAATTATACTACAGTTGTTCCATTTATAATTATACTACAGTTTCATCTATAATTAAACTACAGTTGTTCCATTTATAATTATACTACAGTTTCATCTATAATTATACTACAGTTGTTCCATTTATAAACTACAGTTGTTTCATTTATAATTATACTACACTTTCATCTATAATTATACTACAGTTGTTCCATTTATAATTATACTACAGTTTCATCTATAATTATACTACAGCTGTTCCATTTATAATTATACTACAGTTTCATCTATAATTATACTATATTTGTTCCATTTATAAACTACAGTTGTTTCATTTATAATTATACTACAGTTTCATCTATAATTATACTACAGTTGTTCCATTTATAATTATACTACAGTTTCATCTATAATTATACTACAGTTGTTCCATTTATAATTATACTACAGTTTCATCTATAATTATACTACAGTTGTTCCATTTATAAACTACAGTTGTTTCATTCATAATTATACTACAGTTTCATCTATAATTATACTACAGTTGTTCCATTTATAATTATACTACAGTTTCATCTATAATTATACTACAGTTGTTCCATTTATAATTATACTACAGTTTCATCTATAGTTATACTACAGTTGTTCCATTTATATTATACTACAGTTTCATCTATAATTATACTACAGTTGTTCCATTTATAAACTACAGTTGTTTCATTTATAATTATACTACAGTTTCATCTATAATTATACTAGAGTTGTTCTATTTATAATTGTACTACAGTTTCATCTATAATTATACTACAGTTGTTCCATTTATAATTATACTACAGTTTCATCTATAATTATACTACAGTTGTTCTATTTATAAACTACAGTTGTTTCATTTATAATTATACTACAGTTTCATCTATAATTATACTAGAGTTGTTCTATTTATAATTGTACTACAGTTTCATCTATAATTATACTAGAGTTGTTCCATTTATAATTATACTACAGTTTCATCTATAATTATACTACAGTTGTTTCATTTATAATTATACTACTGTTTCATCTATAATTATACTAGAGTTTTTCCATTTATAATTGTACTACAATTTCATCTATAATTATACTAGAGTTGTTCCATTTATAATTGTACTACAGTTGTTTCATTAATAATTATACTACAGTTTCATCTATAATTATATTACCGGTGTTCCATTTAAAATTATACTACAGTTTCATCTATAATTATACTACAGTTGTTTCATTTATAATTATACTACGGTTGTTCCATCTATAATTATACTCCAGTTGTTCCAGGTATAATTATACTACAGTTTCATCTATAATTATACTACGGTTGTTCCAGGTATAATTATACTATTGTTGTTCCATCTATAATTATACTCCAGTTGATCTAGGTATAATTATACTACAGTTTATCAATAAGTATACTACAGTTGTTTCATTTATAATTATACTACAGTTGTATCATTTATAATTACACTAGAGCTTCATTTATATTTATACTTCGGTTGTTCCATCTATAATTATACTACAGTTCTTTCATTTATAATTACACTACATATGTTCCATTTATAATTACACTACAGTTGTTCCATTTATAATTACACTACAGTTGTTCCATTTATAATTACACTACAGTTGTTCCATTTATAATTATACTACAATTGTTTCATCTATAATTATACTACAGTTGTTCCATCTATAATTATACTACAGTTGTTCCATTTGTAATTAAACTACAGTTTCATCTATAATTATACTAAAGTTGTTTCCTTTATATTTATACTACAGTTGTTCCATTTATAATTATACTACAGTTTCATCTATAATTATACTCCAGTTGTTTCAATTATAATTATACTACAATTTCATCTATAATTATACTACAGTTGTTTGATTTATAACTATACTACAGTTGTTTCATCTATAATTATACTACAGTTGTTTCAATTACAATTATACTACAGTTTCATCTATAATAATACTACAGTTGTATCATTTATATTAAATCACGGTTGTTCCATCTATAATTATAATACGGTTGTTCCAGTTATGATTATACTAGAGTTGTTCCATTTGTAATTATACTACACTTTCATCTATAATAATACTACAGTTGTTTTATTTATAATTATATCACGGTTGTTCCCTCTATAATTATAATACGGTTGTTCCAGTTATAATTATACTACAGTTGTTCCATTTGTAATTATACTACACTTTCATCTATAATTTTAGTACAGTTGTTTCAATTATAATTATACTACAGTTGTTCCATTTGCAATCATACTACATTTGTTTCATTTATTATTACACTAAAATTGTTCTATTTATGATTATACTATATTTTCATCTATAATTATACTACAGTTGTTTCAATTATAATTATACTACAGTTTCATCTATAATTATACTACTTTGTTTCATTTATAATTATATTACAGTTGTTTCATTTATAATTATTTTACAGTTTCATCTATAATTATACTACAGTTGTTTCATTTATAATTATACTACAGTGTCATCTATAATCATTCTTCAGTTTCATCTAGAGTTAAACTACAGTTTCATCTATAATTATACTAGAGTTTCATTTATAATTATACTACAGTTTCATCTATAATCATACTACAGTTTCATCTAGAGTTATATTATTTTCATCTATAAATATACAACATTGTTTCATTTATAATTATACTACAGTTGTTTCATTTATAATTATACTACAGTTTCATCTATAATTATACTACAGTTGTTTCATTTATAATTATATTACAGTGTCATCTATAATCATACTTCAGTTTCATCTAGAGTTAAACTACAGTTTCATCTATAATTATACTAGAGTTTCATTTATAATTATACTACAGTTTCATCTATAATCATACTACAGTTTCATCTAGAGTTATATTAGATTCATCTATAAATATACTACAGTTTCGTCTATAATCATACTACTGTTTTATTTAGAGTTATACAAGTTTCATCTATAAACATACTACAGTTTCATCTATAATCATACTACAGTTTCATCTAGAGTTATACTACAGTTACATATATTTATCTACTTCAGTGTCATCTATAATAATACTACAGTTTCATCTATGTTAAATGGATATGACATATGCCGTATTAAATCATTGTCATTCAACAGTTATTTACATATGATATACTTGACCAATTAAGCGGATACTAAAACATAGTATATTCATGATATATTTCATGATCAAAAACTATTTCAATAAAATCAATATGCTTAGAGGCATCCTTCTTGTTTACTTTGAAATGAAATGTTAAAATGTCTGTGAACATTTAGCATATTTAATTTAAATTAAAATCATTCGTTTGACTACTTATTGCTTAGCAATAATTAATATATGTACAAATCCATGAAAAATCAAACTGCCGCGTGACGCCAGTTTAACTTTGTTTAATATAAGTTTATGTTTTGGCTATATGAAGTCAACCCAGTATCAATATATTCCTGAAAGGAACACCTCGCAATGTTGCTAAACTTTCGTTTAAAAAGTTAAGTTAATGTATAGTACTTCTAGATTAATACAAACAAATATTAATGGGTTTATTACAATCTTGCACCGTAAATTATGTGATTAATTTCATATATTGTTGACCTTAAAGTAACAATCTACGTGAGAGTTTGAATGTGTAAATTAATTAATTACACGATACAAATCAATCTGATACCTTGCATCATAGTTACTGATACTTCCTACTAAGATGGGTATTAGTTAACAATTGTAATTAGTTTAAGTACAGATGTTAATTTAAAATAAATTGTAGCTGTCACTTAAAGATGATTACAGGTGCATCCATATTCGTTTTCAAACATGCACATTTGACAATATCTTTATGAAACATATGGATCGTTTACAGGTGGAAAATTCCCTTACACACGTACTTTGTGTATACGCCTTGCTTTCAGCCAGGAAACGACTTTCTAGGCATAGTACCACCGTTGTAAACAGGAAATGTTTCTGTGGGATAGTCGTTTAAAGGCGGTTATAAATAATCCTTGTTTGTTCTTATTTAAAAATGTATTTTCCTTATTTTAATGTTCTTATTTGAGTGGTATTATTGGTGTATTGTGAACAGTTTGTCAGGTTTGAATTGTGAATTTAAAAAAACAAAAAAACATTGGTACTTGGAAATTGGGGTATGAATACATGGCTTCGGAAGTCTACATTCATCTACTTTCACTTTGTCAACAGTGTGCACACTGAACAGATAAAAAATCTCATAAATGACACATAACCCCTACTTTTTTCATCATATTTTGGTAGTGCAGAGGTTGACAAACAGTAGAATATAATGATCTTTCCTCTGGGTCTCTCTATGAATGACAAGCCTTCAATTTTTTATTATTTACTATAGAATAAAGAACGAAAATCAATGATGGACTTTCATCTTTCTAATTAGACAGATCACGATCAAAATAATATGTTCATTATTAAAGGTTAATACTTGACGTAGGCATATCAAACTTTGACACAGAGAGTGCCTCAATGTTGCGGTCATAAATAATCATGTTTCTTTGTTATTCAAGATATAGTTTATTTATTTTAAAAGTTATTTTGTTATTTAAATGACATTATTTGTGCATTGGAGCATATTGTTATCATTGTCGTGTTTGAAAGTTGAATTAAATATTGGTATGAATACTTTATTTTGGTTCAGAGTCTTTTTTCACTATCACTGAATAGAAAAAAGTATATTGGATGAAAAATGAACCCCATTTTTTTAATGAAGTTTGCTACTGCAAATGTAAACAAGCAATAGCATGGACATTTCCCAAAGTGCATGAGAATCTTTCTATGAATGACAAACATGCGCTGTAGCGAAAAAAGTAGATCATCAATGGTCTTTTAAATTATTTCATTAAATTCTATTTAAATAGAAGGTTTTATTTTCATTGAACAATGTTTAAAAATAAAGTATCAACGACGATTTATGCAATTTTTAATACCCGCGATTATATTCCGAACGATTTTAATATTTCATTGAAGCAAACTTTCGTAAAAAATGTTTGAATTAATTTAAACTACGGATACATTATGAAATGCTTTACATAAAAATGTAAATATCAATTAAGCATTTGGAATACACATTGTAGTGAAGTTGGTAGACGTATTTATTGAAATTTGTATTAAGCATTTGGAATACACATTGTAGTGAAGTTGGTAGACGTATTTATTGAAATTTGTATTAAGCATTTGGAATACACATTGTAGTGAAGTTGGTAGACGTATTTATTGAAATTTGTATTAAGCATTTGGAATACACATTGTAGTGAAGTTGGTAGACGTATTTATTGAAATTTGTATTAAGCATTTGGAATACACATTGTAGTGAAGTTGGTAGACGTATTTATTGAAATTTGTATTGGCGTCTTAATCTCGATAATCATAGACATAAAATACAAATTAAAAAAACACACCGCAATAACCGCCAGATATCAACTCGGTATGCTGGATACGTTGGACTGTTTACTGACATATCCAACATGTTTGCAAATTAATACAAAAACACTAATTCTGTATAATTACCTAAACAACATGAAACATAGAAGATTAAGCACCTGCTTGAAAGAAGGTCAGAAACCGTTATCTATAATTGGATTAGGAAATGTCTGATAAAATAGGAAATACAGCCGCATTCATATTTTTCGTGTCAGTTTTTAACATTAAAAGTATCTATTTGATATCTAATAACATCGATTAGAAGGTATTAGAACTGTATCAAGAGCAGGTATTGAGATGTATGCGTTATTGACTCCATTTATCAGGTTATCCATCAGTTACAGTTTCAATCTTTTTCTGGTATTTCGTGTTTGTGTGCATATATCGATAATAACAACATTAACATTATAATATGCATGTGAATATCCATTTCATTATATGAATGTCTCTCGTAATGAGATATGTTCATACCGGTTCATTTCTTAGTGGAGCAAGACAATAAATTACAAGTACAACAACTTTCAACCACAAAATGAGTTTTAAATAACATAAACAGTGATTGCATCATTTGTTTCGCCCTGTACCAGAAATAATATTGGCTACCCTTACAGATGTAAAACCAGTCACCGGTATACATTCATTTTCTTTAGAGATGTAAAACCAGTCACTGGTATACATTCATTAGCCATCCGTACAGATGTAAAACCAGTCACCAGTATACATTCATTAGCCTTACAGATGTAAACCCAGTTACCGGTATACATTCATTAGCCTTACAGATGTAAAACCAGTCACTGGTATACATTCATTAGCTATCCTTACAGATGTAAAACCAGTCACTGGTATACATTCATAAGCCTTACAGATGTAAAACCAGTCACTGGTATACATTCATTAGCCTTACAGATGTTAAACCAGTCACTGGTATACATTCATTAGCTATCCTTACAGATGTAAAACCAGTCACTGGTATACATTCATTAGATATCCTTACAGATGTAAAACCAGTCATCTGTATACATTCATTAGCCTTACAGATGTAAAACCAGTCACTGGTATACATTCATTAGCCTTACAGATGTAAAACCAGTCACCGGTATACATTCATTAGCCTTACAGATGTAAAACCAGTCACCGGTATACATTCATAAGCTATCCTTACAGATGTAAAACCAGTCACTGGTATACATTCATTAGCTATCCTTACAGATGTAAAACCAGTCACCGGTATACATTCATTAGCCTTACAGATGTAAAACCAGTCACTGGTATACATTCATTAGCTATCGTTACAGATGTAAAACCAGTCACTGGTATACATTCCTTAGCTATCCTTACAGATGTAAAACCAGTCACCGGTATACATTCATTAGCCTTACAGATGTAAAACCAGTCACTGGTATACTTTCATTAGCTGTCGTTACAGATGTAAAACCAGTCACTGGTATACATTCATTAGCTATCCTTACAGATGTAAAACCAGTCACTGGTATACATTCATTAGCTATCCTTACAGATGTAAAACCAGTCACTGGTATACATTCATTAGCTAGCCTTACACATGTAAAACCAGTCACTGGAATACATTGATTAGCTATCCTTACAGATGTAAAACCAGTTACTGGTATACATTTATTAACCTTACAGATGTAAAACCAGTCACTGGTATACATTCATTAACTATCCTTACAGATGTAAAACCAGCCACTGGTATACATTCATTAGCTTCAAGTTCAGTAAGCCCAGAGTACGATCCATCAGTTTATGTACAGAGGATAGGCTATGTAGATATAGTCCTTACAGATGTAAAACCAGCCACTGGTATACATTCATTAGCTTCAAGTTCAGTAAGCCCAAAGTACGATCCATCAGTTTATGTACAGAGGATAGGCTATGTAGATATAGTCCTTACAGATGTAAAATCAGCCACTGGTATACATTCTTTAGCTTCAAGTTCAGTAAGCCCAGAGTACGATCCATCAATTTATGTACAGAGAAAAGGCTATGTAGATATAGTCCTTACAGATGTAAAACCAGCCACTGGTATACATTAATTAGCTCCAAGTTCAGTAAGCCCAGAGTACGATCCATCAATTTATGTACAGAGGATAGGCTATGTAGATATAGTCCTTACAGATGTAAAACCAATCACTGGTATACATTCATTAGCTTCAAGTTCAGTAAGCCCAGAGTACGATCCATCCATTTATGTACAGAGGATAGGCTATGTAGATATAGTTTTCCATTGGCGTGGAATATTTGGCTGCAAAATCATTGTGCCATCAATGACTGATTTGACGTAAATTTACCAACTCCATATGTATTCCATAGCATGATTACGACCCGCATCAATACATGAAAACAACTGACATCTCTATGCAGTTCCACAATTCATTAAAGGCCAAACTAGTAGGTTATTATGTTTTCAATAATATCGAGATAGATCGACTTTATCAATAAGCTTTCCTTTATAAATCAATAAACCAATGACACTAATTATATTCTGTGCAACTTCATCAGCTGTAACTTTAAATTATAAATGTTCTTGTAGCATTGTACCAAGATAAGTATATGCATGTTTTCATTACAACGATACAATGCACAGTCAGTCTTAGGAGCTGAGTTTGGTCAGAAATTGTATTGAATAACTCTTGTTTTTACCAATAAACATATTCATTAAATCACACCAATCAGGTTGTAACAGCAAAAATCAATTATATGAATAGTTTCATAACCGCCAATGGTATGGCATCAGCGTCATGGATATATATGGTAAATGCCTTGATAGTGTGTTTACGGAGCGCTCGCCGTAGTTTAGTTTGTATATTTAAATCTGGTTGTTTACAAATAATTGCCTCCATATATATATCATACATTGTCAATGTGCTTCTGAAAAGGTAAAAAAATCGGAAATTCCGTTGTTGTGATTTCAATTATTTCCCTTTATGAATCCATAACTGGATCCTATTTATATTATGCTATCAGTTCATGTATTAAATTGTTCGTCCAGTACAGATATGTTGCACGCAAAACCATGTATATAAGTCATGAATGACAACAAATCTACTGGGTTGAAAGAGGCCTTGATATTGTGTCTATGGTTAACATTGTAGCTAGGCGCGCTCGCCGTAGTCTCTGTACATTTATGTCTAGTTGTTCACAAAGAATTATCTCCACATATATCTCCCATATATATAAATATATATATGGGAGAGATAGTAAATAAATTTATTAATTAACACATCCAAACAATGCTGAATTCTTTAAAATTATTTAAAAACCGAAGTGCTTTCGGAATATATATTGCCTCATCCAGGGGATGAAAATGAAAAGATCAATAATGATAATCTTTAAAATGTCAAATAACGATTACGATGATAAAAAAAAATAAAAGTATGAAAAAATCCCAATAAACTATTAATAGAATTGTGAAAACGTTCACAAATTATGAAGCCTTTAGGAGCGTATATACTATACACAAATAAAAGGACGAAGTTTTTTTATGAAAGATACCATGTTTTAAGTAAAATACGCCGGTAAAATTCGACTTGTGCTGCGTAAGATGTGAAACGCAAATATATATATATATATTGTCATTATTAACAAATATTTCAGTAGTAATGCTATTCAAATTAAAGCCAAAACGTCGATGAATAGCTCATTATAAGATGAGACACAACATGTCTTTATCCACAATGTACATTAAACTACTCTATTATTTTTTACTCCAACACGTATCGAAACGTATACGTTAAGTGACCTTACAAAAAGAAGCATTTTAGCAAAGATACTATTGTCAGATGAAAATCTTGTCCAAGGTTTGTCCCTTTTTTAAATAATCATAAGCTGTTTTATGATATATATGCTAGTTATAACGATGTTTATTTATCACAAAAATTGTGTATTTCTCAAGTTTAATGAGGCTTTAAAGGCCAACAACTATAATATTGATAAACATTGACTAGATAATCGGTCCTGACTCTCCAAACTGGGGACCGTTACATACATGTAGCAGTGACATACCAGGCCTCCGCCGATTGATCTGTTCACTTGCTTAAACAAAAGTTGAATTAATAAATGTATAAGCGTGCTATGAATTGTGAGACAGGCAGAAAAAAGCCTAGTTTTTACATTAGAGTATAAAAGACGCGAGTCGTGAGATGACGGATAGAAGAATACAAAGTTGAAAACAGAGACCTCGTTAATTACAGAGGTGATATGAAGAATAAATGAAAGAAATGTCTTTACCCAAGTTGTTTGATAAAACAAATTACATCCGTTATAATTCATTATTGAAATATTAATCTCGTTGGCAAAAATAATAGTATAACATAAAATCATAATGACTGGTTATTCTAGCTCATCTTGTCGATGAAGAAATCATGACTGAACAACTCATTATTTTCCGTTTTGTTTCTTTTCATATTATTCGCGAATGTTTTAGTATAATCATTATATAGACTGGTCGTGATATGCAGATTAAACATATTTTATTTCAAATATTTTGAAATGGGGTTGGGTCACAAGTTCTTCCAACTTAGATTCGGCCCTCCCTCTACAAGAAACAAAAATACAGTGTATAACAGAACTAATTACATGTTTATACAATTATAAACAATTTAAACAAACAGTAGGTGACCGAGTGAGAGAACGAAAGAGTGAGGTGGTGAAAGAGATAGAGAGAGGGAGAAAGAAAGAAAGAGAGAGAGATTTTATAAGCAGATAAACAAAGAAGAAATAAATATAGGATTAACTTTTCTTGTCTCCACTTATAACAGAAATTCTCAGATATTATAACTTTGTATTTGGACACGACACACAAGCACACAAATAGGTGCTGATTTTCATCTTAATATATAATAATTTTTAAAAGCAAAACCTTCATATAAATAAATATGGTACTATATTAGTCTCTTTTTGTATTGGCGTAAAAACATATTTTATAACAATTTATTTATTACAATTTGGCTAGTGAAGTTTAATGAAGAACGCGTTTAATTTTGTACATTACCTTTACATAACTAATTTACCTTCCAAATTATGACTATTTTTATTTATTCATTATTTATTTATTATTGTTATTATCTATTATTACTATAGCCATATTAATGTGTATCTTTAAAGAAAAGTATGTACAGCATCAACAATAGTTATGTTAACTTTTATAGATAGAGTTACACTTCCACTAAATAGTTTATTTATATTTAACGGATGTATTGCTCGTGTTGTTTGAAACAAGACGAGTCTTTGATTGCTATATCTAGGACATTTAAAGAAGTAGTGTTCAGCATCTTCTATAATTTCTTGATACTCACAGAACGGTGATGGATGCAGATGATTTCTTCGTAGGTCGGCATTTAGATTACTACAGTTGTTTCTGAGTCTTGCATGATAAACTGAGTCACATCGTTTGCCATGAGAATAATATGGTGATATTTTAAATTTAGTATTTTGGCGTAAGGATATTTTAAAGATTGAAAGTGAATGCACTGCTTTAAGATTGCCCTCAAGCTGATTCAAAAGAAAAATAGAAGATGGAATGCATGACTTTCGCATTATCTCTGTTCTACAATATTGAGTAGTATAATTGTCTCTGTTTCTAATGGGTATTCAGTTATGCACCAACTAGAGGTGGGAAAGGATCAATTATATAACTTGGAATTTTAGAATGGTATACATTATACATAAGTTAATATTTCTGAATTTCTATTTAAATATTTCCCATCCCCATTCATTATAAGTTTTTGAATAGATACTGGAAGGGTTAGTTCCGTGACAATTGGTGCTGCTTCGTTTTGTAGTTTATCTATTGAGCCTGTGAGGTGCACTGTGCAATCATCCCAGACCAATGAGGAATACTCTAGAATTGGGCGCACATACGATATATACATTTGATTGAGTGCATTTCTTCCAATAGTGAATTTTAAACGTCTCATAATGTGTATTCTCTTGGAAAGAGAAAGTAATACGTTTTCTATGTCTTTTGACCAATTACCATCACGGCTTAAAGTAACACCAAGATGTTTATGAGAATTAACAAATTGTAAAGAAGTATTTTCAAATATAATATTAGGTAGTCTATCAGGTTTTCTTAAAGAGTAAAACATTGCTTCAATTTTGTTCGGATAAAAAATCACCATCAATTGTTAAGACCATTCAGCTATAATATCAAGATCATAGTTTATGATACCTTCAAGATCCTGGGTAGAAATTGCAGAATAAAATAAGGAGCTATCGCCCGCATACAACATAGTAAAACTTAGTAGTAAATCAATAATATCGTTAACACCGGCATTTATATACTAAAGAGTTGGTTCTGATGATTTGATAACAACACGTTGAGATCTGTGTTTCAGATAACTTGATAACCAATATAGTTTTGAACCATTTATGCCAATTTTTTAATTCCGAAGAGCCCTTGCTGTCAGACACGATCAAAAACTTTCGATATGTCACAGAGTACTATGCAAGAAAAGTGTTTGCTATCAAAGGTTTTGCAGATATGATGACAGAATTGTTGTTGAATGGTTTGGTAGCATTCCTGATTGATATTTATGCAATAAATTATTTGTAAGAAAATTGTACATGTGTTTAAAAAATATTCTTTTAAATATCTTACCACAACAACTAAGTAAAGAATTTGATCTATAGTTTGAAACTATTGCCTTGTCATCGTTTTATTATATTGGTGTAACATTTGCTATCTTCAAAACATCAGGCTAAATCCCTTCATTCAGAGAGTAGTTTAAAAGTTTGGCTAAAGGTTTAAAGATGGGTTTTGTTCGCCTTTAAACATCTTCATGGCCACATGCTTTAATTATATTAAGTGTCTTTAAATGTCAGATACACCATTTTCTGAAATAACAAATTTGTTTTTGGTGTAAATACTGGAAGTTGGACATTTATCTCGTCTTGGGTCGATATAGATGTAAATTAACCATTTAGGTGCTCGGCCGTCTCTTTGCAAGAGGTTAAAAAATCTTTAGTGCCATTTATATTTGTTTTACAAAGAGGTGGAATTGAAAATGAAGAGTCTGATTTTTATTTACAAAATGTCTAATATTTTCAAGAAACCTCTTTTATTGTTCAACTGTAAATCGTTAAATGAAATTTCAAAATTATTTTTAAAAAAAATTCTTTAACTTATTTTTTAATTTTATTGTCTTTGTTTCTATATTGCTTATATTCATACCAATCATTTGTCTTACCTGATTTATTTGCACTTTTCTTTAGTCAGTCCATTTCTCTTAAATATTTTATAACTGCGAATCGTACCAATGCCTGTCGTTTGGACGAACAGTTACTAATTTAGATGGTATGCAAGTTTTAACCTTTTCAATAAATATATATGTAAACTTGTCACGAGCAGTTGATTAAGCAGCCTTAATCATATGATTGAACTTGATCATAAAGAAGATTAAAATTTGCAATGTTGAATAACCATATTTGTCTTTTATATGTAGAATTTAGCATGTACGGGAATGCTTATAGTTTATATGTTGCTTTAAGATCACTTATTTTAGCTTGAACTTCTATAGTACAAGCATAACTGTATGGCATATCATATGGCACGATGATTGGATCAAGAATGGCTAGATTTCCGGTGGGTTCATTTATAGTATTGATAAGTGAGTTTAAGGTTAATGTATCTTTCACGTTATGGAATGAGTTGAGAAGGTTTTCATTAAAATCACCAAGCAGGACGACATTTTTAGAAGTTTTATAGGCCTTCTCAATATTTACATGCAGGTTATTTAAAAACGTTGTATCTGCAGTTTTGGGACTATAGAACACACCTAATAGTATTTCATTTTTGATTTTGACATTTATCCAAATTGATTGGTTACAAAATATTTCCAAGTCATTTCGCTAAGAATGAATAATACTATTTGAAACATAAACAAATATCCCCCCTCCAGGATTAAAACTGTCCTTCCAGCAAAATATATCAAAATTCTCATTTAGTATCAAAGAGTCATTTGGTATCTGTTGTCAAGGTGAATTTCAGTAAAACAAAGAATATCATGGTCTAAAAGGTTTTCTACAATAAAAGTTATTTCTAATACTTCTAATATTACACTGTAAAATCGATAAAATGTGTGTACCGTTTGTGGGTCCGGGATTGCTTTTTATGTCTCCTGCATTCAAAAGGAGCAGTAATAAAACTATCTTAAAATCAACTTTATCAACAAAATCATTCAAATTTGTATACACAACAGAGATAAATCTGAGTATACTGTCTAATAAAATCAATATACTCAGTGTTGTTTAAATACGTTTATGTAAAATAACCTTAAAAAACCGGCTGTTATACAGAGATCTCTTAAATACATTAGTTTGTCCCTTGATTTTTCTAAGACTCTTTTCTAACGCTCTTTTTTAAAAAAATCTTTAAATTATATTGTTTTTTTTTCATAAAATATTTTGTTTTTGTTTTTCAAACAATATTCTGTAATATTTCATGTTCATTCTGTACCTGTGACACGCCTTATTTTCAATTGTGTGTGAATGTGTGTAAATTGAAATGTTTGTGCCGCCGGTAATGGTCGAAGACGGTAGTGGTTGAAGATTAACACTTGTTGTAAAGTTCAGCCATTGTTTTTCGATTTGTTACTCGTTAAACGTAATTATACAACATAAACATGCAGTTAGGTAAGAACAGTATTTACACTTCCATATAAATATATAAGTGTAACAGGAGCAAATTTTGTAAAAATGCATAGAATGTCAGCAGATATGCGCTATAGTAACATAGTACAAAGTTGCATAGTCACTGCTAATTAACATACGTGTCTAAAGATGTAATTGTTGCTGTAAAAGTTAAAATGATAACAAGTTAGTCAGAAGTCCTGTTTCAGCATAAGTGTTATGCACTTCTGTAGAATCCGCGCGTCTCGCCTAGCGGCCGAAACCGCTGTATTACTAAGAACTACATTGTGAATGTAAAATTGAAGAACGGAACTTGAGTACGCTGCGACAAACTCCTAACCCATTAACTCATATTTCATAACTAAAAAGTGTTATATGCTCTTTAAGAAAATTACCATGTAACTTACACATGTGACCTAAATTAATCAATTAAAAACAATATTTTTTGGCGGGTCTTTCAACCTTAGTAACATTTCCCTAGTTATAAGTTTTGAATGGATAATAGCCGCATGGATTAAATGTAAATCTGGTGGCTTGGCTTTCAAACAAGAACAGATAAATTAATAAAGTTGTCATCACATGTATGATAAGGCCTATAGATTAAAATAAACGGATTAAAGTGTAGGCTAATAAAACAAGTTCATCGAAACATGAGTTTACATAAATAATTATACTTATTTTAAATAAAACGATTTCCATATCAGTTCACTGTAAGATAAACTTACAGGTGTACCACATATAACAACGAAATATCCTAAGCTCATAACAAAAACAAACAATTTTCTACCTGAACAGTCGTGAAATGACTGACTGAAGATACTGCAAACATACTGAGACACTTGCTAAAATATTACAAACTAAAACTTAATTATGCACAATACAAATGCGCGCGATCACGCACCCATAAACAACACATTTTGAACAACAAATTTAAGGGGAGACTACCGTTACATGGGATATGTATATATTAATTTATTTGTTAATTTTTATGTCCACAAACGGATACAACGATAATCATACAACTTGAACATATCAGGGGTATTTTTGCGATACTTACAAGGTTTCATTAAAAAAGAGCGACTATAATTCAGATCTCACACAGTTAAATGCGTTCTTTTTAATGAATATAGAATAAGGTTTTGGATTTCCACGATTGAAAAATCAACATGGTCTATTTTACTTCTTTCTATAGCACATACAATACACAATAACTGATGGGATGACAACTTGTTTTTATAAAGACAGTGCAGAGACACCTATCAGAGAGCGCAACTGTGAAAAGAGACGTAAAAACAGTTGATTTCACGAAACCAATTCGGTAAACTGCATTTCGTTTTTTTCCGGAAATTTGAAATTTTGTTATTGTATCTTTACGATTCTGTCGGTAACTAGGCAGTTGGATCAATTCATATGACTGATGTTGTCAATATTTTGACGGGGCTTTATCACGTAGACAACAGCGATATTAAAGGTTCGCCTTATGACTATTACTGAAGCGGAATAAACACGTGTTTACAAAAAAATAAAATGCAGAACACAGTGCTATCTTATATAAGATTGCTTTATAAAAAATATATTATTTAACATTTTATCCTAAATTATCGAACATTTGTTACCTCTGTAATATTTCATGTTCATATTGTTATTGCAATTTTTATTATTGATTATCGTATTTTTATTCATAAAACGTATTTTTATGTTATTTCAATTCATTATATTATTCATCCAGTTTGTATGTAAATGTGTTTATGTTTTGTATATGTTCACATGAGCCTATGGTTCTCATCTCATTCAATCTGAATAAAAATTCTGTACCTGTGACACGACTTATTTTTAATTGTGTGTGAATGTGTGTAAATCTTTTGAACGTATACCCATTATAATTCCTATACAAGTAATTGCATCACTTATTTTTAAAAAAGCTATATTGTAACAGAGCATAAGTGTTGGGTAGGTCGAAAAAAAAATTATTATTATTAAATAAGCACTACATTGACAATGCCATGCCCCCACAAGCGGAAATATCAAATTCAGTTATTTTTAATTGTTTCAATAAAAATAACGATCTTATGGGGTTTCATTTATGAAATTACCACGTGTAATGTTTAATTGTTTTAATCGATGAAATTAACGAAAAATAAGTCACGGAAAATTGTCTATATTTAATTTAATAAAAAAAACATAAAATATAATCAAATGTTATAATTATAAGTACATTTCATAAAATCTAAAATAAAACAGTATTCGTAGAAACACCAAACTGACTGAGATACAGAGCGAATGATCCACTGGCTTTTAATCAAGGATCAACAACATTACAGCATTTGTTAAGATTTGGTTTTTAGTCATATTCAAATTATCAACAATATTTTACTCGTGGTAAGGTATACTTTTTTTACTCGTGGTGATATATCAATCATATTTTATTCGTGAATTGTGTCCTTAGCGGCCGCGTGGTCTAGTGCGCCGTGTCAAGATCACTAATCTCTTATCACTAAGGCTCGAGCTCTGGTCGCTGCAAAAATGTTATGTAAGAAAATGTGCCAGTTACTTGCGCAAAGATGGTGATTATACTCAGACTCAGGAAACGGACTTCAGGTCATGAAGGAAATGTAAACAAATTGTATAGTGAAAAGTTTGGTAAAATTTTCTAAATAACTCGGACATTTTATATTCCAAAAAACTGGATATATCTTAATCGCAAACATTGGTTAATATCAATTAAAATCTGAACTTTGAAACTTTGAAACTAAATGAAATATTTGAGAAGGAAATTATAAACATGTAAACGTACAAAGAAGGGTCGAATAATTAGTGATACAATGGACTAAAGCAGTGTAAACATGAACGACATATAAACTAGTTTTCCACTATATATTGATTTTTACCAATGTCAGCGATGCACAGTTATTAAAACCGGTTACGGCCAATTTATCCAAAATCTATACCGTTGACCAAAAGTTATGTCAAACGTCGAAGTAAATGAGAAGGAGAGAAACCGATCAGAGCAGTTTAATCCAAGCGACAAGCTTAACAATAACCTCAGATAAACACAAAAAGAAAAAGGCCACAAAAACAAACAAAATGTAAAAAGTAAACGAAGCGGAAGGTGCCAAATCTGAAATAACCTTGGATTGTCTCAGTAAACAGCTGATAGACATGAATGAAAAGCTATCGAATGTAATGGCCAAGGACGACCAAGGCTTAAAAACGTTGATAATTAGCACACTCAAACAAATGAAAGGTTATTTATTAGAATCAGTTTTCAAAAGAATAGAAATTTTGGAAGGAAAACTATTCGAAAAAGAAAACGAAGTAAATGCATTAAGATCAAGGGTTACAGCACTAGAAAAAGAAATATGCGAGAGAAAAATTGAAAAGTGTGATCTTTCTGATGAAAAAGACAAAGTAAGTCTGAAAGCTGAAGAAAAAAATCAATGACTTAGAGCAGTATGGAAGAAGAAATAATATCAGAATAGATGGAGTAGTTGAAAAAGAAAACGACATCGCTTGTGGTTTAAACCCTTAACGATAAATTATGTAAACTAAATTTAAAAAGAGACGATATAGATGTGGCAGATAGGTTGGCCAAGAAGAAGGCAGGAGGGAAACGACAAATAATCGTCAAATTTGTTTCAAGGATGAAAATGGGAAAGTGTCATGCGAGACAAGAAAGTTTTTAAGGGATCTGGTAGACCTAACATACACAAATAAACTGGTTCTAGCATGTCTAAAAAAAACTTCCGGATGAAATAGAATCTTCCTGGTCTATAAATGGATAGAGAACAAGAACACCCTAGATGGCGACACTATCCAGCCCCCCCCCCCTCCCCCCCCCACCCCACCAAACTACAATTATATCATATCAAATAGATAAACGCGCGCAACTCGAGCAACAGCTAGATAGAAACACTATGACTATAAAATTTGTGTAACACTGTCATTTTTTTTAAAAGTTCATTTAACGTAGTGCGTAACTTTCAACGTAAGGCATATATACAATATCTATAAATTGATGTGATACCATCTGTATAACAAGGCGTTTAGTTTTGTTTATGAAACACATATGTTGTATAGGGCAGGTCCGGGTTGATATAGACACCTTTCATTGCTTATTTTTGTACGTAAACATATAAGTGTGTGCAGTAATGAATTGCTGGTATAAAAATGTGAAACATATGATAGATAAATTAAAAAAAAATCATAAGAGGAATGTGTGTGTGTGTGTGTGTGTGTGTGTGTGTGAAAGTAAGTTTATATGTATGTATAAATGCATATGTGTATGTATGTGTTTGTATATGTATATAGTGTGTGTAAAACTAACACTTTGTACTCCTGAGTAAATTTTTCAAAATTGGTCGGTGTTGGTTTTGAAATGTATTTCACATTATAGATAAATACGGAGAAGAACTAATTGTTGACCTAAAAATACTGTTTGTAAATTGTTTAAAATAATACATTTTTTTAAGTACATGTAAGTGTATGTGTATATATGGGTGTATATGGATATGTGGTGTATTTGTGTATATATCTGTAGGTATGTGTTTGTATGTGTATGTATGTATGTATATGTGTGTGTGTGTGTGTGTGTGTGTGTGTGTGTGTGTGTGTGCGTGTGTGTATGTATGTATGTGTATGTATGTATGTGTGTATGTATGTGTGTATGTATGCATGTGTGTATGTATGTATGTATGCATGCATGCATGCGAGCGAGCTAGCGTGCGTGCGTGTATGTATGTATGTGTATATGTATATGTGTATATATGTATGTATGTATGTTTATATGTGTGTATGTATGTGTGTATGCATGTGTATGCCTGTATTCATATGCATATATAGATAACATTATTGGCTGCCAAATGCGAGCTGGCTTGTAGATAATATTTCGTAGAACGATTTGTGAGTGACGAAGGACTTTTTGTTTCGTTATTCTATTCGGAATACTGCATAATAGTGTGTGTGTGTGTGTGTGTGTGTGTGTGTGTGTGTGTGTGTGTTAAAATAATTAACATTGTATATTCAGTTCTGTTTATTACATGTTTTTGTCTTAGTTTTGTTTAAAAGCTATTTGGAATTTTTATATAACACATTCGACCCAAAAACAACTGTTTACTATTTTTCTCCATGAACTTTCTTTTTGTTATAATTCTATATTTTCTGTCCCTTTCCTCTTCTATAAGCAGCTATGCACACCACTATAGTGAAATATGTGTTTTATGTTATTTTTGTATCTTCGATTTTAATCAATTCATCATTAAGTCATGAGTTTAAACAAAGGATCTTTTAATGTTAGAGGTTTAGGTAACAAACAAAAACGAAAGCATATATTCCAATGGTTAAAAAACCTGCATTTTTCTATATGTCTTCTACAAGAAACACATTCCATACCTAGCAATTTGAATTGTTGGCAACAAGAATGGGGTAGTACTATTTATATAAGTGTTTAAAGAAACAACAGTGAAGGTGTGTGTATTCTTATTAGCAAAAATGTAGAGAACAATTTTCTAGACTATTATACCAGGAATATTGCAAGCTATTTAACTAGAAATAGACAAACATGAATTTATAATTATAAACTTATATGGACCAAATACTGACGACCCAGTTACATTTAAACAACTAAACCAGTTATGTTGCAAAACAATGATACATCCTTTATAATCGGTGGGGACTTTAATACCATTTTAGAAACGAATATAGATAAAATAAAATGGTCAACAAAATCTCATAACAAATGCAGATCTTCATTGAAATCAATTATGGAGGTACATGACCTGTCAGATATATGGAGTTTGAAGCATCCACATACCCGTAGATATACTTGGCATTCTTACAATAAACCTCCGATATTTTGTCGACTTGATTATTTTCTTCTTTCAAGCAAATAAAAAAATAACGTTATTTCATGTCATATCAAACCTGGTTTTAAGTTAGATCATGCAATCGTTAATATCAATTAAGATTTTAAAAACAAATCAAGAGGCCAAGGTTACTTTAAAATAAATAATAGTCTACTTCTACTAACGGAATATCAAGAAAAGATTCGCAAAACTATAAATGATACAATAGAAATTTATAAAATTTCGAATCCAAACACTTTGTGGGAGATTATAAAAGGCAATATAAGAAACGAAACAATAAAATATGCATCGTATAAAAAAAAACGAAAATGATCAAGAAAATAGATTAAAAACTGAAATTGAGTTAATAGAATCAAAAATTATACTTTCTGAAAAAAAAAATAGAAACATTTTTACAAGAATTAAACACACAATACAATTAGAACTTAACAATATCATTGAAAATAAACTTAATGGAATCATCTTACGAGCAAAAACAGAAAGAGTAGAGCATGACGAAAAAAACAGCAAATATTTTTCAAATTTAGAGAAAAAGAAATCGGAAAGCAAAATAATATCACATCTTAATAAAAATGGCAGAGTTTTATCAAAAACCAAATATATATTAGATTGAACAATACAAGTTTTACAGTAAGTTTTATTAAAAAATGGAGCCAAAACTTTGAAAATTAACTTTATGAACCCTTTAATAGATAAACTTACTGAAACAGACAAACACAAATGTGAAGGCCATCTTACAGAGCAAGAGTGTGCATCTGCTCTAAAAGATATGAAAAATGAGAAAAGCCCTGGTTCAGACGGATTAACAACAGAATTTTACATAATCTTCTGGAATGATTTAAAAGAATTTCTCCTTAACACATTAAACTACTCTTTCAATAATGGTTCTTTAACCGATTTACAAAAACAAAGTTTTATTACATTAATGCCTAAAGAAAAAAAAGAACCCTCATTACTTGGAAACTGGCGACCTATAAGTCTTTAAAATACTGACTACAAAATTGCAAGTAAATCTATAGCCAACCGATTTAAATCCGATTTATCAACAATTATAGATTCTTCACAAACGGGATTCATAAAAGGCCGATATATAGGAGAAAATATAAGACTTATTTTTGAAGTTTTGATCATGTCGATAACGAAGGATTACCATCCTTGCTATTCTTTTCTGACTTTGAAAAAGCATTTGACAGTATAGACAATATGTTTCTAAAAAGATCATTGCAACATTTCAGTTTTGGAGGATCTTGTATTGAATGGATAGATGTTTTTTTTATTATGATATAAATAGTTCAGTAATTAACAACGGACATATGACTAATTTTTTGCCTATTCATCGATGTGTTAGACAAGGCTGCCCTCTGTCCCAATATTTATTTATTATTTGTATTGAACTGCTTTCTTATGAGATATCAATAAATCCTAATATAAAAGGGATAACCATAGCTGGGAATGAAATAAAAAATACTTATACTTATTTTTGCTGATGACGCCACTTTTCCAACTGATGGTTCTAAGAAATCGTTCGAAACCCTTATATATACTTTGGATGAGTATAGCAACGTTTCTGGTTTAAAGCTTAACATCTCTAAATGTAATATTTTCAGGGCAGGGTTATTGATAAATTAAAATATATAGCAAATAAAAACTTAAACTGGTCCTCCGAACAATCAAAAGCACTTGGAATGGTTTTCTGCACAAACAAAAATGATCTGTTTAAATTAAATTTACTACCAAAAATCGAGTCATTCAAAAATTGTTTAAAGAGCTGGCAACACAGAAAACTTACACCTCTTTGGAAAATTACCGTCGTCAAATCTTTTGCACTTCCAAAATTAATATATCCACTTACTGTCTTGCCAAACCCTTCAAATAATATAATAGCTGAACTATCTGATATAATGTTTAAATTTATTTGGGACAACAAACTCTATAAAATTAAAAAATCAACAATAACTCAAAACTATGAAAAAGGAGGATTAAAAATGATTGATTTACTCAAATTTGTTCATTCTTTTAAAGCATGTTGGATAAAACGCTTACTCGATGAAAATAACGGGACATGTAAACATATATATTCATCAACTAGAAAAATTTGGTGGCACATTGGAAGATATACAAAAACTATTTCCGAAAAATATATTCATTCAAAATATACTTGTTGCATGGGGAAAAATAAATGAAGCAAATGATAGTAAAATGGTTGAAAAATCAGTTATATGGAATAACTCTGATTTAAATGTGAATAATACAACTTTTTTTTATAAAAAATGTTCTGACAAAGGAATTAAGTATTTTGAACATATATTTGATTACAGAATTAAACAATTCTATTCATTTGACTTTTTCTCATTTCTCTATGGTATTCCAAGGACTCACTTTCTCAAATATTTATCCTTAATCTCAAGTATACCAAGCGCATTGAAAACAAAACTTAGCAACGAAAAAATAAATGTTATAAACACAAACGACATGATAAATAAATTAAAACAAACAAAACATGTGAATAAACTATTATACAACCATCAGCTAAATAATGAAAAACATGATGATATTATCCAGCAACAAAAATGGACGGAACTCTTTGTAAATGAAACATTAAAATGGAGTGAAATATACTATATGCCCATATTTCAACAACTCATACAAAATTAAGAAACTGCCAACACAAATATATTCTTAGAATTGTAGCAAAAAACACTAAACTGTTTAAATATAAAATAGTGAATTCAAACTTATGTGACTTTTGTAACATGGACATAGAGACAGTAAATCATTTATTCTGGGAATGCCCTATTACACAGCACTTTTGGTCAAACTTAAAAATGTTATTAACTAATATGAGCACTCCCATAGAACTCTAAAAAATATTACCTTCGATATTCTTGGAAATCATAAAAACAAAAACGCCTTGAACTTTATTATTATTTGTACAAAGTATTATATATATACAAACAAATGTAAGAAAACCATTCCAAGCTACGCCAGTTTTCAAATTTACCTAAAAAATCGGATTGAAATTGAAAAAGAAATAGCTTTGAAATACGATAAATTTCACTATTTTACAAATAAATGGAGATTTTTCATCCTTAACAACTGATTCGTTATGAACACAAAAATCTAACTTAAATAAGATTCATTCTGAGATCTCCTCCATCGATAAAACTTTTTATGTAACATGAAATGTGTTGAAAATAAAATTATTTGGGAACAATGAAATTGGCATACCCGCATTCGAAATCACTTCAGTATTTACTCGATGAAGTAAAAACAAAAACTTAGTTCATTGTGTTTCACCATCGTACATCATTAACACATAACACACGATTTTCTATATACATTTATTTCTTACATTGTTACAACTGTCATTTTAAACTTTAATGAATTCTATTTAACACATGTGCCGTTTCTAAAATATAGTTCAAAATACTATTCAGAGTACGCTCCCATTTTAGTTTCGGTTCCTACTTTAACATCAACCATTATCTCTAAAGTTCCTGCAAGTTAATCCGCATTTCTACAACACCCAACCATCTAAAAGCCATCCTAACAGCTGGTCTCCCTAATGTTAACTGACTTAATTTTATATGACTGTACACCTCGCCTGTCCTTAGTCAACTGCTCTTCCCAGAAGTAAAAACTCATCTCTTTTAAAACTTGTATCTTGAGAATAACTTCCGCTAATCGTCATGATTTATCAGTATACTTCCTGCATAGATGTCGCTAATTGCCCATAAAATATGTTAACAATTCTATTTTTAGAATTGTTAACATGCGAATCTTTGACAGTGGCATCTATCAAAAGATCAAACTAATTAGTATCTTCAATTTAATCTAAATGATTTCACTTATAACGTGCCTTATATATCAGTGTTATTTTGGGTTTAAGTTTTACATTATTAAACAAAATAGAATACAATAATTAATAATTGAAGTAGGCTGACAATAACACAATTGAAAACGACTATTTCACGCCGCAGACACATGATATGATACCAGACCCAGTCACATTATACAGACTCCTGGCACACCAAGCCTAGAACCATCCAAGTCACATTATACAGACTACTTGCAGACCAAGCCTAGAACCATCCCAGTCACATTATACAGACTCCTGGCACACCAAGCCTAGAACCATCCAAGTCACATTATACAGACTCCTGGCAGACCAAGCCTAGAACCATCCCAGTCACATTATACAGAATCCTGACACACCAAGCTTAGAACCAACCAAGTCACATTATACAGACTAGTGGCACACTAAGCCTAGAACCATCCCAGTCACATTATACAGACTCCTGGCAGACCAAGCCTAGAACCATCCCAGTCACATTATACAGACTCCTGGCAGACCAAGCCTAGAACCATCTCAGTCACATTATACAGACTACTGGCAGACCAAGCCTTGAACCATCCCAGTCACATTATACAGACTCCTGGCAGACCAAGCCTAGAACCATCCCAGTCACATTATACAGACTACTTGCAGACCAAGCCTAGAACCATCCCAGTCACATTAAACAAACTCCTGGCACACCAAGCCTAGAATCATCCAAGTCACATTATACAGACTCCTGGCATACCAAGCCTAGAACCATCCCAGTCACATTATACAGACTCCGCCTAGAACCATCCCAGTCACATTATACAGACTACTGGCACACCAAGCCTAGAACCATCCCAGTCACATTATACAGACTCCTGGCAGACCAAGCCTAGAACCATCCCAGTCACATTATACAGACTCCTGGCAGACCAAGCCTAGAACCACCCCAGTCACATTATACAGACTCCTGGCAGTCCAAGCCTAGAACCATCCCAGTCACATTATACAGACTCCTGGCACACCAAGCCTAGAACCATCCCAGTCATATTTTACAGACTACTGGCAGACCAAGCCTAGAACCATCCCAGTCACATTATACAGACTCCTGGCACACCAAGCCTAGAACCATCCCAGTCACATTATACAGACTCCTGGCAGACCAAGCCTAGAACCATCCCAGTCACATTATACAGATTCCTGGCACACCAAGCCTAGAACCATCCCAGTCACATTATACAGACTCCTGGCACACCAAGCCTAGAACCATCCCAGTCACATTATACAGACTCCTGGCAGACCAAGCCTAGAACCATCCCAGTCACATTATACAGACTCCTACCACACCAAGCCTAGAACCATCCCAGTCACATTATACAGAGAACTGGCAGACCAAGCCTAGAACCATCCCAATCACATTATACAGACTCCTGACACACCAAGCCTAGAACCATCCCAGTCACATTATACAGACTACTGGCAGACCAAGCCTAGAACCATCCCAGTCACATTATACAGACTACTGGCAGACCAAGCCTAGAACCATCCCAGTCACATTATACAGACTCCTGACACATCAAGCCTAGAACCATCCAAGTCACATTATACAGACTACTGGCAGACCAAGCCTAAAACCATCCCAGTCACATTATACAGACTACTGGCAGACCAAGCCTAGAACCTTCCCAGTCTCATTATACAGACTCCTGGCACACCAAGCCTACAACCATCCCAGTCACATTATACAGAGTCCTGGCAGACCAAGCCTGAAACCATCCAAGTGACATTATACAGACTACTGGCAGACCAAGCCTAGAACCACCCAAGTCACATTATACAGACTCCTGGCAGACCAAGCCTAGAACCATCCCAGTCACATTATACAGACTCTTGGCAGACCAAGCCTAGAACCATCCTAGTCACATTATACAGACTCTTGACACACCAAGCCTAGAACCATCCCAGTCACATTATACTTACTCCTGGCAGACCAAGCCTAGAACCATCCCAGTCACATTATACAGACTCCTGGCACACCAAGCCTAGAACAATCCCAGTCACATTATACAGACTACTGGCAGACCAAGCCTAGAACCATCCCAGTCACATTATACAGACTACTGGCAGACCAAGCCTAGAACCATCACAGTCACATTATACAGACTCCTGGCACACCAAGCCTAGAACCATCCGAGTCACATTATACAGATTCCTGGCACACCAAGCCTAGAACCATCCCAGTCACATTATACAGACTCCTGGCACACCAAGCCTAGAACCATCCCAGTCACATTATACAGACTCATGGCAGACCAAGCATAGAACAATCCCAGTCACATTATACAGACTACTGGCAGACCAAGCCTTGAACCATCCCAGTCACATTATACAGACTCCTGGCAGACCAAGCCGAGAACCATCCCAGTCACATTATACAGATTCCTGGCACACCAAGCCTAGAACCATCCTTGTCACATTATAAAGACTCCTGGCACACCAAGCCTAGAACCATCCTTGTCACATTATAAAGACTCCTGGCACACCAAGCCTAGAACCATCCCAGTCACATTATACAGACTCCTGGCACACCAAGCCTAGAACCATCCCAGTCACATTATATAGACTCCTGGCACACCAAGCCTAGAACCATCCCAGTCACATTATACAGACTCATGGCAGACCAAGCATAGAACAATCCCAGTCACATTATACAGACTACTGGCAGACCAAGCCTTGAACCATCCCAGTCACATTATACAGACTCCTGGCAGACCAAGCCTAGAACCATCCCAGTCACATTATACATACTACTTGCAGACCAAGCCTAGAACCATCCTAGTCACATTATACAGACTCCTGGCACACCAAGCCTAAAACCATCCCAGTCACATTATACAGATTCCTGGCAGACCAAGCCTAGAACGATCCAAGTGACATTATACAGACTCCTGGCACACCAAGCCTAGAACCATCCCAGTCACATTATACAGACTCCTGGCACACCAAGCCTAGAACCATCCCAGTCACATTATACAGATTCCTGGCAGACCAAGCCTATAACGATCCAAGTGACATTATACAGACTCCTGGCAGACCAAGCCTAGAACCATCCCAGTCACATTTTACAGACTACTGGCAGACCAAGCCTAGAACCACCCCAGTCACATTATACAGACTACTGGCACACCAAGCCTACAACCATCCCAGTCACATTATACAGACTCCTAGCAGACCAAGCCTAGAACCATCCCAGTCACATTATACAGACTCCTGGCACACCAAGCCTAGAACCATCCCAGTCACATTATACAGACTCTTGGCACACCAAGCCTAGAACCATCCCAGTCACATTATACAGACTCCTGGCAGACCAAGCCTAGAACCATCCCAGTCACATTATACAGACTCCTGGCACACCAAGCCTAGAACCATCCCAGTCACATTATACAGACTACTGGCAGACCAAGCCTAGGACCATCCCAGTCACATTATACAGACTACTGGCAGACCAAGCCTAGAACCATCCCAGTCACATTATACAGACTCCTGGCACACCAAGCCTAGAACCATCCCAGTCACATTATACAGACTACTGGCAGACCAAGCCTAGAACCATCCCAGTCACATTATACAGACTACTGGCAGACCAAGCCTAGAACCATCCCAGTCACATTATACAGACTCCTGGCACACCAAGCCTAGAACCATCCCAGTCACATTATACAGACTACTGGCACACCAAGCCTAGAACCATCCCAGTCACATTATACAGACTCCTGGCACACCAAGCCTAGAACCATCCCAGTCACATTATACAGACTCCTGGCACACCAAGCATAGAACCATCCCAGTCACATTATACAGACTCCTGGCAGACCAAGCCTAAAACCATCCAAGTCACATTATACAGACTACTGGCAGACCAAGCCTAGCCCCATCCCAGTCACATTATACAGACTCCTGGCACACCAAGCCTCTATATACGGAAATTTCTAATTCAGTATCTGAAGTGTTATTAATTGTATTCTTTATATTGTTCCTGCATAAATCTTTGATGTTTATATACTCGTAATTTACTATATGTTATCGGAATACTTATTTCCTTTAATAAATTTAATGTAGTCCTAGGTATGATGAATGCTTGGCGATGTGCTTTTTATTTTGTAATTAACTTCTTTGAACCAACCACGACATACCCACGTGTGATATGTTAATTTTATTATTTGTTTATATAATAATAATTTGGTTAACCTATTGTGTTCTTCATAATAAACTATATTTGTACCATCTCATATTTATTTAAGGATTGATTATAACGTTTGTATATATCTTAGTGAATTATCTAATAAAATAAGTTGACTGTTTCCAAGCGAACAGATCGCTTCAGTGCTCACTTGCAACTTCGACCATCGTGAACACTTCAGTTCTTACTTGCGGTTCGACTCAGGATAACAGACCGATTTAGTGCTCACTTGCGACTTCGACCATCGTGAACACTTCAGTTCTTACTTGCGGTTCGACATAGGCGAACAGATCGCTTCAATACTCACTAGCGACTTCGATCCTTGTGACCACTTCAGTGCTCAAATCGATAAAATCAAATCAATATAAGACTTCACAACAATATACTCTATTATTTAATCTATGATGTATTTACATTGTACTCGCTTGTGGCAATTTCTTATCTTATATGTTTTTGTAATAAATGTATATATTTTTCAAACTGTTTCCAGTATTTTTTAAACTTGATTTCCAACCTTGTGAATTTTCGTGGAATGTTCAAAAGTTGGAGAGGGTTAATTTATTCGGTGAGCTGGTGTTTATTCTAAGGTCTTCCTTTCTCCAAAACCCGAACTAGATACTTTATATAACATGTAATGTTTAACATCTTAAATAATGGCGTTAACCCCATTAGCGCACAAACTACGCAATAGATCAATTATTGCAGCTGTTCTATGAGGTTGTTTTCTATCGGCTGTAGAACCGTTAATTAACCTCGTAGTACATCCCTGTTACAAAACACAGTGCAGTTAATATCACTCACAACTTTAATGTTGAAGTTAGTGTACAGATAAACGGCTGGCCTATATTAAGGATATTAAAGGAAAATTACATGAAATGAGAACATCGATAAAAGCTGTGCTTAAAATATTACTTCTTTATAGATATTTTCACACGTTGAGGAACGTTTACCAAAGCAAGTAAACTAATTAGCCGTCTGAATCTAGCAATTAGCATCGCATTTTGTTCGTCGTTTTATCTTTATTTCATCGCCAGATGTTAATAAAGTTAACATTATAAAGCTATAAATCATACGTTCGATTTCTCGAGGGACTTACTTCATAGCGTAATAAGTCTATAAAGGTTTTTCGGAAATAACTTTATTAATCGGCACGTGTTTTCATGATTTGTAATTGCAATTAAGTCGAGGAATGGGAAATATATATACATGTAATATGTTTATACAGTATATGTATATGAAAGGAAGAATCATTCGTCAAATGGCCAATCTTGACGTAAGTGTCATGTCAAATCAGTAGAGAATATTACTCTTTGACATTGAAAACCTGGTCAGTCTAGACGTAAGTATCATGTCAAGTCAGTAGAGAATATTACTTCTTGATATATAATAATACCTGACCAATCTTGACGTAAGTACATGTAGCATGTCAAATCAGTAGAGAGTATAACTTCTTGACATTTACTACGCGGCCAATCTTGAAGTTAGTATCATGTCAAATCAGTAAGAATATTACTCCTTGACATTGAATAACTGGCCAATCTTGACGTAAGTGTCATGTCCAATCAGTAGATAATATTACTAATTGACATTTATTACCTGGCCAATCATGACGTAAGTGTTATGTCAAATCAGTAGAGAATATTACTCCTTGACATAAAATACCTGACCAATCATGACCTAAGCGCCATGTCAAATCAGTAGAGAATATTATTTCTTGACATATTATACCTGGCCAACCGTGTCGTAAGTGTCATTACAAATCAGTAGAGAATATTACTCCATGACATATAATAATACCTGGCCAATCTTGACGCAAGTGTCATGTCAAATCAGTAGAGAATATTACTCCTTGACATTCAATACCTGACCAATCTCGACGTAAGTGCCATGTTAAATCAGTAGAGAATATAACTCTTTGACATTTAATACCTGGCCAATCTTGACGTTAGTGTCATGTTAAAGGTGAACGCAACCCTGTGTATAAAACGGGATAATATGAAAAGCTATGAGTTCAGCTTTCTATTTATAGTATCAGTACGCATAAATTCGAGTCCAAAAAGATATATCAGCTCGTTTTGTAACGGTCATTTCCGCATTTCGACTTTGCGGTGGAAGTCGCCATATTGGACACCTGCGTAACTGCACTTCCGGTTAACACAACATTAATTTATACCCTACAGCAGATATAGAAACGTGAAATTACAGTCAGCGGCAATAGTACTCGCAAGAATAATAAAATTGATTTTAATAACGGAGGACTTGTGGCCTACAACTTTGAACCAGAATTTTCGGAAGCAGAGTTAAATGAATTAGAAAACGAGAGAAAAAGTGAGACGGCACAGTCATTCACACAATTGAAAGATTTTTGCAGCTGTGAAAACTGTATAATGATGCCTTCGTCTGATGAAAATACATGCGGCAGATGCAATGACCTTACTATTGGAAATTTAGAAGATTTAGAATGTATCACAGAACTCTCACTTCGAAACAATTGTGCTATATCCAGTAGTTCTCGAGGTTGCCTCCATACAGATAATGGCCTATTAGGGGAGTCGTGGAAGAGCACCAGGTGCATTAAGCAACACGTACGTTATGGTTATGGTTTGTGGTGTTGTTTCCCCCCCCCCCTCCCCCCCCCCCCCCCCCCGCTTTTTTTAAATATCATTCAGGGCATATCAATCATTGGGTCGGGAGTTTGAATCCTTTTCTGGCTACAATCTCCGTGATGATCGACATGTGACATTGCGTCTCATTGTCATTTGTCTCTCAACGCCGATTCAAGTGGAAAAGTTATAAGTTACTAGCGGAGATGGACTTTTTTTTGGTAATGCTTGAGTACTGGTATAACACTAAAATAAATGTTCATACAAACGAACAAAAGAATAAATAAACAACTTGAAATGTGTTTTATATTTATTTTAATGAAGTTTTATACACATATAATAAAAACAATCAACCTATACAATCAGCATGAGCAATATTTTACGCACATAGGTGCTCAAAAGACATACATGATAAACTATTTTATTGTCAAACTGTAATATACTCTCATAAATAAACTGTAATATACTCTCATAAATAATAAAAAATATTTTCCTATAATATGATAATAATATATGCCATATTTGTTTCCAGTCATTCCCGTCTAACTGCATACAGACAATTCGCTTGCTTGATGATGAAAGGGGAAAGACTTGGAAAGGGCAACAGACTTGTTCTACCCCATGTGTTGATATATGATGACTATCTATTTTACCAGTTCCCCGAACATATATGAATGTGTCTCCTTATAGGAGTGTCATATTGAATATAACGTCTACAGGCATATTGCACAAAGTGTATGTTACTGTCCAGCTACTCGCACCCTCCTGAGCTTTCATAATTCACCAATACCACATTCACACCATGTGGTAATGAGAAATACCCTGCCACAGTGTGCATATTGTGATATAATTACTCGACGATGATTAGCATAAATCACCCCAGGTTTTATTACCCCAAGGTTTATGACAGGATGTAATAGCACATAGTATTATGGCTTATTACTAATTTAAACATTTTCAGTTAATGAGGGGTTCAATATAAATGCAAACTTACAAGAAAAAAATTATGTATCATGATTTATGTATAGTTTTCATAAATTGTATACCAGTACACTATTTTAACAGTAAACAACACTTTGCTTTTGAATAACATACAATAGCAAAGCTTAAGAAGGGAACTAAATGCACATTTTCATATATTTATAAATAAATAAAGGAACAACGGTTTTAATTTATCTTTTTTCATTACGAAATAGACTAAGAGGTAGTTCAAATGTCTATTCAAGAATAATGACTTAACTGACTGTGAAAAGCCATATATCAATAAACTAAATTGCCAATTGATTATAAAATAAATAAAATGAGCTTTTGAACAATTAATGGTTGATTTTTTGCCACCGAAGGCTTAATAAAGATGTTCAGTTAACATAAGTGCTGTTTCCTGGTACCCTGGAAAGTTAACCAGTACTTGAGCACACCCCATATCCGCAAGTAACTGATAACTTTCCAACTTGAATCAGCAGTGAGAGACAAATGATAATGAGACACAATGTTGTATATCAATTATCACAGAGACTGTTGCCGGGTGAGGATTCTAACTTGCGACATCTGGATTGATAGTCAGACACGTAACTGACTGAGCTAATCGGGCCTGCCACAATAAATGGCTATTATTTGTATTTTATTAATAAATTTTACGTATCATGTCGTTTTCACACCGTATGTTTTGGCATTATCCTATTTTTTATTGGATTATCGCACCTGTTTAATCAGCATGCAATTATAACATTGTGAAAGTTTGCTATACTAATTTTGCAATATTTTGGAAGAGTATATATAAAATTAAATTTCAGAAATCAGTTGAGCTATTAAGTGTTATTATCCCATTTTTAAGAGCTTCCCACTGGATAATATACACTAAACCTATATGGTAATCTTCATCCTGAAATCACCAGAAATTGTATGCTTGGGTAATGGTACGCCAAGGCATTGGTACTCTTCATTCTGAAATCTTAAGTCCTATCCCAAAGTATATAGGCGTTTTGCGTGTGACGTCACCAGTTCAAGTGGTCGCCATCATGGGGGTATCACTCATGCGCGAGTAAGCAAACACAAAGGTTCAGTTATTATCAAGATTAAATGTCAACATGGTCAATTATTGTTTTGGTCTGGGACCATTTTGATTGTAAATCGAGGATACACATAATGGGCAATCTTCTCGCATGTCAGATAAAGATAATCTAGTTATTAAAAATCATACCTGTGCAATTTGCTTCTTTTCTAACAGTTTGATGGTGGACTTTCTGACAATTTCTCGTTTTTGGGAGTAGTAATGATGGTTTGCACAGCGTCTGGTTTCAATGTTTTTCTCTTGTGCTGAAAGTCAAGTGACTCTGCCACAGAACTAGCAAAACTACCACTAAAACAATTCTTTGTTAAGTAATCCTCACAAACAACTAAAGATTTAGCTGCTGTAAATGTTTCAAATCGTACTTTTCCATTTTTGATGTTTTCGATCCATTTTTTGTACAGTTTTCTACTATCCTTAGATTTTTCCGGGTCCGGTTTTTTAAACAAACTTTGTTTGACACTGAGGCATTCTGAAATCACGTATTAGGAAAACTAAACACAACGCTGCCCGCAAAACATATCGCATTACTCCACCCACTTATTCCGCTGAAGAAAACAATGTTAAATCCTTCAATTCAGAATCGTTTTCGCGTTTAATTGTCTTCCTTCGATGTTCACTAATGCACTGTATATCTATATATATAAACTGATTACGTATAATAGTGTATATACATAAGAGTTTCAGTAGAGAGCAGTCACTAACGACACAATACAATTTGCGCGATAGCTAGAACGGAAGTGCAGTTATGACGTCACCGAATACCTCCACCATAAAAGAGCTATAAAATGGCGACACCCTTAGCATTTAATATTATTTTTCTCATTTGATAAATTTCGTACGATTAAAATGTGTTGATTTTTGTGTTTTTTACATATCTATTTAACGATAAATAGCCATTTATATTCTGACGTGCGCTACCCTTTAAATCAGTAGACAATGTTACTCCTTGACATATAATACATGGTCATTCTTGACGTATGTGTCGTGTCAAATAAATAGAGAATATTACTCCTTGATATATAATAACTCTTGACTAATCTTGACGTCAGTATCATGTCAAATCAGTAGAGAATATTACTCCTTGACATTTTATACCTGATCAATCTTGACGTAAGTTTTATGTCAAATCAGTAAAGAATATTTCTCCTTGACATTTAGTACCTGACCAGTCTTGACGAAAGTGTCATGCCAAATCAGTAAAGAATATAACTCCTTAACATTTAATACCTTGCCAATCTTGACGTCAGTATCATGTTAAATCAGTAGAGAATATTACTCTTTGACATTTAATACTTGCTAATCTTGACGTAAGTGTCATGTCAAACCATCAGAGAATATTACTCTGACATTTAATACCTGGCCAATCTTGACGTCAGTATCATGTCAAATCAGTAGAGTTTTACTCCTTGACATTTAATACATGGTCAATATTGACGATAGTATCATGTCAAATCAGTTGAAAATAGTTCTCTTTGACATTTAATACCATGCCAATCCTGACGTAAATATCATGTCAAGTCAGTAGAAAATATTACGCCTTGCCATTTAATACCTGGCCAATGTTGATGTTATAAGTACCATGTCAAATCAGAAGAGATTATTACTCTGACATTTAATACCTGGCCAATCTTGACGTCAGTATCATGTCAAATCAGTAGAGAATTTTACTCCTTGACATTTAATACATGGTCAATATTGACGTTAGTATCATGTCAAATCAGTAGAGAATATTATCCCGTGAAATTTAATACCTGGCCAATCAGTCTCAGCGAGTGTATTAATCGTTTAATATCAAATAGCTGGTTTTGTATTTAAGTGTATTTTTCTCCTGTTTTCAAATTAATTCCGTTTCACAAAAAAATCTGTTACTACCTAACCTCGTTAAAGTTGCATGTTAATACCAATATGTGTCCCATCACTGGTTACCAAGAGTGTGGTGATGGTTCCAATATAAACTATGTCAAAGAGAGTATGGTAACAATAAAGTGAAAACATGAACAAGTGCACTTAATAGATATGAAAACGCAATATATTTAGCACTGGCGTGTATATCCTTGTCATGTTTCTGAATCATCCAAAGATTAAACATTTTCCTTGACTAAGAACAAACGTTAGTTATAAGTTGAAAGAAGTGTTTATGCCTCTATCTGACATTGATGTTGCTTGAAGCAGAAAGTACGTCTGATGAATAGTTAGGTATTGTGTTTATGTTCGGGCGGTTATTTCAGCAAATTCACCATGCAATAATTGATATGGTGTGTGAGAACCATTCGGTATGGTTACCTAAATAAATAATAACAATAGTTACTTGTACATGTAGTACAATTGCGACCAGATTCTGCGGTTTAGCTGCTTCTGTTTCTCCTCTCATTAATATGATAAACCGGTCAGGTTTTTATGATTACCATTTTAATGAAACATCTACTTGAGTCTTCCAAGAATACCGTAGTATAGAAAAAACACATTTAAGGCTGCTTTGAATTTGCATTTGATTAAAGTATAAACATGTTCTGTCAATGGATACACCTCCGTGCATATTTAGAGCGAAATATTTATTTTAGAATGATTTTATATGTCATACAAAGTTTATATTCTATTTATATCAGGAATAAAACCTACTGTATGTTTATCGTCATTAACATACCTAAACAACCGATAAACAAATAGCTTCTTCGACCATGCGGATGTAAGCTACTATTCATAAGACTTAGACATTTCAATATTCGAGCAAATACTTAATATATAGAGAAAGAAATGTAATTGATTGAGATGTAATGAACGCTCACGTTTTAACGAAAATCTTGCAAAATATCATTTTCAAAAATCCAAACTTCCATTAATTTCAGATATGCAAATCTTTCTGTGCACAAAACGAGACCATTCCCAGCAAATTGTGTTAAAAATTGCAAAGTGTGTCAACTGCAACTTTAAAGATAAAACTTGAAATTTTACTTCAAACTGTAATGTTTTTAAATCAAAATTATTTTGTGTGTTTAAAACATTATAAAACACATGTGGTTACTTGCACCCTACATTTACGGGGGCGGTGATTTATCAACCGTGCTAAGAGCTAACACTATTTTCTTATACCATGTTTTAACAACCACCTTTCCTAACTACCAACGTAGTAACCATATAAGCCTCCCAACATATAAGTAATATACAATTGTATTATTTCACGTATATATTCAGTGCATATAATCAGCACTGAGCCTAATCTATATTACTAAACTAAAGTTAAGCGCATGAATACGTGTACAAAAGTTTTACAAGCCTAATAACCGCTTATAATACACACATTTAAACACAAAAGTAGTTTCGCGTACACGTAACTCCAATAAACAAAGTGCAGTTATGACACATACAACGTAAAATTATGTTTAACCAAGCAGATACATATTATCAATTGTATATCGTTTCAATTCAGTGACATTAAACAACACCTAATTAATGGTTGCAAATCTAGGTCACGAAGTATATGTATGTATAATTTCGCGCATTTGCAAGAGCCGTATATGTCAGCAAATACTTATATAAGTCAAATATTATATTTTATTGTCTTTATTTACATTATAATGTAGTCACGAAAATGAATAAATGAATAAATAAAAATTGCTGCATAGAACTATAACAAATAGATATGGTCTCAACTTCAAACATGTGGATGAAACACGTTAAAACGTTCTTCACTATTATAATGCTCAATATCAACACAACAAATCCCCTTGTCCAAAACATCCCTAAATTGAAATTGATCAAACGAAACCATTTTATTTATTTATTTAAATCAAAAGGTCCAATGGCTTGTTATTTAGATAATTGATATTTATTCAACTTCGTCATTTAAATATAAATGTCTATACTTCTTTGAACGGCTGTTTAAAGGTACAAAATTATTTAGCAATCATTGAAAACAACTCTTACCTTAATATTACGATGGAGTTTGATATCAGAAATAACACAAATAAACCTGAAATCAGCAACTCAATACACGCTGTGGTCTTGCATTACCCATATTCAAGCATCGAGTAAATCGCAAAATACAATTTATTTTTGATTATTATTTTAAGATGTTTTGCTGAACACCGTCAGAAAGGCTTCTAATTAGACGATGTGGCCTTGCATTAGCTTTCGTCAAACATAAACTAAATTGCACACTAAATTAAGTTTTAGTTGTTGTGTTAGGAATTTTGCTTGAAAACATGGCAGAGGCCCAATCCTCATCAGAAAGGCTTCTAATTAGACGATGTTACCTTGCATTAGCTTTCGTCAAACAAAAACTTAATTGCACACTAAATTAAGTTTTAGTTGTTTTGTTAGGAATTTTACTTGGAAACATGGCAGAGGCCCGATCACCATCAGAAAGACTTCTAATTAGACGATGTAGTCTGCATTAGCTATTATAGTCAAACATAAACTAAATTGCACACTAAATTAAGTTTTAGTTGTTATGTTAGGAATTTTGCTTGAAAACATGGCAGAGGCCCATTCATCATCAGAAAAGCTTCTAATTAGACGATGTGGCCTTGCATTAGCTATAGTCAAACATAAACTAAATTGCACACTAAATTAAGTTTAAGTTGTTATGTTAGGAATTTCGCTTGAAAACATGGCAGAGACCCGATCACCGTCAGAAAGGCTTCTAATTAGACGATGTGGCCTTGCATTAGCTATAGTCAAACATCAACTTAATTGCACACTAAATAAAGTTTTAATTGTTATGTTAGGAATTTTGCTTGAAACATGGCAAAGGCCCAATCACCACCAAAAAGGCTTCTAATTAGACGATGTAGCCTTGCATTAGCTATAGTCAAACATCAACTTAATTGCACACTAAATTAAGTTTTAGTTGTTATGTTAGAAATTTTGCTTGAAAACATGGCAGAGGCCCAATCACCACCAGAAAGGCTTCTAATTAGACGATGTGGCCTTGCATAAGCTTTCGTCAAACAAAAACTAAATTGCACACTAAATTAAGTTTTAGTTGTTATGTTAGGAATTTTACTTGAAAACATGGCAGAGGCCCGATCCTCATCAGAAAGGCTTCTAATTGGACGATGTGGCCTTGCATTAGCTTTCGTCAAACAAAAACTAAATTGCACACTAAATTAGGTTTTAGTTGTTATGTTAGGAATTTTGCTTGAAAACATAGCAGATTCCCATTCATCATTAGAAAGGCTTCTAATTGGACGATGTGGCCTTGCATTAGCTGTAGTCAAACATAAGCTAAATTGCACACTAAATTAAGTTTTAGTTGTTATGTTAGGAATTTTGCTTGAAACATGGCAGAGGCCAAATCACCATCAGAAAGGCTTCTAATACGACGATGTGGCCTAACATTAGCTTTAGTCAAACATAAACTAAATTGCACACTAAATTAAGTTTTAGTTGTTATGTTAGGAATTTTGCTTGAAACATGGCAGAGGCCAAATCACCATCAGAAAGGCTTCTAATACGACGATGTGGCCTAACATTAGCTTTAGTCAAACATAAACTAAATTGCACACTAAATTAGGTTTTAGTTGTTATGTTAGGAATTTTGCTTGAAAACATGGCAGATTCCCATTCACCATCAGAAAGGCTTCTAATACGACGATGTGGCCTTGCATTAGCTATAGTCAAACATAAACTCAATTGCACACTTAATTAAGTTTTAGTTGTTATGTTAGGAATTTTGCTTGAAACATCGCAGAGGCCCGATCACCATCAGAAAGGCTTCTAATTAGACGATGTGGTCTTGCATTATCTATAGTCAAACATAAACTAAATTGCACACTTAATTAAGTTTTAGTTGTTTTGTTAGAAATTGTACTTGAAAACATGGCAGAGGCCCAATCATCATCAGAAAGGCTTCTAATAAGACGATGTGGCCTTGTATTAGCTTTAGTCAAACATCAACTAAATTGCACACTAAATTAAGTTTTAGTTGTTATGTTAGAAATTTTACTTGAAAACATGGCAGAGGCCTGATCCTCATCAGAAAGGCTTCTAATTAGACGATGTGGCCTTGCATTCGCTATAGTCAAACATAAACTAAATTGCACACTAAATTAAGTTTAAGTTGTTATGTTAGAAATTTTACTTGAAAACATGGCAGAGGCCTGATCCTCATCAGAAAGGCTTCTAATTAGACGATGTGGCCTTGCATTAGCTATAGTCAAATATAAACTAAATTGCACACTAAATTAAGTTTTAGTTGTTATGTTAGGAATTTTGCTTGGAAACATGGCAGAGGCCCGATCACCATCAGAAAGGCTTCTAATGAGACGATGTAGTCTGCATTAGCTATTATAGTCAAACATAAACTAAATTGCACACTAAATTAAGTTTAAGTTGTTATGTTAGGAATTTTGCTTGAAAACATGGCAGAGGCCCAATCATCATCAGAAAAGCTTCTAATTAGACGATGTGGCCTTGCATTAGCTATAGTCAAATATAAACTAAATTGCACACTAAATTAAGTTTTAGTTGTTATGTTAGGAATTTTGCTTGGAAACATGGCAGAGGCCCGATCATCATCAGAAAGGCTTCTAATGAGACGATGTAGTCTGCATTAGCTATTATAGTCAAACATAAACTAAATTGCACACTAAATTAAGTTTTAGTTATGTTAGGAATTTTGCTTGAAAACATGGCAGAGACCCGAACACCGTCAGAAAGGCTTCTAATTAGACGATGTGGTCTTGCATTAGCTTTAGTCAAACATAAACTAAATTGCACACTAAATTAAGTTTTAGTTGTTATGTTAGGAATTTTGCTTGAAAACATGGCAGAGGCCCGATCCTCATCAGAAAGGCATCTAGTTAGACGATGTGGCCTTGCATTAGCTATAGTCAAATATAAACTAAATTGCACACTAAATTAAGTTTTGTTGTTATGTTAGGAATTTTGCTTGAAAACATGGCAGTGACCCGATCACCGTCAGAAAGGCTTCTAATTAGACGATGTGGCCTTGCATTAGCTATAGTCAAACATAAACTAAATTGCACACTAAATTAAGTTTAAGTTGTTATGTTAGGAATTTTGCTTGAAAACATGGCAGAGGCCCAATCATCATCAGAAAGGCTTCTAATGAGACGATGTAGTCTGCATTAGCTATTATAGTCAAACATAAACTAAATTGCACACTAAATTAAGTTTTAGTTATGTTAGGAATTTTGCTTGAAAACATGGCAGAGGCCCGATCACCATCAGAAAGGCTTCTAATGAGACGATGTAGTCTGCATTAGCTATTATAGTCAAACATCAACTAAATTGCACACTAAATTAAGTTTTAGTTATGTTAGGAATTTTGCTTGAAAACATGGCAGAGACCCGATCACCGTCAGAAAGGCTTCTAATTAGACGATGTGGTCTTGCATTAGATTTAGTCAAACATAAACTAAATTGCACACTAAATTAAGTTTTAGTTGTTATGTTAGGAAATTTGCTTGAAAACAGGACACACGATCGATCCTGATCAGAAAGGCTTCGAAGTGTACGGTTTGGCCTTACATTAGCCAAAGTTAAACACCAAATGAATTGCACACTAACTGAATTGATGATTATTAGTTTAGGAATTGTGCTTATATACCTACTGTCAGGCTTGTGTCATCCTTTACCAGTGGAGTATTGCTAGTAAACTTGATTCTTTTGTACATATATGTCTAATATAAAATATAAAACATATATTATATATAGCAGGAAATAAAGAATCAAAGCACATAGTTACCAAAATATCAATATAAACACTTAATATATAGAATAGTAACAAAAGTACGATTCATACATACAGAAGAAGTGACACTATTTAAAAGCTCGGATGCATCTTAAGTAAGTTGCATAGCTTCACGTAGCGTCGATCTTCCTCGTTGTTGCATTACAACCGATATAGTGTAAATATTTATGTAACATTACAACCGACATAGTGTAAATAATAGTGTAACATTACAACCGACATAGTGTTAATAGTGTAAATAATAGTGTAACATTACAACCGACATATTGCAAATAATATTGATATATTACAACCGACATAGTGTAATAAATAGTGTAATATTACAGCATTTATAGTGTAAATTATAGTGTAACATTACAACTGAAAAAGTATAAATAATAGTGTAATAATTCTTCCGATATAATGTAAATAAAATTGTAATATACTACCGATATTATGAAAATAATGGTGTAACATTACAACCTATATAGTATAAGTAATAGTGTTACATTACAACCTATATAGTGTAAATAATAGTGTAACATTACAACCGATATAGTGTAAATAATTGTGTAACGTTACAACCGACATGGTGTAAAAATAAGTGTAATAGTGTAATGTTACAGCCGACATAGCGTAAATAATAGTGTAAGATTAAAACTGACATAGTGTAAATAATAATGTAAAATTACAACCGACATAGTGTAAATAATAGTGTAACATTACAACCGTCATGGTGTAAATATTAGTGTAACTTTTCAATAGATATAGTGTAAATAATAGTGTTACATTAAAACTGACATAGTGTAAAAAATAGTGTAATATTACAGCCGACATAGTGTAAATAATAGTGTAATATTACTACCGATATAGTGTAAATAATAGTGTAACATTTCAACCGTCATCGTGTAAATAATAGTGTAATATTACTACCGATATAGTGTAAATAATAGTGTTACATTACTACCAATACATTGTTAGTAATAGCGTAATATGGATTTACCTGACTTTATCTGCGTTATGGCTGATGTCAATAAAGTTAAACAATAGCTCCTTATTCAATTAAGGAGATCTTGCAGACTGACGACAGAATGGTTGTACGATAGAAAACAGTCGACTTTAACTGTTACACACTAATAAAAAATAAAGAAATCGAAATTGTAGTGATAGGTCAACATTGGTATAGAATATGATTTTTATTGTTTAATTGTACAGTATCACCAGAATGCGTTTCTGATGAATTTAACATTGTGCTACAAGACATTTTGCAGTATGCTTTCTTAAATATTTGAGTTTTAAAACTTTTAGATAAATTATTGTTATCTATTTCTTATTGAAACTGAATAAGGCATAGAGAACTTATTTACGTGTAAGTAATGAATTTTCGATATATTCCAAAAGATATGTGTTGCAGCACTGAAGTTTTTGTTTCCTTTAAATTTCAATAACGTTCTTAAATGTTTTTTTTAATAACTGGCTGTCGCGTAGTTTGGTGTTATATTTCAGATAGAATATCACTTTTTAGCTTATTTTTACAGAATAACAGCGTGCAGAATAATAAAGATTTATATTATTTGTATATGCGTCCGTGAGTAAGCGTCTGAAACTGTTAGTATAAATATTATATTACGCAAATGTAAGATTTAAATGGGCACGAGGCAATGTTGAGTGTGACTATATAATATCATTCTGCTTACATATGAAACATTTAACACATGTAAATGTATTTGTTTATCGCTAAACCTAATATCTGGGACACTCAACATTTATGAAATTGTCAAAAGCTTTTTATAAAATTAGCTGAGTCAGGATTTTATTTTCTTATTGTTTTAGATAAAGTCATTTCATTATATTCCCATGTTGAAAGTGGAAAAGCAGATTTGAGACATTACACTGCAAAGACAAAGACACGATTGGAACAGCGAGGTTTCAACACATTTGATAAGTGCACGCATTTTTTATTGTAACTAGGTAAAGCCATAACGTCGCACTGGCAAAATAAGATCGTGCAATCTGCCCAGCTGTAAATGAAATGCAATTACTCAATATAATCCATTTAGACCAATTGCATCAGACATGTAATATAAAATATAAAATACATAATGATGTTTCTTTGGACTATTTTTATTATAATGGTAATAGCGTTTTTGTTATAAATAATTCAAGCATTCGAAATGTAATATATGTACATGCTTAACTAGTTGCCAAAGGTATATCCGTTAAAATAGAAACGAAATTTGATTTTTCTACATGCACAAACTACTGAGTTATTCTAATTTCATATTCGCACCATGCAACAACATATTTTTCAAAAAATGAATTTAAGTGAAAAAATGTCGTTTTTTCTTGTTTGTTTATTTGTTTGCATGTTTATGTGTTTGTGTTTTTTTGGTGGTGTTTGTGTTTGCTTTTCGTTTTGGTTTCAATTAAAATTAATTTTGAAAAGTATGTGTTAATATGATGCAAGTTTAAAATTAGATAACTTTATCACAGTATTTGCATTTCTATTGTTTAAACGAGCATAACTCTAGTTAATGCTCGTAAGGCATCCTTTTCTTCTGAGCCATGTGTCCTTAACGCCAGGAAATGCCGTATTTATATTTCATTTCATTATACTTAGCATCCATTCGTATGTTAGAAACAATTTGAAGAAAATATTATTTGCTTTTTTCAAAGATATTTTACTAATATTTCCGGTACTATCCTGATGCCACTTATTTTGTTAAGTAGAACACTCAATAATTTCTAAAATATGGCGATGTTGATATTTCCATATGGCCTTACGGTTGTATGTGTTAGCATTTATATATTTTATATATATGGAGGTTATTATTTGTAAACAACCAGACATACATTGACAGATAAGATTACGACGAGTGCGCCTAGCTTCATTGCAAATCAAAGACACAAGATCATGACATAAACTAACAAAATAGATTTGGTGTCAACCATGACTTATATACTATGGTTTTATATGCAACACGATTTACTAGAGGGGGCACTTAACATACATGAACGGATATTTTTGGTTCGAGTAGGATTCAGTTAAGGACTCATAACTACTCACACGCTATATAGAGGACAGACATAGAAACCCATTGGATCATGAAGATACAGTGAAATCACGCTACTTTATACAATATATAAATATGTAGAAATATTATCAATATATATTATTCCTTCTTCAGTGGATGAAAATGAAAGAATGATTAATAATGATGATGTTTAAAATGTCAAATAATGATTACGATTATACAAACATGGATGAAGTATGATAGAACCATAATGAAAAATCAATTGAATTGTGGAACCGTTAACAAAATACGATGTGCGCCTTAAGATGCACATAAACTACTCAAAATTATAAAGCAATTTCACACTTGATATGAAATATATCATGGTTTGTGTAAAGTATTTCAATAGATTATTAATATTATGTGCTGCGTACAATTTGTAACGCAAAGTTCTTATCCAAAAAGACAGTACTCTGACGTGACGTCACAAAACGTCGTGTACTGTTTTTTTTTTTATTTATATATATATAGGTATAAGTCCTGTATACAAACCATTCCTTCAGATAAATTCGCTTAATTTCAACATTTAGGTCGACTATAAGTTATTCTTGTTTATATCCTCATGAATAACGGACGCACACAATTAGTTTCTAAACAAGTACAGGTGGCATTTAGAATTGAATTTAGAATGGTACATTTTGATGATTTCTTAGAAAACTGACACTGGTTATAAAATCGTATTTATAGAGATGGGATTGGTTGTATATATACAGCAGTTTATTTAAATCTAAAATACTTTTTAAAATCGTCCCATGTCTGTATATAAACATTAATGGATATACGTAAATCCAAGTGTGTTTTTGTATCTATTTTCATGTTATTCATTACGATATCGTAACAAAGGTTTAGTGTCTATGAAACACATATATACTTGGATAAAATGGAAAGCACAAGCGTTGCTATACGCAGGTGTGCCTTTCTTAAGGCCAGGAAAAATGATATAATAAATATCAAGGGCATTGTGGAGACAAGGACACAGCGCTTCCGTCCGTTTACTTCAGAAGAAGCCCGACAGCAACGATTCTCTCTCTCATAAATGATTGACCATCAAATATACTGCACGTTGTAGAATCAAGTGATGATAGCCGTCTTTAATAAACTTCTTGATATGTTAACAAATAAATCTTTAAAGCGAAAATGATCCAGGAACTTATGAGGTTTGTAAATCACAACACAAATAATGCAATGCAATCGGCATCTTACACATACTGAACACATACAAGACTGCAAGAAAATAAATATACATTCGCCAATGCTAACCAATATGTCGGTTACAATCACGGAACCTCTCTTTAAACTTAAGTTTAAAATTACAACATATTATGTATCAGTTGAATACACTTTCAAAGGAGTCCGTTAATAATATAACGTCTTCTAGAGAAATCAGCAGGTTCACTAGCACGTGTTTATAGACCAGGAAGATAACTTTCAGTTTATACGGTTTAGTGGTAAGTAACCACGTGAATAAAATGTTCTCATTGCCGAGTGAAAGAAAGGTACAGGTGTTACTTTTGATGTGTGGAACTAATGCGTGATCACAATAAATACAAGTTGTAGTAATAAGCAAAGGAGTGTACACCTTTTAAACAAACGGGACATCATTAATTGCGTTCTTTTAATTGAGCTGACAACACGTAATTGCCAGTCTAAGAAAAGGGTTAACTAATCTTAAAGTCGACATGTGTCCTCTGTAAGGTCCAGTTCTAGGTACTATTGCGTCCAGAGATAAACAGAATCAGACAATGTTTTACCGCGTTATGAAGTCATCGTCAAATCGTAATTGTATGCCTTAAAGTTGAGTATTATCAAATGTATATCATTCAACGTTAGAAGCTGAAATGCGGTTCCATACAAGCTCCTATAGTGATAATCGATCGTTTGCCTAAACTGGAAAAGAATCGGACAACATTTGTTCGTGTTATTGAAAAGTAATTTTATATAACAGAACTTAAAGTGAAAAGCAGATATACAGTCATAACATATTCATCAATTAAAAACGGCTAAGAATTAAATGTAAATATACACTGCCTATGTATGTGAGTACTGGAACAGTGGGTTATAATACTAAAAATAAATCACATAAAGTACTAAATTGTATCAGTCAGGTATTTCTGATAAAAGCATATCTAAAATTTATATCTTGGAGGAAATCCAAGACATTTTTGTAATAACTTAACATTTATTTGTTTAGTTGTTGTTGATTTTCTTCACATCCTATTCTCGCACAACAATGGAAGAGTTCAATAATCCCAAGGGATCAGAAATAGTACACTGAGTCACAGCACAGGGCGAGACATTTTAAAATAGTTGAAGACATATTCATTGACACGCATTTAGATAGAATAGAAAAATGTTATTTAACTGTAAAATAAGTTATGCCGTATATTTGGCATAGTTTCCAAGTGAGGCCGTTATGGCGTTATCCTACGTTTATATTACTAAGTAACACTATATTGAAAGATTTGTCTGTGAATGAGTTAATGAATATGATTAGGAAATTCGTGACATTTGCTGAAAGTGACGAAAGTTGTGTAAAACAAATTTTCGATTTCTTTCATTTCTGCATATTTACATTTCAATAATATATTTAAGTTCTAAATATAATGTAAAGTAATGCGTTGTCTCCATAACCACGTACAAATTTTGTCTAAAAGCATTTAATGATACGAATTCATACATAACACAATTATACATAAATAATATAAAATACAAATGTATGGCCAATAAGAGACGTATAAGTCAATATAAACAGTAAACAAAAAAGCATAACAGACACATCTGCGGACGGATATATACTTTAAATTTAAAATGGAGATGCAATTATAACTAAATTATTCAAAATCGTTTTTAATTGTTAAATGTCTCCACTCTAAAATGCAGAAATCAATAGCAGAAATCAAATTATCGAACATTAGGTACGAATCGTATTTTAGAGTTCTTCAAAATTGTTTATGGACACAATAAAACATTCACTATTTGAATGTCATTTCACAACATTTTGGTCTAAATCTACATATTTCTTGAATACTTATTGCACATAAATATATAATGGGAAGATAAAGCCAAACCATTAAGTAACTTACAACACATTTGACAGCATTTGATATAATATTCTGTATTGAGCAAAATGTTACATTTTTTAAAAAGATATTAAAATACTTAAGAGGAAGTAGACCGCAGTTTCGGCCATAGTTCTCCCTGCTTCGAACAGTCACTTAGAAATAACATACGAGCACGCTGATTGGTCAGTTTCGGAAGTTGATACAGGTCACAGTTTAGTAAACAGTGGGGGTCAGGTACTGTGAATTTAAAGGTATGCATCTAACCTGCTTTACACATGTATTTCAATTCTAAAACAAACAAAATAGTTCTTTAACATATCCTCAGTTTATTATTATATCATGCAATGACATCATCGATTTAAATGTTTAAATATTGATAATGCACAGTGTGCACCATAGCGCCATGGCACACTGCTTGGAGGGGTGTAGGATGGAGTTTGAAACAGTTTGAAATACATGACCGGTATGCAAGAAATAATTATATGTTATCATTAATCGTATACATTATCATTTTTGGTTTGGTCGCATGAGCGACCGAACCCTAAATAAGGGTCACTTTAGAAATTGAGTGTGGGCGCAGCCATATTAAAACGTCACGATCACGTGTTAAAAGCATTTGCATTTACCATAAGGCCAGATTCCGGCTGATCAGCTACTTTCCGGTGGCAAGGAAAAGGCAAATGCGGTGTGTGTAATAATGAGTGTGGCGTTTAATCCTCTTATTTAAATCAATATGCATTGCCCTTTGTATATGTAATAAGAAAAAAATTAATATTGAAATATAAAATAAAAAAGCCTTAATATAGGTTATGAACTATTTTTTTTAACATTTTCGCCGTTTTAGACAAATTCCTGCTGCAAATAACCGTGTTTTTTTAATCGCTTAAGATATGTTGAACCCGTAACAATGAAAATAAAAATACAATCAAGAAGCTACATTTGTTTATTTTGCTCGATACAAATGACATATTTTTCTTTAAAAACAAAGTGGGTTTTACTGGTGTGACGTATTTTCTGCACGTTGTAATAATCAGACATATCGCCGAACATACACAAGTTTTTGAAAATTACATTAATTTGAACTTTTTTTTAATTAATATAACCGCAAATTAATTTAAAATATACATATAAAAAATAATTTCAAATAAATATGATCACAAAAGTAAATTTTATGTAACATTTCAGTAAATAAGTAGTAAAATATATGAGGTAAGTTTCAAGACATTTTTTCCAGATATTTTCTTATTGAATATGTAAATGGCAATGCAAATGATTGAGATTAGTGCATTTTAACACCATAATTACTATTAATCACACCACATTTGCCTTTTCCCTGCAGCCGGAGTTTGACCGGGTATCCCGGAACCTGGTCGCGTTTTGATATCACCCATGTGTTTAGTACCCTGTGCGAGGTTGTTTTTATCTATCTTGTACTCACTAAAATATTGCATTTTAACACCATTAAACAAGTATATTTCGTACAAACCCAAACTTATAACTTAATTCACTCTAATTGCTACCTCTTTTATAAGACCTAACATTGGATGCTTTTTAAACCCATTTTATGAAACCCATTAGAATTAACATGGTGTTGATTGGAACCACTTAAAAAGTATCAATATTTGAAAATGTTCCACCAACACGGCTAGTGGATATTGTATACACACACCAGAGGTCTCAGGTTCTATCTCTGGCTCGGCCTGGTTGGTTTTTAAAGAATGGCAACACCCGGTACTGCTTTTACCCAGGAAACGCATTCCAAAATTATCCATTAAAGCTTAACACTTTTATTGCAATCGAGCCAAAACAAAGTTATATACACAAACACAATGTAAATTTGATACAGTTGTACGAGTAATAATAACATTTCTGTCCGTTTGTACTTTTGACCTTTCTTTGTATTGTCAATTAGACATCTCAAAAGCAAATAATAAACCAACTTTGGTGTTTTAGTCTAGCGCAACTCTGGTGTATTTATCTGTTCTGGTATACCGATAATTTAAAAATTAACATTAAATGGCACTAAAGGTCTTAATAATAATTGAACACCAACTTTAGAATGTAATATACATAATAATTCACCCGCTACCATCTAGATATCAGACACAAAACATGTAAAAACGCCTTGACACAATGACTCCCTTTTATCCGGGCAATATGCAAAAGACCTAACTCTGCTGTGAGGCAACTGTTAGTGTAACACAAACCCTTAGTGTAACAATGTTACACTAAGCATATATTGGTACATGTATTGACATTTGATTATAAAACGGGTTCACTTAGTGTAACAATTTTTTTCAACTAGAAATTTATTTATCCCTGCTATGAAATGGGGGCATGTAATGTTACACATGTTTGTCTGTCTGTCCGTCCGTCTGTTATGTTCCGCAGTGCTTCCAGTATGCATCCATATCGAATTTACACACAAACTTGTCATCTAAATGATATCAAAATATAGAAGAAAACATGCTGGTGGATTTTTGTGTAATATTGCAGTTTATATTATATCAAGATCATTGATACTACAAATAAAATAAGTGTATCTTAGTAACAGCGGTACCCCGAGTTAGGATTGTCCGAAAAGGAATACTCATTTTGTTTGTGGGATGGGGTCGAGGTTTAGGGAGAAAGTGATCAAGATCAATTTTATCACAATTAAAACATGCATAAACGCTGTAATTTGTCACTGTCGTAGCCCGCTCTAGTTTTGTTTTGGCTCTAAAATATGCTTCATTGTATCACCATCTTTTTAAAAGCATTATTTTAAAAGTGTTACTAAATTTACTATGTGTTTATCTTGGATATTTTGTTATGATGGAACATTACTAATAAAATGATCACTTAGTGTTTGGAGAAAGTAACACTGTTGGAAGGTAAGTAGATATCATCTCCAGCTCTTGTTAAAAAACAGTAAATAAACAGCAATATAATCTAAAATTATGGGTTTCCTTTAAATTATCGTTTTTCCACTTCCTATTTAAATTAAAACTATTTACCAGAGGTTAAGAAAAACATTCAACATTTTTGTTACACTAAGGGTTATTGATAACCGCAACCCTTAGTGTAACAAAATAAGTTTTTGTTACACCAAAGTTTATTGACAACCGCAACCCTTAGTGTAACAAAAATAAGTTTATGTGAATGTGATTTGATGAAGAAAATCTTACTCCGATGATAAGTATAGTGATGTTATACTAAGGGTTGACGAATATGAATTGTATAGTTATTCGTTAATAATTTGTTAATAACAGACCTCATGTTTACATACGTGTTGGCCCTTATATTTATTGAAAGATAAATTGCTAACACAAAATTACGTGCACATTCTATAATCGTATTCCTAGTCTTATATTTTATCTGAGCACTTGTACAGTATATTTCCTTGATTTCATCAGAGATATAAAATATTTATATTAGTATCTGTCTCTGATTTCATGGAGTTTCATCAAAACTGGATTAAAATAAGGGCAGTCGAGCGGCTGAGCGGTAACGGTTATTTTCTACTTTTAGCACCGATGACATTGACCTTGACCCGAAAATCGTGAAACACAAACGCATCCGAAGTACTTCTGTTCTGAACATCTGTGTAACTTGTATCAGATGGAAAATAATGCCGGTAAGAATTGACAACGATTTCCTATTTTAGTAATAGTGACATTGACCGTGACCTGAAAATTGTTACGTACGGAAAAACGAGCAGACAGACTGACGGACGCAAGGTACGACGGATGGACATAGGTAGCAATATGCCCACTCACCCCAACCCCATTTCAAGTCGGTTGCATAAACAATACGTATCAGTATAAAACAGATAAAGTGTATAAATTGTGCAATTTGCCATAATATGTAGGGATTTATAGAGAAGATTATTTTCTTAAATTTTGTTAAATATTGCAACAATATGTCACATATCGCCCATTTGTGTAACAAAATATTTTTGTTACAATAAGGGTTGCGGTGTCAACTCTTAGTGTAACTCTTGTTACACCAAGGGTTTTTGTTAACTCTAAAGGTTGCTGGATAAAATGTCGACGGTATCAATAGAATGTTGTCTTTGAAACCGCCAGAATGTTCATACGGTACAGGAACTACTTTTTATATTTTATGCAATAAATAAAACATAAGCATTTGTAATATATTATTTTTAATAATACTGGATTGAATAAACCAAGCGCTACAATAATGACAAACCCATAAGGACAGCGCGTGGCGTCTGGACATTTACCGACCGATGATGTCTGTTAGGCATTTTCATTCTGTAAGTTCTATAAAGGAAATTCAAATCGAATGAAAATGAAGTTTGTTCCTACTAGAGGAAATTTGATTTACATGCGTTTGGGGTGAAACCAGACACAAATCCCACAGCTGACTCGACGAACAATATTCTTCCGCTTATTGTAGACTTCAATCGTTTTTATATTATAATTTTAGCCAATCTTCAGACATTAGCATTAATAATATTCCGAGATAAATAGAGTGTTTAGTTGAATCATATTGTATTGCATACTATATATAACTTCTAAATACATTCAACCAAACATGTACACACAATGACAAACTGATTACATAGAAAGTATAACTATGCAACTGGGTTGGGACACAAATTATACTAACTTAATTTTTACCAGTCCCAAAAATGGCAATCTTCAAAAAATGTAATATTAAGTTAAATCAAAAAGAAAAAAATCGGTTGATGTCGGGTGGATATTAGATATCTGATAACATTGTAAGTCATTAATAATTATAAATGTAAGATATTTCATAACATTGTAAGTCATTGATAATTATTAATGTTAGATATTTTATAACATTGTATGTCTTGGATAATTATTAATGTTAGATATTTTATAACATTGTATGTCGTGGATAATTATTAATGTTACATATTTACAACATTGTATGTCGTGGATAATTATTAATGTTAGATATTTTATAACATTGTATGTCATTGATAATTATTAATGTTAGATGTGTTATAACATTGTTTGTCGTGGATAATTATTAATGTAAGATATATTATAACATTGTATGTCGTGGGTAATTATTAATGTTAGATATCTTATAACATTGTATGTCGTGGATAAGTATTAATGTTAGATATTTTATAACATTGTATGTCGTGGATAAGTATTTATGTTAGATATTTTATAACATTGTATGTCGTGGATAAGTATTTATGTTAGATATTTTATAACATTGTATGTCGTGGATAAGTATTTATGTTAGATATTTTATAACATTGTAAGTCGTGGATAATTATTAATGTTAGATATTTTATAACATTGTATGTCGTGGATAATTATTAATGTTAGATATTTTATAACATTGTAAGTCGTGGATAATTATTAATGTTAGATATTTTATAACATTGTATGTCGTGGATAATTATTAATGTTAGATATTTTATAACATTGTATGTCGTGGATAATTATTAATGTTAGATATTTTATAACATTGTATGTCGTGGATAAGTATTAATGTTAGATATTTTATAACATTGTATGTCGTGGATAAGTATTTATGTTAGATATTTTATAACATTGTAAGTCGTGGATAATTATTAATGTTAGATATTTTATAACATTGTAAGTCGTGGATAATTATTAATGTTAGATATTTTATAACATTGTAAGTCGTGGATAATTATTAATCTTAGATATTTTATAACATTGTAAGTCGTGGATAAGTATTTATGTTAGATATTTTATAACATTGTATGTCGTGGATAAGTATTTATGTTAGATATTTTATAACATTGTATGTCGTGGATAAGTATTTATGTTAGATATTTTATAACATTGTAAGTCGTGGATAAGTATTTATGTTAGATATTTTATAACATTGTAAGTCGTGGATAATTATTAATGTTAGATATTTTATAACATTGTATGTCGTGGATAATTATTAATGTAAGATATTTTATAACATTGTATGTCATGGATAATTATTAATGTAAGATATATTATAACATTGTATGTCGTGGATAAGTATTTATGTTAGATATTTTATAACATTGTATGTCGTGGATAAGTATTTATGTTAGATATTTTATAACATTGTATGTCGTGGATAAGTATTTATGTTAGATATTTTATAACATTGTATGTCGTGGATAAGTATTTATGTTAGATATTTTATAACATTGTAAGTCGTGGATAATTATTAATGTTAGATATTTTATAACATTGTATGTCTTGGATAATTATTAATGTTAGATATTTTATAACATTGTAAGTCGTGGATAATTATTAATGTTAGATATTTTATAACATTGTATGTCTTGGATAATTATTAATGTTAGATATTTTATAACATTGTAAGTCGTGGATAATTATTAATGTTAGATATTTTATAACATTGTATGTCGTGGATAAGTATTAATGTTAGATATTTTATAACATTGTATGTCGTGGATAAGTATTTATGTTAGATATTTTATAACATTGTAAGTCGTGGATAATTATTAATGTTAGATATTTTATAACATTGTAAGTCGTGGATAATTATTAATGTTAGATATTTTATAACATTGTAAGTCGTGGATAATTATTAATCTTAGATATTTTATAACATTGTATGTCGTGGATAAGTATTTATGTTAGATATTTTATAACATTGTATGTCGTGGATAAGTATTTATGTTAGATATTTTATAACATTGTAAGTCGTGGATAAGTATTTATGTTAGATATTTTATAACATTGTAAGTCGTGGATAATTATTAATGTTAGATATTTTATAACATTGTATGTCGTGGATAATTATTAATGTAAGATATTTTATAACATTGTATGTCATGGATAATAAATAATGTTAGATATTATATAACATTGTATGTCGTGGATAACTGTTAATGTTAGATATTTTATAACATTGTATGTCGTGGATAATTATTAATGTAAGATATCTTATAACATTGTATGTCATTGATAATTAATAATGTTAGATATTATATAACATTGTATGTCGTGGATAATTATTAATGTTAGATATTTTATAACATTGTATGTCGTGGATAATTATTAATGTTAGATATTTTATAACATTGTTTGTCGTGGATAATTATAATTGTTAGATATTTCATAACATTGTATGCCATGGATAATTATTAATGTTAGACATTTATTTATTGGAAAAGAAAACTTTAATGAAAAACTAGTATAACACAAAAATCCGATTATGATAATAATTTACAAAACTCGCCATTGATTATAATTGGATTGTCATCGTCAAAGACCAAAACACATGTCATATTTAAATAAGTGATTGTTAATCTTTTATTACAAAGGCGTCGACTCCTAACTGTAATCTACAACAGCCCCAGTCACTCATTGACCAATTCTGGAGGGACATTTAAATTGCAGAGCCTCGTTCCCGTCAAAACAGTCATCCCTCGGGACGGAATTTTCTATCCGAACCTCAAAGTGATGTATAGTTCTTATAACTCACCACGGTAAAACTGCAGATTTCCTTATCCGGTGTACAAGAAAAAGTTATACGGGCTAAACACGTTAACAGACAGGGGCGTATCATGACAACTTTGCAAGTAACTCAGGGCAGGGTGTGCGAATGTGATCCCACTTCCGCTGGTGGGAGACATGTGTGCCATCCCCGGGAATTATTTTAGAAATAACAGTAGAAATGGTGATTTCTGGTGACTTTTAAAATAGTAAGCTTCATTAGACTAAAACACTTTACTTAAGAAATACTTACCTACATCAGGAATGTCGGTCTGGACTGCACATTCTAAATCTCGATATTTTACATAATTGAGACACAGTGAACACTGTTACTATTGGAGCAGTTTAATCCAAAACTTTCATGTACCTATTTGTAATCACCTCCTGTTACATTTCTATTGCTTCTCTCGACATTTTAGCTCTTTCAATATTTAGGCTTTGGTTTCAAATATTACTTAGCTGAAAATCTGTAGTATGCCACGCTACGCGCCTGACAGGTGTCAATTAGTCGCCTTGTGAGTATGTTACATACATAAGAACCTTGTGTCATTTAGCTATATATAAAACTGCATAGTAGACTAGTGTTATTGTTACACTGTAATGTTTATGTCTATTTATGTATATAGATGTAACATAGCACACAAGTCTTTTTTTTTCCTTTTACATACAATTCTCCTTATCAACTTTGACAATTGGAAAACCAATATTTTTTTATCTATGTCGGTATAACCAGACAAAATTATTAATAAAGCTATTCTAAATCAACGTAAATTTAGCAAAAAAACACTTTTTATCTCGCTTCTAAGACTTCGCTCGTCAACTGTCTTTTCTGTCAACTGTCTCCCCAAACTAACTGTCTCGATTTCAAGTCAACACATATATATATAACATATATTTTGACTAGTCAAATTGCTTGATAAAATGTAGATTATATTTTAAATACCAATCATTGTTATGACAAAAGGTTCTAAAATCGAAAGTCCTTGATGTACAGGTTCGGGTAATATACATTATGCAACAAAGCGACACCTGTCAAAACAAACACTTATATAAAACCGCCGTCTCTTCCATTTATTTAAAGAATTATTCTACGAGACGTAAATCAACAAAATACATTAAAATACTTTAATGAAAACACCAGAATAAAACGTGTTTACATTCATACAATATGAAAATTGCAAAGTTATTCTCTATATATATTTAATCTATTATCAGTCTTGAACTGTATGTACTTAGTTTCAATTGAATATTCATTAATTGTACGTTGTTCATTACCATTACATTTTCAAATAAATAAAAGAGATAAAAATTATTACAGCAAAAGTAATTAAAATCTGTGAGAGTCAAAGAAAATGTATTATTAGAAAATGATGACACAACTTTTACTTGAAATGTGCGGTATAACACTATTATAAAATTGTGGGTTAGTTGTTTTTCTATTTTTAATATATATGGTGTAAACAATAACTTCGATAATAAGCCAGGAGAATGGGCATATGTAAAGCACATTTTACTTACCGTCTCATAACATTTTGCAAATATTTAATCTGTTTGAGATCTGAAGCATAATTTATGATACGTGTACCATTACAAATAGTAAACTGACAAATGTGAGAACCAAGTTGACGACTTAAGGATTACTTCAATAGCTCTATATTTTTTAAAAAAGTATATTTGCCTCTAAGGAGTTATTCACATGTTTTACATGTATGTAACTACTACATGTAAACATTTATTGTTTAATTTTGCGCTCACAGATTTGACAACATGATATTATATAAGGCATGACACCACCTCTTATGAAATTCAGAACATCTTCATTGCAACTTATAACATAGTTGTCATATGCTTATATTATTTATAACATATATTATCCGCAGCTTTACTTTTTACAAGTTACTATTTATAGTGAAATATCCGTCTAAAATACACAAACTTAATATGTCTTCATTTTAATTATTCATCGTATCCATAAATATTAAAATAATGAATATATAATGCAAGTGTGTGTTCAATTTTTAAAAATATTTAATACCAAAACAACGTCTTACTGTTCAACAAAAATACGTTACATATTGGTTTGTGCATTTCTTATGTATGAGTCAATATATATTTTCGCAGGTTTTCTTGTCCTTTTGATTTATTTCGTTTGTTAATTAGTTAAATTGTTTAAATTTGCTGTTCTCAATTAAACTAGGGTGATAGCTATCATATTTAAGCAATTTACAAACCATCAAATCGCATTAAATATATTTTTTAGCTATGTTTGTAAGCAAAATATGACCATTTCTGCTGTCCCCAACTAAATTTTTGCGTTACATCACCTAAATAAACCGTTTTTTCACACAAACATGTTTTTCTTTCTTTCATATATTATGGAGGTGTACATCAGATTTAGCTATTCAAATGATATACTGTACTAGAAAATGCTAAATTATACATAAAAAAAATATGTTAAACTTTGTACCTAACATTTTTGCCAATGATGTAACGATGTACCATTTTAGAAAATATATTTATTACTCCCTTGGGGACTCCCTACAAAAGTACCTCCATTTTGAAGATCTACACTTCCTGTTAAACTTGGAACCACATGGCTGCCTGATTTTTTCTTTGGAACATTTTTTTCAAATTTATTAAGGTAAGTCACTGTTATAGTATATTTATTTTCAGTCAGTTATGTAACAATCATATCTTGCCTATGTAATACATTATACATTTTGTGTAAAGTGTGAAGGGTTTGATTTAGTGTGTAGATGTTTATGCCAAAGGGTGAACATGTGCTGTGGGGACCAGTTGTTTACCAATACCGAAAAACATAAGAATATATCAATGATGTAACAGTCAATGATGTAACGTTCCAAATTGTTACATCATTGACTCAAAACGTTATATCATTGACTTTTTTATGATACTGTATTAATTACATATTTCTAACACATGCTAATTAGTTCAAATTAAGATCAACAGTATATTAAGTTTGAGAACATATTAACCAAACATGATTAATCACCTGTGTGCATCAAATGCAATATATATTCCGTTTTTGCATATCAACATTACATCATTGACTGGAACTGTTACACCATTGACACATTTATACTACTGCCTTATCTATGCATATCTCTGGATCAGTCTATCATTTGGGCACATTAAAAAATCATAAATTCAAAGATCAGTTATTGTTCCCCTCTCTTTCTGGGGCTGACCGATATAACATTATCTTTAATTAAACTATAATATAATTAAATACAAAATGTTTTTTTCAGACAATGGGGATGTCTAATGCAGAGCGTCAGCGAAAATTTCGCTTGAACAGGAACGCTGACCCTGCTCGCCGAGAAGCATTTCTTACTAAAAGTAAACAAAAATATGCTTCAGACATGGCAGCAGGAAAGAGAAAACATAGTAAAAATATGACAGAAAGAGAAAGACGTTCAATGCGCAAATATTGGAGACGCAAACAAAAGAAATCTAGAGAACAACTGAAAAAACAAAAAAGTCCTTTAACCCCACCATCTTCACCAGAACATGCACCAGCACAACCAAGTAGACAAAATAAACAAGAAAAACGAAAGCAAATGAAAGATAGAGCCAAATGTTACCGTGACAATGTAAATCTTGAAAACAAAATTAAAAGTCTCAATATGAAGTTGGACATGTATAAAAAAAGATGGCAAAGGGAAAAATCAAAAGTGCAAGAAAAGGACACTCCAAGAACTAAAACAAAGAAGATATTGAGAACATTTTCCAAGAAAGCCGTTAAGAGAACATTAGTATTTCACAATGTTCTATTGGATACATTGAAATCCAAGTACAGAGAAGAAAAAAAAAAGGAAAAAATAAAAATTGTCAAACTTATTGCAGGGCCCATACTTAGGAAGTACAAGTTGAAAACTGAGACTAACAAGCTTTTTAATTTCAAAACAAGAAATTGTAAGAAGAACAATGCAAATAAAACAAACCTAACTCGCCGAATATGTGAAAAAGTGAAGGCTTTCTACTTAAGGCACGATAATTCACGCATAGTAACAGGTATAAAAAACACTGTTACAAAACAAAAGACAAAAAAGCAACGTAGAATTCTTTGTGACAGTTTGAAAAACCTGCATCTTAAATTTCTGTCTGAGAATAATACTAAACTTAGTTATTCTCTGTTCTGCAGACTCCGGCCGTTTTGGGTTTTATTTCCTTCCGAGAGAGATAGGAATACATGCATGTGTAAAATGTGTGACAATGCGAGCATGATGTGTCGAGCTTTATATAAAGCCAAAGCCGTAAATACAGATAATCTAGAATATCTTGTAAAAGATGTTGTATGCGACCCAAACAACAAATGCTGTATGTACATGGAATGCAAAATATGCAAAGATAAACGGGTTATTATAGACAGAGATTTATATAATGAAGATGTTGTATGGTATCAGTGGCAAACCAAAACAGAAATGAGGACAATAAAAAAGGGAAAATCTATTGAACAGAAGGTAGTCTCATTCATTGTGAAGGAACTGTTCAGTAGCAATGTTGGCGAGTTAGCTGATACATTTGAAGGGTATTTAGAAGGATATAGAAAGCATATATGCAATTTAAGAGCTCAGTTTAAACATTACAAAGTTATAAAAGACAAATTAAAAGATAACGAATGCCTTATTCATGTAGACTTCTCGGAGAATTATGTCTGCAAAATGTCTGAGGAGATACAGAGTATGCATTTCGGTGCCTCAAAAAAACAAATAACTCTACATACAGGGATATTCTATATTGGACAAGACCGTAGCGAAACCTTTTGTACAGTTTCTGAGTCTCTAAATCATGGTCCTGGTGCTATATGGGCTCACATTAAGGAAATACTCACATACATTAAAACTATAAACCCAGATGTGAATTCAGTTGAGTTTTTTAGCGACGGGCCAACTGCTCAATATAAACAGAAAGCTAATTTCTATTTACTTACGCTTGAGCCAAGCAACTGGGGTTTCAAATCAACCAAATGGAGCTTTTTCGAGTCAGGACACGGGAAAGGTATTCCTGATGCGGTCGGTGGATCAATAAAACGAAAGGCAGATGATCTTGTTAAATATGGTCAGGACATAACATCAGCTCAAGATTTTGTCAACAAGTTAAAGGGATCGAAAACTTATGTGAAATTGATAGAAGATGAACAAATAATAGTTCAACAGAGCAAGTTAGAGAATCTAAAATTAAAAGCTATACCAGGAACACTTAAACTTCACCAAGTTCTTGTTTTACAACCAGGAAAGGTGGCTTTCAGGGAACTAAGCTGTACCTGTGTAAGCGGAAATGAATGTTCAGGTCATTCATTTAAACAGGCATTTGTCAATGACAGTCAAAACATCGAGCAAGATCAAAAACCAAAACAAGGCAGAACTAGTATGAAAAGTAAAAACAGTATGGGTCATGATTTAAAACATGAAACACAATTAAAAGAAAACTTATCAAATAAGAAGTCAAATAAAAAGGTGTCATTTAGAAAAAAATTGAAACAACTGAATGCCTGTCAAACATACAGCAAATTAAAGGAAACATGTAAACTGATAGATGCTGAACTCGAAGATATTGATACAGATCCTAATTCTGTTTATGTTTTTGAAAATCAATTGGAGGTAGACATGGATGCTGTTGAACATCTACCAGATGATTTGCAGGATGAAAGGGACCTATATCCTTGTGAAGTTCACGCAAATGGAAATTGTCTACCGTCATGTGCAAGTGTATTTGCTTTTGGAAACACATGTCAAGTCTTTGAAATGCGGGTTAGGATAATTTTAGAACTAGTAGAACACGGACGATACTATCTCGATAACAAAACGTTAAATCGTGGAATACCAGCTGACAAACACACAAACTTGACATTCAAATATGCCCAATACTCTGACATGTACGTTCCAGGGACACATTTAACTACATCAGTTGTAAAAAAAATATTTGAAAATGAAACATTGGCAATTACTAAGAACAAGTCATTCATGGGCATTTGGCAAATACATGCTCTATCTAATGTATTGAAAACACCAATATTTTCAGTTTATCCAAAACTAGGCAACCCAAATGTAAGGAATGACTTACATCGATTGATTGTTCCACTTGACAGTGAAGACAAAGAACGTCCTATTTACATTTTGTGGACAAGCACCAGAGAAGATATGTCAGAGGAGCACTGGGTTCCAAACCACTTTGAACCTGTGGTTCCCTTCACTGCACTAGATATAGAAAACCAATCAAACGATGAAACTTCATTGGAAGTTGACACAGAAATGAAAGATAAAGACATATAATGCAAACATTTATATATTAACAATGTGGCAACAGACAATTGACAATTAAACACCTATACCTGGCACAGACCATTGTAACTGTTCATTGTTTTCAATGTACACTGCAAATGTAGGATTAAAACTCAGCTATCGGTACTTGTACTTCTTACATTAGTGAGGGTTGCCCGCTTTGATTAAATGTCGGATCTTACTAGCATTACAACCAATACCATTTAGGCAATAAACAAGATTCCAAATGATAGCCGCCACTTTGACATGTTTACGCTAACAGGTTTTCGCTTCAAACTCCTCATTCTTGAATGATTTGCAGTTATACAGTTATATTTGTAAATCATACTATACAAAAATCGTATGTAATCATCGGTACAAGAAAGTATTGTATTATAATTAGGCGTTAATAACGATTTTATTAAAAGATTATAAGAAAAAAACACAAATTAATAGGCTGTATGTTTCGTGCGTGTTCAAAAATAAGGAAATGTGCGAGCACCAAGAGACAGAGCATCACGTGATACATCCATCACAGCTGTCCATCACAGCTGGGTCTAAATATAATCTCTGGGATATACTGTCTTAATTAATTTTACATGGTTTCCACGGTTTATAATGTTTTCTCATTGCAGCTAGCTGGTTTACACTTGTCATGCTCTAGTACATTGTTTTGTTGTTGTTAAATCTGTTTTAATGAGGATATTGTCGAAATGTTCAAACTTAATTGTTGTACAACCTTGATACAAAAAAGTAATCGACAAACGTATTCCTTCATCAGATAGTATCACCTAAAAATCTCTGAATGAGAAAGGCTCTCACTTTATGTAATCTGCATATTAAATTACGGGATGAATCCACCAACAACAAACACCGTGTATGTGAAATTTAACTTCTCAATGGGCTTCACATGGTGAGTCTTTTTGTCAATCAAAGTTGCAAGTGGGTTGTTAAAGATGGATGAAATCAATGTATTTCTAAATGTATCCCTAGAAAATAGAACTGGTTTACTAAGTGTTGATTGCAATAGCTGTTGTTCAATACATATGGGACCGAATGTATAGGCAGTGTCGGCGGAACTATTCAAAGAAGCAACTGTCTTTCGTATTTTGTATTTGAAGGAGAGTATAAACATCCCAACAAAATTAAGATTTCTTATAAGTTTATAAAAGCCTTATGTTCTAAAATTTTGTTATTATTCTTGGTTCCTTTTAACCATGGGGCACATTTAATGTTGCTTGAAAGTAGACTACCGTATCAGTCGGTGCCAGCGGGGACGTTTGATACACGATGTTGCTGTATATCGTTTCAGTCTGTGCCAGCGGGGACGGTGAATGCTCCATATGGCAGTATACCGTTTAAGTCTGTGCCTGCGGGGACGTTGGATGCTCCATGTGGGAGAATACCGTTTCAGTCTGTGCCAGCGGGTAGTTGGATGCTCCATGTGGCAGTATAACGTTTCAGTCTGTGCTAGCGGGGACTTTGGATGCTCCATGTGGCAGTATACCGTTTCAGTCTGTGCCAGCGGGTGCGTCGGATGCTCCATGTGGCTGTATACCGCTTCAGTATGTGCCAGCGGGGACGTTGGATACTCCATAATGCTGTATATCGTTTCAGTCTGTGCCAGCGGGGACGTTGAATGCTCCATATGGTAGTATACTGTTTCAGTCTGTGCCAGCGGGGACGTTGAATGCTCCATATGGTAGTATACTGTTTCAGTCTGTGCTAGCGGGGACTTTGGATGCTCCATGTGGCAGTATACCGTTTCAGTATGTGCCAGCGGGGACGTTGAATGCTCCATATGGTAGTATACTGTTTCAGTCTGTGCCAGCGTGGACGTTGGATGCTCCATGTGGCAGAATACGGTTCCAGTCTGTGCCAGCGGGTAGTTGGATGCTCCATGTGGCAGTAACGTTTCAGTCTGTGCTAGCGTGGACTTTCGATGCTCCATGTGGCAGTATACCGTTTCAGTCTGTGCCAGCGGGTTCGTTGGATGCTCCATGTGGATGTATACCGTTTCAGTCTGTGCCAGCGGGGACGTTGGATGCTCCATGTTGCAGTATATAGTTTCAGTCTGTTCTAGCGGGAACTTTAGATGTTCCATGTTGCAGTATACCGTTTCAGTTTGTGCTAGCGGGGACGTTGGATGTTCTCTGTTGCAGAATATCGTTTCAGTCGGTGTCAGCGGGGACGTTGGATGATACATGTAGCAGTATACCGTTTGACTCTGTGCCGTTTCAGTCTGTGCCAGCGGGGACGTTGAATGCTCCATGTGGCAGTATACCGTTTCAGTCTGTGCCAGCGCGGACGTTGAATGCCTCATGTGGCAATATATTGTTTCAGTCGGTGCTAGCAGGGGAAGTTAGATGCTCCTTGTTGAAGTATATCGTCTTAGTCGGGGCCAGCAGGGTCGTTGGATGCTCCGTGTTGCAGTATATCGTTTCAGTCGGTGCCAGCGGCGATGTTAAATGCTCCATGTTGCAGTATATCGTTTCAGTCGGTGCAGGCGGGGACGTTAAATGCTCCATGTGGCAGTATATTGTTTCAGTATGTGCCAGCGCGGACGTTGAATGCTCCATGTGGCAGTATACTGTTTCAGTCGGTGCTAGCGGAGATATTGGATGCTCCATGTGGCAGTATACCGTTTCAGTCATGTTGCAGTATACCGTTTCAATCGGTGCCAGCGGGGACATTAAATGCTCCATGTGGCAGTATACCGTTTCAGTCGGTGCCAGCGGGCACGTTGAATGCTCCATGTGGCAGTATACCGTTTCAGTCTGTGCCAGCGGGAATGTTAAATGCTCCATGTTGCAGTATATCGTTTCACTCGGTGCAGGCTGGGACGTTGTATGCTCCATGTGGCAGTATACCCTTTGTGTCTGTGCCAGCGGGGATATTGGATACTCCATGTGGCAGTATACCGTTTCAGTCATGTTGCAGTATACCGTTCAGTCGGTGCCAGCGGGGATGTTAGATGCTCCATGTGGCAGTATACCGTTTCAGTCGTTGCCAGCGGGGACGTTGGATATTCCATGTGGCAGCATACCGTTTTAGTCATGTGGCAGTATATCGTTTCAGTCGTTGCCAGCGGGGACGTTGAATCATCAATGTTGCAGTATATCATTTCAATCGTTGCAAGCGGGGACGTTAGATGCTCCATGTGGTAGTATATCGTTTCAATCGGTGCCAGTGGAGATGTTGGATGCTCCATGTGGCAGTATATCGTTTCAGTCGGTGCAAGCGTGGACGTTAGATGCTTCACGTCTCATTATACAATTTCAGTCGGTGCCAGCTGGTACGTTGGATACTCCATGCTGCAGTATACCGTTTCAGTCATGTGGCAGTATATTGTTTCAGTCGTTGCCAGCGGGGACGTCGGATGCTCCATGTGACAGTATACGGTTTCAATTTGTACCAGCGGTGACGTTGGATGCTCCATGTGGCTGTATACCGTTTCAGTCTGTGCCAGCGGGGACGTTGGATAATCCATGTTGCAGTATATCATTTCAGCCTGTGCTAGCGTGGACGTTGGATGCTCCATGTGGCAGTATACCGTTTCAGTCTGTGCCAGCGTGGACGTTGGATGCTCCATGATGCAGTATATCGTTTCATTCCGTACCAGCAGGGACGTTGGAATCTCAATGTTGCAGTATATCGTTTCAGTCTGTGCTAACGGGGACGTTGGATGCTCCATGTTGCAGTATATCGTTTCAGTCTGTGCCAGCGGGGACGTTGGATACTCCATGCTGCAGTATACCGTTTCAGCCTGTGCTAGCGTTGACGTTGGATGTTCCATTTTGCAGTATATCGTTTCAGTCTGTGTTAGCGGAGAATTTGGGTGCTCCATGTGGCAGTATACCGTTTCAGTCTGTGACAGCAGGGACGTTGGATGCTCAATGTAGAAGTATACCGTTTCAGTCTGTGCCAGCGGGGACGTTGAACGCTTCATGTGGCTGTTTACCGTTTCAGTCTGTGCCAGCGAGGACGTTGGATGCTCCATGTTGTAGTATATCGTTTCAGTCTGTAATAGCGGGGACTTTGGATGTTCCATGTGGCTGTATACCGTTTCAGTCTGTGCTAACGCGGACATTGGATGCTCAATCATGTGGCAGTATACCGTTTTAGTTTGTGCCAGCGGGGACGTTGGATGCTCTATTTTGCAATATATCGATTCATTCGGTGCTAGCGGGACGTTCAATGCTCCATCATGTGGCAGTATACCGTTTCAGTCTATGCCAGCGGGGACATTGGATGCTCCATGTTGCAGTATACCGTTTCAGTCTGTGCTAGCGGGGACTTTGGATGCTCCATGTGGCTGTAAAGCGTTTCAGTCTGTGCCAGCGGTGACGTTGGATGCTCCATGTTGCAGTATACCGTTTCAGTCTGTGCCAGCGGGGACGTTGGATGCTCCATGTTGCAGTATATTGTTTCAGTCTGTGCCAGCGGGGACCTTGGAAGCTCCATGTGGCAGTATATCGTTTCAGTGTGTGCTAGCGGGGACGTTGGATGCTCCATATGGCAGTATACCGTTTCAGTCTGTGCCAGCGGGGACGTTGGATGATCCATGTGGAAGTATACCGTTTCATTCTGTGTTAGCGGGGACTTTGGATGCTCCATGTGGCAGTATACCGTTTCATTCTGTGAGAGCGGGGACTTTGGATGCTCCATGTTGCAGTATATCGTTTCAGTCTGTGCCAGCGGGGACGTTGGATACTCCATGTTGCAGTATACCGTTTCATTCTGTGCTAGAGGGGACGTTGGATGCTGTATGTAGCAGTTTACCGTATCAGTCTGTGCCAGCGGGGACGTTGGATGCTCCATGTTGCAGTATATCGTTTCAGTCTGTGCCAGCGGTGACGTTGGAGGCTCCATGTTGCAGTATATCGTTTCAGTCTGTGCCAGCGGGGACGTTGGATACTCCATGCTGCAGTATACCGTCTCAGTCTGTGCTAGCGGGGACGTTGGATGTTCCATGTGGCTGTATACCGATTTATTCTGTGCTAGAGGGGACGTTGGATGCTCTTTGTGGCTGCATACCGTTTCAGTCTGTGCCAGCGGGTACGTTGAATGCTCCATGTTGCAGTATATTGTTTCATTCTGTGCTAGAGTGGACGTTGGATGCTGTATGTAGCAGTTCACCGTATCAGTCTGTGCCAGCGGGGACGTCAGATGCTCCATATTGCGGTATACTGTTTCAGTCGTTGCCAGTGGGGACGTTGGATGCTCCATGTGGCAGTATAACTTTTCAGTCTGTGCCAGCAGGGACGTTGGAGGCTCCATGTGGCAGTATATCGTTTCTGTCATGTTGCAGTATACCGTTTCAGTCGGTGCCAGCGTGGACGGTGGATGCTCCATGTGGCAGTGTACCGTTTCAGTTGGTGCAAGCGGGGACGTTGGATGCTCCATGTGGCAGTATACCGTTTCAGTCTGTGCCAGCGGGGACGTTGGATGCTCCAGGTAGCAGTATACCGTTTCAATTTATACCAGCGGGGACGGTGGATGCTCCATGTGGCAGTGTACCGTTTCAGTCTGGGCCAGCGGGGACATCGGATTCTCCATGTGGCAGTATACCGTTTTTAGTCATGTGGCAGTAAATCGTTTCAGTCGGTGCCAGCGGGGACGTTGGATGCTCCACGTTGCAGTATATATTTTCAGTCGTTGCCAGCGGGGACGTTGAATGCTCCATGTGGCAGTATACCGTTTCAGTCGGTGCCAGCGGGTATGTTGGATGATCCATGTGGCAGTAAACCGTTTCAGTCTGTGCCAGAGGGGACGTTGGATGCTCCATGTCGCAGTATATAGTTTCAGTCGGTGCTAGCGGGGAATTTGGATGCTCCATGTGGCAGTATACCGTTTCAGTCATGTTGCAGTATACCGTTTCATTCGGTGTAAACAGGGACGTTGGATGCTCCATGTGACTGTATACCTATTCAGTCTGTACCAACTGGGACTTTGGATGCTCCATGTAACAGTATATCGTTTGATTTATGTGGCAGTATATCGTTTCAGTCGTTGCCAGCGGTGACGTTGGATGCTCCATGTTGCAGTATATCCTTTCTGTCGGCGCCAGCGGAGACGTTGGGTGCTCCATGTGGTAGTATACCGATTCAGCCGGTGCCAGCGGGGACGTTGAATGCTCCATGTGGCAGTGTACCGTTTCAGTTGGTGCAAGCGTGGACGATGGATGCTCCATGTTGCAGTATATCCTTTCTGTCGGCGCCAGCGGAGACGTTGGGTGCTCCATGTGGTAGTATACCGATTCAGCCGGTGCCAGCGGGGACGTTGAATGCTCCACGTGGCAATGTACCGTTTCAGTTGGTGCAAGCGTGGACGTTGGATGCTCCATGTGGCAGTATATCATTTCAGACGGTGCCAGCGGGTATGTTGGATGCTCCATGTGGCAGTAAACCGTTTCAGTCTGTGTCAGAGGGGATTTTGGATGCTCCATGTCGCAGTATATAGTTTCAGTCGGTGCCAGCGGGGACGTTAAATGCTCCATGTGGCAGTATACTGTTTCAGTCATGTTGCAGTTTACCGTTTCAGTTGGTGCCAGCGGGGACGTTGGATGCTCCATGTGGCTGTATACCTATTCAGTCTGTACCAGCTGGGACTTTGTACGCTCCATGTAACAGTATACCGTTTGAATTATGTGGCAGTACATGTATACCGTTTCAGTCTGTGCCAGCGGGGACGTTGGATGCTCCATGTGGAAGTATACCGTTTCATTCTGTGTTAGCGGGGACTTTGGATGCTCCATGTGGCAGTATACCGTTTCATTCTGTGAGAGCGGGGACGTTGGATGTTTCATGTGGCAGTATACCGATTCAGTCGGTGCCAGCGGGGACGTTGGATGCGTCATGTGGCAGTATATCGTTTCAGTCGGTGCCAGCGGGGACGTTGGATGCGTCATGTGGCAGTATATCGTTTCAGTCGGTGCCAGCGGGGACGTTGGATGCGTCATGTGGCAGTATATTGTTTCAGTTGGTGCCAGCGGGGACGTTGGATGCGTCATGTGGCAGTATATCGTTTCAGCCGGTGCCAGCGGCAACGTTGGATGCGTCATGTGGCAGTATATCGTTTCAGTTGGTGCCAGCGGGAACGTTGGATGCTCCATGTGGCAGTATATCGTTTCAGTTTGTGCTAGCGGGGACGTTGGATGCTCCATGTGGCAGTATATCGTTTCAGTTGGTGCCAGCGGGGACGTTGGATGCGTCATGTGGCAGTATATCGTTTCAGCCGGTGCCAGCGGGGACGTTGGATGCGTCATGTGGCAGTATATCGTTTCAGTCGGTGCCAGCGGCAACGTTGGATGCGTCATGTGGCAGTATATCGTTTCAGTTGGTGCCAGCAGGGACGTTGGATGCGTCATGTATCAGTATATCGTTTCAGCCGGTGCCAGCGGGGACGTTGGATGCGTCATGTTGCAGTATATCGTTTCAGCCGGTGCCAGCGGCAACGTTGGATGCGTCATGTGGCTGTATATCGTTTCAGTCGGTGCCAGCGGGGACGTTGGATGCGTCATGTGGCAGTATATCGTTTCAGTCGGTGCCAGCGGGGACGTTGGATGCGTCATGTGGCAGTATATCGTTTCAGTTGGTGCCAGCGGGGACGTTGGATGCTCCATGTGGCAGTATATCGTTTCAGTCGGTGCCAGCGGGGACGTTGGATGCGTCATGTGGCAGTATATCGTTTCAGTCGGTGCCAGCGGGGACGTTGGATGCGTCATGTGGCTGTATATCGTTTCAGTTGGTGCCAGCGGGGACGTTGGATGCTCCATGTGGCAGTATATCGTTTCAGTCGGTGCCAGCGGGGACGTTGGATGCGTCATGTGGCAGTATATCGTTTCAGTTGGTGCCAGCGAGGACGTTGGATGCTCCATGTGGCAGTATATCGTTTCAGCCGGTGCCAGCGGGGACGTTGGATGCGTCATGTGGCAGTATATCGTTTCAGTCGGTGCCAGCGGCAACGTTGGATGCGTCATGTGGCAATATATCGTTTCAGTCGGTGCCAGCGGCAACGTTGGATGCGTCATGTGGCAGTATATCGTTTCAGTCGGTGCCAGCGGGGACGTTGGATGCGTCATGTGGCAGTATATCGTTTCAGTTGGTGCCAGCGGGGACGTTGGATGCGTCATGTGGCAGTATATCGTTTCAGTCGGTGCCAGCTGGGACGTTGGATGCTCCATGTGGCAGTATATCGTTTCAGTCGGTGCCAGCTGGGACGTTGGATGCTCCATGTGGCAGTATATCGTTTCAGTCGGTGCCAGCGGGGACGTTGGATGCGTCATGTGGCAGTAAATCGTTTCAGTCGGTGCCAGCGAGGACGTTGGATGCTCAATACTGCAGTATATCGTTTCAGTCGGTGCTAGCGTGGACGTTGGATGCCTCATGTTTCAGTGTATCGTTTCAGTCGATGCCAGCAGGGACGTTGGATTCTCCATGTGGCAGTATCCCACACTTATATACTTATAAAGGAGTTAAGTCTATTATTCTTCTGTCATGTGGAGCTTTCTGTGCTATCAGAGGTTATCAAACAATATATATGATATGGAGTGAGGTTTAACTTGTTACGTGTTATATATTATATCCAGAAACCGTAGTTCTCAGCTAGTTGTAAATTGTCTCACTCTGTCACGGAAAGCAGCTGATTGTATACCGTGGTTATTTGTATAAAGTGATTGATGTGTACACCAGCATTCGTAATATTGAACAGTAATCTGAAATGAAACAATTGAAAATTAAAAGGAAGTGAGACAACAAAAAATGGAGCAGCATTCTAAATCAAGCATCATTGTCGACAAAATTAATATAAGTCTTCATCATTCGTTATATTTTACAGTTCTCTTAAATAAGACAGCTTATAATAGAAAAAAAGTCTGATAAATTGCTTCCTCGGAAGGACAGAACTTGTCATGAAAGGAATATATCAGACTCGGTCTTATTTAAGACTATTTATCAGGGATATTAATCCTTACACCCCTCCATCGGTGTTTAAACAGTATGTTAATGCGGAACAATCCTTACACACCCAAACATCGGTGTTTAAACAGTATGCTAATGTGGAACAATCCTTACACCCCCCAGCACCGGTGTTTAATCAATTTGCTTATGTGGAACAATCCTTACACACTCCAGCACCGGTGTTTAAACAGTATGCTAATGTGGAACAATCCATACACCCCCCCCCCCCCCATACACACACACACCAGCATCGGTTTTTAAACATTATGTTAAATTGGAACAATTCTTACACATCCCAGCACCGGTGTTTTAACAGTATGCTTATGTGGAACAATCCTTACGCACCCCAGCACCGGTGTTTAAACAGTATGCTATTGTGGAATAATCCTTTAACACCTCAGCATTGGCGTTTAAACAGTATGCAAATGTGGAACAATTCTTACACACCCTTAGCATCGGCATTTAAACAGTATGCTAATGTGGAACAATCCATACCCTCCCCCACCGCACCCACCCCAGCATCGGTGCTTAAACAGTATGCTAATGTGGAACAATCCTTACACACCCAAACATTGGCGTTTAAACAGTATCCTAATATGGAACAATCCTTACACACTCCCAGCATCGGTGTTTAATCAGAATGCTAATGTAGAACAATCTTTACACATCCCAGCGTCGGCGTTTAAACAGTATGCTAATGTGGAACAATGTAAAACAAAATCCGTGCTTCTACTGAGTTAAAGTTCAAGGCGACATCTTACGGCCGCCACACGACACGTCGTGATAGTAAAATATTCGGTATAAAGAAGCATTGAAAGCACAAAGCGCGCCAAACAGAGGGGGACTGTATTAGTAACGGGAAGGATGACAGCGTTTTGTTTTCGAAACAAAATCTAAAGATTCAGTCTATGCCTGTGTACACGCATCCTCAAAGGGAAGTTACTGTTGTGTGTATCTTAAAACTCCATGTTTATATACATGTACATGCTAACAAAAAAGTTTTATTGTATATAAAATAGAAATTTATAGTTGAATAGTAATGTATAATATATGTATAAATACTATTAAAATCTAAATTTGAATAATTGGTTATTTTCCCTTTTATTTCTCCATATAATTCTCACATCATAGCATTCTCTAGAAAGACCAGAAAGAGTAAGTTTTTTAAAAAAGGAAAATGTGTCTGACAGTGACTAGAAAATTACAGTTTAAATGAAAGCGTATATGACTGTGACGAGTCTCTAACATATTCCTTAGAAAGGAAACAGCTACATGTACAAAGTCCTATACATGATAATGTCTGATAAATCATTTTGCGATGTTGTCAGCAAATATCAGCGCAATGCCTTTAATGGTAATGCCATGCTTATGAGAACCTGTGTGATTTATAAGAACTGCAAATGCATCATTATATAAAGTGTTTAAATAGGAAATGTACACAGTTTGGGAATGCTTATTGGATACATCATGGAGGGAATCATGTTTACTATTGTACACACGAACACGAAGGTATCTTTCAAATACAATGAAAGTGGGGATTAGAAACTCAAATTATCTATATCATTTATAGGGAAAAATCACGAACTCGAAGCAGCTATACATTTCTCTATCATCCAATCCTCGATATATCTTAAATCCGCAAATACACTAACCATATGTACAAATATCAAGAACAGAATACACCAAACCCTGAAAACGTCTCAAACCCGTATATGCAATGAACCAAGAAAAAAGATGCTATTCTTTAATACGTCATTCGAGCAGGCTTGTATTTAAACTGTCACTGTTTGTACCCCATCTCACCGCAATGTTCTCTGAAATACCGCTACGATGACAGACTCAAACCTTTGCTCAAATGCCTGCAACCATATGCTTTCTCTAGATTTTACGTACCCCTAATGTAACACTTAACGTACTTTAACTTAGTCTACCGTGATGGGGACCCGTACTGACTTTAACGTAGCATGACGTGGCTAGAGTACGTTTCAGTACGCTATGAGGTATGTTAGACTACGTTATACTACGCTTCAGTACGTTAGCATCACGGATGCAATTTTTGCCTTTAACGTACAACTCTTTTGAACATGTCCAAAAATTAAATCGACAATCACGGCTCACTCAAGTTAATACCAAGTTATCATCACGGACAGCTACGGTTCGGTGCGGATACCGGTACGTTCAACTACGTTAGCTTCCACTACGTTCAACTACGTCCACTAACGGCTATGTGACCACACATTAAATGTTGCACTGTTTTATAAGTGCAAAACTATAGTAAATTGTTATAGTCGTATCTTCTAAAATAAAGTTGAGAAGATATATTGTTTTGATATTTTGTGCTTGCGCATATAGTGTTGTGTAGTCTGTTGTGGTGCGATGCGGTACGGTCTGACAGCCTGTCTTATTTGTTATATGTGTCTGTTTGATGTATAACTTAATATTTCATTCATTATTTGGCAAAGAATCGCTGGCAATGAAAATTAGCTCTTTGCTTTAGGGTGTCTGCTTATGTTTTGCCTTGATTTAAAGAGGTAAACAAGTACGAATACAGCTGCTGTTGAATATGTAGGTGTGTAAACCATAAACGTATGTACCTGTAAACCAATTTGTTAGACATACACTCGGCAAGATAAGTGAACCATCACACCGAATATGAGGCAGTTCAACCAGCGACCATGGTGTCTATAGTCTGACTATAGAATGATCGAAGTATATACCTCTGATTCGACTACAAAGATGTCTTTCTCAAACCACTGGTTCACTTACTGCCTCTATTTAGTAGAGCCACACCTTAAGAGAACTAAAATGATTCTATCAACTTAAATGGTTGTAACACATGCCCATGCCTGTATCAAACGTCGGTCTCTCCTCTGCATCTACTAACATATATATGTATGTGATAGAATCAAGATCTTGGGTCGCTTAATGTTGACCATATTACTCACTAGCACAGTAAGTTGCGCTTGATTTTCTTTCTGGATATCGATATTCGTTCCTCTACCGAGAATACCTTTTTATTTCTTCATATATAAAGTCGTTCTAACCCTAACACTAACTCAAATAAATCGGGCGGGGCATCTGCTTGATGCTTTGACCTTTAGCATTGTGTCAAAAGGTCATTAGTCTACTGGTATCGTGAGGAGAAATTGTGAGTTACTAGAAATAAAATTTCACTTGTGTTGTACGACACAACAAACATTAAAGTAGATCAGTTAGTACTGATTAGAAACTCAAGAACACGTTCAATTCATTAGAAAGCCGTTGGAAGTTGGCTTGGTAGTATGTTACTCTTTAATATTGGAGGCTGAGAAGTTTAGGGTAAGGGTAAGTTTGAAGTTAAATACCGAAAGACGAATGTCAAACTAACTTCAGTTTACCTTATCAGACTCTCATTACTATGGTGTATGATTCAGCGTCGGTGCGACATTAAGCGTTACCACAACGTATATAAAAAGAACATATAATAACAGGTATCATATAGGTATCAAAAATAAAAAAATGACAAATATTCATTGTTTATTTTTTGCAAATATACCTGTTCTCTGGAAATCATTGTTTCCTGTGCATGTTATTACAGCTTACTCGTGTGTAGATATGCTTTCTCTTTACAAGACTATCCACACTCCCCTTTACAAGACTATCCACACTCCCTTTACAAGACTATCCACACTCCCCTTTACAAGATTATCCACATTCCCTTTACAAGACTATCCACTCTCCCCTTTACAAGACTATCCACACTCCCTTTACAAGACTTTCCACACTCCCTTTACAAAACTTTCCACACTCCCTTTACAAGACTATCCACACTCCCCTTTACAAGACTTTCCACACTCCCTTTACAAGACTATCCACACTCCCCTTTACAAGACTTTCCACACTCCCATTTACAAGACTATCCACACTCCCCTTTACAAGACTATCCACACTCCCCTTTACAAGACTATCCACACTCCCTTTTACAAGACTATCCACACTCCCCTTTACAAGACTTTCCACATTCCCCTTTACAAGACTATCTACACTCCCCTTTACAATACTATCCACACTCCCTTTACAAGACTATCCACACTCCCTTTTACAAGACTACCAACACTCCCCTTTACAAGAATATCAACACCCCCCTTTACAAGACTTTCCACACTCCCTTTACAAGACTTTCCACACTCCCTTTATAAGACTATCCACACTCCCGTTTATAAGAATATCCACACTCCGTTTACAAGGCTCCACACTCTCCTTTACAAGACTATCCACACTCCCCTTTACAAGACTATCCACACTCCACACTCCCTTTACAAGACTATCGACACTCCCCTTTACAAGACTATCGACACTCCCCTTTACAAGACTACCAACACTCCCCTTTTTCAAGAATATTTACACCCCCTTTTCCAAGACTTTCCACACTCCCTTTACAAGACTTTCCACACTCCCTTTATAAGACTATCCACATGCCCGTTTACAAGAATATCCACACTCCCTTTACAAGGCTCCACACTCTCCTTTACAAGACTATCCACACTCCCCTTTACAAGACTATCCACACTCCACACTCCCTTTACAAGATTATCCACACTCCCCTTTACAAGACTATCCACATTCCCTTTACAAGACTATACACACTCCCCTTTACAAGACTATCCAAACTCCCTTTACAATACTATCCACACTCCCATTTACAAGACTATCCACACTCCCCTTTACAAGACTACACACTCCCCTTTACAAGACTATCCACACTCCCCATTACAAGACTACACACTCCCCTTTACAAGACTATCCACACTCCCCTTTACAAGACTACACACTCCCCTATGTCAGCATAAATAATTTAAACTTGGCTTCTGTTTCACCAACTTTTCACTTAAAAGTTTTAATTTGTTATTTATCCAGTATGTAATCAATTTCGATGAAACAATATGCAGTTTTACTGAAACCAGTCTAACATCATGACCACGTGACTGCTTTTCTAACGTATATGTTGGTGAAACAGGAGCCTGGTCACCGAGTATAATCCTTCCTTTATAGACTGGGCTCAATAATTGATGATGGGCAGTTGTCTTTGACATGTTTTTTTTTTAAATCCGAACGTTACTCTTCCTTTTTATTATGTTGTCGAGGTCTAATACATTAAACACAGTTTCATCCAAAGTTTCAACCGTGTTAACAATTTTCTGATCATATACCTCAAGTGAAGCTTATTATACCTTTTTCTACACTTCCCTCGGTATTAATGTGAAAGTCCTCACCAAGCAGTATCTATAATGTTAACAGAAATGACATTAACTGTTTCTAAGAATGAAATAAGATTTAGAGAATCGACATTTCCACTAAACGGATGTTCAATTAACTGTTAGAAAAACACGCACTGAAGTCTTATGATTTTCTGCACGTCTGTTTTGAAAAAAAGATACGGGAAATTACATTTATTTTAACTGCAATAAATAACAATTTAAAACGTCCAATAACATTTTGATTGTAAGACATAGTCTTTTATGATATGTATGTGTATTTATGTATGTGTAAATATATAATGTAAATATCTAAATATTTACGTCAAATATGTAAAAAATCAATTGTGATAAGCGATGTTGTAAATGAAATGAGGCGTGACGTCAGTTACCACAAGGAAATGAAGTTTACTTTTTTATTTAATTCACTCGGTTAATTATTAATGTTATTATCTTCTATAATCTATACACTCTGCTTTTTATTAGATTTATGGATGGTGTGGATTAAGTAGTGTGATATTTGAACACAAAAACGCAAAAAGAACACAAGTCTATACATCTGACAATAAGTAGTACGAGGAATGTCCCAAAAGTAATACACTTCACAAATAAACTAAGTATTTTTTTCGTTTTAGAACATTATAGTCCGTCTCACTATTTTGAATGACATATCGCAGCTGTTTACGACCCATAGACCATTACCTGTTCTTCATGCAATACATGTACCATATTTTCATTGTACTATTCGTCTATTTGCCCTCGATGACATAAACTGACGTTAAATATTCAAACAAAACATTGTTGTAATAATCTTTCTTTTAGCTGTTAAGAGTCGGAGATTATAATTATGTATTAGCCACACTGAGGCAAACGCAGACACTTGCGTCCTTTAGAATTTGTGGAGTTTCACATGTTTATCAGTGTTTTTGTAAAAATAATAAAGTTATTCTTAAAATATGAATTACTCTTTCAAAAATATGACATATTCTTCACATATGATATATGCAGTATGAATGTATCAGCAAATACTTGTCTTACAGTGTATTACCAAGAGTTGATATGTACTGTTATGTCGAGTCTAAAAGCCACCAATGTGTATTCAAGATAATAGTGTAAAAATAGGCAATTGTATAAAATGCAGTTTGTGTTTTAGATTTGAACGGCTTAAAATGACTGAATTATAAAAGAATTGCAGGAAATCCATGCCACGAGCTGCTAAACATCTTTCCGTGGCAGCATGCACCCGGACACTAATAGCAAAGTTGTGATTGTGCCTCCTGTAAAATCAAACAGGACAATATAATAGAATAACTACTTAAACATGTCCGATACCTCAGCATAATAATATCGTTTTTCATACAAACACAACAGGTATACTTCTACATCACAGGATTGCGAGAGAGATTATGACTTTGTCGTTGCTTTAAGCTGCCATATTTTTCAAGCGTGTTAGTTGAATACCGTTAACAGTTTCAATAAAAAAAGATAAAAAATCTAATTGACAGGAACTACAATTAATTCATACGTTTGATATACGTTTAATGTTATGCAAATCGTTATAACCGATTAAATGTTTTTGCTGCTGAATATAAAATACCTCGAAATGTGCATGTTGTATCAATACGTTTCGGCGGTTTGCGAGTACTGCGAATAGCCTAATTGATTTGAGGTCAACCCATCCAACGGGATGTGGTTATCTCATTTTGAAATTCTCATTGATTTGGGGTCAACCCATCCAGTGGGATGAGGTTGTCGTACAATTGCTACAATCACCGGTCGTGGAGGATTGTGCGCCTTTCACTGTCTTCTCTCTCTCTCTATCTTTCTTATGTCTTATAACATAACTTTCTTTTCTTGTGTTTGAATAAACCGGTTTGAGTCCATATTTGATGTCATATTTGACAACTGGTTTTTAAAACAATGTTAGTACTCCGATCCGGTTTCAGATTTGTATTCTTATTTTTATTTTCTTACTTATGTTCTATATACTTGCTCCGATACAAAACCATCAATATTTCTTACCGTTCGCTCGTTTTCGGTACAGTACTCTGGTACAGTGAACCGTTAATGTTCAGGTTGGGCCAGCATATACTTTTTCATACACTCTATCCTCGGGTTGCTTCTTTTTTCATGGCTTGTATTGCAGCAGTTTATGTTTTCCTACCATATGTTAAATGCTCAGTATTTTAGCAATCACCACTGGAAATATGATGCTGATACCAGATTTCTAGGCACTTCTGTGTCATTGTAGAAGTGTTGGTTTGAACCGCATCTAGGGCGAATAGTTGACATATTATTTTTTCTGCAAAATGGTAGGTATCTCACAACCATTGAATTGAAAAAAATCGTGGTCAAGGTAAGCGGTTTTTCCTTTAACAGATATAGAACCAGTGAAGCAATTGAGCCCAGACACATGCTGTAAATTTTGTTGTTTTTTCGCTGTGTTTTGGACATAAATGTTACAATTGAGCCCTTTGGGAAATGTAATAGTTTGGTGTCTCACACAGACGTTAATGTCGCAAACCGATCTACCACCAAATGTCGCACGTTTAACACGTTATGGCATAGCATCACATTGACAACAAGATGCGCGTCCGTGGGGTAGTCGCATAATAAACTTGAACAACCCTCAAATTGTTGGATAGAAGTAGTATTTCATGTAATTAGAATACTGCTGAATGACACAATGCCTCAACTTATGTAGCGTACAATATACGAGGCACCTACATGTACGTATTGGCCGCCACACTACAGTTTACGTAACATGGCTTTACAAACAAACTGAAACGATTCTTTGTTTTTCGTCCTGACTTCGGTTTGAACACACGACTTTTGGGTTTACAATTCAATGCTGACCACTGGACTCAGCTGGCCCCACTGCTATATATACTATTTTAACACCTTTTTAAGGTTTTAAGGTTTAAGTTGAGAAACGGTCATCATTCTAGTTCACCGAAAATACACTTAATTTAAACGTTGAATATTCGTATATGCAAATGTTAGTGACCAACTAAAAGTTTTTACTGGTGTAAATAAGATATCTTGAAAATCAATCATTTGTATCCTTGATTTTCATATGGCAAATTGCTTGTATAGCGAATCGCCTTAATTTGAAATCCTCATTGACGTGAGGTCAGTCCATCTCAATTTGATGTGGCTGTCTGACTTAAATCACCGGTCGTGGAGGATTAAGCATCTTTATTTTAAACCTTGCTATCTTTCTTAAAGCTACCTTATGCTTGAAAGAAGCACGTTTCGTGTTTCTAACATGTTTCTCCTCCCTGTTCTATCTCTTAAAGTAGATGTACGTGCAAAGGCTCTACCTTTTTGCTCTTCCTTGTATCCCATAACTCTTTCTTCTACGCATGGCTTTCATTTTCTTTTTTTCAAACTGTTATCTAACTAGTATCAAACTAGTATCAAACTGGTATCTAAATTTACTGTTTTGCAGGATTGGATAATTGCCTCCAATCTGATAGTCATGTGATATACATGTAACAAATAAACTAAGTCATCAAAAATCAACTTTTGTAATAATAAAGGAAAAAAGGATTATAGATTTGACAAAATGTCATTGTTAGGGATTGCACATTATTCCTCATGCGCGAGGTTATACATTTGACCAGGGACGCCTACGTGAGCATTACTGGTATATTGTGGAACATTTTACCAGGGACGCCTACGTGAGCACTACTGGTATATTGTGGAACATTTTACCAGGGACGCCTACGTGAGCACTACTGGTATATTGTAGAACATTTGACTAGGGACGCCTACGTGAGCACTTCTGGTATGTTGTGGAATATTTGACCAGGGACGCCTACGTGAGCATTACTGGTATATTATGGAATATTTGACCAGGGACGCCTACGTGAGCACTACTGGTATATTGTAGAACATTTGACCAGGGACGCCTACGTGAGCACTACTGGTATATTGAAGAACATTTGACCTGGGACGCCTACGTGAGCACTACTGGTATATGTGGAACATTTGACCAGGGACGCCCACGTGAGCACTACTGGTATATTGTAGAACATTTGACCAGGGACGCCCACGTGAGCACTACTGGTATATTGTAGAACACTTGACCAGGGACGCCGTCGTGAGCACTACTGGTATACTGTAGAACATATGACCCAGGATTGGAGGGTCGTGGGTTCGACCCCCGTCACGACTATGTATGGTGTCATTGATTGATTGATTGATTGAGTATTTAACGTCACTTTTATGCCATCGAGGGCTGACAGACGATTATTTAACCTAACCACTGTTTCCAGTGATCCTGACAGGTTAACCACTATTGGAGCACATCCCATTTCCACAAGAAACTGTCTCACTTGAATCAACGGTGAGAGACGAATGATAATGAGACACTATGTCGTATATCAGTCATCACGGAGACTGTTGTCTGGCATGGATTCGAACTCACGACCGCTTGATTGATAGTCAGCCGCGTTACCGACTGAGCTAATCGGACCCGGTTGGTGTAGTTGAGGAAAACACTTTAACTACATATGCTTAGTAATGGTTCTACCCAGGAAGACCTCGAGCGTGGTTTGTCTAACGTTTTTCACAATCAGTAAAATCTAGCAAATTGTTATCTATTTATTGACTTAATTACAGGTTATAGAATATGTCGATCAAATGAGTTCAATTGTTAGATAAAGTCTTTATTATTTTTGTAAATAATATTAGAAATCTTCTCAAATCGGCAATTGTAATCAACCCTTTCATCCGTTCCTTGGCGTCATGCAGGCGTAAGCGCCTCCTGGTAGTGACACCGTTTCTACCCCGCTACCCTAATGGCAAGTAACCGCCACCGAATGATGTGTAACCACTGCCGAATGACAATTAATCACTGCCGAATGACATGTAACCACTGCCGATTGAGTGTAACCACTGTCAAATATCAAGCAACCACTGCAAATGAAGGACATGAAACACGGTGACGAGGCAAGAGCGAAGTGAATGCCCTCGTTAACCAAGTTTGATCCCAGTGGCGTCTCCTGATACTGTCACCTCTTATCTATGTATCCGTTGTGCATAATGTAACTATTTAATTATTGATTGTGTTCATGTTGTTTTGGTGACGGTGTTATTGGACATATGCTGCGTCTCCGGTTGGTAATATATATATACTCTTAGTTTTACCATTTACAGTGGTTTTTACTCCCCCAGAAAATACAACAACAACATGTGTTATCTGCCGTGTTTATAAGAAGATTATCTGGCGGGGACACTTTAATTGAAAGTCTCGTTGTGTGATATGACGACGGGGGAAGAACGAGGTCGTGAACCCAGGTTAACCAGTTAACCTCTCGAGTGCCGATCATTGCTAGTGCCTGTTGTCATTATTCTGTATATTGTCCATATTATACTGGTTGTGTCACCTGAACACTGCGCATCGTCTTGGACATATATTTAATCACGCCTATGTACTTTATGTACCTAGTTTTCCCCTTTCCTTGAAGATGTTATGTTTAAGTGATGTGCTGTAATACGGTCTAATAGCCAAACTGTTTGTCTGACTGAGTTGTATATTATATGTAATTATGGTATTATCATCACGGAACGCTTCCTTTATATAAAAGTGTAGCAATAATATTATCATTTATATCAGGGTGCATTAAACTGAATTCTTCATCTCTTATAAATCGTGACTCTACTGACATTTCAAATATTTTGTTCTCTGGTCCCTTTAATAAAGTTTAAGTTTTAGTTTATTGAATTAAAACATCTTATAACACTCAGGGGTTTCCTTTCATGTTCTTTTTGGCGTATTTTGCCCTTTAGAAACATTTCCAAATGTAAAAATCACAGGGCTTGTTGTTACACGTAACAGCACAAACGTTTAAACAATAATTTAAATTCCAAAATGTGGTCTGGTGTCGCATATTTACACACTTTCGTCATCAAAAAGCACTGGAAAACCAGTGCAATAAAAACAATAAAACATATGACACTTTCAGTCATACATTGTACAGCTTATAAATTTATACGCAATATGTGCGTGCGTGCGTGCGTGCGTGCGTGCGTGCGTGCGTGCGTGCGATATTATTTTCTTTGCTATATTTCTGTAATCTTTAAAATTGGCCAATTGCCGAGATTCTTACAATCTTTAAAACATTATATAAATGTGATTGGTAAAAAACAACATAACTGTAACAATTGTGACGAATTGCACAGTGGTATGCCCCTTACTATTATCGACGCCATTTTGGATTTACAATAATAACATAAAGAGCGATTCTATTGTGAAAATTATATATCATTTCTATTTTGATAACAGTCAGTTAGGTAAGTGTGCGATGTTTGTAATTAGTTGACTAAATAATTAACACATAGAGTAAACGTTTAAATCTGTTATAGCGTAATTACTGTGTGATTTGGCATTTTCAATTGGACGCTCATTGAACATAACAGTATAACCAATATCAGTTAGTGTTCCTTAAAAATGAATAATGTTCATTGGGGTGTTTGACGCTAGGTGGCGCGGTTTGATTGACTGTATAACCATCTGTCCCAAAATATATAGGTTAGTCTGTGCTAGACCGTCGTGTGTGCCCATCATAAACATACCATGGTATTAAGTGTTGCTGCTGCAGAGAAGGTAACTGGGACTTTGAATCAAGACCATCATGAACTAGCTCCCGGGTTTTCATATACGCTAGATTATATAAGAGTGTTGCAAGTAGTTGATGGTAGCGTTCGGGTTGTAGTCTGTCTATCTACAATAGACGGAATAAAGGTTTTCACCACATACTGTCGCCCGTGTTCTCTTTAAAGCTTAGCTCTACAGAGAAGGTGGATAGTAGTTGATGGTTAACTTGAAACAGTTGAACATAGACGAAGTTTGATTAACGTTTTATGTACTGTTTATACGCACAGTGCCACTATTTGAAACAGTAAATGCTTTCGTGAGATAGTCGCATAATGGCGGTTATAAATAACCGTTCACTCTTCTTCTTTAAAATACATTTTTTCATATTTAAATTCTTTTTTTTGGAATGGCATTATTGATGTATTTTGAACATTTTAAAAACACTGTCATGTTTGAATTAAGTTTTCATCTTGGAAATTGGGATATGAATGCATGATTTCAGAAGTCTATGTTCACTTTGTCAACAGTGTACATATTGACCAGAAACAAATATTATATGACACATGACCCCTACTTTTCTCATCATATTTTGGTAGTGCAGAGGTCGACAAACAATAAAATGTAAGTTTCGCCTCTTTTATTTGGGTCTCACTATGAATGACAAAACTTCAAACTTTTTTTTATTTACTATAGAAAAAAGAACAAATATCAATGGTGGGCTTATTGTCATGTGACATCACAACATGATCAAGATGTCAAAAATTAGGTGTAAATATAAACAATTTGAACATTAGTTACGACCGTGGACCAATTTAACCTTTACCTGAACTACGTCTATTTTTCAATTGGTAACAAAATACATACGTTAAGGCGCCTGACGACATGCTTTAACAACAAAAGTAGTGAAATATATCTACTCATACTTAAAAAGTGAAAATAAGCAACCCTCCGAGTCTTTCTTACTGTTTACAACATAGATGTGATGTATAGTTACTTTCATATTGACATACATTGATATAAACATGTATACATTCTGTTGTTGTGTATTCAATTATCTCCCTTTATGGAATAAAATATATATGAATTCACTGTATCTCTTTGATGCAACGGTTTTATAAATCTGTCCTTTATATAGCATGTGAGTAGTCACGAATCCTTAACTGGATCCTACTCATACAAAGCTATCAGTTCATGTATGGAAAGTGTCCGTCCAGTCAAGATGTGTTGCACAAAATAATGTTTATGTATTGACGTATAACCTTTATTTACTTGAAAGTTATCAAATAATCAGTAATTGAATATTGGCCAAAACTTTAATACGTCCCGCAATAAAGTATTGCGCAATGTTTACATTGAACTCCGTAAACTTCCCGAACAAAGCCTCGAAAACGAGATCGGGAACGAGTCTTCACGATGTTGTCCGATGATTAATCGGAAACCCGAAAGCGGTTCGTTGAAAATGGTGAATGTAAACAAAAACAAAAACGTGGCTTCAGAAACCCGATGTTTGTAAAAAAGAGGTTATGCAATTAGGCACTTTAGACGCGTATATCTCTAAGTTATACGTGCATCTTCATGCTTGGCGTGTGTATTTAGGACAGGGAATTGACGGCAATATACCAATATAATCCCTTTAAAACAGGATGGTATAATAATTGAGTAAACAACAATTTAATTCACATTTAGTTGTCAAAGAAATTCGTTTTATAATTTTTCTTCAATGCTTGTAAGGAAGGTGACAAACATTTGTACAGGAATAGAATCCCAAACATCCATGCCTATACAAGTCAATGAACCTTTTAAAAGTTCAGTTATTGGTTGAATGTGTACATTATTTTAGTTTCAGCTGGTCGTAAACTGTATATGTTATGTTCTGATAACACTCTGAAATTACTAAATTAAATATAAGAAGTTTTAATTAAGTAAGTTCGTGTGACCTAAGTATATTTTTGTTAATTTAATATTTTTTGTAAGTATGGTATGAATGTTTAAATACTTGGAACTGTTTTCGTGTATTTATGCTTAATTATAAAATATTGAGCAAGTAATATTATACAGTTTAGTGAGTTATATAATCTGAACGATATATTTTGATAAAAGGTTAACTGTTTGTAATACAAATATTACGGACTCGAGTCCAAAAGGCTCTTACAAACTGACATTCCCGAAATAAATGTTCTAAAGTTTCTGGATGTCTTTCACAAAATTTACATATACTTGAATTAACTATTTTACATTTATAAAAAAACTGGCTAGTAGGTAAAATAAGTATAATGTATTGGTATTGAAATGGTTTTAATTTTGTGTCTAAAGTACTTTTGAAAGGTAGACAATGAATGGTTTTCCAGTCAAGGTTGTTAGATATTTCTTCCCATTTAAGATGTGGTTTTATTGCATTATCATTATTGCTTCACTGAATTTAAATATAAAATAACATTCTATTTGGAGATTTACATTTCCTCACCTGATGTAATAAAGGTGTTTTTTACGTTTCTATTATTTGCTCTGTTTTAATAATTTGTTTCCATCTTTTTGGTATGCTTTGGGTTATAGTAAAATCATTGAAAAATATATGTTTATGTTAGGTGATTCCAGCACAGTTAATGGGAAAATTAGTTTTGGTAATGCAACTGTTTTTATTACTGTGATCTTACCTAAAATCGACAATTTATATTTCTTCCAGTTATCAAGACAGTTTTGAAATATTTTTATTTTTATCGTTCGTGAAAACAATTCTCAGTGTTGATTCTATTCCTTTAGTCCAAACAAACTTTATCTTGAAAAATATGTCAATGTGTTTCTTTAAAGAACCTATACGGAGAATGGAGATTAATAGATTTCTTGGTTTTAAACTTGAAACCAAATATTGAGCTAAACCTATCAATTATAATATTATAGATTCAAATGAAAACTATTTTTCATCTTACAAAAATGTGCATCGTCTTCAAAAGCAGTGTCTTTGATTATGGTTTTGCGTGTCTTTACGCCTTCAATATGGTAATCTTTATTTAAAGCTCTATTACTAGTATAAACAAATATGGCGAAAGTTGAGAACCTTGTCTAACTCGTCTTTTTATATTAAAAAAGGAATCAATTTTTTTTTTGGTACACAACTTTGTGAGTCATTATAATTTTTTTTATCCATTTGATCAATTGTAAGCAAATTTAAAATATTGCAATGTTTTAAAAATTAACAAAACTTTCTTAAAATCAGCGAACAATATCAGTCCCGGTCTATTGTAGTTATTAATGTGGTCAAAGCATTCAAGCATTTTCCTTATATATTTATCAATGAAATGTCCTTTTAAGAATCCTGTCTGACTGTAATCAATAACGTCTGGTAATACATTTTTCATTCTATTAGCTATAGTTTTAGTCGCAACTGTATAGTTTACATTTTAAAAGCTTATTAGTTTCTAGTTTGTCAATAGTGAAAAGGTCTTTGTATTTTCAAGATAGAAGCGTTATGATACCTTGCTTCTGTTATGGATTCAATGTAAAGTTGTTATATGTCATTCAAAAATAGTTTATTAAATGCTGTTGATAATCCATCGGACTCTGAACTCTTACTATCTTTTTCATATTTTTAAAGCTATTTTACACTCATATCAAGTTAAAATGCCATTACATTATTCTTGTTGATTATCATTTAATTTATTAATAATACGATTATTGAAAGAATTGAAGTATAGTTATTAATACAATATTTTAGTCTCTTGTAATATATTTTTTATTTTAATTTCTCAAGATTAACACACGTATATTTTTTCTTCTAAATGACCAGGTTCACAAAGCCCCAAAATCGCCCTGTAAAATGTTTTTCTTTTAAAGACTTATTTTGCAACAAAGCTTGGTGTGTTTGTTTCAAATATACTCCATCCTTTTAAAATATGTATATATTATCTTTTTAGTTGTATGTGTTTTTTAATCACAAAATGACTCCAAACTGGGTAAAATTAAGAAAAATGCTAAATTGTTCGCATTTTTGTCCGATGTTTGACATTTAAATAGTTTTTTAATGGTGAAGGCATTTCTGCCACACAAAGCTATTTATTCCGATCATTGGCTGGTACATCTTGAATAATATGCATAAAATTGTCATGGCAAGAGTGACTTCACTGCTAAAACATCATATATTTACCAAAAATGGCTTTTAAAATGCACCTTTTGCTGTACATGCACATTTTGGGGATACTTTACTGAGCGAAAAGTGTAAAATTGAAAAAAAAAATTTTCAAAGAAAAAAGTGTAATTAAAATAAAAAACAGCAAATTCTGCATAAAATATAGGGTTTAATTTTATTGAAATTTAAGGGCCATTTAAATGGGGTTCGTGAACCTTGTCCTTTGAAAAGTATCTAGGCTCATTTTCAACGCCTTTAATCCATTCAGCCCTAGCTCGTAAAATAATACCGTTTTTTTAAATATAAATTGTATTTGTTAATTCATATTTGTATTGCTTAATACTGCTAAATGATTACGGACGTTTTGATAATTTACCTTCCAATACCATGTCTATTAAGTCAGCATTATTTCAGCACAGAATGATTCAATGAAAGAGAAGTATGACTTAAACACAGTTGAATATTGCTTCTATACAAAATAAAGTCTCTGAGAGTTTCCATTGTAACAATCAACATTGACATGTTTTAGTAATTCTTTTCCATAACATGAACGAATCTGCATTCAAAATGCAAATTAACTGGTGTGGTGACCATCTTAGTTGCAGTGACACCTATATTAAGTTGTTTTAAAAACAAAGTCCTCATATGTTCTAAAACATATCCGTCTGTTAATCACCAGTGCTACTTGTCAGTATATGTTATGCATTTGTTCTACTCATCTGGAGCAAGAAATTATAGAACTTATGCACCAGTTTTAAATTTTTCGGACCAAATTGATTTGGAATCATTTTGACTTAATAGTATTTTATGCTCTGCCAAGTCACTGCGTACATTTGTGTATAACATAATAAGTTATATACTTTAAGTAAAAGTAGAAGTAGCAGTAGTAGTTGTACTATTAGTAGTATTAGTAGTAGAAGTAGTAATAGCAGAAGTAGTAGGAGTAGTAGAAATTGTAGTAGTAGTTGTAGTAATATAAAGAATAGTAGTAGTCATTGTCGTAGTTGTAGTATTGGTAGTTGTAGTAGTAGTAGTAGTAGTAGTAGTAGTAGTAGTAATAGTAGTAGTAGTAGTAGCAGTAGCAGTAGTAGCAGAAGTAGTAGTATAAGAAGTAGTAAAAGTTGTTGTAGTAGTAGAAGTTGTAGTATTAATAGAAAGTAAAATAGTAGTAGTTACTGTCGTAGTTGTTGTAGTAGTAAAAGTAGTAGTTTTGTAGTTGTAGTAGTAGTAATTGTTGTGCTTGTAGAAAGTTGGTAGTAGTAGTAATATTAGTAGTGGTATCTGTAGAAATAAAAGTAGAAGTAGCAGAAGTAATAGCAGTAGCAGTAGTAGTAGTTGTTGTAGTAGCATAGTATACACAAGAGATATGAAAACGGCATACAGGTGATATGTGAAAACGCACCACAGGTTTTAGAGTGGAAATGAAAGAACCAATGTCACCAATCAGGTACCAGCGAAGGTACCAGATCATTGGATAACATCCAGTTACATCACAAGACAATAATTATTGTTGGATATGGATATGGTGTGTCCGTAAAATACGTAGACACACGACGTTATTAGAAAAATAACGCAGTCTGTTCAAATTCAGCTTTATAACTATAAAGTACTATGTCTTATAAGTTATGTCTGTAAATATTTAAACAATTGTTTGAAAAATTACGAGAATATGCCTATATACGCATACTCGTAAAACGATGTGCTGGGCAGGTCGGACATCACCAGAAAGATGAAAAATACAAACGATATATATGAGTGTTATATAACACACAACAAATTGAATACGTCGAAATTTTCTCGGTAAAATGTACGTGACGTCGACGTCATATCTTGACAATTTCAGCGGCAACGTTCAAGTTGTTTACATTTTACAGCCAGTTTCCATAACGGCATGAAATTATGACTAAAAAAACCTGCGAAGAGCGCACTTTTATTAAACTGTGCCCTTCTTTAGGAAAATGTCCAGGAGATACCATTCAAATGATAAAATCTGCAACAGGAAAACCGAAAGTATGCCGTGCATTAGTGTACAAGTTGCATTAACGATATTCGGACGGTAGAAGTTTAACTGCTGATGATGAAAGACCGGGACGACTGGGGTTTATCAATGATGGGCTCGTGACATCGGTTAAGTCTATCGTTAATGAAGATCGGAGGGTTAGTGTCCGAGAAATTGGAGACTGGCTTTGGGTTGGACGAACAACTGTTGACACTATTCTGAAAGATAGACTTAAAATGAACAAAGTGTGTGCCCGCTGGATACCAAGAATCTTATCTGATGATAATAAACATCGAGGAATTTTCTTCGACGATCTCGGTTAGAGGGGAACGATTTTTTATCAACAGGATAGTGACGACAGATGAGACATTAATCAATCTATACGATCCAGAAACGAAAAGAAAATCTTCTGTATGGGAAAGAACATCTTCACGTCACCCCTGAAAGCAATAGTGACGAAATCTGCCAAACGTGTGATGTTCAGATTATTTATGAACCTGAAAGGAATGCTGCTGGTGCACGAAGTTCCACATAGCCAGACTGAAAATGCCAACTATTATTCAAAGGTAATTATTTTGTTTCGATACACACCAGTAGACAGTGCTATTTTAAATATAACAAAGCGGGCTCTGGACTTATTCAACAATATCGTCCTTACAATGTGCTGTTTACATTCTTCAGGTACTGAGACGAGATCTTGCCAGGTCGATCAGAAGGAAGAGACCGAGACTTGAGTTAGACACTGTCATTCTCCATCAGAATATGTTCCCCCACATCGTGCAGAAACAACGCAGATGGAATTCGGGTTACTCGGATTCGAACAACTTAGGCACAGTCCATATTCACCGGATTTGGCTCCCTTGGACTTTGAGATTTTTCCACAAGTTAAGCGGCAACTTAAAGGAGTCAGACACGAGAACATTGATGCATTAGTGAAGCATGTACAGCAAGTTGTGCGGGGTGATATTCAATTTTTTTAATCTGTATTTACCAAATAGGTGCATCGGCATCAAAAATGTATAAAGACTCGTGGAGAGAACTTTGAAAAATTGTGACATGAGTACCAATGTGGTATAACCCTAGCACCGTAAGACACTCGTGCAACGTCGGGCTGACGTCGTAAGTTATCTTGACGTCGAAACCTGCCCCGCACGTCATTTTGTGCATGTAGTTTAAATAGCATATTTGTATTAATATTTGGCGTATCGTATTGATATTTTACCATTCTGTCGGTATTAACGTAACCTACTAGGATAAATAAATTTTATGAATGACAAACGTTTGTTTCAAGTTTTATACATGGTGTCTACGTATTTTACGGACACACTTCGTACAATCATGCTAAATATGATAAGTTTCCATGTTTCGTTCTGTGTTGCATTTTCATATATCTTGAGCGTAATTGTAGTAATAAAAGTAGTAGTAGTAGTAGAAGTAGTAGTAGTAGTAGTAGTAGTAGTAGTAGTAGTAGTAGTAGTAGTAAAAGTAGTAGTAGTAGTAAAAGTAGTAGTAGTAGTAGTAGTAGTAGTAATAATAATAGTAGTAGTAGTAGTAGTAGTAGTACATGGTATATGTAGTAGTAGTAGTAGTAGTAGTAGTAGTAGTAGTAGTAGTAGTAGTGGTAGTAGTAGAAGATGTTTAATGGTAGTAATAGTAGTAGTAGAAGTAGTAGTAGTATTATGGTATAGTGGTAGTAAAAGTCGTAGTAGTAGAAATAGTAGTAGTAGTAGTAGTAAAAGTAGTAGAAGTAGTAGTAGTAGTTGTAGTAGTAGAAGTAGTAGTAGTAGTAGTAGAAGTAGTAAAAGTAGTAATAATAGTAGTTGAAGTTGAAGTAGTAGTAGTAGTAGTAGTAGTAGTAGTAGTAGTAGTAGTAGAAGAAGAGGCAGAAGTTGTTGTAATAGTAGAAGTTTTAGTATTAATAGAAAGTAAAAATAGTAGTAGTTACTGTCGTAGTTGTTGTAAAAGTAGTAGAAGTAGTAGTAGTAGTTGTAGTAGTAGTAGTTGTAGTAGTAGCAGTAGTAGTAGGCGAAGTGGTATAGTGGTAGTAGAAAAAGTAGTAGTAGTACATGTAGAAGTAGTAGTAGTAATAGTAGTAGAAAAAGAAGAAGTATAGTGGTAGTAATAGTAGTAGTAGTAGTAATAGTAGTAGTATAGTGGTATAGTGGTAGTAAAAGTAGTAGTAGTAGTGGTAGTAGTGGTAGTAGTGGTAGAAGTGGTAGTAGTAGTAGTTAAAGTAGTAGTAGTAGAAGTAATAGAAGTATAAGTAGTAGTAATAGTAGTAGTAGTAGTAGTTATTGTAAGAGTAAAAGTAATAGTAGTAGTAGCAGAAGTTATAGTAGAAGTAGTAGTAATAGTAGTAGTAGTAGTAGTAGTAGTAGTAGTAGAAATAGTAGTAATATTAGCAGTAGTAGTAGTAGAAGTAGTATAGTGGTAGTAAAAGTAGTAGTAGTAGTAGTAGTAGTTGTTGTTGTAGTAGTAGTAATAGTAGTAGTGGTAGAAGTAGTAGTAATAGTAGTAGTAGAAGTAGTAGTAATAGTAGTAGTTGCAGTATTTTTATTAGTAGTAGTAGTAATAGAAGTAGTAGTAATAGTAGCAATAGTAAAAGTAGTAGTAGAAATAGTATAATGGTAGTAATAGTAGTAGTAATAGAAGTAGTAGTAATAGTAGTAGTAGTTGAGGTAATAGTAGTAGTAGTAATAGTAGCAGCAGAAGCAATATTATTAATAGCAGTAGTAAAAATAGTAGTTGTAGTAGTAGTTAAAGTATTATTAGATGTAGTAGTGGTAGTAGTAATAGTATTAGTAGTAGCAGTATTAGTAGTAACATAAGTAGTAGTAATAGTTGTGGTAGTAGAAGTAGTAGTAGTAGTAGTAGTAGTAGTAGTAGTAGTAGTAGTAGTAACTGTTGTTGTCGTTGTTTTTGTTGTTATTGTTGTTTTGTTTTGTTTCAATATATACTAGGCAAGGTAGCTGTCAAACTGTCATAAGTACGACCGATAGTTCGGATCAGTACACCTCAATAAAATGACATGTCATTGACCTGTTTTTCGTTTTCACATCAGATGCATTTCCAATGTATTTGCCTTGTACTGCATTTCAATTTAACCCTGGTTAACTGAGCTTATTAATTTTACAAGTTAAACCCTTCTTTTCAACCACAACAACTTAATCTAACTGTCAGGCAATGCCATTTAAAACAATATATCGGAATCAATTCAAGTTAAAATTCCAGTTAATATTGTTTCCTTCATATTAATTAGTTACTAACCGCATTTAAATTACATTAATAATACACTGATGAGTTATTTAACATTGCTTGTTTAGATAACGTTTATTAATATAAACGTGAAATGGCCATCCAATTAAATCGGTAACCTCCCTATCACCATGCGCAGTTTAAGCTTGCCCGACGTTGATTTCATTAAATACAAAGTATGAGAGAACAAAAGAAATCATTTAAAACTGATTTTTTTTCTGAACATAAACACATTTGGTGAGTAAATATGTACTTTTATTACGGTACGGTTCTTTATATCAATAAAGTTAATTAACTCCACTGTAAGGTGTCCAGTTAGGGTCATACATGATTATATTGCATTTTTCAGCAACATGCTCTTCAAACATGCTATTTCCAAATAACATGTTTGAGGAACACGCCAATTCGAATTAGCATGTTTTCAAAGCACCTCATTCCCATAATTCAACCTGCTGTATCAACCAATCAGACGGGGTGTAACAAAAGATTGCTTGGTGTTACTAATGGGAGCACTCATTTTGTATGGGACCACTTGATATTGAACTGGCCAGAGTAACAGATATAATACACGTCAACACAAAGTCTGATATATTGGTGTGTTTAACCATTGGATAAGTATGTATCCAAGGTAGCGAATAACTGTTTTCGGAAAAACCTGAAAATATTTTTCTTTTTGATAAAATGAATATTTATACTTATGCATTCAAAACATTAAAATAATGTAAGCTTTATCGTAAGATTACTGCATCATAAACAGTAATATTGTACATATAGTTTCTAAACAAGATCTTATATTTCAACATAATTATTTTATAAGAACATATTTGTAGCTTTCTTTATATTTTCAGATCATAAATGTGACTCAAGCACAAAATTCATTGACTTGTAATTCCGCTGTTGTTCGCCATGCTATTCAAATTGACACTGTCGTACATGCTGCACATGGTCTGGCATGGATAGCGCTTCATTGTATTTTACTACAGTCTCTACTTCTTAAATCTATTTTTATTAACACAATGTTTTATCGCAATTTGGTAACCACAATAGTTTATATAACTTTTTGGTTAACAAAGAATAATACGATCCTATACGCGTATTGCAGATACTGACTCTGTCGTCATGATACTTCTACGGTCGCCGGTCTGAACGTGTAAGTATTGTCATTAACGTCGACTTCCGTCGGTCGCTCCAACTCCGGGTTTTCCCATGATAACCGGTTACCGTAGAAATATCCCGCAGTGATGATTTCCATTCCATGGACCTTCGTATATACCACTGGGTGCCATTTTAGTTCAAGTAACAAAGCAGGTCCTTGTGCCGGCGGTCCTAACCTGCTGACATGATAGGCAACCGTTCTCCTGTTCCCATGCAATAGTAATGCTCTTAGAAACGTAGCACACATAAAACGACTATACGCTTCATGTGCGACCATCTAACAATAGTCTCGACTAATCCAGCCAGCGTGCTGTTATCCCTGAGACTCTATATATAAAGTATGACTTTTAAATTACTTGAATGCATAAACCTTAGTTTGATAAACTCGTGTATTCCGGGTATTGATATGACAAATATGTAACTACGTGGTGTGAACCACTTGATATAGCCTCTCCTATAGAAAAAAAATACAATTTAATTAAAAATGTAAAAGTCAACTTTCCCATATATAAACAGATGTTGATGGAACAATAAGCAAAACAGCTCATTTCCCAGCAATCACACGATTCTTATTAAAGAATGTATATAAAGCATGGCTATCTATACACACACAGATTGGTATCGAAGTCGATAAGAACTGGTGTTTCTCTTTCAAATAAAAGAGGTTCGTTAAATATGACGACACAAATTCAGTAGTATACAATGGTGATCTGAGCCATTTTGTTAAACAGAATAGATAAAATAAGTAATGTACAGACAAGGCAACGTGGATTATTCATACGTAAAAATGTTTATTGATTCTAAATGAAATAAGAGCCAATATCAAAATTTGTTTTACGTCAAGCAATTAGTAAGAAAAATAGATGTGTTCTTAAATATCATGTCAATAGGAGTAATCATTAAGTCTATGTCTATTAAATGATTAATTAACGTAAGGTTTGAGTTCTTTATAAGATTGTTTTTTTAATTAATTGACAGGAACAAACATTTTATGATCATTATGAATGGAAATTAATGGTTAAGGGTAATGCAAGATACAAAGAAACAACTGATGTATCTAGTTACGAGTATATTAATTAAAAACGAAATCATTTTCTTAAATTGAAAACCTGTATACATTTGTTTTTATTTCCTGTAGTTCATAATCAAAGAGAATAGAATCTTAATTGTTTAATGTTATGGTGAGTTGGTAATGTTGTTATTATGGTGAAACTACTTTTCTTATCTGCTTTAATTCCATACCAGAGATCATGACATGAGTTATGTTGCAGAATAGTAAAACACGGCTAGAATAGGGCAATAACCATCGGTTAGAAGACAAAAACTATTATCATATCATCCTTATCATGCTGTGCAGATAGATTTCTGTTATAGAAAGAAAACAGCAAAACAGTTTGTTTGGGAAGCATTTGGTTTTAAAAGTTAGACCTTAATCAATATAGAACATAAATCAAAATTCAACAATTAGTTATTTAGTTAATGTAATGGTTATATTGAAGATATACAGTAAGTATTTCTATAAACAGTATGTTCAAGCATATTGCTTTGTTTCCTTTCATCACATAGGCAGTAAGCAAAAGTTCTCGAAACATAAATAAAAAAACATACAAATTACATGTCAATTAGATGTTCACTTTTGTTATACACCGGTTTCATTGTGACGCTGTCAGATAACAACTATTACGTAACGATTAGGAAGGGTGATTCGTCGTCAACGTAACGTACGTGGGCGGACGTGCCGATGCGTTGAGCGTTATTTATTGATGAATGAGTAAACGTTGTAGACTTTGATGAAGTTGAAGATACTATAATAAACGTATTACGTTGACGATTACAGACAGCTAACACGACGACACTTATCAGTTTATATCAGTTTTAATTGTTTCAAAAGTCACACAGTTAATAATAAAAATAGTTCCAAAGAGTATACATATAATAATCAAATTCATAGTATTGTATCTAAATTAAATGTTATACAATTCACTAAAATCACACTTTAAAAACGGTGTCCATAACACAGACTATAATCTTAGAAAAAACACTTTCAAAATATCGGATATTATCCAAATGCATGTTAAGTTTACAAAGTTAAATTAAATTTCACATAGTCCTGACGGTTTTACAATCTGTCTGGTAAACTATCCAGACAGAAACTAAAAAGTTGTTCCATATTCCTAGTGATCTATTAACTTCTTCCTTAAATACTAAACTGGTTTTGTTTGCACAATCCGTGGCTTTGGCATGGTTTAGATACTTAAAAATCAAAAGAAAACATAAAAACAAACAATATATACTGGACAATACATTGTAAAATTGTTCTGTACACCAAAATCAATACATTTTCACACCTTCAAATGCTATAATCAATTAGACTTCAACAATATATACATAAAACGAAAATTTGAAATATTTTCACATAATACTTGATTAATAGTATTTTGTTTTATACTACTTTATTTTAGCTCGAATGCAATGAAAGCTCAGAGCTTATATGAACCGCTCTCTCGAGTCCGCTCCCTGGGTAGAACCAGTCCTGAGTGTTGTTTTATGAGAGGCGGCGGATCGAGCTGGGAATCGAACCCTGCAACCTCTGGCGTGAGCGGCCAACAGGATATCCAATAAAGGGGTATGAGTTGAACTTTTGCTATATATTTGTATGTTATTATACACTTAGTATATTTAAAAATCCACAATTTTATTTTGTGAATTAAAATAATAACTGTTGGCGACACCTCTTCTTGTATTTAATTTATACTATTTTTTTTAGCTCAACTGCGATGAAAACTCAGAGCTTATATGAACCGCTCTCGAGTCCGCTTCCTGGGTAGAACCAGTTCTCAGTGTTGTTTTATGAGAGGCATCGGGTCGAGCTTGGGATTGAACCCGCAACCTCTGGCGTGACCGGCCAACACTCTATCCATTAGACTACCGCCCCGCTTTAAAACATTCTTTCATAATCGATGTCTTTTTAAATTTTAAAATCAATATTAACGTATACTTATTCAATTATGTCCTAGTTTTTTTTCAAATAACAAAATGTAGTTTTGGTATCATAACAATATATGGTATAGCCGATAAAACAAAGACAAAAAATGGATACAATAAAACATATTTTTACATCATTTCAAAGACTCGGTACTTTTCACGTCAAGCAACAGAGTTCTTATTTACATGCTTTATGCGCACATTTTATGTTGATAAATTATCAAGTTTTATTAAAAAAAAATTTACACTATTGTTTAAGATAATTTTTAATACTACGGTTGACGTAAATGTCGTTATTAACTGACGTAAATTGGACGTTATTAACTTGCGTGAATTGGACGTTATTAACTGGCGTGAATTGGACGTTATTTACTGACGTGAATTGGACGTTATTAACTGGCGTGAATTGGACGTTATTAACTGGCGTGAATTGGACGTTATTAACTGGCGTGAATTGGACGTTTCCAAACACTGTTGTATTTAAATGTTTGAAAAAAAAATGAATAAACTTTGTAAAAAAAAATTTACAATCATTTTTTTTTAAAAGTGTGGCTTTCTAAGAGTGCTATCAATTTTTTAAAAAAAAATCTTGGCCAAAGATGAAGAAGGGCATTGTTGTAAGGCAATGTACAATGTCTGATGTTGGTGCTCAATAACAATGTCTGATGTTGGTGCTCAATAACAATGTCTGATGTTGTTGCTGAATAACAATTTCTGATGTTGGTGCTGAATAAAATAATTGAGTTGAATATTAACTACATGTACAATGATTATGATAAGTTGATATTCTGTATGATACAGTAAAAATTTATATCCACCATATGTTATTTAAATGTTATAAACGTGTAAGAAGGGCAGTTTTTGCAGATGTAAGATTGTCTTTATGACATTACAAAGACTGGGATATTGTGATCGCTTCACACAAATGTGACAACTTTAATCGAGGTTTTGTATTAGTTCACAAATAAGAATAAAACTGTTTCATAATAAAGTATTAAAGGAGCGAAGTAAATGACAAATATTGTGCCGCGTCTGTCTGCTGTATTTTTTAATTCTGGTACATTGACAGCGTTTATTATAAAAGATCAAATATTCAATATTACATAAAACTTCATTTGTACTAAGGTTTCAGAAATATGTGAATAAATTATTGACAAACAGCAGACACAAATTAAAAACTTGATTATAGTATGTCGTCAGGAATCTGCACTTCTGCAAGAAGTTTTTATATTGTATTGTAAAGTACATAAATATAACATTCTCTCGAGGGCGACAGTAAAATTGTCAAACTGCTGCTGAGGGAAGTCGACGTTGACAGTATTTATTCAGTAAATTATTGTTTCCATCAAGAACAAAATTGTTTATTGGATGTTAACGTTCATATGTTGTTAACATGCGTGTATGTAGAGATATATGTGTCTGTATGTCGACGTATTGAAATCAGCCGGAAATTATCCCATACACTTGTAATTGACAAAAAAATGACAGGTTTCACTCTTAGACCATTCATTGTCTGTAACCCCGGCGAAACAATTGAAAATTATTTTATTAACTTATTACCTGCTTCTGAAAAGTCATCAAGTACAGCTGCGTATAGCATCACTTTTCATATATATTAACCTTGGCATTAATAGCTTTAATATCCTTCATATGTGCATGCTCAGTGTAGTATTGGTACGATAACAGTCTGAAAACGTCTGAAAACGTTAATTTTGATGCATCCTTTACCAAGGTTTCAGCTCTATAGATCGTATTTTTGCTATTGATTGTTTCAAGGTCACAGCTCCTGTTGTCACTTCGTATTCCTACGTGAAAGCGCAGTGGTTAGATCTGGGAATTGCCGACCGGGTGACCCGAGTTCGAATCTCGTGACAAGATCTTTTTTACTCATTTCCATAGCAACACTATTTCTTTCCTACAGTGCTCCATAAACGACTTCTGATATAAAATAACAAAATCCCAACAAAACGAAAGTTATGTCCATAAATGCATTTGTATCTTTACATACTTCTAGCGAACGTTCTTATACCGATGGATTGCGGAATTAGCCGAGTGCATACGACTGAATCGGAAATTTTTACGATTATTTCCGTCAGCGAAACAGCTTACATGTATTTGCATATTAAAAGTATTGATCAGTGAAGATGTATTTAAAACATTAATATTTCGCATGTAAGAGAGTGATCAGCTGTTATAAATCCACTTAAGGTGATGGCAATTGGCGAAAGTATTTGTTTTCCATAAATTACTTATTTATTTATAAAATAAATATCTTTATTTACTGTTTACGACGCTATAAATAATAATTCTCCTTTTCTTTTCTTTTTTGATGAATATCTTTTATTCCATATAAGACATAATACAATGTTATACAAAAACTGTTCATGTATCAATACAAGCTATATAATTATTTTTAACACATTACATGATACCTTTAGATAACATAACATGTATACAATGTCTTACAAGTAATATTTGAAGGGTGAATATAAAAAGAAAATATAAGAAAGTAGAGAAAGAGCAAAGATAAGGCAAGTATAAATTAACAGTTGAGAAGATGAGAAGCTGTATGCAGTACAGTTTTCTTTATTATAGTTTACATGTTTCCCCATTTATTTTCATGTGACCCTTAGTTTGTTTTTGTTTATTGCATCAAGTTCTTCTATTTGCTTGCTTTTCTTTGTAGATATGGTATGCATGCATCAATACTGGAAACACTCTTCGTGTATTTATTCTTAAATATGAAATATTTAGCAAGTAATATTATACAGTTAAGTAAATCAACTGATGAAGAGTTATATAACTCGAACGATATATTTTGAAAACAGATGTTGAAAGGTTTATTGTTTGAAATACAAAAGTTTGGACCTGAGTCCAAAAGGCTCTTGCATAGTGACATTCCCAAAATAAATGTTCTAAAGTTTCTGGATATCTCTCACAAAATTCACATAGACTTGAATTAACTATTTTACATTTAGATAAAAACTTGTTAGTAGGTAAAATATCATAATGTATTTGTATTGAAATGATCTTAGTTTTGTGTCTATGGTTCTTTTGAAAGGAAGCCAGCGAATGGTTTTCCAGTCAAGGTTGTTAAATATTTCTTCCCATTTTAGATGAGGTTTTATTTCATTATCTTTATTTATTAACTGAATTTGCATATTATATAACATGCTATTAGGAGAATTACATTTCCTCAGTTGATGTAATTACGGTGATTTTTTCAGTTTCTATTATATTCTCTGTTTTAATAAGGTGTTTACATCGTTTTGGTATGCTTTGGGTAATAGTAAAATAATTGAGAAATTCTGAATTACTTATATTGTATAATTGCTATAATTCTCCTGCTGAAAGTCGATTACTTAATTGTGAAGGTAGCATACATGTTTTAAATAGATTTAACTGAACCACATGGTGTTTCACACCATCAGCGTCTTCATGCCGCCGTATTGTAAAGGAGTAGTCTCTCGGGCTTATTTGTATTGGTATTGTCTCGTTTTATAATGTGACAACAAGTAAATAGCGGGTTTGGAGATCGAGCCTATTTTCTTCTTATTCTTAATTTCAGATAACCAAGTACAGTTACTTCCCACGTGTTCGAGGGTTTAACGTTTATACAAAACATTGCACAATATAGTTATGCACCGTTTCTTAGGAGGTCATAAATCAAAACCGGCTATTCAAGGTGACCATCTCTATGAATAATAACAGACTAACAGACTTACTTGTCAATAGAATTAGTCAAGATGTACAGATAAGTTGTCGCACGACGTTAAAATATATTTAAAGAAATTAATTTGGTTGTTGCCTTTGACAACCATTCACTGCACGATTTTAAATCTGCACATTTTATTAATGCAGTTTGCATCACTTTGATGACGAGTTATAAAGTACAATGGTTCAATGATTATTATAGATTATTTAAAACAAACTTTGAGTGAGAAAGGTATGTCAAATTAAACTTTAAAACACATAGAGCCGTTCAGGTATAGCTCAATTCAGGGCCAGTTAATTACTAGCTGAAATTGAATAAGGAAGGTATGAATGAATTCAAAGAGATGAAAGAATGTGCCAGGCTCATTGTGTCGAAATCGAAATACACTTCCTTTTCTACTGTGAGAGAAATAATGTATATCGTTTTGACATGCTTTAAACATTATCAAAAATCTGTGTCCAGATGATACCAGTGAAACATAAAAATAAAAGTACTATGAAGTAACCGAATATTTATTTCTTAACACTTCTTAACACTTTACTTCATATAGACACCTTTGGACACCTCTAATATAGACGCCTTTGGACACCTCTAATATAGACGCCTTTGGACACCTCTAATATAAAAGGCTTTTACATTATTGGGTGAATTATATTTATATCAACTGACAGAGTGGAAATCAGTGCAGGAAGTTTCAGATTGCTCGAGCAATCTGAACTCTTTCTGCACTGCTTGCAAAGGTTTTCTGTGATTGGTGTGGGAAAACATGTATCTATGGAGTTAAGGGTTAAACAGGACACTTTGTTATGAAAAATCGTATTACTTGATATTATACTGATTTTTTTTCTTTAATAGTGGTAAAAAACTACTTAGAATATATTTCATAACGTAAATATAGTAAACGATATAATGATTTTACTCTCGATTTTACCATTGACTGTATTTTCACATCATTATTCTTTTTTAAGAATAATACATACATTTACATAATGTGTTATTTAAAACAAAAGTGACAGATAAGCCTATTTATGCATGTTACAACTGTTTTATTTGATTGTCTATGTGTGTATTATATTGTAGTTATGTCACGAGAATACTTAAACAAATAAATAATAAATAAAATTTAAAAGTCTCTCACCGCCGAGTTTAAAGTCCTCCACTCGTTCCAAAAACTGCATGTGAAAAACCGTTTGCCAGTTAGTTGAGAAAGAACAGTGGTGCTACCCAGATTCACTATGAGGTCTTCCCTCTGCAGTAAAACTTCATACGACATGTGTTAAATTGGCGTTAAACTCTATTTAAAATACTATATTTCATTTTCGAAATAGTGTTTTTGTTACTGTCGCCCGATTTGTTAAACACAAGTGTCACGTATTGGCCTTTTTTTTAGTACTGTATGTATTGTTTCTGTGTCAATTGTATGTGTCGTTTGAGTATTCGAATACAGTTAAACAAAAATCTTCTTTTTGTGCTTGATTTATAATGTATGTCTTTAATATTTAAGAAAATGGTCCAAAGAAGTTCATGCCATCGAAATCTTTTAACTACATATTTTGATAGACTACCACCTCCATCAAGAGAGCAAATTAGAAATAGATCAACTGTTTGTTGAACTTTATGGAGAGAGTAACCTTTAGGTAATCTTTGCGATCGAATTTTATATCTGCCCGACTTAATTTACGTCGATACTATACTGGTTATTCATTAAATATTTATAGACCAAATGATAAATTCCGCAGCTTTAGAAATTTATTTTTTAAAAATTGATGTTTTCATTATTTTGCGCTGAAATATAGAAGTCTAAGTCTAATACAGGAAATCAAACTTCCGGTGTATCTGCATATTATTCATAGTTGCTTATTTTGCAAATATAAATCATATATGTACAACATGTAGAATCTAAGGACACCGTGATCTCAAGGACTTAATCGTACAAATGTAAAAATAACGTTTATCGTGTCATTGCAAACTCAGTAAAAAACCCTGCACATTCAAACCGTTGATGGGTTATGAACTGAAACATTGGAAATTAATTTTCCGATACATTAACAGTTCTGAGCACTTTCAGTCTCATTAAAATCAGATCAACTTTTAAGTTTCCATACTCCTCGCAAAGTAGATCTGACAGCATTGCATTAAATGTAATTAATATTCATAATAATTTAGCCAATCAGATTAATCGTCATATTCGCAGTTCGTTGAGATTTAAAATATGACGTCGCCTGATATATTCTTACAAAGTGTTGTTTCCTGGGCGTTGATTCGGCCATAGCAACCTTCCTATGTTGATGTATCAATAAAAAATGTCCCGGTATCATCCCTGATTTCTAAAATTTCTATAATCAACTGCAAAACTTTCAAAATGTAAAACTCTGATAAACAGCAATACAACTTATAGTTCTTTATCGATTTTTTAAAATCTTATTTTATTTGATAATATGACATCGTTCGATCTTTCCTGGAAAGGTTCATCAAATTCGATTGTGAATATCAATTATTTTTATTGATTTGAAACATATAACCCCCGTTACCTTTCGGTGTATAAAAATCATTTACATTAAACATCGGCGCATGCATAATGTTTGTTTCGTAACAATTGTATATTATATATATGAAACTGCGAACTCCCTGCTAAATGTGTTGGGTTTTTTTCGGTTAAATTTTTCCCTTTCAAAATCTTGAAAGCAATGCTCTGAATGGCTGGCAGAAAGGTCAATCTGAGATGACCTTCTATGAGATTGGAGCACTTTGACTTTAATGTTTGTCATTTCCTCAACGATCGACAAAAATAGTCATGATGAGTCAGGAGCCAGGAGCATTCAAGTAATGTTTTGTATATAAGCAACATAATTCTGCAGAAGCCCTAACCCCTTCGAAGATTCTTAGCATATATATTGACCGTCCAAATGTTTATCGTATTATATTTGATACTTTCGTGTGCGTGTACTTGAAGAAAAATAACATCAGAATTTCTTCAACCAATGTTTAGATGTTGTTTTATAGATGCATAACGGGATATAGCTTCCAGAGGAAATTAGACATCTGACAAAAATAGTATATAGAGATTCTCGGTGTCTTATAGTAATCTTGATATATTCTATCTCCTTCCCGTTGTAATAAAACGTTTATTAAAAAAATAAAATATGATCTTAAAATAATACGTCAATATTGTATGCACTATTGTTTGAAACAGAAACACTTTTGTTTAAAACCTCGGTAGTGTATCAAATGAATGAATGGACAATCATTCTGTAAAAAACGGCTTTATCGGTTATCGAGTGAAAGGTATTATTTCGTTCTGTTCTCGTGCAGATGGTTCATTCGTCCATTAGTCACTTTAAGATAAACATATTAAATACATTCAAGTAGCCAGGAATTAAGAACACCATAATCAAACAACAACGAAACTTTTCATATACTTGAAAAAAGATGAGTTATATCTATTAGAGGAAAACAAACATTTCAAAAGTTCTGAAAACGGCAGAAATGTTACTTTATAAATACATGTCTGTTAATAACAAATGTACTTTTGATGAGTTTTGTGATAATTACTCTGTACTATTGTGTCAGTGTCAGACGTTGTAAAGAAATCGCAAACGGTAGAAAAAAACATGGGGAAAATATTGTAAAAAAATGTTAATTATAGATTCGGTCTACAGAACCTTAATCTGAAACAACGAGATATATTATAAGTCATCTTGACTTTAAAAACTCAAACACGGCATTGGAGTCCGTTTTGAGTAACTAGGAGTAAGAAAGGGAAGGTGAATCCAAGTACAAATATCTATTTAGAAGTAATTTCAAATGTGGACCTACAACCGTCTTCTTCTGTAGCACTGGATTGACGAATACCTGAAACACTGCTGTATAATGGCGGTGTTGACAAATACCTGAAACACTGCTGTATAATGGGGTGTTGACAAATACCTGAAACACTGCTGTATAATGGGGTGTTGACAAATACCTGAAACACTGCTGTATAATGGCGGTGTTGGCAAATACCTGAAACACTGCTGTATAATGGCGATGTTGGCAAATACCTGAAACACTGCTGTATAATGGCGGTGTTGACAAATACCTGAAACACTGCTGTATAATGGGGTGTTGACAAATACCTGAAACACTGCTGTATAATGGGGTGTTGACAAATACCTGAAACACTGCTGTATAATGGCGGTGTTGACAAATGTATGAATGCGGTGTTGACAAATACCTGAAACACTACTGTATAATGGCGGTGTTGACAAATATCTGAAACACTGCTGTATAATGGCGTGTTGACAAATACCTGAAACACTGCTGTATAATGGCGTGTTGACAAATACCTGAAACACTGCTGTATAATGGCGGTGTTGACAAATATCTGAAACACTGCTGTATAATGGCGTGTTGACAAATACCTGAAACACTGCTGTATAATGAGGTGATGACAAATATCTGAAACACTGCTGTATAATGGCGTGTTGACAAATACCTGAAACACTGCTGTATAATGGCGTGTTGACAAATACCTGAAACACTGCTGTATAATGGCGGTGTTGACAAATATCTGAAACACTGCTGTATAATGGGGTGTTGACAAATACCTGAAACACTGCTGTATAATGAGGTGATGACAAATATCTGAAACACTGCTGTATAATGGCGTGTTGACAAATACCTGAAACACTGCTGTATAATGGCGTGTTGACAAATACCTGAAACACTGCTGTATAATGAGGTGATGACAAATATCTGAAACACTGCTGTATAATGGGGTGTTGACAAATACCTGAAACACTGCTGTATAATGAGGTGATGACAAATATCTGAAACACTGCTGTATAATGGCGTGTTGACAAATACCTGAAACACTGCTGTATAATGGCGTGTTGACAAATACCTGAAACACTGCTGTATAATGGGGTGTTGACAAATACCTGAAACACTGCTGTATCATGGGGTGTTGACAAATACCTGAAACACTGCTGTATAATGGGGTGATGACCAGACGCTTCAGTTTTGTAGCAGAGGAAGATTTCAGTTTCTGTGTGGGCAGTTCAGACGGCCCATAACAATTATGATACGTTGTTCTTTAGAACTAGTTAACAGGAATGTGGAAAAAGAGAGAATAAAGGTTCTCCAGGCGTGATATACTTTAACTACCCTGACATAAAGAAAAAGGTTAATTATGTATCATACTTTCATAAACAATTTAGAAAAAATGTTATTTTTCGGCTATTGTGCAAGTAAAATCAAGAGTGAGGTTCCGGACAAATCGACGAATCGTCTGCCGTCAAGTTACATTTCAACATGATTAGCCAATAACGTCTACGTTTTTTCAAACAAAGGTTTCTACCAAACATGAGTTAATTGGTGCATTGTATTTATGAGACAATAAATGTTACATAATCTACAGGGCAGCATTGTCAAGGGGGAGACCTACGTCACGCACTTCTGCTAAATATGATACGTTTACAGTGTCGGAAGGTCGCTTCAGAAGCAAGTAAGTGATTTTTGTTTTATATTTAACAATATTATTGTTGTTGTTTTCTATTCATGATGTACGTTTAGAATTATTATTGTCCAACTCTATATACTAGTATGTTGTAAGGTTTTACATTTATGTTTTTATGTTTAACATTCTCGTTTTTTAATTATTTATGTTCGCATAAATATTTTAAGAACAAGAAGTCAAAAACTGGTATTGTTGAAATAGAAGTCAAGAGGTCAAACTTTTTTTCTCTATATTCTTTCACACATGTTTAGTGCGAAAATCACTGAAGATTTTGAAAATTTATAACAGTGAATATGCCACGCCTATCAGAACGTCAGCAAATATACCCCATACAACGTTACGTGCATTCCATGTGGAGACGTATTTTAAAAATTATTAGATACAATGGCAACCATACCAGATATTAATGCAACATTTACATAATTTTACAACAAATGACAGTGAATCTACGCAAGAAATCATCCTTTTGGCTATTTGTGTATTTTTTTTATTTTCACCCCTTCCACGTAGAAGCGTCGTACGTTTTATCCAAATTCAAAACAATAAAATAAACAAATGGTTAGAAAGGTAATTGAATAAGCTAAACATTGATACCACACATGATAGTATTCAATCAATGGATTTTCACAAATTCAACAATATAAATGTGCACACATTTTTTTTGCGTTTGAGTATATTTTAACGTCTTTCTTGAGGATGTCAATTGGTTATAGCTAAAACAATTGTACATATTCGGACAATTCCGTCATCCATCGGCATTAGACCTCGTAGGTAATCAAAGGATATGCAAAAATGTTATTCGGTTTCATTATAAATAGTGATATGCTGTCGGTAGTGATATGCATCATTTTGGCATATACAATGAATTGAAAATAATTATATGTACGAAATATGTTATAAAGTGGCATCGAATCTCAAATATAACACAGATTGATTGCTAAATGCATGCAAAGATGGAAATGCATGCATGGATACATTATTTTTGATTGAGGGAATTGCTTGTTACACAGAGAATAGTTACTCAGACAGACGGCATATTTATTCCTTGGAACACCATCATATGTTTTATCATACTATTATTGTACATGTTAATATCAGTTTTATGAAAGATCACATTGAAATATGTGTTGTTTCATGATTTGCACGAAATTCACTAGGGTACGTGGACTGTTTTACTATACATTCTGATGGTGTTATGGGGAAATTGTCCAGTATTAGCAAAATCATCTTTGGATTTGGCGTGACGAGAAGGATTGAGCATGTTACTGTTTCAGTACATAACGGCAGATGGGTATGTGAATTTTATATAATGTTGTATTTAAAAGTCTGATATTTTGATGTAATCAGATCTAAGTAATGTTGTATAAATTGTTCATATCCATTCCGACGATAATGTCTGTAATTCAATACACATCCACGGTATTGAGAAGCGTTTTGTTAGAATATAGGTCGAGGAATCTGTGAACGTATTTTGAGCTGTTGATATCGTGTTCACGTTGAAGTATTGAAATTCACAATGTTAGAATTGATTGATATGTGTAATTAAATTTTGTTGATGCTTTAAATAGATACAGAATTGGTCTGTAATTTATTTAATAAATGAGGAGTTATGTAGAGATATAATTGCTATTTTGAGATTGACGGAAGGTCGTATATGAGATGTTGTTTAAACTGCCATGAAACTGCAGATAGTAAGAATTGAATGAACTGTTATCATATATTGATAAATCTACCATGAAACTGTTAGATGGTAAGAACTGAATGCACTGTTATCATATATTGATAAAAATAACATGAAATTGATAGATGGTAAGTAATAGACGCCATGTCATTACATATTTGAGTAACAAGTAAATCTGAGTTTATATATATATTGTAGCCGTTTTTAGACGTAAGCGAGACACGTGTCCGCTACGCCAACGACGTATCTAGACGCGACAGGAAGTCAGCTGGTGGTAGTACAATCATAAGGACAGCAACCAACACACTCGTCATATGGACGACTTGGCGATCCTAACGTCGGAGTACGGTCGAAAGTCGGTACGAGGCGACGTAAAGCCAGATACTCAGTATAGAGTTCTAGGAAAGATAACCCAGTTTATATAGCCACCGCCGCAAGGGACGAGCGATGCTAAATCTACTTTAATCTGGACGCAGTAGGAGTATCCTAATACCATATTAGTGCATTTTTAAAAACAGTTTTAACATTCAAATGATATAAGCAGTTTGGATCGCGATGTAGATTACGGAACGTGTAGGAGATAGAACTATGTAAAAAAGTGTTAATACCATCATAGGACCTTTTTAAAGCAGCTCTGTTTTTTTAGTTGAGTAATTATATTTAATTTGTATATATTGTATAATTGTATATTCGTAATTGTATTCATGTAAAATTAAAATTGTAAATTTTACTTTGTGTATGCTTGTATTCTATCCTCGTGAGTTGTCGCCCCTTCGTCATTTTGCTACACTCTGTGTTATCAAATATATCAAATAACCAAACACGTTTAAAACAGTATGGTTTTTATCAATGTCAATACAATGTACATCCAATCAGAAGAAATTCGTTTTGTTAAAGACGTGAACCCAATACACTAGATGAACTCACAGATGAACTCACAGGTTACCTTATGTGTAATCAGTATTCGACTCGTGAATCACAGTACACCAGATGAGTTCACAGGTTACCAAATACGTAATCAGTATTCGACTCGTGAACCCCAGTACACCAAATGAACTCACAGGTGACCTAATGTGTAATCAGTATTGGAACTCGTGAACCCCAGTACACCAGATGAACCCACAAGTTACTAAATGTGTAATCAGTATTCGAACTCGAGAAGCCCAGTCCACCAGATGAACTCACAAGTTACCTAATGTGTAATCAGTATTGGAACTCGTGAACCCCAGTACACCAGATGAACTCACAAGTTACCTAATGTGTAATCAGTATTGGAACTCGTGAACCCCAGTACACCAGATGAAATCACAAGTTACCTAATGTGCAATCAGTATTGGAACTCGTGAACCCCAGTACACCAGATGAACTCACAAGTTACCTAATGTGTAATCAGTATTGGAACTCGTGAAGCCTGGTTAACCAGATGAACTCACAGGTTACCTAATGTGAAATCAGTATTCGAACTCGTGAACCCCAGTACACCAGATGAACTCACAAGTTACCTAAAGTGTAATCAGTATTCGATTCGTGAAGCGCAGTACACCATATGAACTCACAGGTTACCTAATGTGTAATCAGTACTCGACTCGTGAACCACAGTACACCAGATGAACTCACAAGTTACCTAATGTGTAATCAGTATTGAAACTCGTGAACCCCAGTTCACCAGATGAACTCACAAGTTACTTAATGTGTAATTAGTATTGGAACTCGTGAAGCCCAGTACACCAGATGAACCCATAAGTTACCTAATGTGTAATCAGTATTCGAAGTCGTGAAGCTCAGTCCACCAGATGAACTCACAAGTTACTTAATGTGTAATCAGTATTGGAACTCGTGAACCCCAGTACACCAGATGAACCCACAAGTTACTTAATGTGTAATCAGTATTCGAACTCGTGAAGCCCAGTACACCAGATGAACTCACAAGTTACCTAATGTGTAATCAGTATTGGAACTCGTGAATCCGGGTAAACCAGATGAACCCACAAGATACCTAATGTGTAATCAGTTTTGGAACTCGTGAAACCCAGTACACCAGATGAACCCACAAGTTACCTAATGTGTAATCAGTATTGAAACTCGTGAACCCCAGTTCACCAGATGAACTCACAAGTTACTTAATGTGTAATTAGTATTGGAACTCGTGAAGCCCAGTACACCAGATGAACTCACAAGTCACTTAATGTGTAATCAGTATTGGAACTCGTGAACCCCAGTACACCAGATGAACCCACAAGTTACTTAATGTGTAATCAGTATTGGAACTCGTGAAGCCCAGTACACCAGATGAACTCAGTTACCTAATGTATAATCAGTATTGGAACTCGTGAATCCGGGTAAACCAGATGAACCCACAAGATACCTAATGTGTAATCAGTTTTGGAACTCGTGAGCCCCAGTACACCAGATAAACCCACAAGTTACCTAATGTGTAATCAGTTTTGGAACTCGTGAAACCCAGTACACCAGATGAACTCACAAGTTACTTAATGTGTAATTAGTATTCGAACTCGTGAAGCCCAGTCTACCATATGAACTCACAAGTTACCTAATGTGTAATCAGTATTCGAAGTCGTGAAGCCCAGTACACCAGATGAACTCACAAGTTACCTAATGTGTAATCAGTTTTGGAACTCGTGAAACCCAGTACACCAGATGAACCCACAAGTTACCTAATGTGTAATCAGTATTCGAACTCGTGAAGACCAGTACACCAGATGAACTCACAAGTTACCTAATGTGTAATCAGTATTCGAACTCGTGAAGCCCAGTACACCAGATGAACTCACAAGTTACCTAATGTGTAATCAGTATTCGAAGTCGTGAAGCCCAGTACACCAGATGAACTCACAAGTTACCTAATGTGTAATCAGTATTCGAACTCGTGAACCCCAGTACACCAGATGAACTCACAAGTTACCTAATGTGTAATCAGTAGTCGAACTCGTGAAGCCCAGTACATCAGATGAACTCACAAGTTACTAAATGTGTAATCAGTATTCGAACTCGTGAAGCCCAGTCCACCATATGAACTCACAAGTTACCTAATGTGTAATCAGTATTCGAAGTCGTGAAGCCCAGTACACCATATGAACTCACAAGTTACCTAATGTGTAATCAGTATTCGAAGTCGTGAAGCCCAGTACACCAGATGAACTCACAAGTTACCTAATGTGTAATCAGTATTCGAAGTCGTGAAGCCCAGTCCACCATATGAACTCACAAGTTACCTAATGTGTAATCAGTATTCGAAGTCGTGAAGCCCAGTACACCAGATGAACTCACAAGTTACCTAATGTGTAATCAGTATTCGAAGTCGTGAAGCCCAGTACACCAGATGAACTCACAAGTTACCTAATGTGTAATCAGTAATCGAACTCGTGAAGCCCAGTCCACCATATGAACTCACAAGTTACTAAATGTGTAATTAGTATTCGAACTCGTGAGCCCCAGTACACCAGATAAACCCACAAGATTCCTTATGTGTAATCAGTATTCGAACTCGTGAAGCCCAGTCCACCATATGAACTCACAAGTCACTTAATGTGTAATCAGTATTCGAACTCGTGAAGCCCAGTACACCAGATGAACTCACAAGTTACCTAATGTGTAATCAGTATTGGAACTCGTGAAGCCTGGTTAACCAGATGAACTCACAGGATACCTAATGTGTAATCAGTACTCGACTCGTGAAGCCCAGTACACCAGATGAACTCACAAGTTACCTAATGTGTAATCAGTATTCGAAGTCGTGAAGCCCAGTACACCAGATGAACTCACAAGTTACCTAATGTGTAATCAGTAATCGAACTCGTGAAGCCCAGTCCACCATATGAACTCACAAGTTACTAAATGTGTAATTAGTATTCGAACTCGTGAGCCCCAGTACACCAGATAAACCCACAAGATTCCTTATGTGTAATCAGTATTCGAACTCGTGAACCCCAGTACACCAGATGAACTCACAAGTCACTTAATGTGTAATCAGTATTCGAACTCGTGAAGCCCAGTACACCAGATGAACTCACAAGTCACTTAATGTGTAATCAGTATTGGAACTCGTGAAGCCCAGTACACCAGATGAACCCATAAGTTACCTAATGTGTAATCAGTATTCGAAGTCGTGAAGCTCAGTCCACCAGATGAACTCACAAGTTACTTAATGTGTAATCAGTATTGGAACTCGTGAACCCCAGTACACCAGATGAACCCACAAGTTACTTAATGTGTAATCAGTATTCGAACTCGTGAAGCCCAGTACACCAGATGAACTCACAAGTTACCTAATGTGTAATCAGTATTGGAACTCGTGAATCCGGGTAAACCAGATGAACCCACAAGATACCTAATGTGTAATCAGTTTTGGAACTCGTGAAACCCAGTACACCAGATGAACCCACAAGTTACCTAATGTGTAATCAGTATTGAAACTCGTGAACCCCAGTTCACCAGATGAACTCACAAGTTACTTAATGTGTAATTAGTATTGGAACTCGTGAAGCCCAGTACACCAGATGAACTCACAAGTCACTTAATGTGTAATCAGTATTGGAACTCGTGAACCCCAGTACACCAGATGAACCCACAAGTTACTTAATGTGTAATCAGTATTGGAACTCGTGAAGCCCAGTACACCAGATGAACTCAGTTACCTAATGTATAATCAGTATTGGAACTCGTGAATCCGGGTAAACCAGATGAACCCACAAGATACCTAATGTGTAATCAGTTTTGGAACTCGTGAGCCCCAGTACACCAGATAAACCCACAAGTTACCTAATGTGTAATCAGTTTTGGAACTCGTGAAACCCAGTACACCAGATGAACTCACAAGTTACTTAATGTGTAATTAGTATTCGAACTCGTGAAGCCCAGTCTACCATATGAACTCACAAGTTACCTAATGTGTAATCAGTATTCGAAGTCGTGAAGCCCAGTACACCAGATGAACTCACAAGTTACCTAATGTGTAATCAGTTTTGGAACTCGTGAAACCCAGTACACCAGATGAACCCACAAGTTACCTAATGTGTAATCAGTATTCGAACTCGTGAAGACCAGTACACCAGATGAACTCACAAGTTACCTAATGTGTAATCAGTATTCGAACTCGTGAAGCCCAGTACACCAGATGAACTCACAAGTTACCTAATGTGTAATCAGTATTCGAAGTCGTGAAGCCCAGTACACCAGATGAACTCACAAGTTACCTAATGTGTAATCAGTATTCGAACTCGTGAACCCCAGTACACCAGATGAACTCACAAGTTACCTAATGTGTAATCAGTAGTCGAACTCGTGAAGCCCAGTACATCAGATGAACTCACAAGTTACTAAATGTGTAATCAGTATTCGAACTCGTGAAGCCCAGTCCACCATATGAACTCACAAGTTACCTAATGTGTAATCAGTATTCGAAGTCGTGAAGCCCAGTACACCATATGAACTCACAAGTTACCTAATGTGTAATCAGTATTCGAAGTCGTGAAGCCCAGTACACCAGATGAACTCACAAGTTACCTAATGTGTAATCAGTATTCGAAGTCGTGAAGCCCAGTCCACCATATGAACTCACAAGTTACCTAATGTGTAATCAGTATTCGAAGTCGTGAAGCCCAGTACACCAGATGAACTCACAAGTTACCTAATGTGTAATCAGTATTCGAAGTCGTGAAGCCCAGTACACCAGATGAACTCACAAGTTACCTAATGTGTAATCAGTAATCGAACTCGTGAAGCCCAGTCCACCATATGAACTCACAAGTTACTAAATGTGTAATTAGTATTCGAACTCGTGAGCCCCAGTACACCAGATAAACCCACAAGATTCCTTATGTGTAATCAGTATTCGAACTCGTGAAGCCCAGTCCACCATATGAACTCACAAGTCACTTAATGTGTAATCAGTATTCGAACTCGTGAAGCCCAGTACACCAGATGAACTCACAAGTTACCTAATGTGTAATCAGTATTGGAACTCGTGAAGCCTGGTTAACCAGATGAACTCACAGGATACCTAATGTGTAATCAGTACTCGACTCGTGAAGCCCAGTACACCAGATGAACTCACAAGTTACCTAATGTGTAATCAGTATTCGAAGTCGTGAAGCCCAGTACACCAGATGAACTCACAAGTTACCTAATGTGTAATCAGTAATCGAACTCGTGAAGCCCAGTCCACCATATGAACTCACAAGTTACTAAATGTGTAATTAGTATTCGAACTCGTGAGCCCCAGTACACCAGATAAACCCACAAGATTCCTTATGTGTAATCAGTATTCGAACTCGTGAACCCCAGTACACCAGATGAACTCACAAGTCACTTAATGTGTAATCAGTATTCGAACTCGTGAAGCCCAGTACACCAGATGAACTCACAAGTCACTTAATGTGTAATCAGTATTGGAACTCGTGAACCCCAGTACACCAGATGAACCCACAAGTTACTTAATGTGTAATCAGTATTGGAACTCGTGAAGCCCAGTACACCAGATGAACTCAGTTACCTAATGTATAATCAGTATTGGAACTCGTGAATCCGGGTAAACCAGATGAACCCACAAGATACCTAATGTGTAATCAGTTTTGGAACTCGTGAAACCCAGTACACCAGATGAACCCACAAGTTACTTAATGTGTAATCAGTTTTGGAACTCGTGAAACCCAGTACACCAGATGAACCCACAAGTTACCTAATGTGTAATCAGTTTTGGAACTCGTGAAACCCAGTACACCAGATGAACTCACAAGTTACTTAATGTGTAATTAGTATTCGAACTCGTGAAGCCCAGTCTACCATATGAACTCACAAGTTACCTAATGTGTAATCAGTATTCGAAGTCGTGAAGCCCAGTACACCAGATGAACTCACAAGTTACCTAATGTGTAATCAGTTTTGGAACTCGTGAAACCCAGTACACCAGATGAACCCACAAGTTACCTAATGTGTAATCAGTATTCGAACTCGTGAAGCCCAGTACACCAGATGAACTCACAAGTTACCTAATGTGTAATCAGTATTCGAACTCGTGAAGCCCAGTACACCAGATGAACTCACAAGTTACCTAATGTGTAATCAGTATTCGAAGTCGTGAAGCCCAGTACACCAGATGAACTCATAAGTTACCTAATGTGTAATCAGTATTCGAAGTCGTGAAGCCCAGTACACCAGATGAACTCACAAGTTACCTAATGTGTAATCAGTATTCGAACTCGTGAAGCCCAGTACACCAGATGAACTCACAAGTTACCTAATGTGTAATCAGTATTCGAACTCGTGAAGCCCAGTACACCAGATGAACTCACAAGTTACCTAATGTGTAATCAGTATTCGAACTCGTGAAGCCCAGTCCACCATATGAACTCACAAGTTACCTAATGTGTAATCAGTATTCGAAGTCGTGAAGCCCAGTACACCATATGAACTCACAAGTTACCTAATGTGTAATCAGTATTCGAAGTCGTGAAGCCCAGTACACCAGATGAACTCACAAGTTACCTAATGTGTAATCAGTATTCGAAGTCGTGAAGCCCAGTCCACCATATGAACTCACAAGTTACCTAATGTGTAATCAGTATTCGAAGTCGTGAAGCCCAGTACACCAGATGAACTCACAAGTTACCTAATGTGTAATCAGTATTCGAAGTCGTGAAGCCCAGTACACCAGATGAACTCACAAGTTACTTAATGTGTAATCCGTAATCGAACTCGTGAGGCCCAGTCCACCATATGAACTCACAAGTTACTAAATGTGTAATTATTATTCGAACTCGTGAGCCCCAGTACACCAGATAAACCCACAAGATTCCTTATGTGTAATCAGTATTCGAACTCGTGAAGCCCAGTCCACCATATGAACTCACAAGTCACTTAATGTGTAATCAGTATTCGAACTCGTGAAGCCCAGTACACCAGATGAACTCACAAGTTACCTAATGTGTAATCAGTATTGGAACTCGTGAAGCCTGGTTAACCAGATGAACTCACTGGTTACCTAATGTGTAATCAGTACTCGACTCGTGAAGCCCAGTACACCAGATGAACTCACAAGTTACCTAATGTGTAATCAGTATTCGAAGTCGTGAAGCCCAGTACACCAGATGAACTCACAAGTTACCTAATGTGTAATCAGTAATCGAACTCGTGAAGCCCAGTCCACCATATGAACTCACAAGTTACTAAATGTGTAATTAGTATTCGAACTCGTGAGCCCCAGTACACCAGATAAACCCACAAGATTCCTTATGTGTAATCAGTATTCGAACTCGTGAACCCCAGTACACCAGATGAACTCACAAGTCACTTAATGTGTAATCAGTATTCGAACTCGTGAAGCCCAGTACACCAGATGAACTCACAAGTCACTTAATGTGTAATCAGTATTGGAACTCGTGAACCCCAGTACACCAGATGAACCCACAAGTTACTTAATGTGTAATCAGTATTCGAACTCGTGAAGCCCAGTACACCAGATGAACTCAGTTACCTAATGTATTATCAGTATTGGAACTCGTGAATCCGGGTAAACCAGATGAACCCACAAGATACCTAATGTGTAATCAGTTTTGGAACTCGTGAAACCCAGTACACCAGATGAACCCACAAGTTACCTTATGTGTAATCAGTTTTGGAACTCGTGAAACCCAGTACACCAGATGAACCCACAAGTTACCTAATGTGTAATCAGTTTTGGAACTCGTGAAACCCAGTACACCAGATGAACTCACAAGTTACTTAATGTGTAATTAGTATTCGAACTCGTGAAGCCCAGTTTACCATATGAACTCACAAGTTACCTAATGTGTAATCAGTATTCGAAGTCGTGAAGCCCAGTACACCAGATGAACTCACAAGTTACCTAATGTGTAATCAGTTTTGGAACTCGTGAAACCCAGTACACCAGATGAACTCACAAGTTACCTAATGTGTAATCAGTATTCGAACTCGTGAAGCCCAGTACACCAGATGAACTCACAAGTTACCTAATGTGTAATCAGTATTCGAACTCGTGAAGCCCAGTACACCAGATGAACTCACAAGTTACCTAATGTGTAATCAGTATTCGAAGTCGTGAAGCCCAGTACACCAGATGAACTCACAAGTTACCTAATGTGTAATCAGTATTCGAAGTCGTGAAGCCCAGTACACCAGATGAACTCACAAGTTACTTAATGTGTAATCAGTAATCGAACTCGTGAAGCCCAGTCCACCATATGAACTCACAAGTTACTAAATGTGTAATTAGTATTCGAACTCGTGAGCCCCAGTACACCAGATAAACCCACAAGATTCCTTATGTGTAATCATTATTCGAACTCGTGAAGCCCAGTCCACCATATGAACTCACAAGTCACTTAATGTGTAATCAGTATTCGAACTCGTGAAGCCCAGTACACCAGATGAACTCACAAGTTACCTAATGTGTAATCAGTATTGGAACTCGTGAAGCCTGGTTAACCAGATGAACTCACAGGTTACCTAATGTGTAATCAGTACTCGACTCGTGAAGCCCAGTACACCAGATGAACTCACAAGTTACCTAATGTGTAATCAGTATTCGAACTCGTGAAGCCCAGTCCACCATATGAACTCACAAGTTACTAAATGTGTAATTAGTATTCGAACTCGTGAGCCCCAGTACACCAGATAAACCCACAAGATTCCTTATGTGTAATCAGTATTCGAACTCGTGAACCCCAGTACACCAGATGAACTCACAAGTCACTTAATGTGTAATCAGTATTCGAACTCGTGAAGCCCAGTACACCAGATGAACTCACAAGTTACCTAATGTGTAATCAGTATTGGAACTCGTGAAGCCTGGTTAACCAGATGAACTCACAGGTTACCTAATGCGTAATCAGTACTCGACTCGTGAACCACAGTACACCAGATGAACTCACAAGTTACCTAATGTATAATCAGTATTGGAACTCGTGAAGCCCAGTACACCAGATGAACCCACAAGTTACCTTATGTGTAATCAGTATTGTAACTCGTAAACCACAGTACACCAGATAAACTTAAAAATAAGTGTCCTTTGTTATTCTCATTATCAATGGTATCCTATGAACAACTCATGTTAATTACTTAATATCGACTTTTTTACGTTCTAGACAGTGATACAATTAAAATTGGACAAAACTGATTACCTTACACGATCCGTATATGTCGTTCATAGGAAATAAACAGCCTTCTTTGCAACTGTTAACCTATCCAGACATGAATCACAACTGATTAAGGTTTCTGGACTTCTGAATGTCGCATCAGTCTATCTATTGATGATATAGATTCCTCTTAAACCCTAACGGTCAATGGGAATTATAAAAATCTGCACTTACACCCAAAATCGAAACGAAAAATCATTAGCTTTTTAAGCGATGTTTCGACACGTATTTAGAAGTTTTTATTTACCCTCGCGCTTTGAACTAGTAATTTCCAATACTGTTAATGTATCCTCTTTTAAAATAGCAGATGCACGTGACGTAAACACCCCCATACACCAACACACACACACACATACACACACACACACACACATACACACACACACACACACACACACACACACACACACACACACACACACACACACACACACACACGCACGCATACACGTACGCACGCACGCACGCACACACATCCGATTAGTGAAGGTACATTTATAATTATATGGATTAGTAAAGAGAAGTTGATTGTTATTTAAATGCAATTTGAAATACGTGGTTGTATATCCGAGAGAACTTCATGTAATTTTTGCAGAGCCATCACAGAATATACCAGAGAGATGGATGGTTTGGGCAGATAGGAATTACACTGGTTTGTCTTACAACCTATGGGCGAGTCATAAATGCCTCTGTTTAGTGATGAACCAAATGTGAAGGCTAAATTGTCCATACAAATCGCTGTGTGCGAGCAACATATATCGCACTACCCACCTACGATCGTTTCCAACGTAGACATTTCATGGAAATCAGTTATTATTGATCCCGTCAAAGTGTAGAAATCAGAGTTGAAGCAAGCATCATACTGAGAATAGCATGTGAACGTGCACATATTTAAAATTTCACACTTGAAGTTATTAATTACGACGACATTTATAAGGACCACGTGCTATCACGAGCTTCTCTACCATCAACAGAGATGCTCCTTCATGCTGAAAATGTTTAAAAAATTAACAACGTTTAGAATGTGCTGTCGCCACACGCGGGTATTAACATGATCTCTGCTAACATGTATAGCAATGTACAGAAATAGGTTTATACGAATGGACTCTGCTCCTCCAACAGTTGCTTATTTACTCATTGTTCTGTCTGGTGAGTAAATTGCAATATCGACCACAAATGTTCAAATTACAAATGATGCAAGCCTAATTTTCAGATTGTAAGTTCAATCCCAGCAGAATGTTTTGCCATTAAAACTTTACAATAATGGGAATTTGTATATGAATACAAAGTTACAATCTACATTATGCTTCGAAAACTGATTTCAGCTTTCATTTTTTTCTGGCAGTTGTTTTATGATGTTGTTTATTTCAATGTATTATTATGTAAATATAAAGTAATAACCTACAAAAATGTTCGTGTATTATCGTTGAAAAGGTCAGCCACAATGATTTCTGAGACACATTTATGGTGAACACATTTAGTTTCCGAAAGCTATCCTTGTCAGGTGCCATGCTGTTAGACATTAAGTACTTCTCACTTTAGCTTGCTGTTAGGAGCGCAACTGGCCGCATCAGGAATAATGAATCTTTAATCAGGATTCGAAGAACATTCGACCTCCCGCTTCCGAAACGGACGCCTTAACTTCTATGTCGCGGAAGACGATATGCATGCGTATATATATACGGACATAATTATTTGGGAACAACCAGTCATAAATCTACAGACCAGACTACGGCGAGCGGGCCTAGATACAATTCAAAGCGTAGTCACAAGATCACGGTATCTACCAACCCAATGGATTTTATGTCAATACATGCAGCACATCTGGACTGAAGAGATAATTTACATAAATAAACTAATAGTTTGATATGAGTAAGATCCAGTTAAGGACTCATAACTACTCACACGCTATATAAAAGATAGACATAAACACCCGTTGGATTGCATGTTCGTTCTCTACGTACAAATGCAACAGGCTAAAATGGCATTACCAGTAACTAAAGAGTTTTTTTTTCTAACTAAAAAACAACATGTTTATTAAGGACAAACATTTTCGTGAATTTGCCTTGCCTTTCACGCCGATACCTGACTTACACATGAATAAATCGTATTATAAATTACATTTACTGATCAGTAATTATAATATACAGCTTCGTTGCTTGCGGAAAATATCGTAAATTTCCGATAATATTCGCTGATCATTCGTACATACTCGGCCAATTCGATTTAACTTGGGTATTTATTCTCGCAGATAGTTCATGGATATACTAAAGAATTTGGTTTGTGTCTTATTCTCATTGATCATGCTTTTTTGCTCGAAATACGTGACGTGGCACATTGAGTGATTGAAAAATTAAAAATGTGTAAATGTGATTGAATATCAATGATATTAAACAAAAAACACCCGCTATATATGGGCATTTTTTATTATTATTATTAGTATTTTTATTATTATGTTAAAAACATATCATTTGCGGATATAAGAAGCCATTTGTGGAGTACTTTGAATTTATTAAAGAATAATGTTTCTTGTGAAATGAAGAATCACGGGAGTCGGACTTGGATCGCTCAATTGTGTAATTATGTTTATAAACCTAATTTTAAACTTAACCACTAAACCGGACTATCGCGCATTTTCAATCGATGATGCCCGAAAATGTCCGAACGATTAAAGATACAGAAGAACTTCGTTGGCTCAAACACGGATGCGCGAGCACTACAAAATTTTTTTTATATCGATGTGTATATACATGTGTATGCATGTTATGATGTTGAACAATACTCGGCTCAAACAACCCTTAACTCGAACTAGTTCGAGCCATCGAAGTTCCACTGTATATTCGAGATTTCATAGATTAGACCTTTTATTTTCATTGGTCAAAGCAAATTAAAGCATCAGCGGTAAAATCGAGTTTAATAAACTTTTTTTTGACGTTACAATGTATGTGCTGAATATTACAATCATGGCAGAGAAGTAATGTATTGAATGATATTCCAGTTGATATTAGATCAGTATCTAAAATTCAGTCATTTAAATGTAAATATAAAAAACCTTCTAAAATAGTACATTTTATAGTATTGCAACATACTCTGCATAGTATCTTATTAAACATTCACGTTTATTTATAGTTATATTTTGTTTTGGTTGTTGAGTGTGTAGAAAACTTTGGTCGGATTTTAGTAGTTATCAATCTAAATGGTATACCTAACATTGCTTGACTTATACAAGCAAAGTGTGATAGATATATGGTGTGTTAATTTGATTGATATGTATAACTGTTACATTATTTCTGTTGACATCTACATATGAAAGCCATATGAAAATAGGTTATTTTGGTTTAATTGTAAATCTTTGTATGTCTTATATGTAACCTTTGTTAAGTAAAGATTTTATTATTATAATTAGAGATTGTTGCATTAAATGATAAAATTAACAGACTATGTCACTTAAACATACATTCTGAAACAAAACACATCAAAAAATGAATATGTAGAATGAACCTATTACTTTGATGCCTGCAAAATAGCAGATTTTCATCTTATTCTATCTCATGCTCAGTGTGTCGCCTCTCAAGCCGTGCATGAGCTTCAGGAATCTAATTTTTGTCATCACTTTTTTGGAATCCTTCTCTTTCGAACTAAAATGAAGCGCGAAAGCAATATCTTTACATTACATTTTCTGATATCACTTTGCTGTTCGTTCTTGTCCTTACAAAGCAGCCAACAAATGTTTAAACCATTCTAATAAAAGCAATAAAAACTCTCAAACCTCGTAAATGTCAGACGTATTATTGCTTTTGATTTCAAAAGCGGCATTTTCCACTTTATTTCTATATCATTTAACTGTTTTATGATTGTTATCTCTAGACTCATTATTCAAACAATTTATGTTTTGTTATTGGGTAAAATAAACTTTATTAACAAGCCTGCCAACCTTATTCATATGATATTGCTTTGTAAACATGACATAACATAATATAGTATTATTTTATTGAGCAATAAACCAAAGGCAAGAGCCTACAATATAAAAAATTATACAACTATCTTCTATTGTCCATGTCTTTAAACATGCTGGTTAAAAGGCATCTAATGTAGCACATACATTCTTTAAAGAAAAGAAAACAACTTACAAAGAAACCAAAAACATAATTTAACAGAGGAGAACTATTACATATATGTTTATACTTCTCTGTTGTATAGGGTAGGTCGCGGCGTTCCTATCGGATTTTTTTGACATCAAGCGTAATTTATCTCAAATCTGTACAATGTACACGACATTTGCTTGTGATTTCAGACGACGTCAAGAAAACGCCATATAATACTGCATTTGTATTTAAGGAGGAATATACCTTTTAAATTATTTTCGAAATCAGTGAAATATTTGGTATGTAATGAAACTAGAAGTAATTTCCAATTTGAATATGCTTTTTTTTCTGAGGTAAATATAACATTTCTTTACCTATGACGTCGTAAACATGGCCATGTTTGGTCTTTTTGACGTCCCGATTTATAGCAGCAAAATCGCGTATTTGTCGACCTCAGTCAAGTTATGCCGAATGTACAGAATCGAAACACATATCACCACGTACACATTCAACGGATATATGAATTTACATATGCAATAATTACGACGAACGCCAAATTCTGAAAATATTAGCGAAAAACGGAAATTATTATTTTCTCGATTTTTTCGAAAAAAATGCTTCAAATCAAAATTACCAAAAAATAAACCGAGCGATTTTGGAATAATTTTTATTTAATTTCTAACAATATGCTTCACAGTGATTGTGAGATTTTTAGAACATTTGACAAACTAGATTTTTTTTTATTTTTAATTATTTAACCCCACCCTACGTCAAAAAAGACGTCAATATATTGCATAATTGTACACGTTTTCCATAAGATTTTCGACAGTTGATTTAGGTTAAATTATTTTCTAAATCAGTGGTTCAATTAGTAAATTATGAAACGAGAAGAAATTTCCAATGTGAATATGTATTTTTGGCAGCGGTCAATAGAATATATATTTATATGTGACGTCGTAAACATGGCCATGTTTAGCCTTTTTGACGTCCCAATGTATAGCAGCAAAATCGCGTATTTTTTCGACCTCAGTTGAGTTATTCCTAATACACAGAATAGAAACATATATCACTATGTACACATTTGACGGATGTATGGATTTACAGATGCAAAAGTTATGATGAACGCCACATTTTGAAAATACTAGCGAAAAACGGAAACTATTTTTTCTCTCGATGTTTTCGTAAAAACGGCTTCAAATCAAAATTACCAAAAATCAAACCAAGCGAAATTTGCATAATTTTTATATGTTTTAACCGTAAAATATGACGTCGTCCGAAATAGCAGGCAAAACCTCGAGTATTTTATAGTGTTTTATTTTTAATATGAATTCGAATTGATGAAAAAAAATAGCGTGAACACCCCCTCCTTTTATTCAGTCATATTGTAGTGAAATTAATATATATATAACTCAACAATCTTTTTGTGCAATCAAGCGTGAATGTTCATTTTCTTTTGTTTTTAAACCCGCGTTTGAATTAACCCCGGCGTAATGATTACATGGAAAAGTAACACTATAGATTGCGTTATAACTGTATTGAAGTTTTACTTTTATTACAGAAAAAAAAAGATTTTAAAAATGTTATTAAAACAGTTTTCGAGTATTATTGACCATTTTATTAGAAAAAAACGAAAAAAAAAAATACCGTAAAAACACGTACCACTAAGGGGCGCTGTTAACGAAATGCTGTGGGACTATATTAAAAGAACAAAGCTAAAACGAACGATGATACTTTTTAGTATAAGTGTTCAGTATTTGGTTATTTACGGCAGATGTCAAAGCATCCTCCGATAACCTCGCTTGCTCTAATAAAGCAAACTATCTAAACAACATTGCTTATTAGCATATCGTAGCACTTTTAGACAAAACAAAAAAAAAATGTATCGACTCATCGCAACATTATTGTATCTAGCATGAGGCTATTACAGGCGTGTGTCGGTTTCGTTGCTTTTGTCGTTGCTTAGAGTAAATATAAACGTACACTGTCATTTTATGTTGAATAGTTGTGATAAGATCTCTTAAATTTGCGTATGCCTAGATGTATAGCGTATGCCTAGATGTATAGTATATGCCTAGATGTAAAGTGTATGCTTAAATGTATAGCGTATGCCTAGATGTATAACGTGTATGCCTAGATGTATAGCGTATGCCTAGATGTATAGCGTATGTCTAAATGTATAGTGTATGCCTAGATGTATAACGTATGCCTAGATGTATAGCGTATGCCTAGATGTATTGTGTATGCCTAGATGTATAGTGTATGCCTAGATGTATAACGTATGTCTTGATGAATAGCGTATGCCTAGCTGTGTAGCGTATGCCTAGATGTATAACGTATGCCTAGATGTATAGCGTATGTCTAGATGTATAGCGTATGCCTAGATGTATAACGTATGCTTAGATGTATAACGTGTATGCCTAGATGTATAACGTATGCCTAGATGTATAGCGTATGCCTAGATGTATAACGTATGCCTAGATGTATAACGCCATTTAAGTTGCAGTGCTATTTCTATTATATAATAGCATTTAAAATGACTGCGTGGCTTCTGTTCACCAACACATTAAAGTGTGTATTTAAATATTTAAAAACATAAATCTACTAACAGCAGCTATATGATCATGATTTTGGCCCGATTTCAGTAAAAATACAAATTGTTTATTTAATAGTTTTTTTTTATATAATAAATAAATAAACAGTCGAACTTTATATTAGTTTTTAAGTATTAAAGTCAAACCAGAATCAGGTGATTGTGTTAGTCATAACCAACGGAAACAATCACAAAAACAAATGTTTAACAATGTTTCATGCGTTATTTATTAATATGATTATAGTTAAATGTTAAGTCAGTGTCGGGGAGTTTAACGTCTCGCTACAGAACGACAGAGCTATATAGTGACGGTACTACAATACTTGCTCTCTAAAGCTGTATATTCAATTCAGTGTGCAATCATTTTTATATGGTTCATAGTGGTTTTCTGTTGCAGATGAGATGAACAAAGTTTGCATAACAAATCCTGCAATAAGTCACCACTGGTTCTAAAAATGTGATATTTTGTGGATTTACCCAAACCGGTGTATTAAAGAGCAGTTGGCGTAAAAGCTGTGTAAAATAGTTTGACCAGTTTTCTTTGTGTGTTCTTTAACAGTGAAAGAGATAGACCTTATTTATAAAGAGGATATACAAAACTTTTACCATTAAGTAATCCTTATAAAAGGAACTCTTTTAAAAGGTTCCATCTCTGAATCGTCTTTAGGTGCCAGTACTCTTCTGGTTCACCGAGTTGTACGCGGCGTCAGATGTCTATGTTGAGCTACATTTATGAGAAAATAACAAACAAATGCTTTCAGCCGGGACGTTGATGCAGTACCACATACACCATACTTTAAATGTTTACTACACTAATAGCACTTAGGTCTTCGTGTTTTACAATTGACCTCTTACACATAGAGCTGTCAATAGAACTATATCACAATCTACACCATAAAAAATAGGAAAAAATGTTGTTAAACGAGGTGTTATATCCATTTTATGATATAATGTTATTCACAGTGTTCCTTTGAGAGCCGATACGCAAGGATAGCATGCTTTGAGTTATAAACATATAAGGCAATGTTTCGCCCAGAAAACCAATCAAAGCTTTGAAACGTTGGCTGATACATCGATCAACAGGCTTTGAGGTTTATTGCATAGATATATTACCCAACATATGATAACATAGTTTTTAACCTGAACATATTTCACAATATAACAACATAGTAACACATCGCATATTTGTCAGATAGTCACATCTTCACCATTTAGGACAGTAGGACCATATAGCACTATAGTAAAACATCGCATATGAACCAGATAGACATATCTTCACCATTTAAGACAGTAGGTCCATAAAGCACTATAATAACATATCGCATAGTTGTTAGATAGCCATATAGTACCATTTTGGACAATAGGTCCATATAGCACTATAGTAACACATCGCATATGTGCCAGTTAGGCACATCTTCACAATTTAGGACAGTAGGACCATATAGCACTATAGTAAAACATCGCATATGTGCCAGGTAACCACATCTTAACCATTTAGGACAGTAGGATGGTATAGCACTATAGTTACATATCGCATATGTGCCAGATAGCCACATCTTCACCATTTAGGACAGTAGGACCGTATAGCACTATAGTAACACATTGCATATCTGCCAATTATCCACATCATCACCATTTAGAACAAAAGGACAGTATAGCACTTAAGTAACACATCGCATATGAGCCAGATAGACATATCTTCACCATTTAGGACAGAGGTCCATATAGCACTTAAGTAACACATCGCATATGTGCCAGACACAGGTAGCCACATCTTCATCATATAAGACAGTAGCACGATATATTACTATAGTAACACATCGCATATGTGCCAGATATTCACATCTTCATTATTTAGGACAGAAGGACCATATAGCACTTAAGTAACACATCGCATATGTGCCAGATAGCCATATCTTCACCATTTAGAACAGTAGGTCAATAAAGCACTATTATAGTAACACATCGCATTTGAGCCAGATATTCAAATATTCACCATTTAGGACAGTAGCACGATATATCACTATAGTAACACATCGCATTTGAGCCAGATATTCAAATATTCACCATTTAGGACAGTAGCACGATAGATCACTATAGTAACACATCGCATATTTGCCAGATAGCCACATATTTGCCATATAGGAGAGAAGGGCCATGAAGCACTATACTGACACATCGCATATTTGCCAGATAACCACATCTTCATCATTTAGGACAGTAGAACCATATTTCAGTATAATTACACATCGCATATGTTAGATAGCCACATCTTCACCATTTAGGACAGTAGGTCCATAAAGCACTATAGTAACACATTGCATATGTGCCAGATAGCCATATCCTCATCTTTTAGGACAGTAGATCCATATAGCACTAAAGTAACACATTTCATATGTGCCAGATAGACATATCTTCACAATTTAGGACAGTAGGTCCATATAACCCTAGTGTAACACATTGCATATGTGCCAGGTAGTCATATCTTCACAATTTAGGACAGTAGGTCCATAAAGCACTATAGTAACACATCGCATATGTGCCAGATAGACATATCTTCACAATTTAGGACAGTAGGTCCATATAGCACTATAGAAACACATCGCATATGTGCCAGATAGACATATCTTCACAATTTAGGACAGTAGGTCCATATAGCACTAGAGTAACACATCGCATATGTGCCAGGTAGTCATATCTTCACAATTTAGGACAGTAGGTCCATATAGCACTATAGTAACACATCGGATATGTGCCAGATAGCCATATATTCACCATTTAGGACAGTAAGTCCATAAAGCACTATAATAACACATCGCATAAGTATTAGATAGTCATATAGTGACATTTCGGACAGTAGGTCCATATAGCACTATAGTAACACATCGCATATGAGCCAGATAGACATATCTTTACCATTTAGGACAGAGGTCCAAATAGCACTATAATAACACATTGCATATGTGCCAGATAGCCATATATTCACCATCTAGGACAGTAGGTCAATAACGCACTATGGTAACACATCGCATTAAAGCAAGATATTCACATCTTCACAATTTAGGACACTAGCACGATATATCACTATAGTAACACATCGCATATGTGCCAGATAACAACATCTTCATCATCTAGGACAGTAGAACCATATTTCACTATAATTACACATCGCATATGTTAGATAGCCACTTCTGCATTATTTAGGACAGAAGGACCATATAGCACTTTAGTAACACATTGCATATGTGCCAGATAGCCATATCTTTACCATTTAGGACAGTAGGTCCATTTAGCACTATAGAAACCACATTTGCATATGTGCCAGATAGCCATATCTTTACCATTTAGGAGAGTAGGTCCATACAGCACTATAGTTACACATCGCATTTGTGCCAGATAGCCGTATCTTCACCATTTAGGACAGTAGATCAATATAGCACTATAGTAACCCATTGCATATGTGCCAGGTAGTCATATCTTCACAATTTAGGACCGTAGGTACATATAGCACTATAGTAACACATAGTTTATCTGCCAGGTAGTCATATATTTACCATTTAGGACAGTAGGTCCATATAGCACTATAGTAACACATCGCATATGTGCCAGATAGCCATATCTTTACCATTTAGGACAGTAGGTCCATATAGCACTATAGTAACACATTTCATATGTGCCAGGTAGTCATATCTTCATCATTTAGGACATAAGGACCATATAACACTATAGTAGCACATCACATATGTGTCAGATAGCCACATCTTCACCATTTAGGACAGTAGGATCATATAGCACTATAGCAGCACATCGATTATGTGCCACTATAGAAACACATCGCAAATGTGCCAGATAGCCACATCTTCACCATTTAGGACAGTATGGCCATATAGCACTATAGTAACACATCACATATTTGCCAGGTATCCACATCTTCACCATTTAGGACAGTATGGCCATATAGCACTATAGCAACACATCGTATATGTGCCAGGTAGCCACATCTTCACCATTTAGGACAGTAGGACCATATAGCTCTATAGTAACACATCGCATATGTGCCAGGCAGTCACATCTTCATCATTTAGGACAGTAAGATCATATTGCATTATTGCTGTAATATACTTTTGACTTCGGTATGAATATGTTCATGTGTTTATTTTTTGTTAAACTGTTACTTTAACGTATCCAATTTCATGTAGTCATTGCAACTTTTCTGATGCTAAAATCATGATAAGTTAAAAGTAAATGTGCAAATGTGTTGTCTGATTTATGTTTTTTTCCTTTGACGCCCTGCTGACAAACGTATTAAGGGAAGAGTTCCATTTGTCGTTCAATAGACAGTTTTATATACTAACTAAAATGTTATCTGCAACTAAAATTATACTTCTCTTGACCGAAATACTTGTTCTGACTTTCATTATTAGTACATAATAGGAAACCGTATGCTATTTCAATTATAGTCAATACTCCTGATAATAAAAGCGAGTTTACAAATAAATCACGTCTAATCATACTGAACCTCCAATAATGATTTAGTCATTATGTACGGGGTCATGTTTTTTCTCCAATCCCTTAACTCTAAACATTGCCTTTGTTTATAATGCTAATTAATTTACGCTGAATTACAAAGAAATACCACGGGTTATAATTTGATTGCGGGTTTGGCTAGAACCAGTACTCAGTGTGCCGACCAAAAGCGATTCACATAAGTACAGAACCTACTCGCAGTCCAATTGAAAGAATTAGTATCAAATAAATAATCCATGATGTGTTCTTATAGTGTTTCTGTAAGTCTGGACAAGGGATTATTTCTGCAAGTTGATGCTGTTTTGAAGTTAAGAGTTTACATTTTATCATTCCGTTCATATGTTTAGAAGGTTGCCATTTGTATATTAACTACATTTGTACACCACATAAAATATTTTTACCGAAATAGTTCTAATTACATTTCATTTCTAAAAGAGAACCAGATGCTGCTAAGCGAGGCTAATATGCGTCAGTTGACATTCGGTGAGAAGACACACGTACATGTATTAAGTTAAGTAATACTACGGACAACATTCGAACAATAACTTTACACAGTTTTATGAATTGTAGATAATACTATATAAAACACAATGTCCAAGCTCTTTTCCTGCAATTAAAAGTATATTTAAACGTTGAATTCTAGGATAATAGCCACACAACAGCATTAACGTGGTGAATATTATACAATATAATTAAGGTGCAGTACGATGCACGGATAGTCGATTTGGAACAGTCAGTTGTAAACCCTTCACTGAAGATATTACACCTTAATATCTGGACATGTCGAAAACTGTCAAATGCAGAACCTTTATTGGAGATATTACACCTTAATATCTGGACATGTCAAAAACTGTCAGCAGTAGAACCTTCATGTCAAAAATTGTCAGCAGCAGAACCTTCACTGGAGATATTACACTTAAATATCTGGACATGTCAAAAGCTGTCAGCAGCAGAACCTTCACTGAATACATTACACCTTTATATCTGGACATGTCTGGAACTGTCAGTAGCAGAACCTACACTGGAAATAATACACCTTAATGCCTTGACATGTCTAGAACTCTCAGTAGTAGAACCTTCACTATAACATTACATGTTAATGTCTGGACCTGTTAAGAACGGTCGTGGCAGAACTTTCACTGAATATATTACATCTTAACGTCTGGACATGTCAAGAACACAAAGTAGCAGAACCGTCACTGGAGACAATACATCTTAATGTCTGGACATGTTTAGAACTGTCAGTAGCACAACCTTCACTGGAGACATTACATGTTAATGTCTGGGCATATCAAGAACGGTCAGTGGCAAAACTTTCATTTAAGACATAACATCTGAATATCTGGGCATGTCTAGAACTCGCAGTAGCATAACCTTCACTGAAGACGTTATACCTTAAAGTCTGGACAAGTCAAGAGCTGTCAGTAGCAAATCCTTTACTGGAGATATAACAACTTAATGTCACATGTCAAGATCTCTCAGTAGTAAAACCTTCACTGGATGTTTTTCACCTTAAAGTCTGGACATGTATAGAACTGTCAGTAGTAGAACCTTCACTGGAGACATTACACCTTAATGTCTGGACATGTCTACAACTGTCAGTATCAGAACCTTCACTGTGTACATTAAACTTTACTGTTTGGACGACGTGTTTAGAACTGTCAGTAGCAAAAGCTGCACGTGAGACATTACATCTTAATTGTCTGGACATGTCAAGAGCTGTCAGTAGCAGAACTCACTGGAGACATTATACCTTAATGTTTGGACGTATCTAGAACTGTCAGTAGAGGAACTTTCACAGGACACAGTACACATAAATGTCTGGACATGTCTACAACTGTAAGCATCAGAACCTTTACTAGAGACGTTATACCTTAATGTCTGTCTGGACATGTCAAAAACTGTCAGAAGAAGTACCTTCGCGTATTAAATTACATCTTAATGTCTGGAAATGTCTTAAACTCTCAGTAGCATAACCTTCACTGCTTACATCCTAATGTCTGGACATGTCTAAAACTGTCAGTAGCAGAACCTGCAATGGAGACATTATACCTTAACGTCTGGACATGTCTAGAACTGTCAGTAGCAGAACTTTCATTGGAGATATTATACCTTAATGTTTGGAAATGTCTAGAGCTGTCTGTAGCAGAACCGTCACTACTTGCATTACACTTTAATGTCTACACATGTTTAGAACTGTCAGTAGCAGAACCCTTCAATGGAGACATTATACCTTAATGTTTGGACATGTTTAGAACCGTCAGTAGCAGAACACTTTCATTGGAGACATTATAACTTAATGTCTGGACATGTCTAGAACTGTCAGTAGCAGAACTTTCATTGGAGATATTATACCTTAATGCCTGGACATGTCTTAAACTGTCTGTAGCAGAACCTTCACTACTTACATTACACGTTAATGTCTAGACATGTCTAGAACAGTCAGAAGCAAAACCTTCAATAGAGACATTATACCCTAATGTCTGGACATGTCTCGAACTGTCAGTAGCAGAACCTTCACTTGAGACATTACACCTTAATGTCTGGACATGTCTTGAATTGTCAGTAGCAGAACCGCTACTGGAGGCATAACACCTTAATGTTTGGACAAGTCTAGAACTGCCAGTAACAGAATTGTCACTGAGATATTACACTTTAATGTCTGGACATGTCTAGAACTGTCAGTAGTAGAACCTTCACTGGAGACATAACACCTTAATATCTGGACATGTCTAGAATTGTCAATAGCAAAACCTTTACTGGAGGCATTACACCTTAATGATTGGACATGTATAGTACTGCCAGTAGCAGAACCTTCACTGGAGACATAACACCTTGATGTCTGAACATGTTTAGAACTTTCTTTTGTAGAACCTTCACTTAAGACATTACATCCTAATATCCTAGACATGCCTAGAACAGTCAGTAGCATAACCTTCACTGGAGGCATTACATCTTAATGTCTGAACATGTCTAGAACTTTCTTTTGTAGAACCTTCACTTAAGACATTACATTCTTATATCTGGACATGCCTAGAACAGTCAGTAGCATAAACTTCACTGGAGACATAACACCTTAATGTCTGGACATGTCTTAAACTTTCCTTTGGAGAACCTTCACTTAAGACGTTACATTCTTATATCTGGACATGCCTAGAACAGTCAGTTGCATAACCTTGCACTGGAGACATAACACCTTAATGTCTGAACTTGTCTTGAACTTTCTTTTGCAGAACTATCACTTAAGACATGACATCCTAATATCATAGATATGCCTAACACAGGCAGTAGTAAACATTCACTGGAGGCATTACATCTTAATGTCTTGACATGTCTAGAACTTTCTTTTGCAGAACTTTCACTTAAGACATGACATCCTAATATCATAGATATGCCTTAAACAGGCAGTAGCATAACCTTCACTGGAGGCATTACACCTTAATGTCTTGACATGTCTAAAACTGTCATGAGCAGAAACTTCATTAAAGACATTACACCTTAATGTATTGACATGTCTAGAACTGTCATGAGCAGAAACTTCATTAAAGACATTACACCCTAATGTCTTGACATGTCTAGAACTGTCATGAGCAGAAACTTCATTAGAGACATTACACCTTGATGTCTGGCCATGTCTAGAACTGTCATGAGCAGAAACTTCATTTAAGACATTACACCTTAATGTCTAGTCATGTCTAGAACTGTCATGAGCAGAAACATCATTTAAAACATTACACCTTAATGTCTAGTCATGTCTAGAACTGGCATTAACATAATCTATACTGGCAACATTACATCTTAATTTCTGGACAGGCCTAGAACCGTCAGTAGCCTAACCTTCACTTGAGACATTACATCTTCATGTTTTAGCATGTCTAGAACTTTCAGTTGCAGAATCTTCCATGAAGACATTACATGCTTGTTCGAAAGTATATTTGTCAGTTTGTATTATAAACCTATCGTGACTTTGATTTGTATTTGCAGTTTGTTTTGACGCATTAGTGAGGATATTTACTGGTGTTAATTAAGCTTGTGTTAAAGATAAATTAAGACGGGACTACTGACTCACTACGTCTGTAGTTCCTTGCTGAACTAGCTGGAACTGGCTATAATAAAACATAAATTAATATCAAAATGGTAGCGAATATTAAGCAGGACATCTGAAGAGAACACAAAGAATCATAACATCGTATTAAATATTTTTCTGTGTGACAATTATAAAAAAAAGTGAAAAATCACATTGTCTAAATAAATAGACTGTCAGGTACACAACACGTAAACGATTATATTTATCAGGTTAGTTTTTGTTGTTTTTTTTTGTATTCAAATATTTGGCATGCGTCAAGGTAATTATATGTTCACTTATTACATTAGCAGTATTATTTTACTTATTTCATTTTATGTGAAAAGATTATTACTTTCATGCAGATAGAATATTATCAGTGTTACCTTTACACCTTATCATGACGCCGGGGTTGAAATAAACGCGGGCTTAAAAATAATGAATTTTAAAAATTCACGGCTGATTACGCGAAAAAGGTCTGGTACAAGTTCTTAAATTTCACATATGTCAAACTGTATTTACTTCACTAAAATATGATCGAATAAAAAGCGAGAGTGTTTACGCCAGTTTATTATAAATTTAGATTTAGATTAAAATGAAACACGATGTTAGCTTATGATTTCGGACGACGTCAAGAAAACGCAATTTAATACTAACGTAAAATACGACTTCGCCCGAAAAAGCAAGCAAACATCCTATGTTTTTCAGTGTTTCATGTTGACTTGTACCAGAGCATTCACCAGAGCGTAAAAGTTCAAAATGTATTGTTTTTAAACCCACGTTTAAATCAAGCCAGGCGTAATGATTAGATGTCAAGGTAACAAAAAATGCGCTTTATCTATATTAAAGTTATAATTTTATCACAGGAAATACAATAGATAATTTAAAAATGTTATCAAAAACAGTTTTCAATAAATATTGACCATAATATAAGGATAAAATGGTGAAAATTGTCCGAAAAACATGATCGGTTAACTGCTAGGAGGCGCTTTTAACGAGATTCTGCTAGACTACATTAAAAGAGCTAACTCGAAAGCTGATACTTCGTAGAACACATGTACTGAAACAGATTTTTGAAACGCCGCAAACATCCTTAAATAATAAATTAGCTTTAAATGTGATGTATGTATCCGCTAAAGAGAATCTATAAACACATAATTGAATTGATACAGGAAAACAAAATATGATATATCAACAACTTAATAACAAAACGTTACCAGAGAGCGTATATGATACACTAGGGGAAACAGGTTTATAGTTTAACAGCAAATAATATCCAAACATTCGTTTTCAACAATATATTCTCCCTACTGCACTTGTTGATTAAAATAGTTACATCTGTCTCCTACTCGGAATCTCCATTACTGTCTTCAAATCGTCCGTATGAGCATTGTCTACTTGAACTATATTAAGATATTTTATATATGGAATAAGTGAAGCATAATATTTGATCAAACGCTTCTGGTTTTATATAATTCCATTAATAAATGGTTCAGGGTAATTGTTTATTATTTATAAGTGAATACTTAACGTCTAACCTTATGACTGCTTTAACCGTTTGTTTTTGTGATTCAATATTGTATCAATTCTTACATAGTACAACAACATTTAACATACAGTAAGTTGTACCATAATATAAAAACATTCAACATACAGTAAGTTGTAACATAGTACAACATTTAACATATAGTAAGTTGTTACATAATATTACAACATTGAACATGCAGTAAGTTGTTACATAGTACAACAACATTCAACATACAGTTAGTTGTGACATAATAAAACAACATTTAACATAGAGTAAGTTGTTACATAATACAACAACATTAAACATACAGTAAGTTGTGACATATTAAAACAACATACACCATACAGTAAGTTGTGACATAATACAACAACATTCAACAAACAGTCAGTTGTTACATAATACAACAACATACACTATACAGTAAGTTGTGACATAATAAAACAACATACACCATACAGTAAGTTGTGACATAAAACAACAACATACAACATACAGTAAGTTGTGACATAATACAACAACATTCAACATACAGTAAGTTGTGACATAATACAACAACATTCAACAAACAGTAAGTTGTGACATAATACAACAACATTCAACATACAGTTAGTTGTTACATAATATAACAACATTCAACATACAGTAAACTGTTACATAGTATAACAACATTGAACATGCAGTAAGTTGTAACATAATACAACATTATTCAACATACAGTAAATTGTTACATAGTATAACAACATTGAACATGCAGTAAGTTGTGACATAATACAACATCATTCAACATACAGTAAACTGTAACATAATACAACAACATTCAACATACAGTAAACTGTTACATAGTATAACAACATTGAACATACAGTAAGTTGTGACATAATACAACAACATACACCATACAGTAAGTTGTGACATAATACAACAACATTCAACATACAGTCAGTTGTGACATAATACAACAACATTCAACATACAGTAAACTGTTACATAGTATAACAACATTGAACATGCAGTAAGTTGTGACATAATACAACATCATTCAACATACAGTAAACTGTAACATAATACAACAACATTCAACATACAGTAAACTGTTACATAGTATAACAACATTGAACATACAGTAAGTTGTGACATAATACAACAACATTCAACATATAGTAGGTTGCGATATAATACAACAACATTCAACATACAGTAAGTTGTAACATAATACAACAACGTTCAACATACAGTAAGTTGTAACATAATACAACAACATACACCATACAGTAAGTTGTGACATAATACAACAACATTCAACATACAGTCAGTTGTAACATAATACAACAACATACACCATACAGTAAGTTGTGACATAATACAACAACATTCAACATACAGTAAGTTGTAACATAATACAACAACATACACCATACAGTAAGTTGTGACATAATACAACAACATTCAACATACAGTCAGTTGTGACATAATACAACAACATTCAACATACAGTAAACTGTTACATAGTATAACAACATTGAACATGCAGTAAGTTGTAACATAATACAACATTATTCAACATACAGTAAACTGTTACATAGTATAACAACATTGAACATGCAGTAAGTTGTGACATAATACAACATCATTCAACATACAGTAAACTGTAACATAATACAACAACATTCAACATACAGTAAACTGTTACATAGTATAACAACATTGAACATGCAGTAAGTTGTGACATAATACAACAACATTCAACATATAGTAAGTTGCGATATAATACAACAACATTCAACATACAGTAAGTTGTAACATAATACAACAACATTCAACATACAGTAAGTTGTAACATAATACAACAACATTCAACATACAGTAAGTTGTAACATAATACAGTGGTTATGGTTTTATACCACATTTTACAATTATTTCAATATAATGTTTAATGAAATAAGTTTTCTCCTTATAACATACACGCACATACGTAAATCACGCACATACGTAAATAACGCACGCATGTAAATCACACACACACACACGCACACACGCACACACGCACACACGCACACACGCACACACACACACGTAATCACGTACACACATAAACCATGCTACTTACACACTGTAATAGAACATATGCATATATTAACTAGCGTGTAGTCATTTAAACACATATATATATATATATTTATATTTCAGATGGGACATTTTTTTGTCTCTACATTGTTTTTCCATGACCGTTGGTGATTACTGTAATAGTTTTTGTTTATTACTTCGTTTGCTTTTAATTTTGGTTTTAAAAGAAAAAAATACATTTTAGATTAAGAAATATCCCAATCCGTTTTAAATCGTATTGTTCTAATTTATCATTGGTGATAGATATTTGCTCGTCTATTTAAATACCGTTTTCTTTGTACTTTTGAAGTGCCAAAGGCTCGGATTAGTCTTCCCGCATTTACACGCTGTAATATTTGGCACATAATCTTATGAAGTCAATAGCTTAAAATGATGGAGCTTTGAAACAATGTCTTAAACAAACTGTTCTAAGTTATGTTGTTCATTTAAAGATCACTTTAACTCAACTCAAAATCTTTGAATAAACATAAGTATACATTCCAAAAATCTGCAATTTATAGTTTCGATGTTCATACTACAAAATTTGCAAAAATAATTGAATTTGTTATATTTTGTTTAATAAGTAGTTAATTAGTTTAGACTGTTTGGTGAAGAAACTTGAATTGGAAATTCCTTAGTTGTGCGTCAATTGTTGTTGTTTTTTTTTTAATATATATTTTTCAGTTGAATTCAATTTGGAAAATTATTCCTGTCATTTTGTTTGTGATTTGATAGTGATCTCTTCTCTCTCATTGGTTTGAAGTTTATAAAAGAAATTATTTATGTGTTTGGTTTTGATAGCTTTAACTGGAATACTTAATTACTGGATTCGTCTTTTAATTGTATTTGCCATGACTGTTAGACAGTAATTTTCAGAAGTTCATTATATCCGCATATAGATAAGATGGTGTTGTTCTTTAATAAATAAATGAATAAATAAATAATAAATATGTTCCATTATCAAAACAAACAGTTTCATTAGCGATCCTTATATCTTAATTATTACAGATTGTATCCTTACTAATTATTTTGTTTCGGTTCACCATCAACTGTTTTATTTTGAAAAAAAAGACACTAAAACATCTGCTAAAAATGTGTTTGGTTAAAATATTTTAAAATATTTCTTCTCGAAAAGTATCTTTAGTATTTTTCTAATGGTTTATTGTTATATAATCGTTTAAGTGGACGGTTTTTAATTGAAGTAAAACATTTTTTTTCTCCAATTTGATTTCAGTGACCACATACATTTTCAATCGGCCATTTCCGCAGCCTTTCATAAGCGTACTTTGTTTGATTTTATTCGACTTCATCCCATACACATTTGGACATTTTATTTAAATCGTTAATTATTATCATTAGAATTCTGTTTTTGCTGCTGGAAACTTGAACGTTTCTATTGGTGAACATTTTAATGGTTTGTATAAAACATGCTTTATAAATATCGGCAAGATTAAATAAGGCATTATTTGCAATAATAATGACTACGAATTAATTAAAGAATATGCATTCGATTATAGTTCACATATATAAATTCAGAGTTACAATGTAGTAAGGGTCTGAAAACGAAGGTGGTTAAGCTTCTGTAAATTTATACCCATTGAGTGTATGACTATTTGTACATGTATTTGGTCTTTTTATGTTTTGGGGGAAACATGAAAAAAACATAATAAAAAGATATTATAGTAAGTATATAACGGTCAGTGTGAAATGGTAGAACTTGTACAACTCTATTTGCACATCTAAACCGAAACACAGTATCCAAACAACCCAAGTGCCGGTTTATCAAATTAGAAATATGCTCAAAATGCAATTAGTTTAGTTTATTCTTATTTGCTTTAGCGATGAAAGCTTAGAGCTTATATGAACCACTCTCCAGTCCGCTTCCTGGATAGAACCAGTACTGAGTGTTGTTTTATGAAAGGCCTCGGATCGATCGGGGGTTGGGTCGAACACGCAACCTCTGGCATGAGCGACCAACACTCTATCCTTTACAATACCGGTCCGCTTCAAATGCAATTACTTTGCATTGAATTTTTCAATCTACGTCATTTAAAACAACGTTGGTGGCGAATGGAAATATATCCGTTGCGTACATTACAAAACGCCAGATTGTCATTGCCTTTACTTATTGGCAGAATCATGTATTCGGTCGTTTCCCTGTTCAGCTGGTAAATCGGCTAATTGATGTACCGGAACGTGTTATAGTGATAATGATAATCGCGCATGCGTGAGTGGATCGCTGTTAAACTGATATATTAACCTGAAAACATATCAAAGATCCTATTTCAGTGGCGAATTAACAAGTTGATTATTATAAGACATATACATGATATTGACAGAATAGCGGAAATAATTGTGTATTCTGCATCGCCGTAATTGAATTTTCGCAGTTTTGCTTTCTTGATATCCGTTTTTCATTGGTTAATCTTGCCAAGTGGAGGTGCCGTTATACCTCTAGCATTCAACGACAACTGAAGAGTCGAAACAAAAGAGTCATACTGGCTGGCAAAAAAATCCGAATGTGTTTGATACTAAGCATTTAACATTCGAAACATATTTGACATGTAAGACGTCACATTGTCGCTTACATTGCAATATAATGTAATTTAGTATCGCTATCTAAATGGTCAAAGCGTGTTCGGAAATGTGTAAGTTTGCCATTGGCTGGATCAGTTGGCAACGCGTCTGAGTGTCAAGCCAAGGGACTTGAGTTCGAATTCCCGCTCATCTCTTCGATGCATGATAATGAAATTCGATCTGCGATCATACATGTAACTATTCAACGTCTGCATGTGAGAAAGTAGTCGTAGACTGGCACAGATTAGTAGTATTTGGTATTGGTCAACCACAAACGAATCTCAGAAACAATGATTAGGTGCGATGACGTCCATCATGACACTGGAATACTGATGAAACATGGGAAAACCCATAACTGATATACACAAAAAACACTCAAATTAATGAACACACACTGTATGAAATTTGGGATTTACTTTGCAATTAAATGTCTCCTAAACTATAACTAAATTTCGAATTTAATTGCATGGAAGTGAATTTAATGTAAACTCAATTTCGTAATTTACTTTGTATATAATAAGCATATAATTTTTCATGATATTCCCAGATTTCTTTGGCATTTAAGTCGCTCTGAAATTTCATGAAATACTGAAATCAATGCAATTTAAGGAAAATAAATCTGATGAAATATATGAATTAAATGCATCTTAATAAGATTAAATTTTGAATGTAAGTGAATTAAATTTTACAAAATCTCATAATTTACTTATATTTAAATACTGCTTAATATCACATGGGGATGAGATTTGCTGAAACTGATATTTTCGCATAAAAAGCATTTAATGGGAATGTTATTAGAAAATATTGACGTATTCTGTACAAAGATTTACAGCTATACCATTAATTAGTACAGATATTAGTTTAAATCTCATGGAAGTGAAGAAACACAATTTTCTTTGCAACAGTTTTATTTATTAAAGAAAATCCATTGTGTTTTATCATTTCACAATACACTTTATTTCATAGCTGAACATCAAAGTAAATGAGTACAAGGTTGACTAGATTAGAAATAGGTGCGGGTCTTAAAAACTATTCATAGTTTAAAGGGGATGAAATGCAAAACGCTGCTACTTAAATGTTCCATAAAACAAATTTTAACAGAGTAGTGAAGTCCTCAATCTTTAAAAATTTCATTGGCCAAAATCAGACACATGCAAGGTTTTCAAAATTACGCCATCCCTGTTGACGGTGGCGGTGAACCGTCCATACTCCTGGGTCACTCCTGCAGATGTCTATGCAGTCTGTAATATAAATACAAAATCAATAAGACACAATGAGTTAAAAAAAAATATAAAAAAATCACAATCGATGTAAAATACAAGTTTAGACATCAAATATTACAGATAAAATTCAATCATATCATGCAATAGAGCAATATTTGAATATATATTCTCTTACCTCATGGCCAGATCTAGAGGACATGACGTCAAAAATACCAGTTATGACATTATATCTGCTTGGACTGTGCCTCTACAAATTATTAACTTAAAAAATGGACTTAGGATAAATATGTGTCGTGCTCAAACCTCTGCCACGAGCTCATTCCTTGACTGAATTTATTAATTTAAGTACTATTCGGCAGGTATCGATTAGCTGGTGCTGAAGCGATTTTTTATTCCCGATATCTGGCCGCTAGGGGTCGCCAGCGGATCTCGAACTTGGGTCATATTATGGCACGTGCAGGCATTTGTGAAGCACGTGCCTCGGGTTCATGTTGTGTATTTTATGATTTTAAACAGTTCTTCAACAAATAAGCTATCTATATCCGTTTTTGGGGAAATAGGAACCGTGCCAACACGTGCCGGTCTCTGGTTCCAACTGCTTTAACCCCTTTTAAGAGCTCATTCCTTGTCAATATTTAATTATTTCAGTGCCATTCGTCAGATATTGACTAGATGTTGAGCAAGCGACTTTATTTATTCCCAAACTCGGCCGCTAGGGATAGCCTGCAGGCCTCGAACCTGTGTAATGTTGCAGCACGTGCACGGCATATTTGAGGCACGTGCATTGGGTTCACGTTCATATATGTTGTGCATTTTTTTAATTTGAAGCAAGCTATCTCTCTCCGTTTTTTTCGGAAATGCCTCTCGTACCAACACGTGCAATTCAACAATTTTGGCATATTTATGTTCAAACCCTTGTCCAGAGGCGATTTCTTGTCGAAATTTGATGATCTTGGTGCTGTTCTACAGGTATTAAATAGCTCCTAAGGTTGCCGTATTTAATTGGCCAGAATGCCATGGATCAAGGTCATAACTTGGCCTAAATATTAGGTCCTGCCACGTGCGTGATTCTGAGAGCCACGTGCATTGAGATCAGCTTCATATATGTTGTAGACAATTTAATTCTGAGCAACTTTTGTCTTTAAACTATATGACTTACTCAAACTGTTTAGCCAGTAGAGCCATAGTTCCGACCCACATATGGTTAGTCGGCGGGCCATAAAGGGCTTGAACCTGAACCAAAAGGCCATTTCCGATCCGATTTTCGACTTAAGAAAGGTATCAGCAAGCCTGACAAAGTGTCGTCGAGTTTTTATAGAAAATCTCAAACCATTGCACGTGCACTTGCAAAACTCGAAATAATAGACTTATTTAATTGCCTTTATCTCGTCAAATAACGACCATTTTATTTTTACCGTTCTTAAAAAATAACTTTTTTATATAACTTGAGTCAAAAATTTGGAGTTCGTGCCAGAAACGTGCATTCAGTTTTTTCATATATATTGTAGATCTTGTCATTCTAAACAACTGTTGTTCTTAAAGAATTAAGTAATCTCTCTGTTTAGTCAGAAACGCGCCACGTGCCAACACGTGCGATTCAACTAATTTCGGTGCCAGGTTCAAACCCCTACCCAGAGTTCATTTCTTGTTGGAATTTGATGATATTGGTGTTGTTCGAGTGGTATTAACAATATCTCAAAGTTGCCGTACTTAATTGGCCGGAATTCGCTGGTTCAATGTCATTCCTGGGCCTAGAACTAAGGTAGTACCCCTGGCACGTGCGTCATTCTGAGAGCCACGTGCATAGGGTTCAGCTTCATATATATTGTAGAAAATTTAATTCTGAGCAATTTTGTCTTGACCTATGTGGCTAACTCAAACTGTTTAGCCAGTATAACCTTAACCCCAACTCACATATGGTAAGACGGCGGGTCAAAAAGGGCTCGAACCTCACCGAGAGGCCATTTCTTGTCCTTTTTTTCGATTTGATTAACAGTTATTGACAATACATGTAGTTTAGATTAACGTCTGTATAATTTAATGTTAGTTTAAATATATCTTATTGCCATATAATTGTGTCTAACATTACATATCATCCCCACGTAAACATATTGTGAATATAAATCATGATTGTAGGTAATAACGTCTAGCCACAAGTTCTTGAAACAGTATATACGGCTATTCCCCTGAGTTAATGTCAACAGGTAATGTAGATATTCAACACCGCTTGGATAATAATATTGATAAAATCATTGCTTTTACCATTTTTAAATTAGTTATTTATCCAAACAAAGGAAGTAATTCAAGAAATAAATAACATATTACATAACTTTCTCTGGGATGAATGGTCCGTAAAGTTAATCATTACCGTGAGGGGGCGGGGACTGAAAATGATTACCTTTTAGACTTTTATATATATAATTACCACAACATTGTTAAGTAACTTTGCTCTTACAGAGTGGAATACATTTTTAAATGTTGAAATAAATCTTACAAACTCGTAACACAGGTTAATGTATTGAAAGATTATTAAACATGATTTGGAAAGGAGGATGATTTAAACCGTATTCGTCCATTAAGAAATTCACATCAATGAAAGAACTTCCTTTTCAATAATGGAAAAAGTGAATTCCCAGTCTGATTTACAGCTAATATTCGAAATAAAAAATCATATTTCTATTTCAAAGATATATAAAAATAGACCTGTATCAAAGCATGTAAAATAAAGCACTTTAACAATGACATGTAGTTTAGATATAAATATCTTTTAGATGATGAGTATTGATTATAGACGTCACAGCGGGTTATACTTATATGTATTATCAGTGATAACTACATTATGATCATATGTATTATCAGTGATAACTACATTATGATTATGTGTATTATCAGTGAGAACTACATTATGATTATGTGTATTATCAGTGATAACTACATTATAATTACATGTATTATCAGTGGTAACTACATTATAATTATATGTATTATCAGTGATAACTACATTATAATTATATGTATTATCAGTGATAACTACATTATAATTATATGTATTATCAGTGATAACTACATTATAATTATATGTTTTATCAGTGAAAACTACATTATAATTATATGTATTATCAGTGAGAACTACATTATAAGTATATGTATTATCAGTGATAACTACATTATAATTATATGTTTTATCAGTGAAAACTACATTATAATTATATGTATTATCAGTGAGAACTACATTATAAGTATATGTATTATCAGTGATAACTACATTATAATTATATGTATTATCAGTGAGAACTACATTATAATTATATGTATTATCAGTGAGAACTACATTATAATTATATGTATGGATATGTTAGGCCCTAGCAAAGGAGAAACAATCATTTACTGATCATTTCTATTAAACTTAAATGTATATTCCAGATCCTCATGACATTCACAATGAACAGTGTTTTATCATGACGGTACAGTATAAATAGGTTATATTTAAAACTATATCAGAGACAAACGGAGGAAAGAGAAGAAAAGAGAGAGTAAGTTTATAATCATCTGTATTGTAACTTGTGCTTGTAAGGTATGTTAGTGTGGGCTTCCAAACCCTCTCATACCTACACTCTACATGCATGGTGTTTTGTGATATTTTAAAGGCATTCGACCGCGTGTGGCACAAAGATTTAAATTTCAAACTTCGCCAGCATGGAATATCAGGCAATCTAATTAACTGGATAAATAACTGTTTGAAAATAGAATTCAAAGGGTATTTGTTCAATCTTCCTTTTCAGAAATAAAAACCTTAAATACAGGTGTTCCTCAAGGCTATGTTTTAGTGCCGGTATTGTTTTTAATTAATGTAAATGATATTGCTGATTCCTTAATAAGCACAACAAGGCTGACGATAGCTCTCCTGTGGTATCTACATTGGACACAAAATACATGGGAACTGTAATAATGCTGATTTGCAAAAAAAGTTATATCTTTGGGCAAAACAATGGCTGGTCAATTTTAATCCGTCTAAATCGCAAGTTATGTTCTGTTCTCTGATACATAGGCAAATGCCAACTTAACTTTTTCATAATACACAACTTACATACGTTGACCATCATAAACATCTTGGAATAACATTTAGTAAAGATGGGAAGTGGCATGAACATATTTCAAATATCGTAACTTCAGCTTTCAAAGCTCTTAGTTCAATGTGATTTATGAAATTTAATTTGAAACGCAAAACTCTGAATCAAATATATATTTCTTATCTTCGACCTACATTAGAATATGCATCAATAGTTTGGGATAATTGTACTCTTAATGAAAGGGATACTCTTAAAAAAACTACAATATGAAGCCGCAGGAATAGTAACGGGTCTCACACGTTCTGTATCAATAGGAAATTTATTAAATGAAATTGGTTGGGTTTCTTTATTTTAGTGCATAAAGAAAACGTTGGAGACTTGCATTACCATTTAAAAGAAAGATTTCCACCAACTATATTCGATTTAAACCATTATAATTTACCTCCAATTTTGTAACATTATCAATGCGTACAGAATTGTACTCAAGGTCATTTATTCCTTCGGCACTTAAATTATCGAACGAACTTAAAGAGCATTTTAGACCTCAACCTGTCCCCAAATTGTTTTTGTTTGGAGAAAAATACTTAGCAGTTTAAGGGACAATTGCAGTAACTTAAATCGTGATCTATATATTAACCAACTAAGGGATAGTCCGTTTAGATGTTGTGGTAATGAATTTCAACATTTTGTTTTCAAGTGTAACCGTTTTAGGTATGAAAGGCTACAACTTTTTACCAATACTCGTGAATTTCACCAATCAAGTACAAGAAAATTGCTGTACGGATTCCAGATATCTCAAATGATCATAATCAATTTATTTTTCAAGAATTTCAAAAATTTATTCAAATCACACAACGTTTTCAAACCGATCAACTGATTAGTAAAGTATGTTACGCGTGACTGTCAAAATTTTAATTTGAACAGTATGTGGGGCGATTATTTGTTTTTTATTGAGATTGGCAACAGGGTAAAGTTGTCAAGCGGAGATTTCACCCTTCATTCTTGTTCCCATTTCTATGTGTTTCTTCTTTTCAAGTTTATAGTATTTATTTGAAATTATTACCTGCACCATGAATGTTATTACATTTCATTCCGGTATACATAATATATTGATAGTGATAATATGGAGAGAACTGTAACTAATGTTGTTATAACTTGTAGTTCAATTCATTTGCGTATGTTATATATAAATATGTATTATCATGTAATGTTTAATATCTGTAACATATGTAATAAAATATTTTTAAACTAAACTAAACTAAAATACTTATAACGATGAAAATAAATAGGCACCACATGTTGACTCGAACTGAAAACACAATATTACAGAAAAGCAATATAAAAGATCTACCACAGTCACCTAATGAATGCAGGGGTACCATCAAGGTTATATCACAGTCACCTAATGAATGCCGGCGTACCATCAAAGTTATATCAAAGTCACCTAATGAATGCAGGTGTACCATCAAAGTTATATCAAAGTCACCTAATGAATGCAAGCGTACCATCAAGGTTATATCAAAGTCACCTAATGAATGCAGGTGTACCATCAAAGTTATATCAAAGTCACCTAATGAATGCAAGCGTACCATCAAGGTTATATCACAGTCTCATGATGAATGCAGTTGTACCATGAAGGTCATATCACAGTCACCTAATGAATGCAGGCGTACCATCAAGGTTATATCACAGTCACCTGATGAATGCGGGCGTACCATCAAGGTTATATCACAGTCACCTGATGAATGCATGCGTACCATCAAGGTTATATCACAGTCACTTAATGAATGCAGGTGTACCATCAAGGTTATATCACAGTCACCTGATGAATGCAGGCGTACTATCAAGGTTATATCACAGTCACTTAATGAATGCAAGCGTACCATCAAGGTTATATCACAGTCACCTGATGAATGCTGGCGTATCATCAAGGTTTTATCACAGTCACCTAATAAATGCAGGCGCACAATCAAAGTTATGTCACAGTCACCTGATGAATGCAGGCGTACCATCAAGGTTATATCACAGTCACCTGATGAATGCAGGCGTACCATCAAGGTTATATCACAGTCACCTAATGAATGCAGGTGTACCATCAAAGTTATATCACAGTCACCTGATGAATGCAGGCGTACCATCAAGGTTATATCACAGTCACTTGACGAATAAAAGCGTACCATCAAGGTTATATCACAGTCACCTGATGAATGCAGGCGTACCATCAAAGTTATATCACAGCCACCTAATGAATGCAGGCGTACCATCAAGGTTATATCACAGTCACCTGATGAATGCAGGCGTACTATCAAGGTTATATCACAGTCACCTGCCGAATGCAGGCGTACCATCAAGGTTATATCACAGTCACCTAATAAATGCAGGCGTATCATCAAGCTTTTATCACCGTCATTGATGAATGCAGGCGTACTATCAAGGTTATATCACAGTCACCTGATGAATTAAGGCGTACTATCAAGGTTACATCACAGTCACCTGATGAATAAAGGCGTACCATCAAGATTATATCACAGTCACCTGATGAATGCAAGCGTACCATCAAGGTTATATCACAGTCCCCTGATGAATGCAGGCGTACCATCAAGGTTATATCACAGTCACCTGATGAATGCAGTCATACCATCAATATTATATCACAGTCACCTGATGAATAAAAGCGTACCATCAATGTTATATCACAGTCACCTAATGAATGCAGGCGTACCATCAAGGTTATATTACCGTCACTTGATGAATGGAGGCGTACCATCAAGGTTATATCACAGTCACCAGATGAATGCAGTCATACCATCAATATTATATCACAGTTACCTGATGAATAAAAGCGTACCATCAAGGTTATATCACAGTCACCTAATGAATGGAGGCGTACCATCAAGGTTATATCACAGTCACCTGATGAATGCAGGCGTACCATCAAGGTTATATCACAGTCACATGATGAATACAGGCGTATGGATTATTTTTACGGCATACCAACATAAACAGATTTGTTCAGAGTCCGCTATTTTCTTCTCTTTTTTGCGTTCTGTGTTTCAGGTGGATTATAGCATTATATCTTATCATATGATGTCAGCGAAACAGCGAATGAATGGACTGGAGGTTCGCTGCGTACACACATCAACATATAATACGAAGGAAGACGCGAGGTACACACCTCGTACATGACACTATCCAGGCTAACATTTATAGTATAATGGTAGTAGCGTGCAATTTTACTGTTTTAAATAGTTTAAAATTTTAACACATTAGTATGTATCCAATATTGACACACATAGATTTACTACTTTTAAAGTTATACTGGTCACGGCTGAGTAGTTCGGAAAATATTGTCACCTGATAATCTTATGCACTCTCATTGGTCAACATCTATTATAAATCAGTCTTGGAAAGAAATTTGGTGTATGAAATTGTGTTATGAACTGTCAGTTTATATATTTCCGTCAATAATTTATTTAATTTACAAGTTGCAAGTTTCATAGTAGTTATTTATTAACTGTCTGTATCTAGTTCTTAGATATTTTGACAATGTATAGTTTATATTGCCAAGTGTGGTAAAACTATTATTTTACCGCTTGGATGTTGAGGTCTTAGATACTTGGAATCTAGAGGAATGAACGTAAGAAGTGTTATTTGTTTACTTTTTATTTTAAGTGTTTATAACTATTTTTTTACTGAATCATTATTGATCAAATGGATTGATAATTGACAAAAGATAAATAATAATCTAGAACTGATATAAAGAGTTGGCTATGTGTTACTATGTATATTACAGGTGAGGGAGATGGGTCATTTGAATCATAATGGTATAACCCATATATTGACATGTACATTGTACATATAGTGCAAATGACCCATGCACTTGTTTCATGTTCACAAAAATGCAAAAAACTGTAGTTTATATAAAGTAGTCTCATGTTTTTCGCGATTTGTAATTGCAATGCATTCCCAGATTTGTACGAATACATTCGATATATAAGTTGACGTGACAGAAGAACCCGCGCAGGTACATCTAACGACCAAGATTAACTGTTTAGGAGATTAAAGCATTTACCAGCTATTTTCAAGTTCTTTTTAATAGGTAACACATTTCCTTTGCGTTTCCATTTTTGAAAATCTCCGGATGTGGAAATGAGTAACGACTGCATACGCAGCCAATAAAATTACGGAATGCTAATTTATTGATAAGGGAGAATTCTCGTAAAAAATAAACTTTACGCACTTAATTCCTTTTATTATATGGTGTACACTTCGTACTTAAATTTGGTACAAATGGCGAAATGTATTTGTATAAATTGCTAGAGAATAATTCCATCGGTATATTACATGTTTATATGTTTATACATTATATGCCAATGCGATTATGTTGTAGTGTACAATTTAAATCAATGAAATGACTTGATTTTATTGAAGGTCAAATCTTAGGATTGAGGCCCAATAAAACCATTGTGCCTATTATACAGGTGCACGCATAAGTGTTTCATATTATTTTTAAAATATATACACAAACTGATAAACAAATGTATCTGTTATTGGACAGACATGGACTGTGTATGCTTTATACTTTAATTCTCTATAAATTGCCCCCATGGCGATGCATTATTCCAAATGGGGGCATATTGAGGTCCCAAAGATAATTATAACAACTGAAGAGTTTAACTAACAATATTGTGTTTGCTAATTGTTTCATAAGCATATACAACATTACAATAAGGTTTTATTTTATTGATGATACTTTTTAAGTATGGTGGGGGCGTTTGTTAACGCGGGGAGCGTTTGAATTGGGGATAGTGTATCTAAAATATTCCAAAGATATGTACGTTTTGTAACTGACACCTCATTTCAGAATATATTATTTAAATTTCAGAACTGAAATGGCTTCGAAAGAAGTATCATGAAAGTACATTAAACAAGAGGAATATGCAAATGAAAAAAACTTACAGCTAAAAGCACTATGTACTGCATGTATCAAGTATATTGGAAGGGGGCACTCGTCCCTGCAAATGTAGATTCTGTTATTAAAAACATTGAAGGTGGCCATTTAGAAGAGCGTGATGCTGAAAAAATGATAAACGCTGTAAGATTTCTGTAAATTCTTAAATAGACGTGACATTAATTTCCATTGTTCCTATATCATAAAACATCAATTTGGCGCGAATGCATTGAAGTCGACGTCGGCGCGACGTCATTTCCGCTTTTGACGTAACTTGTTTATTTTTGACGGCATAATTCGAATAAAGTAAATGTTAGGAACAACATTGGAACTGGAAATTATTAAATATTTATAATTGTTGCAGATGTCAAATATTGGTAAGAGCTTAAGTTGTATTGTGTTTTTTACAAGTAAATTTATACATGGAATTTATTACATCTAGATCTAGAATTCATTAAATAGAAATGTGAATAATTGACATGTTCAGATCTTTATATTTGCTTAATTTGTTAATCTCATTTATTGTTTATTGTATATATATATATATATTGTTTTAATTGATAGAGAATCACTGACGAAAAGAATCCAGCGCATACCCGTTTTGACTATCCCAGATTCCAACAAACGCTTTAGTTGAAAATGAGCACAATGTCACGTAACAGAACATAGAAATGTGCAAGAACTTGTATAAAGATTTTTAGAAAACATGACCATTGATTTTATTTTGGGAAAGTGCAATTAATCTGTATAACTTGTACATCTTTTGTTTTCAGGCTCGATAATATTCCCATTTCATTTTATGTAAAATAGTTTAGTTAATTTTTTGAGCGGATCAAAAACAATATTCACCCTCTTGGAGTTATTCTACCATTGTTAAAAGCTTGACCATCATGCATCTGAGGATATTGCTGTACCAGACAGAGTGTGTATATGTTTTTTTACAATAACCAGATACTGTCAAGAAACTGGAGTGTCAAATTTAACTCCACAATGTCATCACTACTGTTGTTTATATTATTCCAGACAGTTACAGTAATATTCAAAATCATGTACATTTAAGTCCATTTTATTGGCTTACATTTATCATTACGTCTCCATTTAAGTCCATCATTTAACAAGAAAAAGTTAAACTACTGCACTTTATTTCAATTTTATAGAAATAAATTCATTGAATCCATAATAAAAAAAATTGATAAAACCTGGATAAAAAAGGCCAAACTGATAAAACCAAAAAGCCTACATTTGATGTAAAATGTATCGAGGAATCCGTTGTATACACATATCCATACAGAACACTCCGATGCAAATATTTCTTTCAATGAAAACAATATTTAAGAATATACTGTTAATTCCTGGATAAGGACACTTTGAAATCAATTTGACAAAAGCCATAATTAAATTATTGTAGAAAGTATACTTGGAGGACATGGCGAAGATGCTTGGGTTCAGAAGCACCAAGGCTTTGACCCACTACCAGGCAGCAACAAATCACCATCAATTTAATGTATGTAGAAGAAATGAAATATAAAGTTTTTTTTAATAAATAGTGGAGGTAATCCTTGCACCAGTTAATATTGTAATATATTATTTTACGTACTGTCTATTTATATTTTTAGACCATTCTTAAATTTATAATTGTAATTTATAGTGGTAACAATGGAAATAATATGCCTACAAAAATTCACCTTTTTTTCCAAAGAAAACACTAAACGACTTGGTAGGGGACTTATGGCAATAAGGACTTCCTCTCCCTCGTCTTATCTTTTCTCCTGCACGACCTCTGCGGGCACAGCTTGTGTCTCCTATATCATTAGAGAACATTTCCAATGTTAATAAACAAATGTACATATAATTTGTTTTTGTTAACTCGGTCACTTAATATTTATTACTATTAAGTCTCTAATTCAATGCAATACATATGTGTTTTTTTTTATTTCTTGCCTCTCCCCCACGTTTTTTTCAATGCTGGACGAGTCGTATGTGGCCGTTTTCTTCTGTTCTGACATTGTCTAGGTCAACACACTGTCACCCATCGTCATGTGGAGTTCATGGGCCTAGAAATGTAAAAATGTTTTATTTTGATTTTTAAAATCGGTATATCTACCAACGCACCGCGCATAAACACACATACAACAGTACGCACGAAGATACGACCCCCTCCCCCCGCCCACACACACACACACATACACACACGCTTGTATTAATATATTATTATCATTTTAAATTTATAACTGAATATCTTTAATATGAATGAGAAAACGCTAATTACACAAGATTCAACGTAAATTACATTATATGATCATAGTTATATGAATAAACTTACTTTTTTTCTTTTTTTCTCTGGAGGCTCTGCTACCAGCTCTATTGGTCGACTTCGCGATGTATGGCACGTCTTTCCTTTCTCTAATTTTACCCTATAAAACACCTAGTGAATGAATGTAGTGTACTTTTTATTTTAAAAGACGGATACAAATAATCACTGGTGTTGTGAACATGAAATTCAGGTTTGTAATGATAAAAATGGTCTACCGTTTTTCATTCGAATTTCTAAAAATCTGATAAACAATATGGGGTTATCTTTGGGCTACTGAGGCTGATGCGGTTACACTTTGATATGTATCGCTAAATCTGCCTTTTAAATTCAGGAATGGCTTCCATGTAAAGTTTTGATGTAAACTGAAGAATATTTGTGATAATATTAGCATTGATATGAGATTGTCACTCTATCAGCCATCGTATAATTTCATCGCAAATGTTTTCAGCAATTTAAAGATGTCAATAGGTACTTACCATGTTGCGACTCGTACAGCAAATGCATTGTCTTCATGTAGGAATTTAAGACGAGCTTTTGCACGGGATTTATGGGTCATGTGTACATGTCAATACATGGGTAATTTGAACCATGGTGATGCAATTGTACTATTATGGTTCAAATAACCCATCTCTCTGACATGTATATTGTAAATGCCCAAATGTGCCTGTCTGTACTGATATAGATGCGTCCGCATTTGGACTTTTTAAGTAATAGAAAGTTGAACAGCGAATATAAATACTATGATCAATGTTCTAATAAGGTAAATAAGCTGGATATTTCAAACTGTCTGTCTTTATGAAAAGTGTGTTGTTATTTCAAAATGTTAAAGGTACTTTTTCTAATAAATATATTAAATAAACAGGATATAATGTGTTGCTGGAAATAAAGATGGTGGTAGAATCGAGATGTAATTTGACGATGGTAAAGGAAATTACACTCTTTGTACCATATAAATATATGTATCCATATGAATAATTATTTATTTGCTATAATGTGTTAACTATGTAAATGATGATATGAATGCTAGAATGATGTATATTTTAATGTATCGGTTGACATCGATTAGTAAAAATATAACTATGATATTATATAATGCATTATTAGTATTAGGCCTACTATATCTTAAGTATAATTAAATAAGTTGCATAATATCATTGAAATTGAAAATAATGTTCAATATAAAGAATGAAATTAAGTCATCTGTGATAATATAAATATGATTTTAGTATATGTTTTTATATGTTTTGAAAGCTGTATTTGTATATTTCAGAGATGTTTGTTTCCGTTATTTACCATCTCAACAGTGGAATAAACAGTGTACATAGAGAAGAGTGTTTTTTATTAACTGGCAACCCTTGCTATGGGGTGTGGGTTAGCAGCTAGCCGAGATCATCCTGTAATAAATGGCGCCCAACGAGGGACCTGTTGTCCAGAAATTTGAAGCCTGTAATTGACGATTCTAGGAGGTAGTAAGTTAACCAGTGTTTTTTTTTTTGTGACACTGCCTGAAGCCAGTGATATTTCACCCAGAGTTATAATGTGTTGTTAGCATTACTTTATATAAGTGCGCATCAGCCTCACCAGTCCAAAGATATTTTACTCTTTTTGTACATTAGGATAGTTACCTTTCATATTGATTTTCGGTTTACCTGAGACATAATCACTCGAGCGTTTATTGAACAGGTGTTCACTGACAAGTGCGAGTTTAATCCAATATGTAGGTCAGAAACCGGAATGTGTACTGTACTTCATCAATTGTGAAGATTATTGTGTATTGGTTAGATAAATGCATTGTTATAAACAGAGCATTTATTTTGAAGATTAATATTTTGAATGAATTAACTTGATAGTAATATTCATGGATTTATAAAATTTTCTTTCCTAATTAATATTTTTGTAGGGATTTGTTAATTATCTTTCCTAGATTTATTTATTTGATGATATTGTATATCAGTGTTTATTGGTGACATATATAGGAGTTCATAGTTTATGTAGGTCAGTAGTGATTATCTAATTGGTTTAATTAGTAATCATTCATTATTGGTTTGATTAATAATTTAAGTTATATTTATCAAATTCTAAATCATTAAAGCTAAAATAATTTGTTTAGTTAAACGTTTTGATTTTTTTTTTAATTGTTTGATTGTGGACTTGGAGAGTTTAGCGTTTAGTTGTTGTTTTTTCTGTTTATTTTATATAATTTAAAATAAGATCTTTTTTATTGGAGACTTGGGTTAATTAAAAACACTATAATTTATGTTTTGTTTAGTTTTGTTGTTGTTTTTTCTTATTATTAAGCTTATTTTTCCTAATTATATAGTTAAGTAACTGTTTAGAAAAGTTTGGGTTTTACTAATTATCTATGTTTACTTTAGTTTTTTTTCTAATTATTAAGCTTATTTTTTCCTAGTTATTTAGTTTAGTAATTGTTGAGAATAGTTTTGGTTTACTAATAACTTACGTTTAGTTTAGTTTTTTTTCTAATTATTAAGCTTTTTTTCCCTAATTATTTAGTTTAGTAATTGTTGAGAATAGTTTTGGTATTATTCGTTATTTATGTTCAGTTTAATTTTTTTTTCTAACTTTTTAGTTTAGTTTTTCCTAATGATTTAGTCTAAGTATTAATTAACACAACCACAGCAGTAGCGGCAAGGTCCGTACGCGTGTTAATAACGACATATTGTTTATGTCTGTTCATGTTCGATGGAAGATACTGACTATCCTTTTTACTAAATCTTACGTATATACATGTATATCTCAACAATTGTATCCAACTGTGAGACGTCATTAACCTACATTTCATCAGGCTATTCCCGGAAACACGCTGAGTACTTCCTACAACACTTTACTTGTCATCAGTTCTAACGGACAGTCACTCTAATGGCTTCCCAGTAATTTCAACCATTTGTCAAAACAAAGTATCTGGCTTTTATTCTCATTTATAATATGTTGGAAGTTTCTCTGGTTTGTACATGTTTATAGAAAGTGCATTTTAAGCTGCTGCTAAAATGACATGACTTTATGACATTAGTTAGGTATTCTTGATTATAAAGTTTTAGTTTAGTTCGGTTCAGTTCTTCCGAATGAAGTAGTTTAGTTAATACTAAGGTTGGTTCAGCCTGACTGTTTAAATATAGACCGAATTCAAATTAATCTTATTAAACGTTTTGTTTCAACTTTTCAATAAGAAAGTATAATGAGACACGTGCAGCTTGTGGTAGTCTTTCGTTTGTATTTTTATTACCTTTTTTTTTCGGTGCAAACATGTACTTTGTGTTTTTTGCTTTGGAAACAATATTGAAAATATTGAGAGAAAAAAATAGAACAGATATAAACGATAGTCAAGTAATGAAGACAAATATATCTTTATTCATACACCTACGGGACATCTGAAAACATGCTGTCTTTTGTGTCGCCTTGACAATTTCATTTTCGTAAAATGCCATAAAATGCAAGATTTGATACTAGTGTTATCAATGAATAAAATATAAATATATATATGGACCCAAATGAGAGAATTCCTTGGTCAAAAGTTATGGGTTATCTTAATGAAGAATCAAAGGGTCATTCAGACATTTGTAATTAATGAATACCCAGATATATGCATTTACTTTGATATTGTTTTATTTATATTGTTTCAATCGTAAATACATTTAGCCTATTTTTCTTCAACATATCGAATGAACATATTGGTCAAGACGTTTGTATTTATTAAACAAATACATTTTGCTTTGAGATATCAATTTTTCTGTTGATGAAATTTTTTACAATTTTGATTTTTTTAAATCATTAGAAAAATTGAAATTAATTAGGAAAAAATGATATACATTTCAAAGTCTATTTTGTGCTTTTCTTGTTTCAGTGACGACTGTAGATCGCTAATTAACATTATTTATATACATGTTACCTGACTTTAAATCGCTAATTAACATTATTTATATACATGTTACCTGACTTTAAATCGCTAATTAACATTATTTATATACATGGTACCTGACTTTAAATCGCTTATTAATATTATTTATATACATGTTACCTGACTTTAGATCGCTAATTAACATTATTTATATACATGTTACCTGACTTTAAATCGCTAATTAACATTATTTATATACATGTTACCTGACTTTAAATCGCTAATAAACATTATTTATATACATGTTACCTGACTTTAGATCGCTAATTAACATTATTTATATACATGGTACCTGACTTTAGATCGCTAATTCACATTATTTATATACATGTTACCTGACTTTAGATCGCTAATTAACATTATTTATATACATGGTACCTGACTTTAAATCGCTAATTAACATTATTTATATACAAATGTACATGTTACCTGACTTTAGATCGCTTATTAACATTTTTATATACATGTTACCTGACTTTAAATCGCTAATTAACATTATTTATATACATGGTACCTGACTTTAGATCGCTAATTAACATTATTTATATACATGTTACCTGACTTTAGATCGCTAATTAACATTATTTATATACATGTAACCTGACTTTAGATCGCTAATTAACATTATTTATATACATGGTACCTAATTTTAGATCGCTAATTAACATTATTTATATATATGTTACCTGACTTTAGATCGCTAATTAACATTATTTATATACATGGTACCTAATTTTAGATCGCTAATTAACATTATTTATATATATGTTACCTGACTTTAGATCGCTAATTAACATTATTTATATACATGTTACCTGACAAAATAAACGTCATGTTTTCCTTTCTTGTTCATTCTGACATTATTTTTAATTTGCTTTTCATCTATCCACCATTACTTTGATTTTGTATTGATTGGTATGTTAAACTGAATTGATTGAGTGAAACAGAGCTGGAACCATCTCTTCAAGTTACAAATGTCACCAATGTACGGAACAATTTACTTTAAACTTTGGATTTCCATTACGCGGACGCTCTTAACACGAACAATTATTTGTTCCGATCCAAGCGTAGTGCGTGGGCTTGTTTTCGTGATTTGCACGACATAATATTTGATGAAACGGGCTTAAAAAAACAAAAATTCAGAAGTAACATTTCCACGCATTAAAAAACGGAAGACTGTTAGCATGTTTGACATTTGAAAAGAACTAATGCTAGAGACAGCTGAAACCTGAAAAATAACAGCCAACACGTCGTGTTAAAAGTATAATGTATTCCTTTGTACCGTTATAATAGATGTTCCCTTTCCATTACCATTCAGAAACACAACTCTTTTCATGTTGTTATTTTCAATGATCATGTTACCCTCATTTTGTAATGTTAATATGATTTGAAATTGATAGGATTCGTGGCAAAATTAAGTTGTTTTGTTTGATAAACCATGTGATGATCAGTGCTTACGTGTTCCATAAGGTCCTACATTCGTTATATCGAAAATATTCGGTAGCAATTAGCACATTGGGCGATTGCGTTTAGTAAATAAAATATTGTCATAGGAGAAAATAGGAGAATAATGCTTTTCCCGTATGACATGAACTGATCTAGCATGTAAGTAAGTTGATACATGTATAGTGTGACTAATTCCGATTATCACTTTCAGTTTATTAGTTATTGCTTTTGTTAGCACCATATTTAGGCAAGTGTCGAATCAACCTGTTATGGCAATTCAATATGTTACCAAGCCCTATATCCGAATATCTGTCACTGCAACTTCCTTCGTTTACCGCTTTGAACGAACGGTTTATTTATTTGATTTTTCTTTACTTTTTGATAAATTTATTTCTGAATGAGGTATAGAATGAAAAGGTCATTTTACAGTGTTTTGTACAATATGGGAATATATTGTACTCGTACGTATTATGATGAAAACCGTATTGGACTCGGCGCCTACGGCGTCTCTTCTAATATGGATTTCCCCACAATATATACTCGTACAATATATTCCCATATTGTTCAAAACACTGTAAAATAACCTTATAGTATTGTCGCTTGGAATACATGTATAAGCAAGATGTTCCAAAACGTACATCTGCCCAGTCCTGCAAAAGAAATCCATTATTCACAAAATGTAAATGTAATACATCTCGTGACGTATGTTTGTTATAATTCAAATATTATACTTTTACTGACAGTGTCGCGTCCATAAATTTAGAAATCTCGTTAGCAAACGTGAATATTATAATACTTGACAGAGCCATGTAATATATTATATATTGTCTTCGTGTTTAATGAATTAAATAATAAATTATCACTTATGCAATTACCACATTGTGACTGTGTATATCGACTTCTTAGTCTGAATTTATGTTTTAATCAATTTAAACATGCATTTTGGTGGCTTATGAAAGGTCATCCGGTTGATGTGTAGTATTTAGACGAAATCATTTTATTGAAGAATAGGTTTGTTAGGAGTTCATTCGGTATTGTTTGAAAATAGAATATATTGTCGGTGTGAGTGGGTGGGACGTGAGTGTTGCATATTTAAGTACTTCCATGAACATATACAATAAAACCGAGTCTTCTAAAATAATTGAAGATATTCTGGGCTTCCATCATTTTCAATTTATCAAAGTAGAAATCGCAGTGTAATATCTTACCAGTAGCTTGAACGGCCAAATTATACCTATATTTTTGGAATAGTATGGTGTTATACAGGATACCAAATATTTCATTAATAATGATTTGCGGTTGATTAGACAATTTGCAGACGTAAGTTGATTGAAATAAGTAAGGTTATTTGAAACAGACTAATATTATTGTATGGCATTCCCGGAGTTGATATTAATTTAAGTTATGAGTTATACAGTTTGAGATTTGTTAACTTCAAGTAAAGAGTACGGAAATGAGTACCTACATTCAATAAGAAATTCTGTTCTTACACACACATAAAGTGAATAACATTCCATTGTAAGAGCTACGTCACTACATATGTAGCGTTACTGGCGTGGTAAATGTATAAAGGATATTCTAGCAGATGAGTGCAAAATATGGCAGCTTATTTGCGTGGTAAATGTATAAAGGATATTCTAGAAGGAGAGTGCAGAATATCACAGCTTATTTGCGTGGTAAATGTATAAAGGATATTCTAGAAGGCGAGTGCAGCATATGGCAGTTTACTGGCGTGGTAAATGTATAACGGATATTCTAGAAGGCGAGTGCAGAATATGGCAGCTTATCTGCCTGGTAAATGTATAAAGGATATTCAAGAAGGTGAGTGCAGAATATGGCAGCTTACTTGCATGGTAAATGTATAAAGGATATTCTAGAAGGCGAGTGTAGCATATGGCAGTTTACTGGCGTGGTAAATGTATAAAGGATATTCTAGAAGGCGAGTGCAGAAAATTGCAGCTTACTGGCGTGTTATATGTATAAAGGATATTCTAGAAGGCGAGAGCAGAATATATCAGCTTACTGGCGTTGTAAATGTATAAAGGACAGTCTAGAAAGCGAGAGCAGAATATGGCAGCTTACCGGTGTGGTAAATGTATAAAGGATATGCAAGAAGGCGAGAGCAAAATATAGCAGCTTACAGGCGTTGTAAATGTATAAAGGACAGTCTAGAAAGCAAGAGCAGAATATGGCAGCTTACTGGTGTGGTAAATGTATAAAGGATATGTTAGAAGACGAGAGTAGAATATTGCAGCTGACTGGCGTGGTAAATGTATAAAGGATATTCTAGAAGGCGAGAGCAGAAAATGGCAGCTTACTGTAGAGAATATGGTAGTTTTAATGTGAAGATAAATTATATAACATCACAGACTAAGCTTTGCTCTTTGATATAGTATATATTATGTGTTTTCCATGTTGCCTAGTAAACAATTACAATTACAAATGTTGCTTAATAGCACAGACCATGGAATCATACTATAAATACATACACTATGTAGAAAGTGGTACTTACAATCATTTCAACAGGTACTTACTCATATGTTATTGCATCAAACACCTTTTATAAATCTTACATTAAATGAAGCTGATGATTAATATATGATGTTATCTTTTAACAATATTAAGCATGTATTTGTTAATGATATTTTATTGTCGCATATGACACGTAACGTTATGCCATTTCCTTTAAGGCAAGTACACACATGTATACAACATAAATAGCTGTTGTTACTTATAAATCACATAGCTTGTTCCTGTAATGGGAATGCTCGTTGCTTAAATCATTATAAGCATATTACATTTTGCAATTTTATTTATTACACACCAGTCTTTTGACATGATTGAAGTGTTATTTGTGGTTTGAGATAAATAGATCGGATTAATAAATAAATCAATCATTGAATAAACGAAACTGTTTTCATCTTCGACTATAAAGATAGTCTTGGTTTCACAGATATCTCACATATTTTCGATATCCTCATGTCCATGTGACTCAATCCAAAGCAAGTGACATTTAAAGTCGCTCTCTTAAGATTGTATAAAATATCAACTGATAAAAGGCACTCAACAATTAGCAATTTAAAATGGATAGTGATAGGCTTCAGATAGAGCTCCGAGGTAGCTGTGTCATTTCTGTAAGGCACAATCCTTTAAAATTTTAGTAATTGATTTATAGAAAAAAATATAATTTCCTTTATCTTGTACCAGCCAATTATTTAAGAAAAAAAAATTCCTGCCCAGGTTAAGTTCTCCCTGCTTTATTTCTATTTTAAAGCATGTTGTAGCTTTGTTTAATGTATCGATCTAACACATACAATTACGTTTTATCCACTGTTTTATTCAGTTTAACATATAGAGAGGGCTTTGACCGCAACGAAAACGATTAATTTGGAGTAGTTTTGCAGTAGAGCGACCTATTGTTTACAGAAGCGTATCTAAATATAATCTAATGTAATCTGAGTACTGATACCCCTAATTTCTGACGAGTAATATAAGATAATTTGAACCATAATTTAAAATTAGCTCTTAGGAGAATATAAACGACCCAAGAGAACGTTGATATCAAACCTGTTTTGTTTGGGTGATTTGGACCTGGGGCTCGCTTGGCTGTGCTGTAGCGGGAGGTCACTTTTAAGTTTGTACAAGGGTTCTGAGAAAGGAGAAATGAATAGTTACCTTCACAAATTTTGAATAATGAGGTGTAAGTACGCTGTACAGGTTCTTAAACCGAATCATATAATTGAACATAGTAGTAGTACATTTATACACATTATATGTGGCATATATCAAGCGCTAAACGACAGAGTACATATAGTAATAATAATTATATGAAATGAGACACATACACTGGCTGCCATACCGGACTTCATGATCAGTCAGAAAAGCAATGACTGAAGATGTTTACGAGTATATCAGAGATCAGTAATGTTTTGGAGATAAGTAAAACAAGCATTCGATATGATACTCACTTTTAGTTAACAATGCATCATTTGTATCTAAGTATAAATCAAAAAGATCAAATTTAAGCGGTCGTTTGCTAGTGTTTTTTCTGTAACACCGTTTGCATATGTTATGTATATCAGAGTGCGATTTACACAAGCGTGGTTTTATCCACCGGTAGTCTCGGAGATTCTAGTGATTGTTATGTTATTGAGTTGTTTTAGATATTTTTAAAAGGTTTGTTTTAAAATTGTGTATGATACAGTTCTGTATGTATGCAGGGATCATTAACATCAAAGGTCAATGTGTCAACTTTATGAAATGATGTCAGACAGTGGAAGCCTTAGGCTTATCATGATATAGAGATGACAGGCTGTTTTATGATAAGATATGGGCAGGGTTAATGGACTTCGCAATTAAGAAACTGCCCAATAGTGAGGTAGTAATGAATTGACAAATCAAGGAAAATACCTGGAGGCCTCTTTGGGATGGTTGTTTGCTTAGTGGAGGAAAACCCTTAGTGAGGGTTACACGATAAGTTGGAGTTACCTCAAGTAGGATTCCATGTCAAGTGTTAGAATAGGTTGGTTTTAGACGAGCTTAAGCCAGTTTAAATGTTGGCTTTGTGAGTTTGAACTTATATGAGAAATATACAAACATGTGAATAAAATGACTTTATGTAAAACCACCATGTTTGAGTGTCTATTAAGCCACATGCTATACAATGATATAGAGCGCATGATATTTAATCAAGGTAAATATCGGTATGGCTAAATCAAAAACCTGTTGAATCAGTTCATGATTTTATTAAATCAACAACAAAATTTAACGATTAATAATTATTAAGTTCTACATATTTGATTTTTTTAAGTTTACAAACTAATATAACCTGTCAATGCAGGTTGACTGCTGCTTCTGTTGAAATTACTTATTGCGAGCCGCTGGCTGTTAGTGGGAGGTGCCAAAAAGATGAGAAGTGAACTATCAAAATAACTGTTTATAAACTTTGTGATGCAGCAACTAACTCGCTCTTTGTACTTCTTTTTCTCTCAATGATTTTGGTTTTGTAATGTACTTATGCCATTGTTAAAAAACGATTATGTAATATGTAGGGGAAGGGCCGAATCTAATGTTGGCAGAACTTGTGGTCCAACCCCATTTCATGTAAAATTATGAAATATAATATGTTTAAACTAGTAATCGATGTTAAAGTTTTACAAGATATAATAACAATAAAACAATGAACTTAATATAAAATAAAATGTCTTACCTGAGAAAGAAGAAATGAATAGCTTCCTTCATAAATTTTAAATAAAAAGATACAAGTATGCTGTCCAGGTTCTTAGACCGAATCATCTTATTCATTTCTCTCTTAGGTAGCCGAGACACTGTGACCAATCGGAAACATGCAATTAATGCGATAGAGAATTGGGAGTCCAATCGGTTTCCTGCATTGACGATAAAGCCAAAGTCTATCAAAAATTAACATATTCTAATATGCTTAGATGATCTTGGTAACGGTGTCGTAAGGACACCAATGTGACGACGCAGATGGTCCTTTGACACGCGGTATTTTTATGCAATGTTTACAGGTATAAATAAACCTGACGAAATGCTAATTAAAGCGAAATGTTTTTAATGCTAGTCTAAAAGGGCGTAATGGTCAGTAGTATTAACTGATAGTTTTAACAAGACTTTAGGGATACTTTTTGATTGATTGAATATTTAGCGTCATTTTTATGCCATCGAAGGCTAACAGACGATCAGTTAACCTAACTACTGTTTCCTTGGATTAACCAGAACTCGAGCACACCACATCTCTGCAAGTAACTGATAACTTTCCCACTTGAATCAGTGGTGAGAGACGAATGATAATGACACACAATGTCGTATATCAATCATCACGGAGACTGTTGCCGGGCAGGGGATTCGAACTCACGACCCCTTGATTGATAGTCAGACACGTAACCGACTGAGCTAATAGGGCCCGGATTTTGGAGATACGGACAATCGCTTAGATACGGGCAATTACCAAGATACGGATTGTCAGTATACAGTTAAGAACTGCTCTGGACAAAGAAATGTCCATTTATGCAGTAAGTTATAATAGAAAGCAATATCGATTAAAAGAAATCGATTTATCCTACATTAAAATTAAGTTTATAAACATGGAAATAATGAAATAATATTAATAATACAAAATGTAATATGTGCAGTTAGTGTATATCCAATCTTGCATAATGTTTGTATAAATTGTAACCAACGATGAGCTTGGAAACAGTCTACGTAGGGTATTGTAACTATGCTACATTTGCTAAATATATTTCCATGGTTACTGTTATAAATTAAGGATAGTTGTATATTACATCTCGTTAATTTTCAATCTTAAAATTTAACCCATGTACGTAATATACTAGTATCATGTTAATAGTAAATTAACGGCAATTTCGTTATTATATCAATTCTGTTTAATTTATTTAGATACTTCGATTGTGAATGATATTGTTTTAATTCATATAAACAAGGACTTGTAGCCTATATAGTTCCTTGATAAAAATGTGAAATTTTTGGACATCTTGTTGATAAATTTATCCTTTTAAAATTGCTTTCACTTCGCTATACATTTATTTATTATTGAATGGCTAGGCATGTTTGTGACTTAGTGTCACTTTGACTTAAAGTTATCTTCTTTGTTCAATTAGGGTTTCTTATCCATTATGCAACGAGTGTTTATTTGATTATGTAACTAAATTTTGGTCACATGACTTCATCTTACTGAACTCCATTTGGTTACGTTAATCGCTTGGTTTCCTAATACCACGGGCACCGCTTGTGTACAGATTAAGACAATAAAGTTTACTTTTGAAAATGTAATTAATCAAAGTTATGTTTTAAATTAGAATTTTCCAAATTTACATTACAAAGAATGAAAATGGATGTTACATAAAATAATATTGCATTGTTAACCGTTGGATGGATTTTCGACATTATTGATTACAAGAACTTCATATCATGTTTCATGCATTAACAAATTAACTTCGGATTCCTGAATATGATAAATGCAATTAAATTGGAATATATTTATGCAATCATATGCTATAAAATGTTTCCTTGCTAAATCATTCATCCATGCACAGATACTATAAAACGGTTTTAAAATATATACTGGATTTTTAATTATTTCTTCAACTTTATGAAATATGCGTGAAATATGACATTTTGCTACTTTTGTACTGCAATTTAAAAATATTAAACCAATACATATTTTTATAAGGGTCAGACGTGGTTGGTACACGTTCCGCCGGTAAACGCTGGATAGCGGCTTCCTGTATAATGGCATCGTGGTTGATACTCTGTCTGGTGCCATAATAATGAGTAAAATATCTGTATTATATATTGCACCGATTGTAACAAAGCAGCTAGCACGTGTCCATTGTAATGATATAGGCTATATTTAGAACAGGTAGTGTGGAATTGTTAAAACGTATCGATAGCTCGGTATGAGTAACGTTTTTAAGATCTGTTTACATTGTTATTCTTTGATTAAAGAATAAATTATTTTGAAGTTTATTTCATCAAATTCCATTAAGTATTAAGAAAGTTAGAATAATTAAACGGGTTTATTTGTCATAAAACTAATTTAGGTTTACATTGGCCTACTAGCGTAATATCCACATCGGATCACTATCATACGATAGTCGAAAGTTTGTTGTTTCATTATTTGCACGAAATTCACTGAGGTGTGTTGAATGTTTTGTTGTATATTCTGACTGTATTATGGAAGCACTGACCAGAATTAGCAAAATCATCTTTGGAGTGGTTGTGACGAGAAGGATTGAGCATGTTACTGTTCCAGTACATAACAGCAGATGGGTAAGTGAATTTTATATCATGTTGTATTTAAATGTCTTTTAAATATATTTTGATGCAATCAGATCTAAGTAAAGTTGTATAAATTATTCATATCCATTCTGACGATAATGTCTGAATTTAATACACATCCACGGTATTGAGAAGCGTTTTGTTAGAATATAGGCCGAGGAATCTGAGAACGTATTTTGAGCTGTTGATATCGTATTTACGATGAAGTATTGAAATTCACCATGTTAGAATTGGTTGATATGTGTAATAATTTTGTTGATGCTTATTCTGATATTCACAATGTGAATAAATACAGAATTGGTCGGTAATTTGTACTTTAAATGAGAAATTATGTAGAGATATAATTGCTATTTTGAGATGACGAAAGGTCATATATGAGATGTTGTCATATATTGATAAAAATACCATGAAATTGATATATGGTAAGTAATAGACGCCATGTCATTACATATTTGAGTAACTATTAAATAATCTGAGTTTATTTATATACATATATTGTAGCCGTTTTTAGACGTAAGCGAGACATGTGTCCGTTACATTAACGACGTATAGACGTGACAGGAAGTCAGCTGGTGGTAGCAGTTATAAGGACAGCAACCCACATTTTCGTCATATGGACGTCTTGATGATCCTGACGTCGGAGTGCGGTCGATAGGCGTTACGAGGCGACGTAAAGCTAGAAACCCAGTATAGAGTTCTAGGGAAGATAACCAAGTTCATCTAGCCATCGCCACAAGGGACGATTGATGCTAAATCGACGATAATCCGGATGCGGTAGTAATATCTTAAATACAATTTTAGTGCATTGTAAAAAGAGTTACCATTTACATGATGTAAGCAGTTTTAATCACGATATAGATTTACGAAACGCATAGGAGATAGAACTGTGTAAACAAGTGTTATTTCCATCATAGAACATTTTAAACCAGCAGTGTTTTTTGTTGAGTAATTATCTTTAAATTGTAAATATTCTATAATTGTATATTCGTAATTTTATTTATGTAAAATTAAAATTGTAAATTTTAATTGAGTATACTTGTATTCTACCCTCGTGAGTTGTAAGCCCTTGGTCATTTTGTTACACCGATAAACGTAGGATAGTTGCTTTCGGTATAATGGAATCGTAGTTAATACCCTCTCTGGTGTCATTATACTGAGTAAAATATTTATATTACATATTAAACCGATAAACTTTTCGACATAATGGCAAGGTGGTTAATCACCTGTCTTTTTTAGAAAATCAAGCGTAACAGGTGATCCGGACTAATCTGTTAGAATTCTTATAATGATTTATAGTACACGTTCGACCAGTTATGTTGCTTATTTGAAAAACAGCACGAAGACGAACACACATGCCTCTGTTTATGAAATATCAAATTACTGTATGTAGAATTCAAAACTCTGTTGCAATATCTCATTTCCAAGTCTAGCTGACTGGTAATTTCGACGGCAAAACCTTTTAAGAAACAAAACACTGTGTTAATAAAGTAGCACCTCATATTGGCTTATGTTACCACGAAAGTCACACAACAGCCGTGGAAGGTAATTGTTCTATTTCATAAAGCGAAATGTGCGTGCAGTGTGGTGCCCCGCAATATTGGCTTTGTCTGTCCCATTGCTGAAATTTGACAATTTGCAAGTAATGTTATGACACTGGTAATATACTTTGGCCTGCCTAGGGGTTTCCGCTTCATAACATTCTACAAAAATAACTTACAACATCACATGAGACCATGGACAGGCAGAAGACGTGTTTAGTGAAAGGAAATGTGTTTAACTGTTATATTCATATCCAATATTAATTATTCATTCTGAGTCTAGACTATACAATTAGACAGTTACACAAAGCGCTATATACATCGTATACGGTATCAACAAATGGTTTCTGTAAATTTGCCTTTTGCATATATATAATTATATATTTTGCATAAAATGCCATTTTGAATTTGTATCTGTATGATTAAATATTTTGTATTTAAGTAATTAGACATTTATTATCTTCGTGTTTAATCTTCGTTCACTTACAATCAAAGTGTTCAATTTTACTTTACTTACACTATTGTGTTTCATCTAAGTTCACTTACCATATTCGTGTTTAATCATAGTTTACTTACAATCTTCGTGTTTAATCTTAGTGTAGATATAAACTTCTTATTTAATCTTCGTTCACTCACAATCAAAGTGTTCAATTTTACTTTACTTACAATATTCGTGTTTAATTTTATTCAATCGTACAATCGTAATATTTAATCTAAGTTTACTTACAATGTTTGTGTTTAATCTGAGTTTACTTACTATCTTCGTGTTTAATCTTAGTTTAGTTACAAACTTTGTGTTTTATTTTAGTTTACTTACAATCTTCGTGTTAAATCTAAGTTTAATTACAATGTTGGTGTTGAATTTCCGTTCACTTACAATCTTCTTGTTTGATATCAGTTTGCTTACAGTATTCGTGTTTAATCTTAGTTTGCTTACAATCTTTGTGTTATATCTTAGTTTACCAACATGTTTGCGTTATATCTTAGTTTACTTACAATCTTTTTAAGGGGAAGGCCGTAACTAATGTTGCTAGAACTTGTGGCCTAACTTGTTTGCTATGTGAATTATGCAATAAAATATGTTTAAACACTCACAATCTTTGTGTTATATCTTTGTTTATTTACAATCTTTGTGTTATATCTTTGTTTATTTACAATCTTTGTGTTATATCTTTGTTTATTTACAATCTTTGTGTTTAATCAAAGTTTACTTATTATATTGGTGTTTGATTTCAGTTTAATTACAATCTTGTTAACAGTTCGAATATTTATTGTTAGAATTTATAAAATAGAATATACTTGTTAATATAAAAGTTGTAAATCGTAACATGCCAGTATAGTATAATAGTTTACACCAATATTCTTCAATTATGTTATGGATAATGTATTGCTATGGTCACAATTTTTGTATATGTAATAATATGTATAATGAGAAACAAAATATTTAAAGACAAATAACATGATCACTGCATGTTTCATTGATAAGTTTTTAGACAATATCGAATGCTATATTGGTTCTATTTAACGTGTCTTAATATCAATAGAGTTTTCCAAATAGATACCAGAATGTTGAAAATAGTCATGTCTGTATCATTTCACTTGTCCGATACATACTGAGTAAATTGTATAAAATTGTATATGTTTTTAATTTTAAATGCACGGCACGCTGTTCTGGTGTCCAATAATTGTTAATAATGTCCCACATAAATCCGTACCACTAAAACTATTTCGTTTGAAACGCGTATTGAGCATTAATTACACTTTCGTTAGTTTCGCATTAATAGGAACCAATGGGACAATAAAATGTTTAATTATATAAACATTATTGGTTTATAATAAAATATGCCACATAGTGTCTTTTATTTTTGATCGACTATTCAATGAATAGATGACCTTTTGTAATGCTCTGAACGACCCAAATATAAAAACCTCTAAATAACTTAAACAACTGTCGCCAATTTAACTTTCAACTGTTAATCGTTATTATATTACTGCTGTATCCACTGTTAATAGGTACTAAATTACTGCCGCACCTCCTGTTAATCGTTATTAAATTACTGCTGCACCTTCTGTTAATCGTTATTATATTATTGCTGCACCTCCTGTTAATCATTGTTATATAACTTCTGCATCTCCTGTTAATCCTTATTATATCAGTGCTCACCTCCTCTTAATCGTTATTATATTACTGCCATATCTACTGTTAATCGTTATTATATTACTACTGCTGTTAATCATTATTATGTTTCTGTTGCACCTCCTGTTAATCGTTATTATATTACTGCTGTATCATGTACTGTCAATCATTATCATATAACTACTGTATCATCTGTTAATCGTTATAATATAACTGCTGTATCTACTGTTAATCGTTATTATATGACTGCTGTATCTACTGTTAATCGTTATTATATTACTGCTGCACCTGCTATTAAACGTTATTATATTACTGCTGCACCTGCTGTTAATCGTTATTATATTACTGCTGTATCAACTGTTAATCGTTATTATATAAATGCTGCACCTGCTGTTAATCGTTATTATTTTACTGCTGCACCTCCTGTTTATTGTTATTATATAACTGCTGCACCTCCTGTTTATTGTTATTATATAACTGCTACATATTACTGCCATATCTACTGTTAATCGTTATTATATTACTACTGCTGTTAATCGTTATTATGTTACTGTTGCACCTCCTGTTAATTGTTATTATATTACTGCTGTATCATGTACTGACAATCATTATCATATAACTACTGTATCATCTGTTAATCGTTATAATATTACTGCTGTATCTACTGTTAATCGTTATTATATGACTGCTGTATCTACTGTTAATCGTTATTATATGACTGCTGTATCTACTGTTAATCGTTATTATATTACTACTGCTGTTAATCGTTATTATGTTTCTGTTGCACCTCCTGTTAATCGTTATTATATTACAGCTGTATCATGTACTGACAATCATTATCATATAACTACTGTATCATCTGTTAATCGTTATAATATTACTGCTGTATCTACTGTTAATCGTTATTATATTACTGCTGTATCTACTGTTAATCGTTATTATATTACTGCCGTATCAACTGTTAATCGTTATTAAATCACTGCCGTATCTACTATAAATCGTTATTATATGACTCCTGCACCTGCTGTTAATCGTTATTATATTACTGCTGCACCTGCCGATAATCGTTGATATATTACTGCTGTATCTACTGTTAATCGTTATTATATTTCTACTGTATCAACTGTTAATCGTTATTATATTACTGCTGTACCTGCTGTTAATCGTTATTATATTAATGCTGCACCTCCTGTTAATCAGTTTTATATTACTGCTGTATCAACTGTTAATCGTTATTATATAAATACTGCACCTGCTGTTAATCGTTATTATTTTACTGCTGCACCTCCTGTTTATTGTTATTATATAACTGCTGCATCTACTGTTAATCGTTGTTATATTACTGCTGTATCTATTGTTAATCGCTATTATAATACTGCCGTATCTACTGTAAATCGTTATTATATTTCTACTGTATCAACTGTTAATCGTTTTTATATTACTGCTGCACCTTCTGTTAATCGTTATTATATTAATGCTGCACCTGCTGTTAATCGTTATTATATCACTGCAGCACCTCCTGTTTATTGTTATTATATAACTGCTACATCTCCTGTTAATCGTTTTTATATTACTGCTGTATCAACTGTTAATCGTTTTTATATTACTGCTGTAACAACTGTTAATCGTTATTATATTACAGCTGCACCTGCTGTTAATCGTCATTATACTACTGCTGTATTTACTGTTAATCGTTATTATACTACTGCTGTATCTGCTGTTAACCGTTATTATATCAATGCTACACCTCCTGTTTATCGTTATTATATAACTGCTACATCTCCTGTTAATCGTTATTATATTACTGCTGCAGCTTCTGTTAATCGTTATTATATTAATGCTGCACCTCATGTTAATTGTTTTTATATAACTGCTGCAACTCCTGTTAATCGTTATTATATTACTGCTGCACCTTCTGTAAATCGTTATTATATTAATGCTGCACCTCATGTTAATTGTTTTTATATTACTGCTGTATCAACTGTTTATCGTTTTTATATAACTGCTGCACCTGCTGTTAATCGTTATTATATTACTGCTGCACCTGCTGTTAATCGTTATTATACTTCTGCTGTATTTACTGTTAATCGTTATTATATAACTGCTGTATCTGCTGTTAATTGTTGTTATATAACTGCTGCATCTCCTGTTAATCGTTATTTAATAACTGCTGGATCTCCTGTTAATCGTTATTATATAACTGCTGCAACTCCTGATAATAGTTATTATTTCACACCCGTATGATTTAAACCAAATGAAAACTTTTGTTTACATCACGTGACGATAAAATAGAAACCAGTATTGTACTGTACGATTTCATATGCATTTACGGTTTCTTAAGACTATAATAGCATCATCAGAAACCTACAATCCAAGAAAACCATATTTTTTTCGTATTGGACTCGATCCTAAAAATCCATATTTTTTCCATATTGGACGGGACAATTCGTACAATTTTTTACCCTTCGTTCGGAGTTACTCCCCTTGTATAAAGTGTTTCGATAGTTTATTGTTTTCAAAGTACAGTTTTGTTATATCACGTAAATACACATATGATATAATTTTTATGAAAAATAGGAAATTTTCAAATTGTCAATGAAATCCGTTATGTAAATGGTACTTTTCCCGTCATTTGTCATTATTTATTATGGTGTGAAATAAAGAGGTCATTTAACAGTGTTGAGTACAATACTGAATTCATTTGGACTCGTACACAGAAGTAATAATCTATATATGGATTATTACTGCTGCGTACTCGTCCAATAGAATTCAGTATTGTACTCAACACTGTTAAATAACCTCATATTATATAACTGTTGGATCTCTCTTGTTAATCGTTATTATATAAATGCTGGATCTCCTGCTAATTGTTGTTATATTACTGCTGCACCTCCTATTAATCGTTATTTTATTACTGCTGCACCTCCTGTTAATGGTTTTTATATTACTGCTGCACCTCGTGTTAGTCGTTATTTTATAACTGCTGCAACTCCTATTAATCGTTATTTTATTACTGCTGCACCTCCTGTTAATGGTTTTTATATTACTGCTGCACCTCGTGTTAGTCGTTATTTTATTACTGCTGCACCTCCTGTTAATCGTTATTTTATCACTGCTGCACCTCCTGTTAATCGTTATTATGCTACTGCTTTATCTACTGCTAATATTGAGTATAAAACTGCTGCACCTCCTGTTACTGCTGCACTTACTGTTAATCGTTATTATATTGTTGCCGTATCTGCTGTTAATCGTTATTATATTACTTCCGTATCTACTCTTAATCATTATTATATTACTGCCGTATCAACTATTAATCGTTATTATATTACTGCCGTTTCAATTGTTAATCGCTAATATATTACTGCTGCAACTGCTGTTAATCATTATTATAGTACTGCTGCTCCTGCTGTTAATCGTTATTATATTACTGCTTCACCTGCTGTTATTCGTTATTATATTACTGCTGCACCTGCTGTTAATCGTTGTTATATTACTGCTGTATCTACTGTTTAATGCTATTATATTACTGCTGTATCAACAGTTAATCGTTATTATATTACTGCCGTATCTACTGTTAATCGTTATTATATTACTGCTGCACCTGTTGTTAATCGTTATTATATTACTGCTGCACCTGTTGTTAATCGTTATTATATTAATGCTGCGCCTGCTGTTAATTGTTTTTATATCACTGCTGTATCAACTGTTAACCGTTATTATATTACTGCTACACCTGCTATTAATCGTTATTATATTTATGCTGCACCTGCTGTTAATCGTTTTTATGTAACTGCCGTATCAACTGTTAATCGTTATTATATTACTGCTGCACCTGCTGTTAATCGTTATTATATTACTGCTACACCTGTTGTTAATCGTTATTATATTAATGCTGCACTTCATGTTAATCGTTATTATATTAATGCTGCACCTGCTGTTAATCGTTTTTATGTGACTGCTGTATCAACTGTTAATCGTAATTATATTACTGCTGTATCTGCTGTTAATCGTTATTATATAACTGCTGCACCTCCTGTTAATCGGTATTATATAACTGCTGGATTACCTGTCAATTGTTATTATATAACTGCTCCATCTTCTGTTAATTGTTATTATATAACTGATGGATCTCTTGTTAATCGTTATTATATAACTGCTGGATCTCCTGCTAATCGTTATTATATAACTGCTGGATCTCCTGCTAATCATTATTATATAACTGCTGCACTTCCTGTTAATCGTTATTATATAACTGCTGCACCTCCTATCAATCGTTATTTTATTCCTGCTGCACCTCGATTTAATCGTTATTATATAACTGCTGCATCTCCTATTAATCGTTATTTTATTCCTGCTGCACCTCGATTCAATCGTTATTATATAACTGCTGCACCTCCTGTTAATCGTTATTTTATTACTGCTGCACCTCCTGTTAATCGTTATTTTATCACTGCTGTACCTCCTGTTAATCGTTATTTTGTTACTGCTTCATCTACTGTTAATCGTTAGTATATAACTGCTGCAACTCCTGTCACTGCTGTACCTCCTGTTAATCGTTATTATATTGCTGCTGTATCTACTATTGATCGTTATTATATTACTGCTGTATCTACTGTTTATCGTTATTATATTACTGCTGCACGTCCTGTTAATCGTTATTTTATTCCTGCTGCACCTCCTATTAATAGTTATTATATAACTGCTGCACCTCCTGTTAATCGTTATTTTGGTACTGCTTCATCTACTGTTAATCGTTATTTTATCACTGCTGCAACTCCTGTTAATCGTTATTTTGTTACTGCTTCATCTACTGTTAATCGTTATTTTATCACTGCTGCACCTCCTATTAATCATTGTTTTGTTACTGCTTCATCTACTGTTAATCGTAAGTATATAACTGCTTCAACTCCTGTTACTGCTGTACCTCCTGTTGATCGTTATTATATTGCTGCCGTATCTACTGTTTATCGTTATTATATTACAGCTTCACCTCCTGTTAATCGTTATTATATAACTGCTGACCACCTGTTAATCGTTATTTTATTACTGAATCAATTCCTGTTAATCGTTATTTTATCACTGCTGCACCTCCTGTTGATCGTTATTTTGTTACTACTTCATCTACTGTTAATCTTTAGTATATAAATGCTGCAACTTCTGTTATTGCTGTACCTCTTGTTAATCGTTATAATATGCTGCCGTATCTACTGTTAATCATTATTATATTACTTCCGTATCTACTGTTAATCATTATTATATTACTGCCGTATCTACAATTAATCGTTATTATATAACTGCCGTATCTACTGTTAATCGTTATTATATTACTGCTGTATCTACTGTTTATCGTTATTATATTACTGCTGTATCAACTGTTAATCGTTATTATATTTCTGCTGCACCTCCTTTTAATCGTTATTTTATTCCTGCTTCACCTCGATTTAATCGTTATTATATAACTGCTGTACCTCCTTTTAATCGTTATTTTATTCCTGTTGCACCTCGATTTAATCGTTATTATATAACTGCTACACCTCCTGTTAATCGTTATTTTATTACTGCTGCACCTCATGTTAATCGTTATTTTATCACTGCTGCACCTCCTGTTAATCGTTATTTTGTTACTGCTTCATCTACTGTTAATCGTTAGTATATAACTGCTGCAACTCCTGTTACTGCTGTACCTCCTCTTAATCGTTATTATTTGCTGCCGTATCTACTGTTAACCATTATTATATTACTTCCTTGTCTACTGTTAATCATTATTATATAACTGCCGTATCTACAATTAATCGTTATTATATTACTGCCGTATCTACTGTTAATCGTTATTATATTACTGCTGGATGTACTGTTTTTCGTTATTACATTACTGCTGTATCAACTGTTAATCGTTATTATATTAATGCTGTATCAACTGTTAATCGTTATTATATTACTGCTGCACCTGCTGTTAATCGTTGTTATATTAATGCTGCACCTTCTGTTAATCGTTGTTATGTTACTGCTGTATCAACTGTTAATCGTTATTATATTACTACTGCACCTTCTGTTAATCGTTATTATATTAATGCTGCACCTGCTATTAATCGTTTTTGTATTACTGCTGTATCAACTGTTTATCGTTATTATATAACTGCTGCACCTGCTGTTAATCGTTATTATATTAATGCTGCACCTGCTGTTCAGTGTTTTTATATCACTGCTGTATCAACTGTTAATCGCTATTATATTACTGCTGCACCTGCTGTTAATCGTTATTATATTAATGCTGCACCTGCTGTTAATCTTTATTATGTTACTGCTGTATCAACTGTTAATCGTTATTATATTACTGCTGTATATCCTGTTAATCGTTATTATATTACAACTGCACCTGCTGTTAATCGTTATTATATAACTGCTGCTGCTGTTAATCGTTATTATACTACTGTTGTATTTACTGTTAACCACAACAAGCACGGAGCATTAACATACTAGACAAAGACAGTTGCCATAATTACGGAGTAATGACAGGACACAGACATCCGCCAGTAGCATGAGTTATTGACAGGACACAGACAGCCACCACAAGCACAGAGCATTGACAGACAAGACAAATGCAGCTGCCATAATCACGACGTAATGATAGGACACAGACATCCGCAAGTAGCATGAGTTATTGACAGGACACAGACAGCCACCACAAGCACAGAGCATTGACAGACAAGACAAATACAGCTGCCATAATCACGGGTTATGAAAGTACAGATATACCGGCCAGTAGAATGTGGCATTGACAGGACACAGACAGCCACCACAACACGGAACATTGACAGACAAGACAAAGAAAGCTGCCATAATCAAAGAGTAATGACAGGACACAGACATCCACCAGTAGAAGTGAGCATTGACAGGAGACAGACAGCCATCACAAGCATTGAGCTTTGACAGACAAGACAAAGACAGCTGCCATAATCACGGAGTAATGACAGGACACAGACATCCGCCAGTAGTACGGAGCATTTACAGGACACAGATAGCCACCACTAGCACGGATCATTGACAGACACGACAAATACAGCTGCCATAATCATGGAGTAATGAAAGTACAGATATATCGGCCATGGAATGTGGCATTGATAGGACACAGACAGCCACCACAACACGGAACATTGACAGACAAGATAAAGACAGCTGCCATAACCATGGAGTAATGACAGGGCACAGACATCCGCCGGTAGAAACGAGCATTGGCAGGAGACAGACAGCCATCACAAGCACGGAGCATTGACAGACAAGACAAAGACAGCTGCCATAATCACGGAGTAATGACAGGACACAGACATCCGCCAGTAGTACGGAGCATTTACAGGACACAGATAGCCACCACTAGCACGGATCATTGACAGACAACACAAAGACAGCTGCCATAATCACAGAGTAATGACAGGACACAGACATCCGCCAGTAGCACGGAGCATTGACAGAAGACAGACAGCCACCACAAGTAAGAAGCATTGACAGAACACAGATAGCCACCACAGGACATAGACATATGCCAGTAGCATGGGTTATTGACAGGACATAGACAGTCACCACAAGCACAGAGCATTGACAGACAAGACAAATACAGCTGCCATAATCACAGAGTAATAAAAGTACAGATATACCGGCCAGTAGAATGTGGCATTGACAGGACACAGACAGCCACCTCAAGCACGGGCATTGACAGACAAGACAAAGACAGCTGCCATAATCAAAGAGTAATGACAGGACACAGACATCCGCCAGTAACACGGAGCATTTACAGGAGACAGACAGTCATCACAAGCATTGAGCATTGACAGACAAGACAAAGACAGCTGCCATTATCAAAGAGTACTGACAGGACACAGACATCCGCCAGTAGCATGAGTTATTGACAGGACACAGACAGCCACCACAAGCACAGAGCATTGACAGACAAGACAAAGACAGCTGCCATAATCAAAGAGTTATGACCAGACACAGACATCCGCCAGTAACACGGAGCATTTACAGGAGACAGACAGTCATCACAAGCATGGAGCATTGACAGACAAGACAAAGACAGCTGCCATAATCAAAGAGTACTGACAGGACACAGACATCCGCCAGTAGCATGGGTTATTGACAGGACACACACAGACACCACAAGCACAGAGCATTGACAGACAAGACAAATACAGCTGCCATAATCACGGAGTAATAAAAGTACAGATATACCGGCCAGTAGAATGTGGCATTGACAGGACACAGACAGCCACCTCAAGCACGGGCATTGACAGACAAGACAAAGACAGCTGCCATAATCAAAGAGTAATGACAGGATACAGACATCCGCCAGTAGCATGGGTTATTGACAGGACACACACAGACACCACAAGCACAGAGCATTGACAGACAAGACAAAGACAGCTGCCATAATCAAAGAGTTATGACAAGACACAGACATCTGCCAGTAGCATGGGTTATTGACAGGACACACACAGACACCACAAGCACGGAGCATTGACAGACAAGACAAAGACAGCTGCCATAATCAAAGAGTTATGACCAGACACAGACATCCGCCAGTAACACGGAGCATTTACAGGAGACAGACAGTCATCACAAGCATGGAGCATTGACAGACAAGACAAATACATCTGCCATAATCACGGAGTAATAAAAGTACAGATATACCGGCCAGTAGAATGTGGCATTGACAGGACACAGACAGCCACCTCAAGCACGGGCATTGACAGACAAGACAAAGACTGCTGCCATAATCAAAGAGTAATGACAGGATACAGACATCCGCCAGTAGCATGGGTTATTGACAGGACACACACAGACACCACAAGCACAGAGCATTGACAGACAAGACAAAGACAGCTGCCATAATCAAAGAGTTATGACAAGACACAGACATCTGCCAGTAGCATGGGTTATTGACAGGACACAGACAGACACCACAAGCACGGAGCATTGACAGACAAGACAAAGACAGCTGCCATAATCAAACAGTAATGACAGGATACAGACATCCGCCAGTAGCATTGGTTATTGACAGGACACACACAGACACCACAAGCACGGAGCATTGACAAACAAGACAAAGACAGCTGCCTTTACACGGAGTAATGACAGGACACAGACATCCGCCAGCAGCATGTGGCATTGACAGGACACAGACAGCCACCACAAACCGTTCGTACCTCTTTCTTTCTTTCTAGGTAAGCAATTCTAAGGACGGAACACTAAACATAGTCAAAAGAAGAAGAAGAAGAAGAAGAAGAAGAAGAAGAAGAATATTTTATTAACTTAAACTGTTACAGTTTCACGTTACAAAACATAAATGTACAACAAATATTTACATGTCAGTTATCAGAATATAAATATCATACACTTATTTTTTATTATAGTATTTAAGTATTTTGTTAAATGTATTAGAACAGTACTGAGTAGTACTGAGGATGAACCTCAAAATACGAGTTTATCAATATAAATGTGTAATAAAGTATTTCCTTGTAGCTGGAAAAATATATATCTTTTTTTTATTGCATGTTCATAGTATTAGTAATGTTTCATAACGCTTTTGAATGAAGCAGTAATAAACATCAATCCACGAGGCTACGTACTGAAGTCTCTCAATATTCAGTTTCCAAGTGATTTATGCTCATTTCTACGGAACAGTACCAAAGACATATAGTTACTATTCTTGGCTGGATATGTAGATATACTTTTATCTTCAATGTTAACATTAAAGCAAATCTCAGAATTTATGAACTTCAATGCTGCATTCCTGAAATCAATATGCACTTGCTAATAAATGCATTTCTACATGATTTACATTTAGAGACTGGTATTAAAAGGAACTAAGACCTGAAAAAATATATAAACACTTTAAATATTTTCATGTTTCGTTTCGGTGAAATAACGTAAACGTGCATATAAATCACTCAAACCAAATCCTACAACAAGACAACAGATTTAAATAATTTAATTCAATTTAAGAATAAAGACAGTTATTTATATCTATACCAATGATAAAACCAGTGACTTTGTAAAATAAATTAACTATTATTTTGTAATTCACAATGTGATCATAGTATTTATATTGTAATACTATTTGTATAAAATCTAAATGTATGTTAAATTTCCAGAAATGGAGGAAATAAAGTTGATAATAATATATAAAACTTACGAATATATTTGTTTCTTATGCCATTATATGCAGAACAAATTAAAATAAAGTGAAATTCGAACTTTATATTGTCAATTTGTTAGAATTACATATTTGACAAATACGTTCATGTCTCTCTACTCGTGTTCTTGCATATCTGCCGGTTTTAACCCCTAAGCTATGTGATGATAACCGTAGCCTGGCAAAAGCAATACGACGACATCTTGTACTAAATATATTAAGATAATTTGCATAACCAAAATGAAATTTAACTTCTTTATATAAAAGCAATACCCTATTGCTATTAAGGCCAGCTATCCAATTTTAAGTAAATTCGTCAACCAAACGTTGCCTCAACAAAGACAGAAATGCTCCCTGATTGTTGATATTCAACGGTTTATTCAATAAGTACATAAAACCATCTGTGTTCAACAAATGTTTTACATTTGTCACCAAATTCTTTAATCCCTTTTTACTATCAGAAAAAGCGTGTTCGTAAACAGTCGTCAAAATGATATTGTCTCTGTTAATTAACTTAAGCCATTATTTAACAATCCTAACAAATCTATTAATATATAACGGGTATCGCCTAATTCTCCGTATACACCTGCATTACTTGTCGTTGATTTTACCCCTAGAATGTGTTTGCAAAAACGTAAGTGCATTCTTTTTATTTTTTTAGATTTAGTTACACCCCACACTTCGCATCCATAATTTAGAATTGACGATACAAATGCGTCAAACAATTGAAGCGATGACTTAAGGCTTAATTCATACTTTATATATTGGATATAAATATATTCATTGCTTTAAGAGTTTGACCACAAATTGCTTGCTGGTTTAAACAAAAGGATCCTGTATAATTAAAAATCATACCCAAATAGTTAAAATCATCTACTACTTTAAGTCAATAACCATAATAAAACAACTTCTCCATTTCATTTACTTTACCCCTTTTGCTAAAGATGACAACTTTCGTTTTATCTGTATTCACTTCTAGACCCAATTCTTCACAATAAGTATAAAGAAAATTCAAATTTTCTTTTAAGATGTCTGGACTCGAACCTATGAGAACCATATCATAAGCAAAAAGTAGAAGGTCAAGCGTTATGTCATTTAGAATTAATGCATTTACATGGATACATTTGTTTTAAACTAATGTAGAACTATATATTCTTTTATCATGCCAATGCATTCATTTCTGTTGATAAATAACATGTCGGATAAATAATGGTTTATCACGTCAATGCAAGTTTATCAGACACATGACGTTATTATAATACGGAATGGAATATCTCTACATACTGTAACAAAAATTTGCAGCTGATTTTCAATTTCATAAAAAATACCAAATTAATTAGAAATAGTAGTATTGACATAATAAAAAGAATACTATGTCAGTGTCTCGGCAGAGCCTCGTCCTCGTTTTGATCCTGATAAACTTGATAATATCAGACATTAATAAGGTATTATCTCTTTATTGTATACATATATATGTGTTATTTATCAAATGACCACAACAGCTCAGAAAAAAATCTGCATCAGATGTCTTTGCCCGGAAGCACCATCGATCGTATTTACAATTGGGCGACTTCGGACAAGTACGGCAAAGATCACAAATAGTTTATGTGTATTGATATTATGAGATTGTTTATTAATGAGTATGAATCAGGTTTCGTCTTATTTTAAAATGCATTTTCATCATTTTAATGCTTATGTTGTGTTGTATGTGACACAATTGATACACATGTATTTGGAATGTTTTGAAAGCATTGTCATGTTTCAATTGAGAATTCAGAAAAAAAAACGATTGGAAATTTGGTATGAAGAAATCATTTCAGAAATATACTCTCGGATGAAACATGACCGCTACTTTCCTAATGATATTTTGAATTGCGGGTGTCGACAAACAATAAAATGTGAGTCTCCCGTCTTCGATCTAGGTCTTTCTACGAATGACAAGCCCTTACAATGTTTCATTCACAGCAGAAATAAGAGAGAAAATCAATGAAGTGATTACATCTATAACAGACGACACACAAGCTGGTTTGCAAAAATTATTGCATATCTGTTACAATCATCCTCAATCTGGTAACAGCGTCACTAATACACTAGTAACCTGATCGAACAAAAGGTATGGCCGACAGTTAACCAACAACTGAACACTGTCAAGAATAAGTCTACGAAACCAGAATTAATGTATAACACCGAGCCAACAGATTTTTCAATATTTTGAGCTTCGTTTCATACACAACGTGGTTTAGACCCCCCAAGTATGTGTGTTTGTTTCCGACTAATAGTCACATTTATATGACAAAGAAATATTATGAAAATAAAATGTTTAAATAATAGACCTGTATATAGCAATTAGTTGTACGTTTGGAACTAGTTGTTTTATGGCTGTTAAATCTTATTCCCCCACTCACTTTTGTTGAGCTGTATTTATTTTGTTGGATATCTTATTAGTATTTCCCAATCTATGTTATTTTGGTTACTGGACGAAATAAAATATTCCTATTTTTTAACGAATTTCCAAAAACTTTCACTGGCATAACGTAATCTGCAGAAAGGACCCAGCTCACGACTGAGTCCGTTAAATAGCAATGTTGGGAAAGCCACACGTCACAGTTCAGTAAGCGTTCAATTGCTATGAATTGTGGGACAGGCATATAATAATTACCTGCTTTTTCATTGAGGTTTAATAGACCTGATTCGGTAGATATCAAGTTCAAGGATAAAACTATACATCGACGTTGGTGTCCAAATATAAATAGTAGATTGTAAATTCAAAACGAGACTGCTACCTTAAACGTACGCTGGTGCAGATTGGAAATAACACAGACAATACAACCACCGCAGTTTTCATCAAACATAAATATATGTACATTCTTCCGGAAAACAGTCTGCCTTATTACTTAGAAATTACACAATTGTCTATATGATTTCCGATTTATCTAAACGACTAATTTGGTTTATCAATTGTATCAACTTCGTTCCTTTAATTTCTGTACACCTAATCAGATACTTTATAACGCACGCTTCAGTTTCCCTTTGATAAATAAGCCAGACTTATTTTTAACATGAATAATACTGTGCTAAGTCGGTGTCCTGTAAATCACTGGCTTTATTTTATGAACTGATACCCACGCCTGTACAAAGACCGATATATGTACTGTATATGCTGTGGTGACGGTCGGGTGTTTAGAGTTCACATAAGTCATGTTTGAATTCTCTAACGGCGGTTTTTGGCACTGGCATCCTCAAGAGGGCCTCATTGTTGTCCACATCTTATGTATCTGTTTAGCATCTATATTTAATCATATTAAGCACTCTTTTTGTTGTGTTTTGATATATTGAAATGGCTACGCCCCTACCGACGTACCTGTCTTTTCGTGTGCTGTTGTAGTATTTACATATGACTTGAAACAGATGGATTGTCCTGCAACCCTCTGAACTGTTACTCGTTTTTAAATCAATAGCAAAGATTTTATTAATGTGTCACGTGTGGTTGTTCCAAAAATTGTAACGGTTCACAATATGTAATAACTGAAATAAAAAAAAACGTCTTTTTATATCAACATATATGAACATTTAAAGTTCATTATAGAATAGATAACTACTTAAGTTAAGCATTTAACGCAACACATTTCACAAAAATCCACATTATAAGCTCAATAAAAAAAAATACAATACGAAAAGAATGAGAACAAATCGAATACTTTTGCTAAAATATATACCGAGTTTCAGATGCAATCATACTCAACATTTGGCAGTCAAAAGAAAAATCAAAAGAAATCTCAAAATTAAGAATGAGTGCACATGATTTACTTATAGAAAAGGGGTGTTATTTCAAACCCAAAATGCCCGGAGAAAAAAAGAATATGCCAATGTTGTAATCATATCGAAGATGAAGAACACTTTATTATTTACTGTAACAAATATTCTTACTATACGAATGAATTGTTTACTTATTTCAAAGCCAATCCATCATCTGGTTTACTACCAGGCTCTGTTTTGTTTTTTTAATAGTTCAAATACTTTGTTTTTATTCTATGTATGGACGACAGCTGCTGTAATAAATGTGTGTGTTGGGTGGTGAGGCGTGGGGGTGGCGGTCTGAACAAAAAAATAATTCTACTCTATTCTAATTAATGTATCACGTGTCGTTCCGAAAATATAAGTAGTTACGCTCACAAAATTTAATAACTGGGATAAAAGGAAAATAACAATTATGCTTAAACATGAGTCCATCACAGAGACCAGTTTATAGAACCAATAATAAATTAATATCTATTTTAAATTATAACGCTTTAGCTGGTACAGTGTATATTAAAATGTCTCAGATAATAAAAGCACTCGTTGGTCTTTCTGAAGTAAGAAATATATTGCTTCATTGTGTTATTTTAGTACATCATTCAAAACCGAGTATGAGTGCGTAGGTGATCTCATTTCTAAGAAAAACTTTATAAGCATTTGAATCGCTTATTAACATGTATATTTTAAATCAGTGAGATTGTTAAGCAGTATGGATAGCAAATATCTCTGAACTCGGTCGGGTCCTACGACTTTAACTAAACTCCGAATGACAGATGAATCTTGGGAACGAGGGAGTCCTTTTTAAGCAAAACCAGACGTTCATTTATAATTGTCCATATAATACCAAGGCATATTAAACTTTTATATAAAAGGTGATAAATGTTTGTCTGATTTTTAAATTCTAAATAATATAAGTTGATTTGCATTTACAAAATGTTATAAATATTGACCGAGTTGTGCCCCATTTAAGTGACGGCAATATAATTCTAGTGATAAGCAATGTGTACCATTTCTAGGATCGTAACTATGCGCGTTTTATTGAAATTGATACTGACTTCCAAAAATCTATTTCAAAATCGCTTGAATTTTTAATTGCAGATTAAGTGATAGAGTGAGAATAAAATGCCGTTCGCCTAGAAAGTATTGGAATAGCAATACTATTTCTCAAATTGTATGGATTTCCAGTAATTTCCAAACAGTGGAAATAAATCATATAATTAGAAGGTAGATTTCCATGAGTATAATTGTAGAGTAAATTTAAGCATTTTCCTGCAATTTGACAGCAAAACCAAGCCATTTTCATTTAGAAGAGTTTCAATTGAAACAGAACGGGTTAAACCAATGGCAGTTCTTCAAGCTCGCGTTAACGTTGTTGTTAATTGTTTTAACGGTTAAGTGTACAATTATCCCAAAACAAGGGATGCATATTCTAAACTCTGTCTTCAGTAAGATGTAAAAATTAAGTTAAGCATATGCCGCTTAAGTTTAAATTTCAACATTCTCACTGAGCCTATCCTTTAGAAGCTAAAGATCTAGGATTTGAGTTATATGCTCATTCCATGAACCATGCTGATTAAATGTAACATCAAGATGCTTAAGATGTATATTCCTCAAAAATAAGGAAATGTGTATTAGTTTATTTCGATTAATAAAATATAAAAATGAATTAATATAATATTTTTAATGTATTTAGACTATTAAGTTCTATTATCATTTATTGATTAGTTAGTTATTTGCTAGTTCTTTTTAACGAATTTTACTTCGAATACTCTAATTGAGTGCCCCACAAACTGAGAGCTGATAGTTATTTCCCTTGGAGTTGTTGCTCCTTTGATATGCACGTCGTGGCAACATAAAGTTGGTTGGAAGTAAGTTACTTTTAAGGCTTAAAGTTAAATCTATATATACTATGGCGTAAAATCCGTCCAAATTTATTCAGCCAGTCGCATACTTTCTTTATGTTATATTTTGTTTTATTTTTTGCATTTTTATTCATGTCCTCAAAAGTGATATGATGTCAATAGGCATCAAGCTTTGTCTTCGGTAATATGTGGCCTAAATCCCCAAGTTCGTTGTTGAAAAGGCGATGCTTTTATCATTTAACCGTCCAGACACTGCATTATTATCTTACAAATATACGAATTGACTGGTTGGTCTTTATTCTTTACTGATAATCTGCTAATAGTAATTTCAAACGATGTGACACAAATTATAATTAATATGATGGTCAGTCCTGTGCACCGTGTATTTTGTAAAATGCCGAATGGCTTTATAAAATGTAGCACTCAGATAAACAGCAATAAAACATTAAGTTCTTTATCGATTTTTCTAGCATTTATTTCATTTGATAATATGACATCTGTTTTCCGGGAAAATTTCAATAAAATCTATTGCGCCTATCACTCCTTTTTATTGATTTGAAACACACAACCTATGTTACTTAATTCACAAAAAACAACACTTTCATTATTTGTATAATTTCGTTTAGAATTGGTTTATCTGTATTTTGATATTCAGATTTTGTTTCTTTGGTATATTCTTTCTATTTTGCAATTAAATCATTAAAATAAACATTCAAGTACTTTGTCAAACGCTTGTTCAAGAGTGGAAAAACAAACTGCAACCCCGAATGTCAAACATTATCCGTTCCGTAAGAAGTTCGCGCGTGCATCAATAACGCTATACAATATACTTATTTTGTGAATTAAATTAATGGTGGTTGTGTGTTTCCAGATCAATTTAAAGAAGGGATATTCGCAATAGACTTTTCAAGAAAGGTAGAATGATGTTATGTTACCAAGTAAAAATAAATTGCAAACAAACCTATAACAAAATCAATGTTGTATTGTTATGTATCTAAATGTTGCATTTCTAAAGTCTATATATATATTGAATATTCAAAACTATTCATTTGTTGTACATTAACGGAACAGATATTTGAAAATCGTGAATTCACAATATATATGAATCCAAACTATTTTTGTATTAAAGTGAGATAAGTTATTCACACTAGAAGTATGGTATATAGTTTATTATATTGGGTAATTAACAGCGTTGACTACGATATTGAATTCTGCTGGGTTTGTTAATAAAGTGATGTCTCATATTCCCACGCCAAAAATATAAATATACAAGGGATTGCGTTTGATGTTAAAGTCTGATTAATAGCACATACCAAGTTACTATGTCTGGCCTGCTGCCTTTCATTATATAAACCTTGTACAGTACACAACAGTGGCTATGATATAAGTATACCATTTAAGCAGATGTCATAAAAACAATAAATCCAGCATATAAATAATGTTACCTCACAGAACGTGGACAAGAAATCAATGATCAGGTCACCGGTATGTGTACTTCCTACAAGTTTGTGGTTCTCATGCCGCGCAATATGTCAGTAGACCTGACGCAATTACATACGTATCACTAACGCAGCAGTTTGTCATTTTGTTGTAAATTTGATTTGAAATTATTGTTTGCACAAAACACGTATAGATTACTGAGGTGTTTGTTCAACAGGAGATATGGATAGTCTTAAACATGTCGAACGACGTAAATACAGTATCTACGAGTCATTGCAATATGGAACTTAATTTTAAATCTAGACTGATTGACAAGTCAACAAGTTAAAGAAAGACGGCCTCTGTCGAATCTTTTTTTTAGTATTGACATGTTTAGTGTTACCTTTAGATTTAGATTTTTCTGAAATGGTGTGAAATAACATATATAGCTTGACTGAAAGAGAGACTTCGTGTTCAACTTTGGTGAACATTGCATATTCATAAGATTTGGTGATTGAATTGTTATATCATCTACACCGAATATTCACGTATTAACAGCATTGTCCAAATAAATCATCGCATACACATTTGAAAACAAACAGATACAAGCTATGTGCGTTTCTCTATCCTTTTGTTTTTTCGTGACCCATCACTGATACTAAATAAGATCACTGTCTTTTTCGCAATTGCTCTCACTTGTGATAAAGTATCTTATTTTAATTCTCTCAAAACTTTTTTTATATTTGATAAATGCAATTCATTTAAACGTGTGTGTTGCGTAAAAGAGACATATTGAAATTTGCTCTCTACAAAGGACTTTTTAAGTGTTGTTATGTGTGTCTGTTATAAGACACATTTAATTAAAATTTGTTATTTGAATTAGTGAAATTATGTCATACGGTAAAATTTGTTGATAATATTTTTTGTATTTGAAAAAAATACAAATTGTTTCATTTAAAACTTTTGAAAAACTCATAATTTAAACTTCTGTGATAAACTTTTCTAGTTCGAAATTTGCATTCATCGAATTTTTGACAGTTTGCTCTAAATGGATCACTGAAACAAGGGTTTAATTTTAGTAATAGTGTTTTTTACTTAAAGCAATTATCCGTCAGAGTTTTTACCGGAACAGATTAGCCGGATTGTCGAAACATGGGTAAATTGATGGATAGCATATTGTAGACGTAAAAATTTAGGTTTCCTGAAATTTGGCAATATTCTGAGGTAAAGTTCCCCTTTTCGCAGTTAACATGCTATGCAATGATTGGTCAAGAAATCACCCCTTATTAGTACGCAGCAACTGCCAAGACACAATTCGTTATATAGGATCCTCTTTCTCCAAGTCCAGTCACCTAACATATCTGACTCGTAACAAACTGTGCAATAAAAATTATGTGAAACTGAAAAAGGACCTGTTCATATTTTTTAGGATCAGCATATTTTTATTCTCGAACAGCACAACCGTGGTGGAATCCATGGATCACAGCCACATAACTTAGCCAATCGAGTGATTTCCCCAGGAAAAACAAGATGGAGGACGTGAGTGTACGGTGATATATCATTGTGGTGAAGTCAATGGAAGAAACATGGGACATAACTGACATAGATAAAACAGATTTTGAAATTATGAATAAAGACAAAAAGTTCCTAAGTAAAAATGGATTTTAAATTAAATTTCAAAATATTTAATAAAGACAAAAACGTGCCACAATCGATATATATCTATAATAAACATTTAAACATCAAAGGATGGTGATGGTTATACAAATCATTTACAAGCAAAGTAGAAACTGAAAAGGGAACATTTGAAGGAGAACCATGTCAAAAATAGAAAACTAGTACAATGTCTTGCGTAGAAGAATTGTGCCATTAATGTCTTTACATATACATACAGTCAAACCTGTCTTAAGCAACCAGTCAAGGGAAGGAGCAAAATTGGACTTTTAAGACAGGTGGTTGTTTAATACAGATTAATTTTACTATGAAAATATGATTGCTTAAGACAGGTGGCTGCTTAATAGAGGTGGCCGCTTACACAGGTTTGACTGTATTTCAATGAGCATCCTTCGTCCTGTATCTGTTGTGCAATTGTAGAAAAATAGGTCATGATGAAGTGCGTATTGAAGAATCTTGAAGTTTCTTTAAATAATACGTTTCCAAGTAAGGACACGTGTCCTCATGAAGGACTTTTGACCGCAGACTCAACCTAGTTGATCAAGTGATGCTTTAAAGATGGCTGATACTGCGATAAATAATGTCCAATAACACTTCATATCATTTTTTTCAAATTGTCATTATAGAAGTTTCGGTATGTTGACTAGTACCAGTACATCGATATGAACTGAAAGCTTGGTGCAATGACGATAATAGAAGACTTTGCAAAGACAGAACCAAAGAATATTTTTGATATTTAGTTTACAAAATGACACTTAAATGGTTTATATATATAAATATATATATATATATATATATATATATATATATGTATACCTTAGACGGTGAAGTTTCGAAATTTCCATGAATTGTAGAATATGCCGGTTTGCTGGTGTCTCGAATTACTGAAAAGAGTGACAAATGTCATTAAAAACAATATTTGTTTGAACATTGTAATATTTCATCAAACTAATGGCCACCATTGATGATAGTCCAAATTTGATAAATATTGCTCGTTGCAATGTAAACTAGACACATTAATATATAGTCAAGCATGGATACAATGTTATCTAGATACATCAAGTATGGGTAAAATGTTAACTAAGTACATTAATATATAGTCAAGTATGGGTACAATGTTCACTAGATACATTAATATATAGTCAAGTATGGGTACAATGTAAACTTGATACATTAATAAATAGTCATATATAGGTACAATGTTAACTAGATACATTAATATATAGTCAAGTATGAGTGCAATGTTAACTAGAGACATCAAGTATGGGTACAATGTTAACTAAGTACATTAATATATAGTCAAGTATTGGTACAATGTTAACTAGATACATTAATATATAGACAAGTATGGGTACAATGTGAACTTGATACATTAATATATAGTCAAGTATGGGTACAACGATAACTAGATACATCAAGTATGGGTACAATGTTAACTAGATACATCATGTAAGGGTACAATGTTAACTAAATACATCAAGTATGGGTATAATGTTAACTAAATACATTAATATATAGACAAGTGTGGGTACAATGTTAACTAGATACATTAATATATAGTCAAGTATGGGTGCAATGTTAACTAGATACATCAATATATAGTCAAGTATGGGTGCAATGATAACTAAATACATCAAGTATGGATACAATGTTAACTAGATACATCAAGTATGGGTACAATGTTAACTAAATACATTAATATATAGTCAAGTATGGGTACAATGTAAACTTGATACATTAATAAATAGTCATATATAGGTACAATGTTAACTAGATACATTAATATATAGTCAAGTATGGGTGCAATGTTAACTAGATACATCAAGTATGGGTACAATGTTAACTAAGTACATTAATATATAGTCAAGTATGGGTACAATGTTAACTAGATACATTAATATATAGTCAAGTATTGGTACAATGTTAACTAGATACATTAATATATAGTCAAGTATGGGTACAATGTGAACTTGATACATTAATATATAGTCAAGTATGGGTACAATGTTAACTAGATACATCAAGTAAGGGTGCAATGTTAACTAAATACATCACGTATGGGTACAATGTTAACTAAATACATTAATATATAGACAAATGTGGGCACAATGTTAACTAGATACATTAATATATAGTCAAGTATGGGTGCAATGTTAACTAGATACATCAATATATAGTCAAGTATGGGTGCAATGATAACTAGATACATCAAGTATGGATACAATGTTAACTAGATACATCAAGTATGGGTACAATGTTAACTAAATACATTAATATATAGTCAAGTATGGTTACAATATTTAATAGATACATTAATATATAGTCAAGTATTGGTACAATGTTAACTAGATACATTAATATATAGTCAAGTATGGGTACAATGATAACTAGATACATCAAGTATGGGTACAATGTTAACTAGATACATCAAGTATGGGTACAATGTTAACTTGATACATCAAGTATGGGTACAATGTTAACTAGATACATCAAGTATTGGTACAATGTTAACTAGATACATGAAGTATGGGTACAATATTAATTAGATACATCAAGTATTGGTACAATGTTAACTAGATACATCAAGTATTGGTACAATGTTAACTAGATACATCAAGTATGGGTAAAATGTTAACTAGATACATCAAGTATTGGTACATTTCATACTATAATGGCACAATCATATATGGTAGAAAATCTTAGTGAAAAAAATAGTCATGGTAATAGGTGAAAATAATACCATCACGTTCAAACAGGTTAGTTTGTGTTTGAATATAATATGAAACAGTATTATAACACACATACGTCAGCAGGAAAAAAGGAGAGATATAAATACTTGATTATTTGATTAAATAACATCAAATACATGATGGTACAAGACAATTACTAAATATAAGATGTAATGTGAATTTTTATTATGGTGTGTAAATTGACATGACAAATCAAGCTGTCATTACTGGTAATAATTTAATACTGGTATTACAAAGAATATGGGAACGTATGGTTTAAACAAGGTATTTTTTTATGACTATTCCTTGTATGACAATTTCAGTGTATACCTGATACAAAATGGATATTACAATAAATGTAGTATGGTTAGACGTGTAAGCATAATATTCTGACCACATTGCTAAAATTGTTTTAACTATTCACCGATCAAACTATTCACACTTTTCTTTATAGGGAAAACACCTACACGCCAGGGATTTTATTTAAGAATAATATTGTATGAACAGGTTAAATTTTGTTCTTGTTTTTTTGTAGTTACATTTTCAGTCAAAGAATATGACATACATGTACCTACATGCATTAAGTTGTGTAAGGTGTCGGTTTGTATGATATATTTGTGAGCTAGATATATTGTTATATGGCAGACAAATAATTGCAACTGAAGTGTGTGAACGGCGGACAAAACAGAACGAAATTAAATGACAGTTGAATGCAGATAGGACATATTAAAGTCTGTATGTAAAAGCATAGGTGATAAATAATACAGATAAACAAAGTACATCAGTTAAATGTTCTTTTGGCATCTGTATAATGTTAGCAACCTGTGTACAAAATAGTTTCATGTTCTAATGTTGAATACGTGTACATGGACTAAAGCTTAGAATATACCTGAGGAATAGGCAAAACTGATAAATTGTTTGTCTGCTTCAGCTGTTAAAGAGGAAAGGTTGTGTATTGTGGCAAATTTCATTAACAACTGTCAACCAAATTTCACTGAAATGCCTAGTTTATAAAATCATTAAAGTATATTATTTAATTTGTCATGTTACAGTTATCTAGTGAAGTCGCCACAGTTACCGTGATGGTTGGTATACGACATTGCATATCATCATCATTCGTCTCTCACTGCTGATTCAAGAGTGAAAGTTATCAGTTACTTGCGGATATTGGTTGTGCTCGAGTACTGGTTAACCTTCCACGATCCCAGGAAACAGTGGTTATGTTTACTGATCATCCGTTAGCCCTTGATGGCATAACAATGACGCTAAATATTCAATCAATCATTCAATCTCTAAGTCGCTGTTTGTTGACAGAAATTGTTTTAACTGACCGGTGACACTGACTTATAATTTTGAGTCATTGTTATAAATATAAGTTTTGCTTTAAAATAAATTAGAAAAATAGTATGGGATTCCATTTTACCATTTTATAACATTTATATAAATAATTGTTATAAAATGTTTTTCAATTGAATTTATTTCATTTATGAAAATAAATCATCGGTTTAAAAAAAATCCGAATACCGAAATGGCAACTGATAGGTAGTTAGCGATTAGGCTGTATGCCAAACTGGCAGTTTTGAATCGCCTTCTGGCGAATATATTTATTGTAATTGTTTGAATATTCAGCGTCATTTTTACATAATTGAAAATATAGTTAATTAGAAATAATGTTCCTTTTTTTTTCTTTTTCCATGGCTTTATTAATAAAATTAAGAAAATGTCTGTTTGCGAAGTCTTAGAATGAAACTTCACATTTAACAAATTATTAAAAGTGTATTATGAAACAAGTGAATGTCATGCTAATTTTCAGCATCAGTTAAAAACATTCAACTAGTATTAGTTATTTTTGTTGAATAGTGTATATCTCACGATAAAACTGATAAAAAAAAAGTGGCCACAAAAACTGCAAATCTCCTTTTAAGCTTTTACCTGAGTTGTGCCTCTTTCTAAAATAGAAAAGAAATTCATGATGTGAATACATACGGCTAATGTAGAACTGTATATCATGTACATCATGTAGATATATAAATGGTCAAACTAGCGTTAATGTAGAACTGTACATCATGTAGACATATAAATGGTAAAACTAGCGTTAATGTAGAACTGTACATTATGTAGATATATAAATGGTCAAACTAGCGTTAATGTAGAACTGTACATCATGTAGATATATAAATGGTCAAACTAGCGTAAATGTAGAACTGTGCATCATGTAGACATATAAATGGTCAAACTGGCGTTAATGTAGAACTGTGCATCATGTAGATATATAAATGGTCAAACTGGCGTTAATGTAGAACTGTGCATCATGTAGATATATAAATGGTCAAACTGGCGTTAATGTAGAACTGTGCATCATGTAGATATATAAATGGTCAAACAGGCGTTAATGTAGAACTGTGCATCATGTAGATATATAAATGGTCAAACTGGCGTTAATGTAGAACTGATCATCATGTAGATATATAAATGGTCAAACTGGCGTTAATGTAGAACTGATCATCATGTAGATATATAAATGGTCAAACTGGCGTTAATGTAGAACTGTGCATCATGTAGATATATAAATGGTAAAACTAGCGTTAATGTAGAACTGTACATCATGTAGACATATAAATGGTCAAACTAGCGTTAATGTAGAACTGTGCATCATGTAGACATATAAATGGTCAAACTGGCGTTAATGTAGAACTGTGCATCATGTAGATATATAAATGGTCAAACTGGCGTTAATGTAGAACTGTGCATCATGTAGATATATAAATGGTCAAACTGGCGTTAATGTAGAACTGTACATCATGTAGATATATAAATGGTCAAACTGGCGTTAATGTAGAACTGTGCATCATGTAAATATATAAATGGTCAAACTGGCGTTAATGTAGAACTGTGCATCATGTAGATATATAAATGGTAAAACTAGCGTTAATGTAGAACTGTGCATCATGTAGATATATAAATGGTCAAACAGGCGTTAATGTAGAACTGTACATCATGTAGATATATAAATGGTAAAACTAGCGTTAATGTAGAACTGTACATCATGTAGATATATAAATGGTCAAACTAGCGTTAATGTAAAACTGTACATCATGTAGATATATAAATGGTAAAACTAGCGTTAATGTAGAACTGTACATCATGTAGACATATAAATGGTCAAACTGGCGTTAATGTAGAACTGTGCATCATGTAGATATATAAATGGTCAAACTGGCGTTAATGTAGAACTGTGCATCATGTAGATATATAAATGGTCAAACTAGCGTTAATGTAGAACTGTGCATCATGTAGATATATAAATGGTCAAACTGGCGTTAATGTAGAACTGTGCATCATGTAGATATATAAATGGTCAAACTGGCGTTAATGTAGAACTGATCATCATGTAGATATATAAATGGTAAAACTGGCGTTAATGTAGAACTGTGCATCATGTAGATATATAAATGGTCAAACTGGCGTTAATGTAGAACTGTACATCATGTAGATATATAAATGGTAAAACTAGCGTTAATGTAGAACTGTGCATCATGTAGATATATAAATGGTAAAACTAGCGTTAAGTGAAACAGTTCTGAAATTGGCGTGTGTCTTGTCCTGGAGAACTTCTGACATAAGAATAGAAACACTATAAGAGCCAATAAAAAGGCGCTTTGTTTTATGTGCGTTCTTGAACCAAAGAATAAAATCGAGCAATTACCCAACTGGAAGCTTTGTAATTCTAAACGCTCATCAAGGAAAGAGACTTTCGTCAAAATGCGTTATAATGATCTTGTCTCCATCAAATATAAAATGATAATATAATATCAGGTAAGTGTTCTTTTCCGAGATAAAATAAATGGTACTTTTAAATGAAAACGTATGTTTTTAGTCATTTATGCTTAATAACATATATAAAGCAACAAACAATTGAGATGTCATCAATTAGTATTTACAATGACAACACAGCTACAACTCTGAGTGTTCCCTTTTCAGAAAATAATTGAACGGTAACTTTGTACATGTAAGTGCACTCAGTAAGATGTATTTAAAGTGCTGCAGCGCCTGTAATGATATTGTCGTTGCGGGGATTATACACATAACTCAGGATCGGAGATGTGGGTTCAATCTCCGCAACGACCAAGTGCAATATTCACTTTTCAAGTTATATTAATTTTAATAATATTATTAAGAAAAATAATAATAATAATAGATTTTATCTCTAGAGAATTAATTTAAAAAATTCAAAATCTACCATGAGGCTCTTAGCAATACATTCACTCAAGAGATATGAAAACGCAACACTGGAAGAGATGTGAAAACGCAACACAGGAAGAGAAATGAAAACGTAACACATGAAGAGATATGAAAACGCAACACAGGATGAGATATGAAAACGTAACACAGGAAGAGATATGAAAACACAACACATGAAGAGATACGAAAAAGTAACTCACTAGTCAGGATGAGATATGAAAACGCAACACAGGAAGAGATATGAAAACGTAACACATGATGAGATATGAAAACGTAACACACGAAGAGATATGAAAACGTAACACATGATGAGATATGAAAACGCAACACAGGAAGAGATAAGAAAACGCAACACAGGAAGAGATATGAAAACGCAACACACGAAGAGATATGAAAAAGCAACACACGAAGAGATATGAAAACGTAACACATGATGAGATATGAAAACGCAACACAGGAAGAGATATGAAAACGCAACACAGGATGAGATATGAAAACGCAACACACGAAGAGATATGAAAACGCAACACACGAAGAGATATGAAAACGCAACACACGAAGAGATATGAAAACGCAACACAGGATGAGATATGAAAACGCAACACAGGAAGAGATATGAAAAAGTAACACATGATGAGATATGAAAACACAATACACGAAGCGATATGAAAACGTAACACATGATGAGATATGAAAACGCAACACAGGAAGAGATATGAAAACGCAACACAGGAAGAGATATGAAAACGCAACACAGGAAGAGATATGAAAACGTAACACAGAAAGAGATATGAAAACACAACACAGGAAGAGATATGAAAACACAACACACGAAGAGATATGAAAATGCAACACACGAAGAGATATGAAAACGTAACACATGATGAGATATGAAAACGTAACACAGGAAGAGATATGAAAACGCAACACAGGAAGAGATATGAAAACGCAACACAGGAAGAGACAAGATGACAAGATAACTGAGTGAAAGTAAGTGATCAGTTCGTACAGTTGTCACAGATGCTGTGAGGGCCAGTAATAGCAAGCAATATGGAAGCACAGGATGCAACCAACAAGGGAAAATGATAGACTCGATTAGGTTGAGGCTGTTATTGGGTCTGTTCTTGACGGGTACTGATAAAGGCAATATCTCCCTCGTCTCCTAGCAACGGTTTAAGCTGTAATCTATTTTTAAGCATTTGCTTTTTGTAGTGGGGTGGGTGAGTTTAACACATTTCCTTCATTATTTCATTATTGAATGCCGGCGACACGTACATTTCATCGTTTCTTTGAGTTTTTATGACATCTGGTAATATTTAACTTTGTCCAACTGAGCTTTCTTGTTAAATAAATGCATTTTTATTATTATCATATTGTTGCTGTTGTTGCTTTTATTGTTGTTGTTGTTTTTGTTGTTGTTTTATAATGACGTTGCTTTTCAGAAACGAGAGAGAGAGAGAGACAGACAGACAGACAGACAGACAGACAGACAGACAGACAGACAGACAGACAGACAGACAGACAGACAGACAGACAGACAGACAGACAGACAGACAGACAGACAGACCAATTGAGACGCATACATGTATGTACATTCTATATCAATGTATAAGCAATTTATCAGTACTTGAAAATGCTTCCACGTGATGTTTCTTTTAGACTTATTGCTGGCAAATGTCCGAAAGGTTTTATTAGAATATTAATATATAATGTCGATCAATGAATTGATTGATTGATTGATTGATTGATTGATTGATTGATTGATTGATTGAATATTAAGCGTCATTTGTATGCCATCGAGACGATCAGTTAGCCTAACCACTGTTTCCTAGGATCCGGAATGTTAACCAGTACTCGAGTACAACCCATCTCCGCAAGTAACTGATAACTTTTCCACTTGAATCAGCGGTGGATGACGAATGATAATGAGACGCAATGTCGTATGTCAATCATTAATTATTTTAGCAAACACTTCAATGTCCAGTCATACGGCGTGAGTATCTTTATTTTTTACAGAACTACAGATTAATTTACATTCAGTCAGCCGGTAGCGCGTCTGACCATCAATCCACGGTTCGTGAGTTCACATTCTCCGTGATGACTGATGACATTGCGTCCTGTTGCCTTTCGTTAGTTCACCGCCTTTTACTTCAAGTGGGAAAGTTATCAGTAACTTACAGATATGGGTGTTCTTGTATACAGGTTGACCTTTGAGGATCCCTGGAAGTAGTGATAAGGTTTCTAAGGCAAAAACGAATACAACGACATTATCAACAACAATAACTAAGACGGAATAAAGATATCCTTAGATCCGTTGTTTGCTTTAAAAATTGGATATGCCGTGTTCTTACTTTCTTATTCTTTATTTACTCTCATAAATTTCGAAAATATCGATGCACAAACCGTTTTGCACTCGTCAAACAATCCGACTATAATAGCATAACTGTCTCAAGTGTGCAATCAATCATTTTCTGTGGGTTTTCATGTTGTATTATGTAATTGTTATTTCCAGAAACAAATGGATCAATTAATACAAGGAAATAAAGAAATTGGTTCGGAAAAGCTGTGTCAATATCTCGTTAACACATTATTCATAACTGTTCCGAATGAACCAAATAAACTAAAAGACATCACATCATTTGAATAACTATTTTATCGCATGAATGTTTGTGTTGTGATCTAATGGTATGCCTAATATGCACATAAAGACTCTACACTGTTGATTGAACTGTATCTGGTATGATATGGTTCGTAAAGCATTTACGCATAAAACCCGAGATACGGAAATGTACCGATAACAGCTGTGTAGTTCTTTGAAAAAGAAAGTAATTAAAAAAGTAATGCCCACTATCCAAAGACCACAGTCCAGCAGTATGCACGTGGTCACTAAGCGCCAACCTTCTTATCGTTTATTCACTAATAATGTATGTGTGGGAAGCGTACAAGCACGTGACTATACACAAACAACGTACACTGCAATTGCATTTTTGTAGCTAGAAATCAATGCGTGTATTATGCAGGCCGTTGGCACTGCAGACTCCTGCATCGTATAATACGGTCCATGTCATTGTTACCACTCTAGCTAACAAAGCACTAAATAACATTATGCGGAATTCAGTCATATGAAATATAGAGCTGGGCCACATTTTTATATAGAATAATTGGATTAGAAAAAATAAACTTTCAGCACTGAACGTCTGCTAAACATCTCCTGCACCAGTAAACATTAAAACATGAAATATTCAGCAACTTTAGCTATTTTGATATTTCATCATCTAGACCAAAATCTAGATTTGAAAAGCGAGTCCATCAGTAAGCGGTTATTCTGTTTTTATATTTATTATATTTTGAGCATTTCCAGGCATATGTTTATAAGACATCGTGTCCTTTATCAGTGTTACAGTATATACAAATGTTACTTTAGAAATGTTTAAATATATATTTTAAGTTTAAAACTGTACGGATTGTTCTGCAAAACTAAAGAAATACAATGTTTACACTCCTACGTATGCGAAATAACAACTCTCGGAAATTCAGTTATTAGTTTGCCGAATTTGATATGTTTTTAAGTGTGAGCCAAAGATCAGTTTGAAATAAATACTCAAATGTAGTCTCTAGTGATTGAGTATATCAGAAACATCGAGACATTCAAAATATTAACTTTTTTGCACCTAGTGACCTTTGACCCCAATCTCTGCGTTTATGATACAACATTTTACTTGACAACCGATAAAATATGGTCAAGTATAGTCTAAAGTCACGTTCTATCACAACAGACTTCCATGAACATTCCGTACCTTTGTCAAGATGTTGGATGAGTATCTTGAACTAAAACCGGGATCTTCTGTTAGACGACTGTGTCTTCACTGGATTAAGCTGCAAAAACAGCCTAGCTTGAAACTATGTTAAACAATTTTGTTCAAACTATATAATATATAAATTTTCGTCAGGCTTCTTTCCTTATGATTAGTAAACTTCAAACAAACAAACAAACAAACAAACAAACAAACAAATAAAATGATTCTAATATTTAGAAATCATACAGACAAATAATCATACAAATTAACTATATACAGTATATTGTTTCAAACCTTATCGAGTTGAACTCACTGTTTTTCAACACTTTTTTAATAATGAGACCAGCTGTTCAGACAACGTGTCTGGACAGCATACGTTTGAGACTTGTTTCAAACTCAAACCAAAACTGTATGTCTGGAACACTGTTCATCCAGCATAAAAGTACACCTATATGTTTGAAGACTGTTTCAAACCTTAGTCTTCAAACTAAACGAAAATGCATGAAACAAATACAAGTTTCAGCACGTAAATGAAGTTATTGTTTGAGAACGGTTTCAAACTAATAACAAAATTGTATGCTTGGAACGATGCTCAGTTCCAGCATAAATATACATTTATAAGTTTGAAGACTGTTCCAAACCTATGTCTTCGAACTAAGATAAAAATCTAGTTCCAGCACAAAGCTAGCTTGTTTTTTGAAAACGGTTTCAAACTAAAGCATCAGACTAAACTATTGTGCATGAAACAATCCCCAGTTCCAGCACAATAAATATTCCTATAAGTTTCAAACACAAGCTTTCCCAAAGCCAATTCTACCAATACGGCACTCATAAAATCCATCGTTACACCTTTGGATACGAGACATATACAAAAACTAAATTTCTAAATATTACTTTCTAGAAATTCATATTAAGATAGTATTGAAATTTTAGCTTATATATACAACTAATAAGTCACGTGCGAATAATAAATCTTTAAAAAAACGAATTTATATTTCCTTGGAATGTCATACCAATAAAAATAGTAGTAAATAAAATATCTTTTGATTGGGGAATAGCAATAAATAGCTTTATTTTTCCTATTTATATCAATGTCGCCTTAGAATGTACTTAATAAAAATTATAATAATCTTTTGTTCAAAATGTTTAAAAGTAGTATACATAGTATGACCAATTTGTATATTTTAATTGCTGTACATTGCAGCATGGTCATCCTTATCACCGTCTCACGAGGGAGACTTTTTTTTGAAAGTTTCATAAAGAAAAACTTATTTCCGTCACCTTTGACCTCTTTCCAATTATTGAAATACAAAAGAGAATCTCCCTCTGATAGGTATCAAATTAGCATCTAGTCTCTCTGGGTTAACTACACAGCTATAATAGCTGCAACCAGGTGTAATTTGACAGGAAAATAAGGGAAATTTCTATAAATAAATATGTCTGCAAGTGGCAAGAATTCCACCAGTACAACTTCTTCAAAAATACGCAATTAAAGCTTAACCTAACTAAACCAATCGACAACAAACTAATTACAGCAAATTGCAGAAATTAGCAGAGAAATTTGAGGAATGACTGCTGCAAACAAGGGTATTTCAGGTCTCGTTACACAGTTGAATGTTATTTGTTCTATATAAAAAAAAGGTCTAGGATTCATGTCCACGGTAAAAACAACTTTCCATTTCCATTTCCATAGAATCTATTTTAAAGTAGCAGGAATGTATCCGCACGTAAAATGCACAATAACTGGTAGATTAACAAGCTTGGTTTTTTGAAAGATAATCTTTTAAAAAAAAGTCCTCAAGTACCCATAAATACATACATCCTATAAAAGTTACTTTTTACACCAGCGATGTCTCATAGCAGTAAATGCTATGTCAGTTTTTACTTTACTCACCTGCAGCAAGAAATCACAGCATTATCCAAACGACAATCAAGAAATGGTTACAACAAACCATTTTACTGCTTTTGTATACAGGAATATCCATGATGGAATATCTGCAGCAACAACATTTATGTTTGGTTAATCACAAATAATTATCTACATATATATATCATACATTGTGAATGTGCATGATAAGATCCCACACTTCCGTTGTTGTGATTTCATTTATCTCGCTTTATGAAAAAAATACATATGATGTCACTATATCTTCATGATCCAACGCATTTCTAAATCTGTCCTTTTGTACTAAGGAGTACCGGTTAACAGACATGTTGATCACAACATCTACCGAAAATAGTCACTGGTCATTTGACATGTATGTGTCTAGGCAATTAGTCATACGTCAATCATCAAATACACATCCGTATGTAGCTGTCCATATCCCAATAAGATCCGTTATTAGCATAGCTGGCGGCGATTCCATGATCTTGCAACACCGACTTAGATCGCAAGCTCTATCGGCTGCCCAGGACGAAGGCACACACAACGTTTACGAAACTGTCAACAATCTAGTAGCAGAGCAGTCCCAGTCAACCAGCATGGCACAAGGTAATATCGAATTTTCTTTGTGCCCACGATTTAGAATTGATATGAATGCACATGCTGGCTCAAAAGGAGGAACCGTTACATGAATGTTATCAAAAAGCTTAAAAAGGAAGAAAAACCAGACTGGTTTGCTTTATATATGGGGGGAAGGGGTTCCGTCTATGTGGCATTCTGGTTTCAACCAAGAAACTAAAGCTGATTGGGATAATTTGGAGAAGGCTTTTAAGGACAGGTTCATAAAAACAGCTACAGATAGGTTTACAATCATAACACACCTATCAAATAGGAAACAAAAAGCAGGTGAGTCTGTCCAAGACTTTCTCACCTACAAACAGCATCAAGGAGGGATACACTCCATTCCTGATGACACACTTATGAATTACATTGTTGGTAATCTACTACCTCACATACAATGTGATGTAATTCGAGCTAACCCTAACTCAATGACAGAGGTTACCAATTCTGCCTTGACATCTGAGGCTGCATATAACATTTCAAAAGTACACATTCATTCCATAGATAACACCGCAATAAATTCACTTGTCGACACCATTAAGATAGAATTTAGCAACTTGTCTGATGATTTAACCAGGTCAAATATGGTTAATATATCTGCAATACAAAACAGCCAATTTAACAACACGCAACACAGACAAGTTTATAACCAGTCGAGTACATTTCAACAACAACCAAGAAACAGGTATAATCCACAGCGACAATCAAACTATCAACACTATAATACACACCAGCCTTAAAAACAATACAAACAATAACAACAACAAAATCAGCGGCACACACCAGGCCACTATCCCGATTTGCAGGGTGCGGAAGCACTGATCATTTCAGGTAACAATGTCCGCACAAAGACACGGTATGTAATTACTGTAAACGCATAGGTCACCTGGTTAGTGTGTGTAAGAAACTTAACGACAAAATCAAAATCAACAATAGGGGTACGCGCTTGGCAAGGGAGCTAAAGGACACCCTTGCACAAGCAGACAAATCGATTATTTGCAAAACAAAACACAACTTCAATCTCATCAACGTAAGATTATCAAAATCAAATGTAAAAGCGTAACTTGATTCGGGAGCGAATATTTCATGCATCTTCCAGTCCCTTTTTCAACAGGTCAAAAGTGACAATTGCAAACTTCAGAAATCAAAATATTCAAAGGTCTATGACGTAGGTGGTGAAATTCTCAACGTGTTAGGTTGTGCACAGATATAGTTAAGTATAGCAAACAAATCATTCCATCACACATTCCATGTATTTTCAACACTTCATTAAAATCTTATTTTTGGATTAGACTTTTTAAAATCACATAAAATAAAACTTGATTTTGAAACTAACATATTAAAGATTAATAACAATTCAGTACCAATTTCAAATACAGCGGCAATCAATTTTAGACTAGGTGTGGCACGTTCATGTACATACATCACAATGCAATCAAAGCATCAGGCTTGTATTCCAATTCGTGTATCAAGGGTGCCGAACAACACAATTGCTATTTTAGAACCAATCACAACTTTAGCCAATCAATTGTCTGTAGCAGGTGCAAAATTTGTAATTAGACATTGATTTAGACAATGCACACTTGACTCATGAGCAAAAACAAAAACTTCTAGTTTTTATAGGTCAAAATGCTGATGGTTTTGCTAAAACAGATTCAGACATAGGTTGCGCTAACACACAGTATCATACACTAGACACAAGGGATAGTCCACCTATCAGACAGCGCCCATACAGACAAACCCCTAAGACAAAGGAAGAAACTGAAAAACATATTAAACAAATGTAACAGGATGGGATAATCAAGGAATCTAATAGTGATTGGGGTAGCCCCATTGTCTTAGTACATAAAAAGTGTGGTAGATTCGCAATTGACTTTCGAGGTCTCAATAAAGTCACGAAAGCTATATTCTTTCCGATACCAGAGCTTACTGATGTAACATATTGTAAAGGTGCAACAAAATAAAAAATCTTTAGTGCTCTAGATCTCAAAAGTTCCTTTCGGCGAATTCCGTTAGATCCCGCCAAAGCTCACAAGACATGCTTTGTAACACATCACAATAGTTATGAATTCACACGTGTTCCATATGGTCTAATGAATGTTAGCTTCGCATTTCAAGCGACACTATCACGTGTTCTAGCAGGGCTAAACTACAAGATAGCTTTAACTTACATTGACGACATATTATGTTTTTCCCCTGACTTTGAAACGCACTTGCAGCATTTAGACACCATATTCAATCGTCTCAGGCAATAAAATCTGCGATTAAACCCACTAAAGTGTCAATTTGCAAAACATCGTGAGATGTACTTAGGTCATTATCTCTCTGAAAAATGTATTGAGGTTAACCCTAAGACAGTCGAAGCAATGACGACATATCCTAGGCCAAAAACAACAAAACAGGTAAGATCTTTTTTGGACTAGCAAATTTCTTCCGCAAATTCATTAAAAACTTGAGCCGAATTGCTAAACCACTAACTGATTTAACAAAACACGACACAATTTTTTTGTGAACTGAAAAGTGTCAAGCCACGTTTGATACGCTAAAGAAAGAATTACTGTCACCACCAATCTTGGCATTACCTGATATGACCAAACCTTTTAGAATAACATGTGATAAAAGTATTGGCTATTTTTTATCAGAAACTTGCGTAAACACGAGTGAGCATGGGCTATAACAGACAAGGAGTGCTTATAAGTCATTAAAGCAATTTCTGCATATCATCCCTACATATCAAATAACTTTTTTGATGTGCTCTAGATCTCAAAAGTTCCTTTCGGCGAATTCCGTTAGATCATAGAGCGCTTCAGTTTCTGAAAAACATTAAAAGTAAAGCCACTGACAACAATAGGTTATTGCGATGGAGTCTAAAATTACAACATTATAATTATGAAATCCACCATAAGACTGGCACAGCAAATAATGTGGCTGATGCTCTCTCACGTAGGCCTTACGAGGTAGATACAGAAACAAAAGGTAAGTCTGTAATGACCATGAGTTCAAATAAACATGACGTAGTACATACCGTCATCAATGAGTGTACAGAACACACTGGTGAGTATACTGCACTCGAAATAGAATTCGAGGCATGCAATGATATTCCAGCCGTGGCATTAATCAACAAAGACATTCCAGTAAGTAGCGACTCTGATCTTAATATTTCTTTCTGAAAAAACACAAATTGACAAAAAAGGACAAACTATTATTCATATTTCTCAATGACAAAGTGCAGATTTGAGACCCATTCTCGAATATTTGGTGAGCACTGAATTACCTACATATCAGATACTAGCTAATCGTATTGTAGCGGAATCTCAACAATATGTCATACTGGACGATGTCCTTTATCACTTCTACTCTGTTAGGGCTAGAGATGTCCCTGTTCATGCAAATCTAATTCGGCAACTAGTGGTGCCCACTGAATTGCGGGAAGACATTCTCAAATGTTGTCATGACGGCCCAGGTGGTGCTCATTTTGGTTTTGATAAATGTTTCTATCCTTGCAAATTATTTTTGGCCACTCATGTATGTGGACATTCAAAATTATGTAAAATCGTGTAACAAATGTCAAAAAGCGACCCGAAATTAAAGCAATCATAGGGCTCCTTTAACACCGCTACCAATTTCTGGGGCTTGGGCACGTGTTCATATGGATGTTCTTGCTCCATTAGCGGAAACGCCCAAAGGATATAAATATATCCTGTTAGTGGTTGATTCCTTCACAGGATGGTGTGAAGGCTTTCCAATGATAAATCAACAAGCTGATACAGTGGCAAGGTTATTGTGTTCAGAAATATTCTGTAGGTTTGGTAGTCCACTTCTAATTGTTAGTGACCAAGGTACCAATTTCATGAGCCAACTCGTTCAGTCTCTTTGTGAAATGTTTAAGGTAAAATGGCATCGCACATCTTCATTTCATCCTGCCACAAATGGCCGTGTAGAAGTAATGAACTCCATTATTGGCAAGTCACTGCGAGCCTATTGCTTGAATGATCAAGGGAATTGGGCTAAGGCACTACCAGGAGTTTTGATGGGGTTACGCATGACACCTAACATCACTACACAAAAATCACCATATGAACTTGTTTTTGGTCGAGTTATGGGACACCCAATGGATCATATTTTAATACCAATAGAATGTGTATGTAAGACAGCCAAAGAAAGCGTTTTAGATATACAAAATTCTTTGAAAATATCACATGACTCTGTACGTGCCAATGCTACAGATAAACAAATTAAACAGACACAATACTATAATAAAACTTCGAAAGTACCAAATTTTCATGTAGGAGATTTAGTATTACTACAAAATGTTATTGTGAAACCAGGTACGTCAAAGAAATTGACCCACAAATACACAGGTCCATATCGAATTATACAGCTTAGTGGCAATTACACATACCAGCTATTGGATATTGCTCGAGAGTCCACACTCAAAACTTTCATCAATGCAAATATACTCAACCCTTATACAGAAAGAAGGTTAAGATCATTTAAATCAACTGATGTTCCAATCTCAAACACTGATGCAGAACACAAAGTACAGTGTAATTGAGAAAATAATAGGTGCAAAACGCACAAAGGACAATCAGATGTACAAGAATAATGGCAAGGAAGTGACACAATGTCATGGGAACCAGAAGCGATAGTTCCCCATACTTTTATCAAACGATACCTCGGCTTTCACACAAAAACAGGCAAATATCGCCGACGTCGTACAACTGCGTACAAATATTTTTTTAAACCCGTTCATAATCACATGAACTCTCTGTTTAGAATAACCAATGAACAATGTTATATTCATATTGAGGCCGTGCTATGCATACATGCTCGAGCATCAGTCTGCAACCTTACAAAATTTAATATTCTAATAGTAGGGAACAAGTTTTTAAAAAACCCACATAATGTTGTAGGAATTGATCACTCCTTAATATTATTTTGTTTATAAATTTATTCTATAGACGGTATGCCGACGACATTTTTTTTCCTTTTCATTTTAGGTTCTGCAATACTGATGCTGTGCATGCTCACTGCAACTTTGGGCCAAGACATAGAACATAGGTTAAACTATAGAGTTATTTTTAAGAAAGTCCCTGACCTGTTTTCTACAACAGAATACTGGAGACATCCATTCGTCATAGATTTGAAAATGCCTGAATTTTTTCATTCACAAAACATAACATGCACATGTCCTGAGATAAGATCGCTTATGAAACAATTAAGAAAAATCCATAACGATACTTAACTATAATACAAACACCGATATATTTAGTACGGTGCCTGACTTTCATGGTTCCAAAATATCTAGATCCAAACGAAGTCTGTTACCATTTGTAGGCAAAATAGCATCAGGTCTATTTAGTTTATCAACAGCTGCAGATTTAAAAAAAAGTAGCATCAAATGTAAACGCAATTCACAAACAGAACATAGAGCTCAACAAACATTTCACTCATGAACTTGATACTTTTACCTCTTTTGTGGGAACTTCAAATAACCGTTTTGTAAATACAATGTTGGATGTAAAAGAAAATCATAACATGATAAAAGACATGCAATTTTCCTTCGATTCATTTGATGAGACTATCTCTGAGAAACAAGCTTGGTTGTTCTCAAAAGTTGTTGAACAAACCTGCAATTATCATTTCATTCAGTCTAACTTCGAAAGGTTATATACAGGATTTATAACTTTACTACAGGGTAAAGTTTCACCATTAGTCATTTCTAAACCAGACATATTCAATACCATTCAGTTAATAAAATATTCCATTGTCAAACATAGACCAAACTGTTACACACAAATGTTGAGTATTATTAAAATTATGCGGAATTTGTACTTCATAAAAGTAACAAGGCTTTGTTAATCACGGTTTGGTTTCCAATATCATCTGTCCCCAACCTCTTGAATTATATAAAATTATCAGTTATCCAGTACCACTAAACACATCCACCAATCATGGAACAAATATAGCAAATCTACCAGAATATATTGCTTTGGCAAATGACAAATTCATATCTTTGTCTGCAAATACGCTTCAAGAATGTAACAAAGACAAACACTATTTTCACTGTCATACAAATTTAGCCTTACACTCAGATAATCAAAATGATATTCTCTCTTTTGTGCAAACAAAACTACTATCAAACAAAATTGCAACTTTAAATTTGCAGCTAACATTGTAACTCCTGCATTTCGTGAACTAAATCTAACACATTTTTTGCGAAAAATAGTCAAAATATTAGTTTACAGTGCAACAATGAGATTTCACATCTACAGCCGTGAAACTTTTGTTTGATTGGGATACCTTGTGACTGCACAATTAAAACTCCAAAATTTATTCTGCCCCAAAGATACTCTGGCTGTCATCATCATTAGGAATTCACAACACTACATCCTGTCAACTTAATTGTTCTGCAACATTTCTTTGGAGACGATGCCACTAGTGAGATATTACCAAGTTCTTTATAATATCACACTCAAACCATTCAATATGTATAATCACAAATTTCAATCCGTCATCGCAACTGATGATCAATCACATCTAAATCTAAGCAAGATGATTGCAAAGACAAAGGAAGACGAAATTATATATCAGTCATTAACAGAGCCATTACTTGACTCTTCATTGTTTACCGATTATGTATCAACAGAGATGATCACATCACTCATTGTATCTGCTTTCTCACATATGGCAATATGCATACTGTTGAGTATAGGACCCTTTCATTTGCCTTGCTGACAAATCAAACATTTCCGCAAATAAACGCTGCAGTCCTCCCATCATTTCACTACACACAGATGCCACCTAGAAGTTCTTCCACAATCTCTTCATTTAAACACCTGCACTCCCACTTCGCTGAATACAATGAATACTTGGTTTTCTTTTTTATAATGCTCACTTGTATTATTGTGCTGTTTAAAAAGTTCAGTCCTTTCCAAAGACCTAATCTTATCCTGGAAGTATCAAATGGAGAACAATTTGCATGCTGTCGCATTCAAAAACTTCCAATCTGCTATTAAAACTGTCGTTTTATCGGCAACAATTCCCAACCTAAGGCAACAATTCAACTGGATCTGATCCTCAGTATTAATATAAATTTGGGTAACTTCAAAATCAGCATAGACCATGAAACTGAATGCCGAACTCCCAAATCCCAAGTAAAAGTAAACCACCTGACAGCGTATACATTCCATGAAATACTGTCATCAAAGTATCCCTTTGTAACTCAATTATGGATTAAGCACAATAATTTCTGTATTCCCATTGACATCACTCATAATCAAATTCCGTCCTCACCTGCCAAGCAGGAGGTCTTGGATCCACTGTTATATCCAAAATTCGGCTAAATGACATGTATCTGGTTGTTTCATTCTTTCTGGACATGTATGTGTAATATTTTAATATATCAATAAACCATTTCATAAAAAGGGTACTGGAAATTCGATATTATGAAATAGTGGCATGGATCCATCAGCTGATACTGTGATCATAAGCGCCAGTCTACAATGTCGTCGACCATGGCATAATACCAGCCAAAGACAACCTCTACGAAGACAGTGTACAACATCATAACAAGAACTGTTCCAATGACTTTAATTTTTCGGTGTGTGTATACATGTGTGTATCTGTTAAACTTATGGATAGTGTATTTATATTTCTTTAAGACATTTGTGTATGTTAGAATTTTTTTTCAGTATATATTATGCTTGGATTCTAAAGTGCATACATTTTTTGTACATTTCTTATAATAGTTGTCACAGACTCTGTGCTGTGGTAGTCATCATTCGAAGCGTGGACGCTTTGTCTGGCAGCTCGAGGGATATGCACTAAGGAGCACCGGTTAGCAGACATGTTGATCACAACATCTACAGAAAATAGTCACTGGTCATTTGACACGTATGTGTTAAGTCTAGGCAATTAGTCGTACGTCAATCATCAAATACACATCCGTATGTAGCTGTCCATATCCCAATAAGATCCGTTATTAGCATAGCTGGAAGCTAGTTTCTGACACATGACCAGACGATATGAATGACATATTATCTAACATTTTAGTATATAAATACAATGATAAATTCTATTAAGCACATTCGAATTATACGAACTTCAGTGAAACAACTATAATAGTTTGTGTATGCTTTACTCCTTAACAGGTATGTGTTGACATTTAATTTTGATGGTTAAGAAATTGTATTGTATATGTTAAGTTCTATGTACTTATGATAATATCTAAAATGCTTCAATATTTTTGCTATAAGTGCCTTGTATAGTTCAATGATGGTTGCTTTATGCACCAATGATATTATTTAAATTATTTAATATGTGCTGGTAGTGTTATTAATGTGTATTTCATATTGTGATAAATGTATGATACAGACACTAATATTATTTATAGTTTAAAGATTATGTGCCTGTTTAAAGAAGGCATTCTATGTTAATTTCTATGATGTTGTGAAGGATCAAAGTTATAGCTCAATGTTTCATAATTCATATTTAACTAGGCCTGCACGTACAATGATTTTTATTTATTCATGTTTATGAATAGCTATGTATTGTATTATATGTATATTGGCATTCGAATTATACGAACTTCAGTGAAACAACTATAATAGTTTGTGTGTGCTTTACTCCTTAACAGCTGGTACCCCTCTCACTCCCGGAGTAAATTCCCCACCCAAGCAACTAGATATTAAAGCATCGTTTTAAACCCAAATACAGCTTTAGAACACTTTATATAGCATGTGAGTAGTCATGAATTCTTAACTGGATCCTACTCATCTAAAGCTATCAGTTTATGTATATGTTGCATGTAAAACCATAGTATATAAGTCATGGTTGACACCAAATTTATTTGTTTTGGCAGATGATTGGTTTTGTGTCTATGGTTTGCAGTGTAGCTACGCTCGCCATAGTCTGGTCTGTGGCATTCGGAGTTTGTGAATTTATGTCAACTATCTTCTGTCAACAGTTTAAAAATAAAAGCAAATTTAAACATCACCGCTATTGAAGAGGCTCCGGTGTTAAGTTTGGTTGCTTTCAGTGGAGAATCAGGTATTATCTTGCTAAGGCTGCTACATTATAGTTATGTCCATTGGATAAACATTTAACAATTAAGAAATCCAGGTCGCTCCCTGCAGTCGCTCCCTTTGGGTTTCTTAATTGTTATTTTGTTTGCTTAATGGAAACATACTGGCTTAGTGTTAAACGTCATTTGAATGACAGTTTATGTATCTCTGTGCGGAGTTACGATGAAAGCTGCGATGACTGACGTTTGAAAGCTCATCGCTTGCTAAGACAGTTTCTAAGGGTAGCTCGCGCGGGCTTTGTAGTTTGAATTGAAAAAGCGCGGGGTCTGTGCAATGTCATTCATGCATGCGCAGTGATAACGAACTTCTTAATTGAATTATTTTGGAGGCTGTTTTATACACAAATAATGTGTCTGCATGCTGTTTCGGGGATTGACCTTATGTAACTTTGAGTTAGGTATCAAGCAGTAAGATACATGGGCATTACAATTGAAACATTCAACAGTATTTCTGTATTGTTGGATCACAATGTCTGACATTTCAGTAATTTCGTACCATCATCAGGGTTAGAATGTTATTGTTATCAAAAGATGTTTCACCATTTTTTTAAAAATACATTTAAATGTCTTGCTTTGTTCTAGAACATTAAATCTTTCTAATACTATTGTAAATACCAAGCGTTTTGTCTGGTTTAAGGGGTCCTCCGTGGCCGATCGGTCTAAGTCACTATCTCAAGATAACTTCCATCTAATTAAGGTTGTTTGTTCGAATACGAAGGCAAAACCTTTCCTGTTATATGAAACAGCATTTATCTCGGGATTAAAGTTTTAACATCTGATTATTTTTAAGTTACATGTATGTGTGATAACGACTTCCGAAGACACTAGATATTAAACTACATGCATATTATTGTGAATTGAATTGCTTTTATAATATTTATGGAATGTTAAGCAACTTTGATTACGTTTTGTAACAGACACGTATAGTTAACGGAACTGCGGCTTTGTACAACTAGTGTGTTAAGTCCATAGAGGTTGTTAATGCATCTGCACAGGAATTAGTCGAAACCGTTAAACATTGGAATCTAATGAATTATTTATTAAATCCATTGCTAGCGCAGACGACATTCCTGCATTCTTGAGTCTTAAAGTAGGCTTGTAACATCATATGTTCATATCTTTACAGTTAATGCGAACTTAAGGTTCTTAATTACGTACTTATAAACATGGTGAAATTGTCTAGACGACGATATATTGGAGGCGTTATGGTGTTATTTGCTGGGCTAGTTTTATATTTAGCATAACGTAAGCCTTATACTTTAGATCTACTGTACGAGGGGTGTTCCGGAAGTCCCTAGACGTATTTAACTAAACTTTTCCAGTCAATGCGCATATTTTTGAAACTTGTAAGCTCCGACTCTATACATTTTTATGAGTCGTCGTTTTAACAATATAATTAAATAGGTCAAATCTGTTCACTGTTTTATATTCTCCTTCTTATGAAAACGATACACTCACTATATATAAGTGCATGAACATTAATAAACCTGATGTTTTGACGTCTGCTGGTAGACGTGTATGCTATGCTATGCTATGACTTTTTCTGCATGTCAAACACATTGAAAAAATATTTCGATTTAATTCATTATCATTTATACCACGACCTCTTTTAGAATCAAATCATATAATGTACATATCATATTTTATTGTTTAACCTCATTTGACAACCAATAGAATCGCTTCAGATTTCAAAATTGTGTCGCTCTTATTTGGTAAAACAGTCTACGAAATAATTTAATTATTAAGTTCGTTCTTAGTTATTAAGAATTCGTCATCACTGCGCATGCGTTCTCATCACACTGATAGCAGACAGCTTATTAGCAGACGACTATAACTATATAGGAAAATGACTACACCCATATCAACTTGGGATGGTATTTTAAGATGATATTTTAAAGATCTGGTCAAGATTGTTTTGTTCCATAATGAATATCAGATAGCATATCAGATTCGTCCCTTCATTTCCGTAAAGTCATTAATGGACGTATATTGGTAAACAAATTGTATAAAGCAAACTGAGGAGGGATGGTGGACCACATGGCAATGTAAATTATCATGTTTACATATCTCTCTATTATTGCTATGAATTTTAAATATCTTATTGGGTTTGTTTTATCTAAAATATATACAAACTTTAAAAACATTTATATTTTACTTAAACAATGCAAAAACATAGCATATAACAACAAATTTATGTTATATTTTATTTTTAACAAGCAAAGAGAAGTGAATCCATTTGTGTTACCGTATTACGTCTTATAAACGTAATTGTATTGACTTGTGAACATAGTATTATATATGACAATTTATTGTCAATATTTTAGAATATTGAATAATATTTGTATCTTTCATTATAGGATGGAAATGGACTACATATGAATAAAGAAGAAAACAGCACTGTAAACCAGAAGAACTCAATCAAAAGCATTTTGTTATGCTGGAATACATAGAGAAACAGTATTGCACATTGGAAACCATGATGATAGAGACACGTCATCAAAAAGTCACCGGACTGCACTTTGCAATCGGGAAAATGTATTACTTCCACTTTATGGTAACATGTCAATGTTAATATTAAGGACACTAACACTCTGCTTCCAAAACAGTTGGGTCTGCTTCACTTTTGTCTGTACAACTGATATATGTAAAGTGAAATATAAGCGCTATTTAAAGGTAAACATTGTTTGAATATTAGTGCATTACCATGTCTACTCCTATAAGTGTCCATTGTCTAGAACACAACAGAACAGTTTACTAAAAGACATACTTGTAATCAAATCATTTCGAACATGTATAATGAGTAAATAAAACATTAATTGCCTTTAATTTATATGACTTTTCATTATTTCTCTGCGACATGTTACATACCCTATTACGTCATATCAGTTTTATTTCTGTTTTACTAAAAAAAGATAAAGGGTTTGAACAAAAATAAAATAGTTAACTGTTCTGTTGTGTTCTAGACAATGGACACTTAAATGAGTAGACATGGTAATGCACTAAAAGTCATGGAACCTGACACTATACAGACGGTTTGAGATAACCATGTTATCTCCATGGACGCTAGTGTTGATGTATAGCCTCATTAAACTTCCGAAATGCACACTTTTTAATAATAACAAAAATAATTGTAATTAAATGTGTTTATACTATTGCTAATACCATTCCTGTAGACCCCTTAGTGACATTTTTTAAAAAAGCGAGAAAACAAATAACTTCGATCGAAATGTGTATTTCTTAAACGAGCGGACCGAGCTTTTAACCGTTGTTTACATTTTTGAAATTCCGTAGTAGTTTAAACAATATTTATTCGTTTTCAACATATTACATATACATATATTCAAATATACAGCGATACATAACAATAGAATTGAGAAGAAAGCTATTTCTAATAAGTCTCTCTTCTGAGTGTTCGGAAGTACACAAATGAATTCTGCAGTGGTAGTGTGCGGATTAAGATTGTTAGAATCGTTATTTTGTTTTCTTTTTTTAAAAAAAAATATATTGATGTCTTCAATAAAACTGCATCGAACGTAGTACGCATTATAGTATTTATACGCACTGGAAAACAATGAGTACGGAATACTAGTTTGGTCTAGTAACTCTTGTTCAGGATCTTCCCTTGCTTAAAGCGTGAAACTATCGCACGCGCTGTTACGTCACAAATCACTTTATCGCTGTCAATATTGAGAGGCTACCAACGATGGTTTGTTTAGTTCAGTTATTAAAAAAGTAATTTCATTTTTAATTCTATATGAACGATTTGTCGCTTACGTGTAATAAATTAGCTTATGGGTTCCAGTTCATTAATACACTGAGGGGAATAAAGGGGATGTTCTTAAAAACTATCTAACCGCAAACGGTTATTAAATTTTCAACCGCATCCCCTACAGTTCCACATACTATGTTTTTCTCTGATGTGAATTGATCATATTTTGCCGACCGACGCGTTTCCGAACAAGCTTCGTAACTCCCCGCTTTCTGCCGAAGGTGTTTATCGGAAACAGACGAACATTAGTTAGTAAACAAAACCCATGCTTTATATTTATTCGTTCGCAAAGTCTCTCGGTGATCAAATAAACACGTATTCTTTCATCTGGAAGAGTAAAACTGACTTAAATTTGAAAAAAACACGACCGTTTCGGAAGTTTAATGAGCCTTTTAGATAGGACGTGCTCTTAGCCTCGTTCTGGTGTAGATATGCATATTCATGAGACGATATTAAAATGGTCTATTACGTATACGTCACGTCACAGCGCGAGAAGGCATGTGGAAGAGACACCATGAAGTACCCGATACGAATAAATTGGAATGCAAAAAAAAATTATATTACATAAATAAAAACATGTCAAGGTGCCAAAATGGCAGGCAGGCAGGCAAACAGGCAGGCAGGCAAGGCATACAAGCAGGCAGACTGTTTAGTTGAAACAAATTTATAGGCAGTGGGCAGACGGGCTGGCAAACAGGCAGGCAGGCAAACAGGCAGGTAGGCAGACAGGGGACTGGCAGGCAGGAAACAGGCAGGCACGCAGGCAGGGCAGGCAGGCAGTGTGGGTGGGTGTTTGGTTGGTTGGTTGATTGGTTGGTTTGGTTGGTTGGTTGGTTGGTTGGTTGGTTGGTTGGTTGGTTGGTTGGTTGGTTGGTTGGTTGGTTGGTTGGTTGGTTGGTTGGTTGGTTGGTTGGTTGGTTGGTTGGTTGGTTGGTTGGTTGGTTGGTTGGTTGGTTGGTTGGTTGGTTTAAGTATATGCGGGAGGTCGGGAAGGCAGGCAGACTGTTTAGTTGAAACATATTAATAGGCAGGAAGGGAGGCCGGTAGGCAAGGCAGAAAAGCAGCAGACTGTTTAGCTGAAACATATTTATAGACAGGCAAGCAAGGCACATAGGCAGGCAGGCAAGCAAGGTACATAGGCAGACAGACAGGCACATAGGCAGGGAGGTAGGCAGGCAGGTAGGTAATATCAATTCAATCAATATCTTTCTCTGACAGTACAATGTGAGAAATCGCTATTAGTACCATACAAAGAATACGAAATTAAAAACCATTACGTGTTGTTGCATGTGTTCAATATATTTCCACTAGACACTACTTTAATAGATAGAAAAAGTACGGTTCAGCTTTAAAGAGAAACAATAATTAGAGAAACGCTTGCTTACACTATTCCGCGAATTGCAAGTTTTGTTAAAATAGCATTTCACAATATATCAACGTAAATTAAAGCCAGGCGTGAAAAGGTCAAAATGCGTTAAAAGCCATTTTCTCCGAAGTTTACGAGTTTGAAATAACATGCTTAAATCAATCCCATTGACGTTTTTGCAGATCTTTCTTCTAAAATATTCATTTCTTATATACGTCTGCGTCCTTGTGTGTTTTATGCCCTTTAATGCAGTCTCGAACAACATTATAACATTACTCAACAAGCTTTATGTAGCCCAGAGACGTCATCTGGAACGAAAAGTTGATTTGCCGAGACCATAAAACAAGTCGTATTTGAGGTATACAACATCCACGCATTCCGATACCAGTTGTTGAGAACAAATTCAATCGTATTTACTTCCTATTCAATTTATTTAAAACAACTAGTGGCACTGAAGAGCGATCTCTGAAAAGCCAGATAAAACCGCAACAATTAGTGTAAGAAAACCGTCTCTTAGTCAATAATTCTTCGTTAAAGTGTTTAGAATGATGAACTGTTTGCTAATCCGTGAATATTTCTTATTACTTACAAATTTGTATAGTGTGTGGGATTACCTACAATAAAATACTATGATAATATAGCTAACTGGAAATTGTCCAAATATATTTTAAACTGACTTCTTTAAACAACGAAAGCACGATGCGTGTCGTTCAACTCACGATCCGTTCAAGTTGATTTGCGGCGTGAATATGCAAATCGTCCTTTGCTATGGGCGTGGCCTGGCGTTTGGGAGCAAATATTCTCGCTTATAAAATATATGATAAACTTATAAAGAATACTACAAAGATACATGTATACATATAACAACTGCATATATGCATGTATACATATAATAACTGCATACACGCATGTATACATATAAAAACTACATATATGTATGTATACATATAATAACTGCATACATGCATGTATACATATAAAAACTACATATATGTATGTATACATATAATAACTGCATACATGCATGTATACATATAACTACATACATGCATGTATATATATATAAAAACTAAATACATGCATGTATACATATAAAAACGTCATACATGCATGTATACATATAACTACATACATGCATGTATATATATAAAAACTAAATACATGCATGTATACATATAAAAACGTCATACATGCATGTATACATATAATAACGTCATACATGCATGAATACATATAAACTAAATGCATGCATGTAAACATATAATAACTACATACATGCATTTATACATATAATAACTGCATACATGCATGTATACATATAAAAACTAAATACATGCATGTATACATATAATAACTACATACATGCATTTATACATATAATAACTGCATACATGCATGTATACATATAAAAACTAAATACATGCATGTATACATATAATAACGTCATACATGCATGTATACATATAATAACGTCATACATGTATGTATACATATAATAACAACATACATGTCTGTATTATATATAATAACTACATATATGCATGTATACATATAATAATTGCATACATGCATGTATACATATAAAAAACTAAGTACATGCATGTAAACATATAAAAAACTAAGTACATGCATGTAAAAGTATATGCATAAGAAAGTCATACATGTATGCATACATATAATAACTACATACATTCCTGTATTACATATAATAACTACATACATGCATATATATATATATATATATATATATATATATATATATATATATATATATATATATATATATATATATATATATAATAACTACATACATGCATGTATGCATATAAAAACTACATACATGCATGTATACATATAATACCTACATACATGCATGTATACATATACTAACTACATACATGCATGTAAACATATAATACCTACATACATGCATGTATACATATACTTACTACATACATGCATGTAAACATATAGTTACGTCATACACGTATGTATACATATGATACCTAAATACATGCATGTATATATAAAAAAAACTACATGTATACATATAATAACTGCATATATGCATGTATACATATAATAACTGCACACATGTATGTATACAAATAATAACTACAAACATGCATGTATACATATAATAACTAAATTCATGCTTGTATACATATAATAACTGCATACATGCGTGTTTACATATAATAACTGGATACATGCACGTATACATAAAATAACTGCACGTGTTATTGTCTGTTTCGGGTTTATATCAGTGTTATTTCCCGGTAACTATATTTGTAAACTACACACAAATCACATGGAATCTATTAGGGGTGTTAGAATATGTATTTATAAATACGTTTACATTGATCTGTGTATTCGTTATATACATTCGTCCTGTGTGCAAATATGTTAGGAAAAATGATGCCATTCGCGAAGATTGTAATTTACTGTCTACTATTGAGGAGTATTTAATGGTAAGGAGACAATTAGTGAAAACAACAATACTCTTTCCGTAGTTCGACGTAATTAGTGAATATATATCCTTCAAAAGAGTGTAATTGATGATGTCTGGGTGTCGTGTGCATTTTCATATCGAATTGCCTGACAAACACTTATTCTAATTATCGGACCGCGAGTGTTTTGTCATGCATCTACTTGCACGTTGAAACCGCGTGTGTTTTGTATTAAAAGCTTCCACTTGCATGTTGAGACCACGAGTGTTTTGTAATGTCTCTACTTGCACGTTGAGACCGCGAGTGTTTTGTAATGCCTCTACTTGCACGTTGAAACTGCGTGTGTTTTGTAAAGCTTCCACTTGCAGGTTGAGACCGAGAGTGTTTTGTCATGTCTCTACTTGCACCTTGAAACCGTGTGTGTTTTGTCATGCCTCTACTTGCAGGTTGAGACCAGGAGTGTTTTGTCATGACTCTACTTGCATGTGGAAACCGCATGTGTTTTGTAAAACTTCCACTTGCAGGTTGAGACCGCGAATGTTTTGTCATGAATCTACTTGCACGTTGAAACCGCGTGTGTTTTGTAAAGCTTCCAGTTGCATGTTGAGACCGCGAGTGTTCTGTCATGTCTCTACTTGCACGTTGAAACCGCATGTGTTTTATAAAGCTTCCACTTGCATGTTGAGACCTCGAGTGTTTTATCCTGCCTCTTCTTGCACGTTGAAACCGTGTGTGTTTTGTCATGCCTCTACTTGCAGGTTGAGACCACGAGTGTTCTGTCATGCCTCTACTTGCACGTTGAAACCGCGTGTGTTTTGTCATGTCTCTACTTGCAGGTTGAGACCACGAGTGTTCTGTCATGCCACTACTTGCACGTTGAAACCGCGTGTGTTTTGTAAAGCTTCCACTTGCAGGTTGAGACTGCGAGTGTTTTGTCATGTCTCTACTTGCACCTTGAAACCGTGTGTGTTTTGTCATGCCTCTACTTGCAGGTTGAGACCAGGAGTGTTTTGTCATGACTCTACTTGCATGTGGAAACCGCGTGTGTTTTGTAAAACTTCCACTTGCCGGTTGAGACCGCGAATGTTTTGTCATGAATCTACTTGCCATTGAAACCGCGTGTGTTTTGTAAAGCTTCCAGTTGCATGTTGAGACCGCGAGTGATCTGTCATGTCTCTACTTGCACGTTGAAACCGCATGTGTTTTATAAAGCTTCCACTTGCATGTTGAGACCTCGAGTGTTTTATCCTGCCTCTTCTTGCACGTTGAAACCGTGTGTGTTTTGTCATGCCTCTACTTGCAGGTTGAGACCACGAGTGTTCTGTCATGCCTCTACTTGCACGTTGAAACCGCGTGTGTTTTGTCATGTCTCTACTTGCAGGTTGAGACCACGAGTGTTCTGTCATGCCACTACTTGCACGTTGAAACCGCGTGTGTTTTGTAAAGCTTCCACTTGCATGTTGAGACTGCGAGTGTTTTGTCATGTCTCTACTTGCACGTTGAAACCGCGTGTGTTTTGGAAAGCTTCCACTTGCAGGTTGAGACCGCGAGTGTTTTATCATGTCTCTACTTGCACGTTGAAACCGTGTGTGTTTTGTCATGTCTCTACTTGCAGGTTGAGACCGGGAGTGTTCTGTCATGCCTCTACTTGCACATTGAAACCGCGTGTGTTTTGTAAAGCTTCCACTTGCAGGTTGAGACCACGAGTGTTTTGTCATGTCTCTACTTGCACGTTGAAACCGCGTGTAATTTGTAAAGTTTCCACTTGCATGTTGAGACCGCGAGTGTTTTGTCATGCCTCTACTTGCACGTTGAAACCCCGTGTGTTTTGTAAAGCTTCCACTTGCAGGTTGAGACCACGAGTGTTTTGTCATGTCTCTACTTGCACCTTGAAACCGCGTGTGTTTTATAAAGCTTCCACTTGCAGGTTGAGACCACGAGTGTTTTGTCCTGCCTCTACTTGCACGTTGAAACCGCGTGTGTTTTGTAAAGTTTCCATTTGCAGGTTGATACCGCGAGTGTTCTGTCATGCCTCTACTTGCACGTTGAAACCGCGTGTGTTTTGTAAAGTTTCCACTTGCAGGTTGAGACCACGAGTGTTTTGTAATGCTTCCACTTGCACGTTGAAACCACGAGTGTTTTATCATGTCTCTACTTGCACGTTGAGACCTTGACTGTTTTGTCATGCTTCTACTTGCACGTTGAAACCATGTGTGTTTTGTAATGCTTCCACTTGCAGGTTGAGACAACGAGTGTTTTGTCATGTCTCTACTTGCACGTTGAGACCTCGAGTGTTTGGTAATGCTTCTATTTGCTCGTTGAAACCGCGTGTGTTTTGTAATGCTTCTACTTGCAGGTTGAGACCACGTGTGTTTTGTCATGCTTCTACTTGCTTGTTGAAACCGCGTGTGTTTTGTAATGCTTCTACTTGCAGGTTGAGACCGCGTGTATTTTGTCATGCTTCTACTTGCTCGTTGAAACCGCGTGTGTTTTGTAATGCTTCTACTTGCAGGTTGAGACCGCGTGTGTTTTGTAATGCTTCTTACTTGCAGGTTGAGACCGCGTGTGTTTTGTCATGCCTCTACTTGCACGTTGAGACCGCGTGTGTTTTATCATGCTTCTACTTGCTCGTTGAAACTGTGTGTGTTTTGTAATGCTTCTACTTGCAGGTTGAGACCGCCTGTGTTTTGTAATGCTTCTACTTGCTCGTTGAAACTGCGTGTGTTTTGTAATGCTTCTACTTGCAGGTTGAGACCGCGTGTGTTTTGTAATGCTTCCACTTGCAGGTTGAGACCGCGAGTGTTTTGTCATGCTTCTACTTGCACATTGAAACCATGTGTGTTTTGTTATGCTTCTACTTGCACGTTGAGACCCCGTGTGTTTTGTAATGCTTCTACTTGCACTTTGAGACCAAGTGTTTTTTAATGCTTCTACTTGCACTTTGAGACCATGTGTTTTTTGTTATGCTTCTACATGCAGGTTGAGACCTCGAGTGTTTTGTAATGTTTCTACTTGCACTTTGAGACCGCGTGTGTTTTGTAATGCTTCTACTTGCACTTTGAGACCCCGTGTGTTTTGTAATGCTTCTACTTGCACGTTGAGACCCCGTGTGTTTTGTAATGCTTCTAATTGCACTTTGAGACCGCGTGTGTTTTGTAATGCTTCTACTTGCACTTTGAGATCCCATGTGTTTTGTAATGCTTCTACTTGCACTTTGAGACTGCGTGTGTTTTGTAATGCTTCTACTTGCAGGTTGAGACCTTGAGTGTTTTGTAATGCTTCTACTTGCACTTTGAGACCGCGTGTATTTTGTAATGCTTCTACTTGCAGGTTGAGACCTCGAGTGTTTTGAAATGCTTCTACTTGCACTTTGAGATCCCGTGTGTTTTGTAATGCTTCAACTTGCACTTTGAGACCGAGTGTGTTTTGTAATGCTTCTACTTGCCCTTTAAGACCGCATGTATTTTGTCATGTTTCTACTTGCACTTTAAGACCGCGTGTGTTTTGTAATGCTTCTACTTGCACGTTGAGACCCTGTGTGTTTTGTAATGCTTCTACTTGCACGTTAAGACCGCAAATGTTCTGTTATGCTTCTACTTGCACTTTGAGACCCCATGTGTTTTGTAATGCTTCTACTTGCACGTTGAGACCCCGTGTGTTTTGTAATGCTTCTACTTGCACGTTGAGACCACAAATGTTCTGTAATGCTTCTACTTGCACTTTGAGATCCCGTGTGTTTTGTAATGCCTCTACTTGCACGTTGAGACCGCAAATGTTTTGTTATGCTTCACATGCACTTTGAGACCGCGTGTTTTGTAATGCTTCTACTTGCACGTTGAGACCCCGTGTGTTTTGTAATGCCTCTACTTGCACGTTGAGACCGCAAATGTTCTGTAATGCTTCTACTTGCACTTTGAGACCGCGTATTTTGTAATGCTTCATCACTAAATGTCTCAGATTTCAATGTATTACATTCGTTACAAGGCGGTAAGAAGATTCGTACGCTAGATAAATAAGACATGTGTACAACCAATTGAATGCTTAAAATGTTCGTGTTTCTTTCTACAGTTGATAAAATGTGAACCTTTAGGTTGGCATTAGGTGTAAATGTATGGACATTTAACAGTTTGAAGGTTCGTTATGATACATACTAATAATTGGATAGAATTACCAACAATCACTCTACTAGAAACAAACCAGCAAAGAAAATGTTTTCTTTTTGTTAGTTCCCCTTACATTGTAATTATAAGCCCCTGACGTTGATCCATATGACGATCCCAAATTTAATATCAGGGATCCATCTTCAACAACCATTTTAAGGGACTTCCTTGCAATGTTACATATAAAATATCTAAGGTCTGTGCTTTGAACTTTAAAGAAAATTTTATTTTTTTAAGTTACCGTTAAAATATCCCGTGGCGGGAGCATTTGTGGTCGAATCATGCTGGTTCAACAACCGATCAGAAATATTTTGATAATATAACTGCTGTGCAAGTTTGATTAAGATTCAATGAAAAATGTGGGCCTACATGACTACATGAAAATTTTAACATTTTCCAGATATGAATCTATATAAAACAGTGAACTGTGACGGCACCAGATTTGACCTCAGGGACACGACTTCAAAAACCCTTTTAGGGGGTTTCCATGCAGTGCTACATGCAAAACATCTAGAGTCATCCATGGGCTTTGTGGCGTGGTCATTGGTGGTCAATTAACTCTCATTAAAAAATTCAGTCGAGATTTTGTATTTATAAAACTGCTGTTCAAGTTTGGTCAAGACTTATTAAAAATTGGGGGAAAAGTTTACAGAAACAGGCGACGGACAATGGCATTAGCTTATGCTTATTAAGAGGAAATATTGTTTTGTTTTAGAGATATAATATTATATTTTGATTTATGATATAGTAAGTACAAATATATGTCAATCATAATTTCTCCACGTGTAATTGGCCACTTATTTGTATTTCCAGCCTTTTATCAGTTTATGCAAATATATCATTCGTTTTCATAAACAGCGGCTACCAAATTTCTACAATAGATTCAGTAAAAAATAATTGCCGTACTTGGTTGTCATATGAATGTGTTTACGTTAGCACATTCTGGTAAAATATCAATAGCAGCATCTGCCAGGTATTAAATCTTTGCCTCTTCTAACCCAACCTACAAATGATGACGGCACAACATCGGCCATACAAGATTGATATGGTCCTCTGTGGCCGAGTTGTCTAAGGCGCTGCCGTCTAATGATCACCTACATCTAACCATGATATGGTCCTCTGTGGCCGGGTTGTCCAAGGCGCTGCCGTCTAATTATCACCTACATCTAACCATGATATGGTCCTCTGTGGCCGAGTTGTCCAAGACACTGCCGTCTAATTATCACCTACATCTAACCATGATATGGTCCTCTGTGGCCGGGTTGTCCAAGGCGCTGCCGTCTAATTATCACCTACATCTTACCATGATATGGTCCTCTGTGGCCGGGTTGTCCAAGGCGCTGCCGTCTAATTATCACCTACATCTTACCATGATATGGTCCTCTGTGGCCGGGTTGTCCAAGGCGCTGCCGTCTAATTATCACCTACATCGTACCATGATATGGTCCTCTGTGGCCGGGTTGTCCAAGGCGCTGCCGTCTAATTATCACCTACATCTAACCATGATATGGTCCTCTGTGGCCGAGTTGTCCAAGGCGCTGCCGTCTAATTATCACCTACATCTTACCATGATATGGTCCTCTGTGGCCGAGTTGTCCAAGGCGCTGCCGTCTAATTATCACCTACATCTAACCATGATATGGTTCTCTGTGGCCAGGTTGTCTAAGGCGCTGCCGTCTAATTATCACCTACATCTTACCAAGATATGGTCCTCTGTGGCCGGGTTGTCCAAGGCGCTGCCGTCTAATTATCACCTACATCTTACCATGATATGGTCCTCTGTGGCCGAGTTGTCCAAAACGCTGCCGTCTAATTATCACCTACATCTAACCATGATATGGTTCTCTGTGGCCGAGTTGTCTAAGGCGCTGCCATCTAATTACCACCTACATCTTACCATGATATGGTCCTCTGTGGCCGAGTTGTCCAAGACGCTGCCGTCTAATTATCACCTACATCTAACCATGATATGGTCCTCTGTGGCCGAGTTGTCTAAGGCGCTGCCGTCTAATTATCACCTACATCTAACCATGATATGGTCCTCTGTGGCCGGGTTGTCCAAGGCGCTGCCGTCTAATTATCACCTACATCTTACCATGATATGGTCCTCTGTGGCTGAGTTGTCCAAGACGCTGCCGTCTAATGATCACCTACATCTAACCATGATATGGTCCTCTGTGGCCGAGTTGTCCAAAACGCTGCCGTCTAATTATCACCTACATCTAACCATGATATGGTCCTCTGTGGCCGGGTTGTCCAAGGCGCTGCCGTCTAATTATCACCTACATCTAACCATGATATGGTCCTCTGTGGCCGAGTTGTCTAAGGCGCTGCCGTCTAATTATCACCTACATCTTACCATGATATGGTCCTCTGCGGCCGAGTTGTCCAAGATGCCAAGATGCTGCCGTCTAATTATCACCTACATCTAACCATGATATGGTCCTCTGTGGCCGAGTTGTCTAAGGCGCTGCCGTCTAATTATCACCTACATCTTACCATGATATGGTCCTCTGTGGCCGAGTTGTCTAAGGCGCTGCCGTCTAATTATCACCTACATCTTACCATGATATGGTCCTCTGTGGCCGAATTTTCCAAAACACTGCCGTCTAATTATCACCTACATCTAACCATGATATGGTCCTCTGTGGCCGAGTTGTCTAAGGCGCTGCCGTCTAATTATCACCTACATCTTACCATGATATGGTCCTCTGCGGCCGAGTTGTCCAAGATGCTGCCGTCTAATTATCACCTACATCTAACCATGATATGGTCCTCTGTGGCCGAGTTGTCTAAGGCGCTGCCGTCTAATTATCACCTACATCTTACCATGGTATGGTCCTCTGTGGCCGAGTTGTCTAAGGCGCTGCCGTCTAATTATCACCTACATCTTACCATGATATGGTCCTCTGTGGCCGAGTTGTCCAAAACGCTGCCGTCTAATGATCACCTACATCTAACCATGATATGGTCCTCTGTGGCCGAGTTGTCTAAGGCGCTGCCGTCTAATTACCACCTACATCTTACCATGATATGGTCCTCTGTGGCCGAGTTGTCCAAGATGCTGCCGTCTAATTATCACCTATATCTAACCATGATATGGTCCTCTGTGGCCGAGTTGTCTAAGGCGCTGCCGTCTAATTACCACCTACATCTTACCATGATATGGTCCTCTGTGGCCGAGCTGTCTAAGGCGCTGCCGTCTAATTACCACCTACATCTTACCATGATATGGTCCTCTGTGGCCGGGTTGTCCAAGGCGCTGCCGTCTAATTATCACCTATATCTAACCATGATATGGTCCTCTGTGGCCGAGTTGTCTAAGGCGCTGCCGTCTAATTACCACCTACATCTTACCATGATATGGTCCTCTGTGGCCGAGCTGTCTAAGGCGCTGCCGTCTAATTATCACCTACATCTTACCATGATATGGTCCTCTGTGGCCGGGTTGTCCAAGGCGCTGCCGTCTAATTACCAATCAATCTTACCATGATATGGTCCTCTGTGGCCGGGTTGTCCAAGGCGCTGCCGTCTAATTATCACCTACATCTTACCATGATATGGTCCTCTGTGGCCGGGTTGTCCAAGGCGCTGACGTCTAATTACCACCTACATCTAACCATGATATGGTCCTCTGTGGCCGAGTTGTCTAAGGCGCTGCCGTCTAATTACCACCTACATGATACTTCAGGACGATATATACCATTTCGAGTCGTTGGGTTAGATATTTTTGGCAGTGGATTACAATGCAAGAGTTTCAAATAAAAATGACTTTATCACTTTAGACAGAAATATAGATAATATAGATTATTATGAATATGTGCCTGACAACCCTTTACAACGTATATCCGAAGATACGATAACTAACGCTCAAGGAAATAAACTGTTAGATTTGTGTAAATCTACATCATTAAGATTGGCGAATGGGCGACTAGGTAAAGATCATGGAGTTGGAGGCATAACGTATGTAAATAGGCTTGGGTCCAGTGTTATTGATTTTCTTTTGTTGAAAGAATGCGATTTTTCCGTTAGTGAGTGATTTGCACATCAGCAATTTTAATCAGTTCAGTGATCACGCGCCGCTGACATTTACAATCAGTAGTAATTTACAACGTGAACATAATCGTTATTACCCAAATGTACGTGAAACCTTAAAATGGGACAATGAAAAGAAACTTTTATTCCGTAACAAGATAATTGGTAAATTGCTGCATTTCAATAGTCTCTTACGTAATGTAGACTCGAATAACAATGATAGTATAAATAATCTTATTGTACAATTTTTAAATTCTTTACGCGAAATAGCCGATCCTCTTTTTAAAAAAACACAAGATGTCGAGACAAATCTATTCTATTCGTAATAATGATACAAAAAGATGGTTCGATCATGAGTGTATAGATGCAAAGAATAAATATAAAGAATCGTTGCATAATTTTAATATATTGAAATCGTATGAGAATAGGGAATTACTTGCGAATCGGAAATTAACATATAAAAAGTTGCTTAAAAAAAACAAAAAAACGCTCTTATAAATTCAAACAAATGAGAGAAATAGAAAAATTGCTTCATGCGAAGCCTCGCGAATTTTGGAAGAGTTTTGTTAAACGAAAACATATTACTCCTGATATTACTCTTAATGAATTTAATGCTTATTTTAACGAATTATTTAAGGAGATAAATTTTAAAATTTCGGAGGATGCTGAATACTTCAATAGCAATAATGATTTTAATCAAAATGATACCGTATTCGAAGAATTGGATACCTGTATAACAGTTAACGAGGTCGAATCTGCAATTAGCTCACTTAGCACGAACAAAGTGTCTAGTGACAGTTTATTAAACGATTTTTTCATTTCGACCTGCGATATATTGTCATATAACCGATATTTTTAATCTCATTTTCAATACAGGGTGTTTTCCTGACGAATGGACAAAGGGGGTCATTATTCCGTTACACAAAAAAGGGGGAAAAGACGTAGTTAGCAATAATACGGGCATAACTTTAGTAAGTTGTTTGGGAAAAATTTTCACCAGCGTCTTGAACACACGTATTAACAAATGGTGTGAGGCAAATAGTATTATATCTGACGCACAGTTTGGCTTCAGAAAGGGTAGATCTACAACGGTTACTATTTTTATACTTCATAATATTACCGACAAAGTTTTAAAATGAGAAAAAAAATCCATTTCCGTGCTTTTATCGATTTAAAAAAAAGCGTTTGATTCGGTTTATAGAAATGCACTGTGGCTCAAACTTTTTAAATTGGGTATAAACGGCAAAATGCTCAGAATTGTACGCTCATTGTATAATACTGTTAAATCGTGTGTAAAACTTTGTGGGTCTTATTCAGATTTGTTTGATATATCAGTCGGTTTAAAGCAACGGGGGATAATGTCGCCAGTTATGTTCGCTCTTCTTATCGAAGATTTAGAGCTTTATTTACAAAAGAGAACTAAATGTGGCCTTATCTTTGATGATATTTCCCTTATATAACTGCTTTTTGCTGATGACATGATTTTGTTAGGTACCACTCATGAAGACCTTCAAGAAAGCTTAAATAGGTTATATGAATATTGTGAAACTTGGGGGCTCGAAGTTAACACAGAAAAAACTAAAGTTGTTGTTTTTCGGAAGAGGGGTAAAGTAACAGTTTCGAAACAATGGACATATAATAATGTAAAAATAGATGTTGTTGATGATTTTAATTATCTAGGCGTTGTTTTAAATTACGCAGGTACATTCGCTTTAAATCCGAAGTCTCTTAGTGGCAAAGCACTAAAAGCGATGAATCTTTTAACAGTTAATATAAGAAAGCTTGAAGTGAATCCCAAGACAACGCTACAGTTATTTGATGCATTTGTTAATTCGATTCTTAATTATGTGTGCGAAGTATGGGGATTTACGAAATCAAAAGAATGAGAGCGCATTCACTTAAAATTTTGCAAAGCTATACTGGGCGTAAAAGAAACTACTAGCAATTCTGGTATTTATAGCGAACTAGGGCGTTATCCGATGTTTATTTCTCGATATCTTAAAATTGTTAAGTACTGGTTAAGATTATCAACAACTTATAATATTATTTTAAGCAGTGTTTATAAGAACTCGTTCGCTGATTGTGAAAAAGGATTAATCAACTGATGTCTCAAAGGTTAAGTCCATCCTAAATAATTATGGGTTTATGTATGTATGGGATAATACAACAAATATAAATAATAAATATTTTCTTTCGATTTTTTCGTAAAAGAATGATAGATAGTTTTATTCAAACTTGGACGGTGGATGTCGAGTCGAATAGAGTATTGAACCTGTTGTATAGAAATATAAAACTAACACATCGTTATGAAATATATTTAGATTTGTTATGTACTAAACAATTACGCAGTGCTTTAACTAAATTAAGATTATCTTCACGTTCATTGAGAATTGAAACAGGGAGATATGGGATAGAAAGAATAGAAAGAAATGAAAGACTATGCCAGATTTGTAATAATAATGATATTGAAGATGAGTTTCACTTGTTTTAATATGTTCTAACTATAATGAAATTAGAAAGAAGTATATCAATAAGTTTTATTACACAAGACCAAATATGTTTAAGTTTATAACATTATTGCAATCTACAAATAAAAGAGAACTTCTAAATTTAAGTAAATTTATTTCCGAAGCTTTTGTAATAAGGCGATCAATTCAAAATATTATGTCTTAAAATGTGCTTTATTATGTTCATTCTCATGATTTTTGTTGATGACACAAATATTAATAATTTTTATTAAATTATCATAACATCTTTTGTTACAGAGATCAATTTAAAGTAAAAACATACCTGTCATGTAATGAAATATTTGTTAATTTATATACATATATATATAAATGTATATGATGACGAGAAACTGTATATAGTTTAAGTCAATAAAATGTCTTATGTCTTATGTCATGATAGGGTCCTCTGTGGCCGAGTTGTCTAAGGCGCTGCCGTCTAATTACCACCTATATCTAACCATGATATGGTCCTCTGTGGCCAAGTTGTCCAAGCGCTGCCGTCTAATTATCACCTATATCTAACCATGATATGGTCCTCTGTGGCCAAGTTGTCCAAGCGCTGCCGTCTAATTATCACCGACATCTAACCATGATATGGTCCTCTGTGGCTGAGTTGTCTAAGGCGCTGCCGTCTAATTATCACCTACATCTAACCATGATATGGTCCTCTGTGGCTGAGTTGTCTAAGGCGCTGCCGTCTAATTATCACCTACATCTAACCATGATATGGTCCTCTGTGGCCGGGTTGTCTAAGGCGCTGCCGTCTAATTACCACCTACATCTAACCATGATATGGTCCTCTGTGGCCGAGTTGTCCAAGGCGCTGCCGTCTAATTACCACCTACATATAACCATGATATGGTCCTCTGTGGCCGGGTTGTCTAAGGCGCTGCCGTCTAATTACCACCTATATCTAACCATGATATGGTCCTCTGTGGCTGAGTTGTCTAAGGCGCTGCCGTCTAATTATCACCGACATCTAACCATGATATGGTCCTCTGTGGCTGAGTTGTCTAAGGCGCTGCCGTCTAATTATCACCTACATCTAACCATGATATGGTCCTCTGTGGCCGGGTTGTCTAAGGCGCTGCCGTCTAATTACCACCTACATCTTACCATGATATGGTCCTCTGTGGCCAAGTTGTCCAAGCGCTGCCGTCTAATTATCACCTATATCTAACTATGATATGATCCTCTGTGGCCAAGTTGTCCAAGCGCTGCCGTCTAATTATCACCGACATCTAACCATGATATGGTCCTCTGTGGCCAAGTTGTCCAAGGCGCTGCCGTCTTATTATCACCTACATCTAACCATGATATGGTCCTCTGTGGCTGAGTTGTCTAAGGCGCTGCCGTCTAATTACCACCTATATCTAACCATGATATGGTCCTCTGTGGCCGAGTTGTCTAAGGCACTGCCGTCTAATTACCACCTATATCTAACCATGATATGGTCCTCTGTGGCCAAGTTGTCCAAGCGCTGCCGTCTAATTATCACCTATATCTAACTATGATATGGTCCTCTGTGGCCAAGTTGTCCAAGCGCTGCCGTCTAATTATCACCTATATCTAACTATGATATGGTCCTCTGTGGCCAAGTTGTCCAAGCGCTGCCGTCTAATTATCACCTATATCTAACTATGATATGGTCCTCTGTGGCCAAGTTGTCTAAGGTGCTGCCGTCTAATTATCACCTACATCTAACCATGATATGGTTCTCTGTGGCCGAGTTGTCTAAGGCGCTGCCGTCTAATTATCACCTACATCTAACCATGATATGGTCCTCTGTGGCCGAGTTGTCTATGGCGCTGCCGTCTAATTATCACCTACATCTAACCATGATATGGTCCTCTGTGGCCAAGTTGTCTAAGGCGCTGCCGTCTAATTATCACCTACATCTAACCATGATATGGTCCTCTGTGGCCGAGTTGTCCAAGGCGCTGCCGTCTAATTATCACCTACATCTAACCATGATATGGTCCTCTGTGGCCGAGTTGTCTAAGGCGCTGCCGTCTAATTATCACCTATATCTAACTATGATATGGTCCTGTGTGGCTGAGTTGTCTAAGGCGCTGCCGTCTAATTATCACCTACATCTAACCATGATATGGTCCTCTGTGGCCAAGTTGTCTAAGGCGCTGCCGTCTAATTATCACCTACATCTAACCATGATATGGTCCTCTGTGGCCAAGTTGTCTAAGGCGCTGCCGTCTAATTATCACCTACATCTAACCATGATATGGTCCTCTGTGGCCAAGTTGTCTAAGGCGCTGCCGTCTAATTATCACCTACATCTAACCATGATATGGTCCTCTGTGGCCGAGTTGTCCAAGGCGCTGCCGTCTAATTATCATCTACATCTAACCATGATATGGTTCTCTGTGGCCAAGTTGTCTAAGGCGCTGCCATCTAATTATCACCTACATCTAACCATGATATGGTTCTCTGTGGCTGAGTTGTCTAAGGCGCTGCCATCTAATTATCACCTACATCTAACCATGATATGGTCCTCTGTGGCCAAGTTGTCTAAGGTGCTGCCGTCTAATTATCACCTACATCTTACCATGATATGGTCCTCTGTGGCCGAGTTGTCTAAGGCGCTGCCGTCTAATTATCACCTACATCTAACCATGATATGGTCCTCTGTGGCCGAGTTGTCTAAGGCGCTGCAGTCTAATTACCACCTACATCTTACCATGATATGGTCCACTGTGGCCGAGTTGTCTAAGGCTCTGCCGTCTAATTATCACCTACATCTTACCATGATATGGTCCTCTGTGGCCGAGTTGTCTAAGGCGCTGCAGTCTAATTACCACCTACATCTAACCATGATATGGTCCACTGTGGCCGAGTTGTCTAAGGCTCTGCCGTCTAATTATCACCTACATCTTACCATGATATGGTCCTCTGTGGCCAAGTTGTCTAAGGCGCTGCAGTCTAATTATCACCTACATCTTACCATGATATGGTCCTCTGTGGCCGAGTTGTCTAAGGCGCTGCAGTCTAATTACCACCTACATCTAACCATGATATGGTCCTCTGTGGCCAAGTTGTCCAAGGCGCTGCAGTCTAATTACCACCTACATCTTACCATGATATGGTCCTCTGTGGCCGAGTTGTCTAAGGCGCTGCAGTCTAATTACCACCTACATCTAACCATGATATGGTCCTCTGTGGCCGAGTTGTCTAAGGCGCTGCAGTCTAATTACCACCTACATCTAACCATGATATGGTCCTCTGTGGCCGAGTTGTCTAAGGCGCTGCAGTCTAATTACCACCTACATCTAACCATGATATGGTCCTCTGTGGCCGAGTTGTCCAAGGCGCTGCAGTCTAATTACCACCTACATCTTACCATGATATGGTCCTCTGTGGCCAAGTTGTCCAAGACACTGCCGTCTAATTACCACCTACATCTAACCATGATATGGTCCTCTGTGGCCGAGTTGTCTAAGGCGCTGCCGTCTAATTATCACCTACATCTAACCATGATATGGTCCTCTGTGGCCGAGTTGTCTAAGGCGCTGCCGTCTAATTATCACCTACATCTTACCATGATATGGTCCTCTGTGGCCGAGTTGTCTAAGGCGCTGCCGTCTAATTATCACCTACATCTTACCATGATATGGTCCTCTGTGGCCAAGTTGTCTAAGGCGCTGCAGTCTAATTATCACCTACATCTTACCATGATATGGTCCTCTGTGGCCAAGTTGTCTAAGGCGCTGCCGTCTAATTATCACCTACATCTTACCATGATATGGTCCTCTGTGGCCGAGTTGTCTAAGGTGCTGCCGTCTAATTACCACCTACATCTAACCATGATATGGTCCTCTGTGGCCGAGTTGTCTAAGGCGCTGCAGTCTAATTACCACCTACATCTAACCATGATATGGTCCACTGTGGCCGAGTTGTCTAAGGCGCTGCAGTCTAATTACCACCTACATCTTACCATGATATGGTCCTCTGTGGCCGGTTGTCTAAGGCGCTGCCGTCTAATTATCACCTACACCTAACCGCTGATATGGTCCTCTGTGGCCAAGTTGTCTAAGGCGCTGCCGTCTAATTATCACCTACATCTAACCATGATATGGTTCTCTGTGGCTGAGTTGTCTAAGGTGCTGCCGTCTAATTATCACCTACATCTTACCATGATATGGTCCTCTGTGGCCAAGTTGTCTAAGGTGCTGCCGTCTAATTATCACCTACATCTTACCATGATATGGTCCTCTGTGGCCAAGTTGTCTAAGGCGCTGCCGTCTAATTATCACCTACATCTTACCATGATATGGTCCTCTGTGGCCAAGTTGTCTAAGGCGCTGCCGTCTAATTATCACCTACATCTAACCATGATATGGTTCTCTGTGGCTGAGTTGTCTAAGGTGCTGCCGTCTAATTATCACCTACATCTTACCATGATATGGTCCTCTGTGGCCAAGTTGTCTAAGGTGCTGCCGTCTAATTATCACCTACATCTTACCATGATATGGTCCTCTGTGGCCAAGTTGTCTAAGGCGCTGCCGTCTAATTATCACCTACATCTTACCATGATATGGTCCTCTGTGGCCGAGTTGTCTAAGGTGCTGCCGTCTAATTATCACCTACATCTAACCATGATATGGTCCACTGTGGCCGGTTTGTCCAAGCGCTGCCGTCTAATTATTACCTACATCTAACCATGATATGGTCCTCTGTGGCCGAGTTGTCTAAGGCTCTGCCGTCTAATTATCACCTACATCTAACCATGATATGGTCCTCTGTGGCCAAGTTGTCTAAGGCGCTGCCGTCTAATTATCACCTACATCTTACCATGATATGGTCCTCTGTGGCCGAGTTGTCTAAGGCGCTGCCGTCTAATTATCACCTACATCTAACCATGATATGGTTCTCTGTGGCCGGTTTGTCCAAGCGCTGCCGTCTAATTATCACCTACATCTAACCATGATATGGTCCTCTGTGGCCGAGTTGTCTAAGGCGCTGCCGTCTAATTACCACCTACATATAACCATGATATGGTCCTCTGTGGCCGAGTTGTCTAAGGCGCTGCCGTCTAATTATCACCTACATCTTACCATGATATGGTCCTCTGTGGCCGGTTTGTCCAAGCGCTGCCGTCTAATTATTACCTACATCTAACCGCTGATAGGGTTCTCTGTGGTCGGATTGGGTCCTATGCTCTATCACTATGTATCTTTACCAAGTTCTCCCATAGCATATATGACGGTTTTCTGAACACTCCGTTAATTATTATTTGAATCGAGATTTGATTAGGAGCTAATAGAAACAGCAGTTTTGAAAACAGCAATAAAATGGTTTCATGCAAAATGTGCCATACATTTTATTGATTGTCAGAATAATAGTTTTACTAATTATATTACACCACGGTAGTACTATTATAACACTTTGTAGATTAGAAGGTGAATTCGATTTTCTCTTTCAATATTCAAGTAATTTAACACTTCAATATTGGAGTTAGAACGGTTATGGTTATGGTTAGCTTTAGTTGTAAGTAGAAAGCAAAACGACTTAAGACGAATAAAGAACTAACTTCTGCCATGTTAGTTTCTGCCAGGTTTAATCTAAAATTTGTAAATTACGAAATCAAATAAACAAACAAGACGATAAAAATTAGTTAATTTTTAATGTTGTATTTGACTTAATTTCACGTAGTTGACCTTTGACGGTTGACTCGATAAACGTGGCGGACGCTTGTACACACTGCATGACACGTGTTTGAATGTCAATATCATCCGGATGCATAAAATCCATGCGTTTTACCTTTTTCAAAACATTTAGCATGCATCTTCTGTACTCATATTCCACATCTCGTATGTCTAAGTAGATTAACGTTTTATTAAACACATTTGGAAGTCCACCCTTTTCACAATACTCTGTCATTAAATCGAGCACTTCATCGAAACATTTGGATATGTTCTTATTTTCTGTTGAACACCGAATGTCATGATGAATACAGAACATCTTCAATACATAAGACGAAAACGGTTGATATCCATGTCTGATATTCGCGTAAATGCATTTTATATATTTAAGATACATGTATATTTGTTTGTGTATTTTGTCTATTTTTACATGCATATATTCTTTTTCTGTCTCCGTAAATGTAACTCTGAAATCACTCCCCCTTTGAGCGACTAACAGAATTGTACCACGATCGATTACGGATGTAGCTAACGCCTCGTCAACACAATCTTCAACTTTGAAGCAATCTTTAATACCATCATACCGTATAGCAGGCGACAGGTCAACACTAATCGCATAACCGTCATATTCTAGTTCAAGCACTGTATTCGGATGACCTATTACCGCTTTTTTTAAAATGACCTTTGAGGAATCATTCACTGATGGCGACAGTGTAAGCCCATCCTCGAAGAACTCAATATCTGAGCGAGGATTGTAACTGCCGTTCCGCCACTCATTCTGTGATTTAGCCAACTCTTTTATGACCTTCAAAACGAACGTACCGAACAAATCACGTTCAACGTATGGTTTAGATTGCTGAAAACACGCCAGATAGTCGTCAACAATGTACCTTTCCCATTTCATTTTCATGTTTTCATCTTGGAGTTTAACCAGTACTAGGCCTTGTATACGACTAACATTTGACTCTATTGGCATGCCTGGTTCTGGGTCCATTGTGACGTTAATTGTCCCAGGAATAGATAGCTCCCCAATCACAAGAAGAAAATCGAATTCATTTGGTCCGTCAATCTTCGTTCCCTCAAAATAACTCCCGACTTTAAGTATCTCCGACACAGTAAAGCGTGGTTCAAGGTCACTAACTTTGTCTAATATAAGTTTTACGCTCTTGTATACGGCGTCGGCAATTGTCACTGATCTGTCGGATAAAACATCTTTTCGATGTGACGACACAGTGTGTTCAACAAGGCGTGAAAATGGATCGTTCCAATTTTGATCTCCCAAAGTTTTCGATTCAGCCATATTTATACTGAATCATCTATTGTTACGGATGTACCATTCACTGCAATAACAATACTGGAGGTCATAATAACAAATATAATTACCAGTAATAAAAGTTATAGAATTATTTTGAGACACCAAAGGAATTTAATTTGGATAGAAAATCCAAAATCAAAACTAAACTACTTTGCAAGTTAAACAACATGACCAGAATGTTCTTCGACTTCTTTCGTTTTTTCATTCGTCTTCTTATTTTCCTTAATATCCTTATTTTTTAATAGTTTTACACGTTAATACCACGGCTATATGAACATGCCGTATAAATACTCCCGCTTATCAAATCGTTTTACTATACGTATTGCGTGTTTCAATATCATAATAAACGTACCATATGTTTTTATAACTAAATCGTACTAAACAGCATTTCAAATGAGATCGAGTCCAACATAATCCATAAAATGTGTGCATGAGAGTTTGCCAGCTACTTATGAAAGGACGGTGGTTCTACTCAGATTCATTCTGAGTTCATAACAGCTCATTTCTAGCTACATTCATCTTAACAAGCGTACAAAACTAAATAAACAGTACCTTTATATATGGAAGACATGTAGGAGCAACCATGATGTATCCACTATAACACAAATTTATCTGTCAACAGATGTGATCTAACATCGTACATCCGTATGCAAAACACGTAACTGCCTGCGGATGAATAATTAATGTTGAAAAAAGACACATAATAAAAAAGATTATAATGGTTGTTGTAATACGAAGATTCACCGGTTTGTTCATTTTGACAATGCCTGCTATAGAGAAAGCTGGCGATTAGATAGGAGTGTAATCTGAGTCGGGTCACATCTCCCGCATACATGGGGAGGGGATTCAAATTAGATAGATGATTCACTGAGGAGTGTAAATCATTCGAATCTATGTTGCTGTTTTAATGGAGTTTAAAAGCCATTTTCGACACATTGTCAGTGTTGTTGGTGGAGGCGTCTCGGAATATATCTGAGTATAGCCACAATCCTGTCGCCAGTAATTAGTACGAATACACTATCTCCCGCATAGTGTTGGTCCCACAACCTTATCAGCGAAAGGTCTTATTGAGACATCAACTTAACCAACTACATGTAAATACAATCATGAACACCTGATAACCTGATAAGTTGACATAGAAGTAAGTTTTAACATTTGTTGGTAACACCAGCTAGTTTTGATAATATGAATACAATTTCCTAATGTATATTTAATTGCTTTCAATGATTCCTATTGTACTCATGAAACCTGATGAAAATAAATCATTTGTTATACGTTTTGCCAAACATGATCACGCGTAAATATGCGAGACAGGATACCTGTCTACCATTAACCAGGGTAACGCTTTTTTCGAAATAGTAATAGAAATTAAGGGTCTGCAAACACGCTCGTGTATTTACTTTCATATCAACATCATGTAGATATATCATTTTCAAAAATAAAGTTAAGTGAACATTTATTCGAATGGCCGTGATCCCCATTAACGCTCTTTTTCCAACCACATTCCAAAAAATAAGATTTGCGTAATGCGGTTGGTTATATTTGTCCCGTACAAGATAAGTTGCCGAGGGTATAACAGTATGTCCATACTTCAACAAGATTTCAAGAACTGATATAAATCAAATTACAGATCAGCCACTTGACTTGGACCCGAATTTGAAATTATGGTAGATATAATGAGTTTATTCGGTTTTGGATCATGAGCTGAGCTTGGAACAAACATCGGACTCTGTGCTTATATACAAATCATTTGTGACATCTGCTGTTCCAATTTGGAACATTGTATATATTGTCGAAAGAAATGTAGAATACCTTTATAATTATATTTTAAATATGTCACAAGTAAATTCCATTTTAATAAACAAAAGATTCCAGCATATTTGGTTGGTGCACGTTTATACATGTACGCTGTTATATATGCCGACTTTCGAATGATGTGTGTTTGCTTGACATAACAGAGTACATGTATAAACGTGTACAAACCAAATATGCAAGTATGCATTCTGTAAGTAGAGAAAGAAACATGCGATTGTTGACTGTGGGTGGAGACTGATACACGTTATTGTTGATATGTGTTTGCTAGTCAGTAAGTAGAGACTGATACATGCCATTGTGGACTGTGGGTGGATACTGATACACATTATTGTTAATATGTGTTTGCTAGTCAGTAAGTAGAGAATGATACATGCGATTGTGGACTGTGGGTGGACACTGATACACATTATTGTTGATATGTGTTTGCTAGTCAGCAAGTAGAAAATGAAACATGCGATTGTGGACTGTGGGTGGAGACTGATACACATTATTGTTGATATGTGTTTGCTAGTCAGTAAGTAGAGAATAAAACTTGCGATTATGGACTGTGGGTGGGGACTGATACACATAATTGTTGATATGTGTTTGCTAGTCAGCAAGTAGAGAATGAAACATGCGATTGTGGACTGTGGGTGGAGAGTGATACACATTATTGTTGATATGTGTTTGCTAGTCAGTAGGTAGAGAATGAAACATGCGATTGTGGACTGTGGGTGGAGAGTGATACACGTTATTGTTGATATGTGTTTGCCAGTCAGTAGGTAGAAAATGAAACATGCGATTGTGAACTGTGGGTGGAGAGTGATACACATTATTGTTGATATGTGTTTGCTAGTCAGCAAGTAGAAAATGAAACATGCGATTGTGGACTGTGGGTGGACACTGATACACATTATTGTTGATATGTGTTTGCTAGTCAGCAAGTAGAAAATGAAACATGCGATTGTGGACTGTGGGTGGAGAGTGATACACATTATTGTTGATATGTGTTTGCTAGTCAGCGAGTAGAGAATGAAACATGCGATTGTGGACTGTGGGTGGAGACTGATACACATTATTGTTGATATGTGTTTGCTAGTCAGCAAGTAGAGAATGAAACATGCGATTGTGGACTGTGGGTGGAGAGTGATACACTATATTGTTGATATGTGTTTGCTAGTCAGTAGGTTGAGAATGAAACATGCGATTGTGGACTGTGGGTGGAGAGTGATACACGTTATTGTTGATATGTGTTTGCTAGTCAGTAGGTAGAAAATGAAACATGCGATTGTGAACTGTGGGTGGAGAGTGATACACATTATTGTTGATATGTGTTTGCTAGTCAGCAAGTAGAAAATGAAACATGCGATTATGGACTGTGGGTGGACACTGATACACATTATTGTTGATATGTGTTTGCTAGTCAGCAAGTAGAAAATGAAACATGCGATTGTGGACTGTGGGTGGAGACTGATACACATTATTGTTGATATGTGTTTGCTATTCAGCAAGTAGAGAATGAAACAATGCGATTGTGGACTGTGGGTGGACACTGATACACATTATTGTTGATATTTGTTTGCTACTCAGCAAGTAGAGAATGAAACATGCGATTGTGGACTGTGGGTGAACACTGATACACATTATTGTTGATATGTGTTTGCTAGTCAGCAAGTAGAGAATGAAACATGCGATTGTGGACTGTGGGTGGAGAGTGATATACATTATTGTTGATATGTGTTTGCTTGTCAGTAGGTAGAGAATGAACATGCGATTGTGGACTGTGGGTGGAGACTGATACATGTTATTGTTAATATGTGTTTGCTAGTCAGTAAGCAGAGAATGATACATGCGATTGTGGACTGTGGGTGGACACTGATACACATTATTGTTGATATGTGTTTGCTAGTCAGTAAGTAGAGAATGATACATGCGATTGTGGACTGTGGGCGGAGAGTGATACACATTATTGTTGATATGTGTTTGCTATTCAGTAAGTAGAGAATGATACATACGATTGTGGACTGTGGGTGGAGAGTGATACACATTATTGTTGATATGTGTTTGCTAGTCAGTAAGTAGAGAATGAAACAATGCGATTGTGGACTGTGGGTGGAGACTGATACACGCTATTGTTGATATGTGTTTGCTAGTCAGTAAGTAGAGAATGAAACATGCGATTGTGGACTGTGGGTGGAGACTGATACACATTATTGTTGATATGTGTTTGCTATTCAGCAAGTAGAGAATGAAACAATGCGATTGTGGACTGTGGGTGGAGACTGATACACATTATTATTGATATGTGTTTGCTAGTCAGTAAGTAGAGAATGAAACAATGCGATTGTGGACTGTGGGCGGAGAGTGATACACATTATTGTTGATATGTGTTTGCTAGTCAGTAAGTAGAGAATGAAACATGCGATTGTGGACTGTGGGTGGAGACTGATACACATTATTGTTGATATGTGTTTGCTATTCAGCAAGTAGAGAATGAAACAATGCGATTGTGGACTGTGGGTGGAGAGTGATACACATTATTGTTGATATGTGTTTGCTAGTCAGTAAGTAGAGAATGAAACATGCGATTGTGGACTGTGGGTGGAGACTGATACACATTATTGTTGATATGTGTTTGCTATTCAGCAAGTAGAGAATGAAACAATGCGATTGTGGACTGTGGGTGGAGAGAGATACACATTATTGTTGATATGTGTTTGCTAGTCAGTAAGTAGAGAATGAAACATGCGATTGTGGACTGTGGGTGAAGACTGATACACATTATTGTTGATATGTGTTTGCTATTCAGCAAGTAGAGAATGAAACAATGCGATTGTGGACTGTGGGTGGAGAGTGATACACATTATTGTTGATATGTGTTTGCTAGTCAGTAAGTAGAGAATGAAACATGCGATTGTGGACTGTGGGTGGAGACTGATACACATTATTGTTGATATGTGTTTGCTATTCAGCAAGTAGAGAATAAAACATGCGATTGTGGACTGTGGGTGGAGACTGATACACATTATTGTTGATATGTGTTTGCCAGTCAGTAAGCAGAGAATGAAACATGCGATTGTGGACTGTGGGTGGAAATTTATACACGTTATTGTTGATATGGTCATTATAAATGAATTTGACTCTTCCCTCCCCCCCCCCCCCCCCCCCCCCCCCCCCAAACCCTCCTTCCCCTTTGATTTTTTGCTGTTAGAAAAGGAACATTATATCTGTTTCTATGTATTATACTATGTGTCAGTGCCACTATTCATCCGTAGTGCAAGGAAGATAATGCTTTGAAGTGCCACAACTGATTTCCATTCTGCAGTTTAGTCCCTTACAAAGCTCTATATATTATGAATATATTAATTGCAATATTGTTTTGTTTTCAATATTTTGAAATAGAATTATTAATTGGACTATATTACACGTCCGACCGTCGCCGTGGTCTGGTGGTATTGTGATGAAAGTGTCATCGAATATAAGAAACGACCAAGTGTATATTAGGTAAATGTTGTCTTACATAGGCAATTTCAAGTTAAACCACACATTATTCTCATTTGAAATGATATACATATGATTCTCATATGACAATCATAGATCGTTTGATGTATTTTTACAACCAAAAAAATGCAATGAAACACTATTTCACACATTCTGTTAGATTTTCTACGACATTTTATTTGAATCTGAATTCAAACATTTTTGTATTACGAAAGTTTTCTACTGAGAAATAATAAGTATCAAAAGGACGCATCGACGAGAAGTGACATCCTTTAACCTTGTACATTGTTGTTGTATGACAACTGATGTATGTTGACATGAACCAACCGAGTCTTAATAAAACTGAGCCTCTATACGATTAAACTCGACAAAAAATACAACTTTGCTGCGGATTGTAAACTGTGTTTTTCTGTTTTCAACAAATATTTCTTGCATAGATATTGAACCAGTTACATAACAAAGGTAACAGTTGTATATGCAACTTATTTACAGATCACAGAAGTGAAGTTTGATAGTAGATAATATTTATAGCCAAAATGGTAAATAAAGGACAACTTTCCCACAGAAACGATATTTGGTGTATGTATTATATTACATGTGTAACAAAACATACTAAAAGTAACGAAAACTATCGTGATGCGAAATATCGATTTTGGGGGTAAAACGTTGAAAAATATAAACGACGCTGTGAATTTCAGGAATCCGCCCATAACACTAATTCTATTCATATGAAGAGGTCAGAACTTGACATGACAATAGATAAGTACATTACGGAATATTTAGACCCTTTACCTATTAAATAAAATCCAAAATGGCGGCCAAAATACAAGATGGTCGCAAAATGTTCTCATTTATACCTGATATATCAATATTTATACATCATACGAGCAATCTATTTACTAGTTAAAACATTACTTTTACAATAAATCATCAAAATGTGAATTAATCATAACGCCTTAAGTATATTGGTACAGGGTCACCCTAGTAGTTCTTCTGCAAAGAACAATATTGAAATCCGGTCATTTGTTTTAGACGAGAATTTTTTAATATGGAAAACCAGCTCAACCTTATGTTTCTTTTTTTTTTTTTTGACGAATTGTAACGACTTGAACAATCTTTTGGTAGAGGGTCAGCCAAGGATCAGGAGATATAAGTATAATAGCAGCATACACACATCAAGTAGTAACATGAGTTCAAAGAATATTTACAATCATTTGTGATAAAATATCAGCTGACAATAAAACTACAAATTGACTGCAATATATTGAACTGGCAGAGGGCGCCATGTAAGCAAATGAGCAACTACATCTAAATACATTTCACACAATGTTACCTGACTTTACAGTGTTTCGATATAGCTTGCTTGCCAAGACAGCCTAAATCTACTAAGTGAAAATGAATACCCAGGCTCCATGAATATTTTATGAAAGGGTTTCATGTTGTTAGAAGGAGTGATCGGTACTGGGCTGGGCTATCCACATACTTGATACTTAGCCAAATGTTAATCATAAGTTTGAAGAATGCATGGAGATGGTTGACAACAAAAAAGGAATGACTAAAATACATGGATCTGTATTGGTTATGTTAAAGACCCAACCTGGGTATACAAGGGAGGTAATGGCGGTGGGAGTGTTTTCCCTTATTTTTCAAAACACATTCAGATCTGGGAGATTAATTTTCAAATCTAAAATAAATTCATGGATTGAAAAATTTGAAATTTGTCATGCAACATAGTTTTAATATTACTCACAGTTCCTGAAAATTTCAGAATAAAATCTGCAATAATTTATTACTTTTGCTTTCAACAGACAATCAGTTACAGAGAAATTTGAATTTTGTGGGAGGAACCAACTGGTCAATATTTGTCATGTGACTAATGTTTGTAAACAAACTGGTATGCTGTAGCTCACATGGCTGTATTTAAGATATAATAGTTAGACATAAACTACAAATCATGCAAGACTTATCAAACTTTTAAATGATTCTTTCTATTATCCTTTTTTAATAAAAAACAGTTGTATATCACCATACTTAATCGAATTGTACAATTGTTCCTCTTCTTTATTAAAAAAAATGATGGTGCCACATGAATGAACATTTACATGTGTATTATATCACATGAAACAGAAATGATAGTTTTAGATTCAAACTAAAGATAGTGTTTCACTAGGAATATCATAAACGGCTTTTGTCAAATGAAAGCTTTTGAAAGTGACCTAAAATTACCAAATCAAAAAAACATTTCTGGTCTTGTTCTTAATTAATTATTAGTAAATTCTTAATAACAACTGATTTATTCATCATGCTTTCTGCTTTAATGAAGTTGAAGTGTTTTATCTCCCTCCGTGTATTACATTGTAATAACAGGAAACAATTTTTTTAATGATTTTTTCACTTTTTTTTTTATATGCGTGGCCTTGACATTGTTCGTTACCATCACAATTTATAATTTACAGTTGATACACATGCATGATAAAACACCAACATTAATTAAAGTTTATTATTAGCACAGTCTCTATCACTCAACTTTGTATCCAAGGTATGATTTGAGGTATTGTATTTAGAAAGACACATTTTGCCATTTTATCACATCAACATCAGTTCAAGTCTAATTCCTAATATATTCAACAAAGTGTTGATTATTACTTTTTTTATCAATAACATCCAAGTATTTATATTATATCCAAGTATGAATATAATTGCAAGTTGTTATTTTCCGTCACTAAAAGAGACAAAAATATCAGCACATAACATGTAACATATCTATGTATTTTAATTTCCCTCCAAATCATACTAAATTATTCATAATGGGCTATACCAACTTGAATATAGGGATTTTGGGCATATCTGTTAGACTGAATATAATGCTTGAATTGTGGTTTAAAATTAATAGACACATATGTTCATATGCATAATTACTTTGATATCAATCAACAACATCATCACATCACTTAATAGCGTTGATAAAACAGTAATTACCAGATAATGATTAATTAAAGACACTGTAGTCATTAATGCTAAAGTGGGATGTGATATTGACCCCAGAGTCAACATTCCTGTATCACCTTCAGCATTGTTTTACAAACATTTTGCTGTCTTCTATTATCACTGTTCTATTGTTAGACCATATTATACACTACCAATTGATAAAACACGCCCTGTAGAGTAACTAATTTACATCCGATAGTCTGATCGGATGTTGGGGCTCATCGACCATGAATGAAGTCATGCCGAAAGTTTCTGGGAAAGTTTATAATTAAAGTGAACAACACAAAAAACACTTACATCAATGCGCAATCGGAAAAAGAAATGGCGGTTACCGAGTATATGTATGAACGATATCCATTCAAAACTGAAAGGAAACTAAAAAGCGTAACAAGTGGAGTAGATATGACAGTAATTCTGATCAAGCAAAGCAGATTAAGGAGAAAGTTATATTAAAAATGGTCTGCCAAAAAGTTCACACCAATGAGAAAGATGCTGTTGTACCTATGAATGGCAACCCAGCATTCAGAATTGACGGAGATGCGATGGAATAAACAAGTGCAATTTTCGAAACTGACCACTGAAATAAGTAATTTATTGAGGTAAGATAGTTCATATTTTTAATATTTTTTGTTTATCACCTTTTAAAACATGTATTGAAACACATTTATGAATGTGAGTTTTTCTGAAAAAAATCAATTGACACTTCACACCCATCCGCCATATTGGATTGTGTTTAAAATTTGAGAGTTGGTCAATAAACTTGCACACATATGGCGTTAAACCAAATTTACTGATTTTCAGCTTAGAATGAGTTACCTAATATAACATCATGTAATTATATATTTATATACGCAATAAATGTTTCTATTCAAAAGCACTTACCTAAACTGTTGTACATATCACGCTGCATATGCATACTTAAATATAAAACAAGTACAGTGGTAATGCATCTTCGGACATGTGTACTCACTATCAGTTGCATGTTTCCCGTTATAGTTCCATAAATTACTAGGTCAAACGTCTACTTAAATATTAGTACTTATGTAATGGCCGCCTCTACAAGGTTGGTTAACGTTGACAAATATTTCAGTCCTATTCATAAAATAAACAGGATGTATTGATATAAACACGATGTATAATTATAAACAGGATGTATTCAATTGTAAATTATGTATTATACTAGTGCCGAGTTGCAAACAACGACAACGGTCTCGATACACAAGTTTTATCCTGTGAATGGGTGTCGATGTGTAGGTGGTTGTGTGCAATGTGGATAGAGGAGTTTTAGCCTGTGGATGGGTGTAGGTGTTTAGGTGGTTGTGTGTAATGTGGATACATGAATTATAGCCTGTGAATGGGTGTAGGTGTGTAGGTGGTTGTGTGCAATGTGAATACAGGAGTTTTAGCCTGTGACTGGTGTAGGTTTGAAGGTGGTTGTGTGCAATATGGATACAGGAGTTTGGGCCTGTGGATGGGTGTAGGTGTGTAGGTGGTTGTGTGCAATGTGATAACAGGTGTTTTAGACTGTGAATGGGTGTAGGTGTGTAGGTGGTTGTGTGTAAGTGGATACAGAAGTTTAAGCCTGTGGATGGGTGTCGATGTGTAGGTGGTTGTGTGCAATGTGAACACAGGAGTTTGAGCCTGATGATGGATGTAGGTGTGTAGGTGGTTGTGTGCAATGTGAACACAGGAGTTTGAGCCTGATGATGGATGTAGGTGTGTAGGTGGTTGTGTGCAATGTGAACACAGGAGTTTAAGCCTGTGGATGGGTGTCGATGTGTAGGTGGTTGTGTGCAATGTGAACACAGGAGTTTGAGCCTGATGATGGATGTAGGTGTGTAGGTGGTTGTGTGCAATGTGAACACAGGAGTTTAAGCCTGTGGATGGGTGTCGATGTGTAGGTGGTTGTGTGCAATGTGAACACAGGAGTTTGAGCCTGATGATGGATGTAGGTGTGTAGGTGGTTGTGTGCAATGAGAACACAGGAGTTTGAGCCTGATGATGGATGTAGGTGTGTAGGTGGTTGTGTGCAATGAGAACACAGGAGTTTGAGCCTGATGATGGATGTAGGTGTGTAGGTAATTGTGTGCAATGTGGATACAGGAGTTTTAGCCTGTGGATGGGTGTAGGTGTGTAGATGGTTGTGTGCAATGTGAAAACAGGAGTTTTAGCCTGTGGATGGGTGTAGGTGTGTAGATGGTTGTGTGCAATGTGGATACAGACGTTTTAGCCTGTGGATGGGTGTAGGTGTGTAGATGGTTGTGTGCAATGTGATAACAGGAGTTTTAGCCTGTGAATAGGTGTAGGTATGTAAGTGGTTGTGTGCAATGTGGATACAGAAGTTTTAGCCTGTGGATGAGTGTAGATGTGTAGGTGGTTATGTGAAATGTGGATACAGGAGTTTTAGCCTGTGGATGGGTGTAGGTGTGTAGGTGGCTGTGTGCAATATGGATACATACGATTTAGCCTTTGGAGGGGTGTAGGTGGTTGTGTGCAATGTGGATACAGGAGTTTTAGCCTGTAAATGGGTGTAGGTGTGTAGAAGGCTGTGTGCAATATGGATACAGAAGATTTAGCCTGTGGAGGGGTGTAGGTGGTTGTGTGCAATGTGGATACAGGAGTTTTAGCCTATTGATGGGTGTAGTTGTGTAGGTGGCTGTGTGCAATATGGATACAGAAGATTTAGCCTGTGGAGGGGTGTAGGTGGTTGTGTGCAATGTGGATACATAATTTTTAGCCTGTGGATGTTTGTAGGTGGTTGTGTGCAATGTGGATACAGCATTTTTAGCCTGTGGATGGGTGTAGGTGTGTAGGTGGTTGTTTGCAATGTGGATACAGGAGTTTTAGCCTGTGAATGGGTGTAGGTGTGTAGGTGGTTGTGTGCAATGTAGTTACAGGAGTTTTAGCCTGTGGATGGGTGTAGGTGTTTTGGTGGTTGTGTGCAATGAGAATACCTGAATTTAAGACTGTGAATGGGTGTATGTGTGTTGGTGGTTGTGTGCAATGTGAATACAGGAGTTTTAGCCTGTGAATAGATATAAGTGTGTAGGTGGTTGTGTGCAATGTGGATACAGGAGTTTTATCCTGTGGATGGGTGTAGGTGTGTAGGTGGCTGTGTGCAATGTGAATACAGGAATTTGAGCCTGTGAATGGGTGTAGGTGTGTAGGTGGTTGTGTGCAATGTGAAAACAGGGGTTTTAGCCTGTGGATGGGTGTAGGTGTGTAGGTGTTTATGTGCATTGTGAATACAGCAGTTTTAAAATGTGAATGTGTGTAGGTGTGTAGGTGGTTGTGTTCATTGTGGACACAGAAGTTTTAGACTATTCATGGGTGTAGGTGTGTAGGTGGTTGTGTTCAATGTGGATACAGGAGTTATAATCAGTGGATGGGTGTAGGTGTGTAGGTGTTTGTGTGCAATGTGATAACACGAGTTTTAGCTTGTGAATGAGTACAGGTGTGTTGTTGGTTGTGTGCAATGTGGATACAGAATTTTTAGCTTGTGGATGGGTGTAGGTGTGTAGTTGGTTGTTCAATGTGAATACAGGAGTTTTAGACTGTGGATGGGTGTAGGTGTGTAGGTGGTTGTGTGCAATGTGGATACAGGAATTTTAGCCTGTGGATGGGTGTAGGTGTGTAGTTGGTTGTTCAATGTGAATACAGGAGTTTTATACTGTGGATGGGTGTAGGTGTGTAGGTGGTTGTGTGCAATGTTGATACAGGAATTTTAGCCTATGGATGGGAGAAGTTTGTATGTGGTTGTGTGCAATGTGGATACAGGAGTTTTAGCCTGTGGATGGGTGTAGGTGTGTAGTTGGTTGTTCAATGTGAATACAGGAGTTTTAGACTGTGGATGGGTGTAGGTGTGTAGGTAGTTGTGTGCAATGTGGATACAGGAATTTTAGCCATTGGATGGGTGTAGGTGTGTAGGTGGTTGTGTAAAATGTGAATACAGGAGTTTTAGCCTGTGGATTGACGTAGGTGTGTCAGTGGTTATGTGCAATGTGGATACAGGAGTTTTAGCCTGTGAATGGATGTAGGTGTGTATGTGGTTGTGTGCAATGTGGATACACGAATTTTAGCCTGTGGATGGGTATAGGTGTGTAGGTGGTTGTGTACAATGTGGATACAGGAATTTTAGCCTGTGGATGGGTGTAGGTATGTAGGTGTTTGTGTGCAATGTGGATACAGGAGTTTTAGATTGTGGATGGGTGTAGGTGTGTAGGTGGTTGTGTGCAATGTGGATACAGGAGTTTTAGCCTGTGAATCGGTTTAGGTGTATAGGTGGTTGTGTGCGATGTGGATACAGAAATTTTAGCCTGTGGATTGGTGTAGGTGTGTAGGTGGTTGTGTGCAATGTGAATACAGGAGTTTTAGCCTGTGGATGGGTGAAGTGTGTATGTGGTTGTGTGCAATATGAATACAGGAGTTTTAGCCTGTGGATGGGTGTAAGTGTGTAGGTGGTTGTGTGCAATGTGAATACAGGAGTTTTTGCCTGTGGATGGGCGTAGGTGTGAAAGTGGTTGTGTGCAATGTGGATACAGGAGTTATAGCCTGTGAATGGATGTAGGTGTGTAGGTGGTTGTGTGCAATGTGAATACAGGAATTTTAGCCTTTGGTTGGGTGTAGGTGTGTAGATGGTTGTGTGCAATGTGGATACGGAAGATTTAGCTTGTGGATGGGAGTAGGTTTGTAGGTGGTTGTGTACAATGTGGATACAGGAGTTTCATCTATTGGATGGGTGAAGTGTGTAGATGGTTATGTGCAATGTGAATTCACGAATTTTAGCCTGTGAATGGATGTAGGTGGTTGTGTGTAATGTGAATACCTGAATTTTAGCCTGTGAATGGGTGTAGGTGTGTAGGTGGTTGTGTGCAATGTGAATAAATGGGTTTTAGCCTGTGGATTGGTGTAAGTGTGTAGGTGGTTCTGTGCAATGTGGATACAGGAGTTTTAGCCTGTAGATTGGTGTAGGTGTTTAGGTGGATGTGTGCAATGTGAATACAGGAATTTTAGCCTGTGAATGGATGTAGGTGTGTAGGTGGTTGTGTACAATGTGAATACTGGAGTTTTAGCCTGGGATTGGTGTAGGTGTGTATGTGGTTGTGTGCAATGTGAATACATCAGTTTTAGCCTGTGGATGGGTGTAGGTGTGTAGGTGTTTGTATGCAATGTGGATACAGGAGTTTTAGCCTGTGAATGGGTGTAGGTGTGTAGTAGGTTGTATGCAATGTGGATAGAGGAGTTTTTGCCTGTGGATGGGTGTAGGTGTTTCGGTGATTGTATGCAATGTCAATACATTAGTTTTATCCTTTGGATGGGTGTAGGTGTGTAGATGGTTGTGTGCAATGTGAATACCGGGATTTTAGCCTATGAATGGGTGTAGGTGTGTAGGTGGTTGTGTGCAATGTGGATACAGAGGTTTTAGCCTGTGGATGGGTGTAAGTTCGTAGGTGGTTGTTTGCAATGTGGGTACAGGAGTTTTAGCCCGATGATGGGTGAAGTGTGTAGGTGGTTGTGTGCAATGTGGATACAGGAGTTTTAGCCTGTGGACGGGTGTAGGTGTGTAGGTTGTTGTGCAATGTGAATACAGGAGTTTTAGCTTGTGAATGGGCGTAGGTGTGTAGGTAGTTTGTGTGCAATGTGGATACAGGTGTTTTAGCCCGTGGATGGGTGAAGTGTGTAGGTGGTTGTGTGCAATGTGGATACAGGAGTTTTAGCCTGTGGATGGGTGTAGGTGTGTAGGTGGTTGTGCAATGTGAATACAGGAATTTTAGCCTTTGGTTGGGTGTAGGTGTGTAGATGGTTGTGTGCAATGTGGATACAGAAGATTTAGCCTGTGAATGGGAGTAGGTTTGTAGGTGGTTGTGTGCAATGTGGATACAGGAGTTTCATCTTGTGGATGTGTGAAGTGTGTAGATGGTTATGTGCAATGTGAATACACGAATTTTAACCTGTGAATGGATGAAGGTGGTTGTGTAATGTGAAAACCTGAATTTTAGCCTGTGAATGGGTGTAGGTGTGTAGGTGGTTGTGTGCAATGTGAATACATGAGTTTTAGCCTGTGGATTGGTGTAAGTGTGTAGGTGGTTCTGTGCAATGTGGATACAGGAGTTTTAGCCTGTAGATTGGTGTAGGTGTTAAGGTGGATGTGTGCAATGTGAATACAGGAATTTTAGCCTGTGAATGGATGTAGGTGTGTAGGTGGTTGTGTACAATGTGAATACTGGAGTTTTAGCCTGGGATTGGTGTAGGTGTGTATGTGGTTGTGCGCAATGTGAATACAGCAGTGTTAGCCTGTGGATGGGTGTAGGTGTGTAGGTGTTTGTATTCAATGTGGATACAGGAGTTTTAGCCTGTGAATGGGTGTAGGTGTGTAGTAGGTTGTATGCAATGTGAATAGAGGAGTTTTTGCCTGTGGATGGGTGTAGGTGTGTAGGTGATTGTATGCAATGTCAATACATTAGTTTTATCCTTTGGATGGGTGTAGGTGTGTAGATGGTTGTGTGCAATGTGAATACCGGGATTTTAGCCTAAGAATGGGTGTAGGTGTGTAGGTGGTTGTGTGCAATGTGGATACAGGAGTTTCATCTTGTGGATGTGTGAAGTGTGTAGATGGTTATGTGCAATGTGAATACACGAATTTTAACCTGTGAATGGATGAAGGTGGTTGTGTAATGTGAAAACCTGAATTTTAGCCTGTGAATGGGTGTAGGTGTGTAGGTGGTTGTGTGCAATGTGAATACATGAGTTTTAGCCTGTGGATTGGTGTAAGTGTGTAGGTGGTTCTGTGCAATGTGGATACAGGAGTTTTAGCCTGTAGATTGGTGTAGGTGTTAAGGTGGATGTGTGCAATGTGAATACAGGAATTTTAGCCTGTGAATGGATGTAGGTGTGTAGGTGGTTGTGTACAATGTGAATACTGGAGTTTTAGCCTGGGATTGGTGTAGGTGTGTATGTGGTTGTGCGCAATGTGAATACAGCAGTGTTAGCCTGTGGATGGGTGTAGGTGTGTAGGTGTTTGTATGCAATGTGGATACAGGAGTTTTAGCCTGTGAATGGGTGTAGGTGTGTAGTAGGTTGTATGCAATGTGAATAGAGGAGTTTTTGCCTGTGGATGGGTGTAGGTGTGTAGGTGATTGTATGCAATGTCAATACATTAGTTTTATCCTTTGGATGGGTGTAGGTGTGTAGATGGTTGTGTGCAATGTGAATACCGGGATTTTAGCCTAAGAATGGGTGTAGGTGTGTAGGTGGTTGTGTGCAATGTGGATACAGAGGTTTTAGCCTGTGGATGGGTGTAAGTTCGTAGGTGGTTGTTTGCAATGTGGGTACAGGAGTTTTAACCCGATGATGGGTGAAGTGTGTAGGTGGTTGTGTGCAATGTGGATACAGGAGTTTTAGCCTGTGGATGGGTGTAGGTGTGTAGGTTGTTGTGCAATGTGAATACAGGAGTTTTAGCTTGTGAATGGGTGTTGGTGTGTAGGTAGTTGTGTGCAATGTGGATACAGGTGTTTTAGCCCGTGGATGGGTGAAGTGTTTAGGTGGTTGTGTGCAATATGGATACAGGAGTTTTAGCCTGTGGATGGGTGTAGGTGTGTAGGTGGTTGTGCAATGTGAATACAGGAGTTTTAGCCTGTGGATGGGTGTAGGTGTGTATGTGGTTGTGTGCAATGTGGATACAGGAGTTTTAGCCTGTGGATGGGTGAAGTGTGTATGTGGTTGTGTGCAATGTGAATACAGGAGTTTTAGCCTGTGGATGGGTGTAGGTGTGTATGTGGTTGTGTGCAATGTGGATACAGGAGTTTTAGCCTGTGGATGGGTGTAGGTGTGTATGTGGTTGTGTGCAATGTGGATACAGGAGTTTTAGCCTGTGGATGGACGTAGGTGTGTAAGTGGTTGTGTGCAATGTGGATACAGGAATTTTAGCCTGTGAATGGGTGTATGCGTTTATGTGGTTGTATGCAATGTGAATACAGGAGTTTTAGCCTGTGGATGGGCGTAGGTGTGTAATTGGTTGTTTGCAATGTGGATACAGGAGTTTTAGCCTGTGAATGGATGTAGGTGTGTAGGTGGTTGTGTGCAATGTGAATACAGGAATTGTAGCCTGTGAATAGGTGTAGGTGTGTAGGTGGTTGTGTGCAATGTGGATACAGAAGTTTTAGCCTGTGGATGGGTGTAGGTGTGTAAATGTTTTTGTGCAATGTGAATACAGAAGTTTTAGTCTGTGGATAGGTATAGGTGTGTAGGTGGTTGTGTGCAATGTGGAAACGGGAGTTTTAGCCTGTGCATGGGTGTATGTATGTAGGTGTTTGTGTATAATGTGGATACAGGAGTTTAAGCCTGTGGATGGGTGTAGGTGTGTAGGTGGTTTTGTGCAATATGGATACAGGAGTTTTAGCCTGTGAATCGGTATAGGTGCGTAGGTGTTTGTGTGCAATATGGTTACAGGAATTTTAGCCTGTGGATGGGTGTAGGTGTGTAGGTCGTTTTGTGCAGTGTGGATACAGAAGTTTTAGCCTGTGGATGGGTGAGGTGTGTAGTTGGTTGTGTGCAATATGGATACAGGAGTTTTAGCCTGTGGATGGGTGAAGTGTGTATGTGGTTGTGTGCAATGTGAATACAGGAGTTTTAGCCTGTGGATGGGTGTAGGTGTGTATGTGGTTGTGTGCAATGTGGATACAGGAGTTTTAGCCTGTGGATGGACGTAGGTGTGTAAGTGGTTGTGTGCAATGTGGATACAGGAATTTTAGCCTGTGTATGGGTGTAGGCGTTTAGGTGGTTGTATGCAATGTGAATACAGGAGTTTTAGCCTGTGGATGGGCGTAGGTGTGTAAGTGGTTGTGTGCAATGTGGATACAGGAGTTTTAGCCTGTGAATGGATGTAGGTGTGTAGGTGGTTGTGTGCAATGTGAATACAGGAATTGTAGCCTGTGAATGGGTGTAGGTGTGTAGGTGGTTGTGTGCAATGTGGATACAGAAGTTTTAGCCTGTGGATGGGTGTAGGTGTGTAAATGTTTTTGTGCAATGTGAATACAGAAGTTTTAGCCTGTGGATAGGTATAGGTGTGTAGGTGGTTGTGTGCAATGTGGATACGGGAGTTTTAGCCTGTGCATGGGTGTATGTATGTAGGTGTTTGTGTGCAATGTGGATACAGAAGTTTAAGCCTGTGGATGGGTGTAGGTGTGTAGGTGGTTTTGTGCAATATGGATACAGGAGTTTTAGCCTGTGAATCGGTATAGGTGCGTAGGTGTTTGTGTGCAATATGGATACAGGAATTTTAGCCTGTGGATGGGTGTAGGTGTGTAGGTCGTTTTGTGCAGTGTGGATACAGAAGTTTTAGCCTGTGGATGGGTGAGGTGTGTAGTTGGTTGTGTGCAATATGAATACAGGCGTTTTAGCCTGTGTATGGGTGTAGGTGTGTAGGTGGTTGTGTGCAATGTGGATACAGGAAATTTAGCCTGTGGATGGGTGTAGGTGTGTAGGTGGTTGTGTGCAATGTGAATACAGGAGTTTAAGCCTGTGGATGGGCGTAGGTGTTTAGGTGGTTGTGCGCAATGTGAATACAGGAAAATAGCCTGTGAATGGGTGTAGGTGTGTAGGTGGTTGTGTGCAATGTGGATACAGAAGTTTTAGCCTGTGGATGGGTGTAGGTGTTTAGGTGGTTGTGCGCAATGTGAATACAGGAAAATAGCCTGTGAATGGGTGTAGGTGTGTAGGTGGTTGTGTGCAATGTGGATACAGAAGTTTCGCCTGTGGATGGGTGTAGGTTTGTAGGTGGTTGTGTGCAATGTGGATACAGAAGTTTTAGCCTGTGGATGGGTGTAAGTGTTTAGGTGTTTGTGCGCAATGTGAATACAGGTAAATAGCCTGTGAATGGGTGTAGGTGTGTAGGTGGTTGTGTGCAATGTGGATACAGAAGTTTTAGCCTGTGGATGGGTGTAGGTTTGTAGGTGGTTGTGTGCAATGTGGATACAGAAGTTTTAGCCTGTGGATGGGTGTAGGTTTGTAGGTGGTTGTGTGCAATGTGGATACAGAAGTTTTAGCCTGTGGATGGCTATAGGTGTGAAGGTGGTTGTGTGCAATGTTGATACAGGAGTTTTAGCCTGTGGATGGGTATAGGTGTGTAGGTGGTTGTGTGCAATTTGGATACAGGAGTTTTAGCCTGTAATTGGGTGTAAGTGTGTAGGTGTTTGTGTGCAATGTGGCTACAGGAGTTTTAGCCTTTGGATGGGTGTATGTGTGTAGGTGGTTGTGTGCAATGTGGATACAGGAGTTTTAGCCTGTGAATCGGTATAGGTGTTTAGGTGGTTGTGTGCAATGTGGATAAAGGAATTTTAGCCTGTTGATAGGTGTAGGTGTGTAGGTGGTTGTGTGCAATGTGAATAAAGGAATTTTAGCCTGTGGATGGGTGTAGGTGTGTAGGTGGTTGTGTGGCAATGTGGATAAAGGAATTTTAGCCTGTGGATCGGTGAAGTGTGTAGGTGGTTGTGTGCAATGTGAATACAGGAGTTTTAGCCTGTGGATGGATGTAGGTGTGTAGGTGGTTGTGTGCAATGTGGATACAGAAGTTTTAGCCTTTGGATTGGTATAGGTGTGTAGGTGGTTGTGTGCAATGTGAATATAGGAGTTTTAGCCTGTGAATTGGCTTAGGTGTGTAGGTGGTTGTGGAATTAGTCTAGGGTAGTCTGTGGTGTGTAGGTGGTTGTGTGCAATGCAGATACAGGAGATTTAATCTGGGATGGGGTGTGTGGCATAGATGGTTGTTTGCAATTACCTCTTTCCTGGGATCTTTGAAGGTTAGCTAATGCTCGAGCACACTCATCTCCGCAAGTAACTGATAACTTTCTAATTTAAGTAGTCAGCGGCGAGAGATGAATGATAATAAGACGCAATGTCGTATATCAATAATCACAAAGACTGTGGCCAGGCGGGGATACGAACTTCCGACCCCTGGATTTATAGTCAAATGAACTGCCGACTGAGCTAACCGGACCCGGCACAGGTGAAATGATACTAGGATATATTCACTTAAGTACTGAGCTCTTGTCAATTGCAGTTCTACTGACCCTTTCTGTAACTGTATTTTTCTTCCAGCAATTGGAATTTTAGTTTTAGAAATTGAAAAATAAACACTATGTGCCAAACCAGGTGAGTATGTCGGTTGTTGGAATACAAGTTGTTTCTTTATTTCCAGGAACAGTGTATAACAGTAGTAGCTTTATCAGCAAGTCACCTATACACGACTATACAGGCCGTCTCAATATACGTCCAGCGGTGTAGCTTCCTATAAGGCACTATAGGCACGTGCCTATACTTTATCAGCAAGTCACCTATACACGACTATACAGGCCGTCTCCATATACGTCCAGCGGTGTAGCTTCCTATAAGGCACTATAGGCACGTGCCTATACTTTATCAGCAAGTCACCTATACACGACTATACAGGCCGTCTCCATATACGTCCAGCGGTGTAGCTTCCTATAAGGCACTATAGGCACGTGCCTATACTTTATCAGCAAGTCACCTATACACGACTATACAGGCCGTCTCCATATACGTCCAGCGGTGTAGCTTCCTATAAGGCACTATAGGCACGTGCCTATACTTTATCAGCAAGTCGCCTATACACGACTATACAGGCCGTCTCCATATACGTCCAGCGGTGTAACTTCCTATAAGGCACTATAGGCACGTGCCTATACTTTATCAGCAAGTCGCCTATACACGACTATACAGGCCGTCTCCATATACGTCCAGCGGTGTAACTTCCTATAAGGCACTATAGGCACGTGCCTATACTTTATCAGCAAGTCGCCTATACACGACTATACAGGCCGTCTCCATATACGTCCAGCGGTGTAACTTCCTATAAGGCACTATAGGCACGTGCCTATACTTTATCAGCAAGTCGCCTATACACGACTATACAGGCCGTCTCCATATACGTCCAGCGGTGTAACTTCCTATAAGGCACTATAGGCACGTGCCTATACTTTATCAGCAAGTCGCCTATACACGACTATACAGGCCGTCTCCATAAACGTACAGCGGTATAGCTTCCTATAAGGCACTATAGGCACGTGCCTATACTTTATCAGCAAGTCACCTATACACGACTATACAGGCCGTCTCCATATACGTCCAGCGGTGTAGCTTCCTATAAGGCACTATAGGCACGTGCCTATACTTTATCAGCAAGTCGCCTATACACGACTATACAGGCCGTCTTCATATACGTCCAGCGGTGTAGCTTCCTATAGGCACTATAGGCACGTGCCTATACTTTATCAGCAAGTCGCCTATACACGACTATACAGGCCGTCTCCATATACGTCCAGCGGTGTAGCTACCTATAGGCACTATAGGCACGTGCCTATACTTTATCAGCAAGTCGCCTATACACGACTATACAGGCCGTCTCCATATACGTCCAGCGGTGTAGCTTCCTATAGGCACTATAGGCACGTGCCTATACTTTATCAGCAAGTCACCTATACACGACTATACAGGCCGTCTCCATATACGTCCAGCGGTGTAGCTTCCTATAGGCACTATAGGCACGTGCCTATACTTTATCAGCAAGTCGCCTATACACGACTATACAGGCCGTCTCCATATACGTCCAGCGGTGTAACTTCCTATAAGGCACTATAGGCACGTGCCTATACTTTATCAGCAAGTCGCCTATACACGACTATACAGGCCGTCTCCATATACGTCCAGCGGTGTAGCTTCCTATAGGCACTATAGGCACGTGCCTATACTTTATCAGCAAGTCGCCTATACACGACTATACAGGCCGTCTCCATATACGTCCAGCGGTGTAGCTTCCTATAGGCACTATAGGCACGTGCCTATACTTTATCAGCAAGTCGCCTATACAAGACTATACAGGCCGTCTCCATATACGTCCAGCGGTGTAGCTTCCTATAGGCACTATAGGCACGTGCCTATACTTTATCAGCAAGTCGCCTATACACGACTATACAGGCCGTCTCCATATACGTCCAGCGGTGTAGCTTCCTATAGGCACTATAGGCACGTGCCTATACTTTATCAGCAAGTCACCTATACACGACTATACAGGCCGTCTCCATATACGTCCAGCGGTGTAGCTTCCTATAGGCACTATAGGCACGTGCCTATACTTTATCAGCAAGTCGCCTATACACGACTATACAGGCCGTCTCCATATACGTCCAGCGGTGTAGCTTCCTATAGGCACTATAGGCACGTGCCTATACTTTATCAGCAAGTCGCCTATACACGACTATACAGGCCGTCTCCATAAACGTACAGCGGTATAGCTTCCTATAAGGCACTATAGGCACGTGCCTATACTTTATCAGCAAGTCACCTATACACGACTATACAGGCCGTCTCCATATACGTCCAGCGGTGTAACTTCCTATAAGGCACTATAGGCACGTGCCTATACTTTATCAGCAAGTCGCCTATACACGACTATACAGGCCGTCTCCATAAACGTACAGCGGTATAGCTTCCTATAAGGCACTATAGGCACGTGCCTATACTTTATCAGCAAGTCACCTATACACGACTATACAGGCCGTCTCCATATACGTCCAGCGGTGTAGCTTCCTATAAGGCACTATAGGCACGTGCCTATACTTTATCAGCAAGTCGCCTATACACGACTATACAGGCCGTCTCCATATACGTCCAGCGGTGTAGCTTCCTATAGGCACTATAGGCACGTGCCTATACTTTATCAGCAAGTCGCCTATACACGACTATACAGGCCGTCTCCATATACGTCCAGCGGTGTAGCTTCCTATAGGCACTATAGGCACGTGCCTATACTTTATCAGCAAGTCGCCTATACACGACTATACAGGCCGTCTCCATATACGTCCAGCGGTGTAACTTCCTATAAGGCACTATAGGCACATGCCTATACTTTATCAGCAAGTCGCCTATACACGACTATACAGGCCGTCTCCATATACGTCCAGCGGTGTAACTTCCTATAAGGCACTATAGGCACATGCCTATACTTTATCAGCAAGTCGCCTATACACGACTATACAGGCCGTCTCCATAAACGTACAGCGGTATAGCTTCCTATAAGGCACTATAGGCACGTGCCTATACTTTATCAGCAAGTCACCTATACACGACTATACAGGCCGTCTCCATATACGTCCAGCGGTGTAGCTTCCTATAGGCACTATAGGCACGTGCCTATACTTTATCAGCAAGTCACCTATACACGACTATACCGGCCGTCTCCATATACGTACAGCGGTGTAACTTCCTATAAGGCACTATAGGCACGTGCCTATACTTTATCAGCAAGTCGCCTATACACGACTATACCGGCCGTCTCCATATACGTCCAGCGGTGTAACTTCCTATAAGGCACTATAGGCACGTGCCTATACTTTATCAGCAAGTCGCCTATACACGACTATACAGGCCGTCTCCATATACGTCCAGCGGTGTAGCTTCCTATAGGCACTATAGGCACGTGCCTATACTTTATCAGCAAGTCACCTATACACGACTATACCGGCCGTCTCCATATACGTCCAGCGGTGTAACTTCCTATAAGGCACTATAGGCACGTGCCTATACTTTATCAGCAAGTCGCCTATACACGACTATACAGGCCGTCTCCATATACGTCCAGCGGTGTAGCTTCCTATAGGCACTATAGGCACGTGCCTATACTTTATCAGCAAGTCGCCTATACACGACTATACAGGCCGTCTCCATATACGTCCAGCGGTGTAGCTTCCTGTAGGCACTATAGGCACGTGCCTATACTTTATCAGCAAGTCACCTATACACGACTATACAGGCCGTCTCCATATACGTCCAGCGGTGTAACTTCCTATAAGGCACTATAGGCACGTGCCTATACTTTATCAGCAAGTCGCCTATACACGACTATACAGGCCGTCTCCATATACGTCCAGCGGTGTAGCTTCCTATAGGCACTATAGGCACGTGCCTATACTTTATCAGCAAGTCGCCTATACACGACTATACCGGCCGTCTCCATATACGTCCAGCGGTGTAACTTCCTATAAGGCACTATAGGCACGTGCCTATACTTTATCAGCAAGTCGCCTATACACGACTATACAGGCCGTCTCCATATACGTCCAGCGGTGTAGCTTCCTATAAGGCACTATAGGCACGTGCCTATACTTTATCAGCAAGTCGCCTATACACGACTATACAGGCCGTCTCCATATACGTACAGCGGTGTAACTTCCTATAAGGCACTATAGGCACGTGCCTATACTTTATCAGCAAGTCGCCTATACACGACTATACAGGCCGTCTCCATAAACGTACAGCGGTATAGCTTCCTATAGGCACTATAGGCACATGCCTTCACTTTTTTCTGAGAAATGGAAAAAATAAAAATGCCAAAAATGTAATAAAAAGCGTATCCCTAGCGAGGTGTAATCTACAATTTCGCAATAAAAAAACATTAAATATGATCCAAATTGATCAATTTTGGTCATACAACAGTGAATTTAATGTTAATAATAAGGATAAACAGGCCCCTAAAACGTAAGAAATATACGCCTAAACGCACTTACGACGGCTTAGCTGAAGAAAAAAAAATCGGGGAAGCGTGTCCCGGATCCCCCTACAACTGTGCCTACACACCATTTTCAGCCAAGCTTTGCCCCAGCGTTTAAGCTGTATCTATTCTCAAAGCAACGCTGAATGAGTTCCATGATTCAAATTATAACACTTGTAAGACAAAATTGCATCTGACAACTTGCAATAAAACATGTGTATATAATTTATGGCTTTTAAATTATACGTGGTCGTAACCAGATCGCGAATACAATACTCGTGTATGTGCCTTTGGCGATGGATTATAAATATATATTAAAAGCTATTTCAATAAAAAGAACGCACATATTATGTCCCGTTTTCTTTAAATAGACAAATCGGTATAATGGTAAAACAATAAGTATAGAAAATATAACAAAAGATAAAACATTTATTCATTGATATACTGACTTAATAAACATAATTTGTGATCACTTTATATTTATATTATGTAAATGTTTGTAACATGATAAACGTTTTATCTTAGGTGTATAAAAGACATAAAAATATATACGTCGATCGTTACTAAATTTGCCGGCGATTTACCAATTAGGTGAATAGCCCATATTTGAAATCCTCGCACAGGAGGTCAACCTAAAGCATGGTTGCTTTCTTACAATTGCTTAATCCTCGGTCGTGGAGGATTAAGTGCCTTTCCTATTTTCTTACATATTTCTAAACTACTACTACTGTTGACTTTTATTTTTTTTTCAAATTTCTATACTAGCACGCAATACTCATACTGTATAACTATAACACATTTTTATTCATTCTTTCCATATTTACTCCAATTTTTTATCTTTGCTTCTTTCCATGCTGACTTTATACTCCAATCTTGTTTTCCTTACTTACTTCATACTCAATTATTGTAATTTGGTTTACTTTCCATACTTACTTGGTTCTTCTTTTCGTACTTCATTCTTGTTATCTTTATTCTTTCTTTACTTACTTGATTATCGTTATCTTCGCTTCAATCTTATTATCTTGTATGCTGGGTTATTTAAAAAATAGAAAAAAAAACGTATGGACACCTATAGTGGCCCCGTTGTACATGTATATCCCAAAATAATGTTCAAACGAATGTTTTTTCGTGATATCTAGGCCGCAGTGAGTTGAAAAAAAAATGGATATTATGCTTAGTCTACGTATGGTGTCATGTATCTAAAATGTATTCGTCTGCTTGGAGATAACGATCAGAACCTTTTCATGGAAAATATATATATAGATCACCTTGAACGTTTATCTTTGAAATATATAAACTTTTTTTTCTTTCTTTTTTCAAATTTATACTTTTAGACGATTTTTTCCAATAGGTAATTGAACTCGAAGGCTTTATTTAAAAATATACCACTATGATAATTTAATTCAAAAGACTGGGCTTTTTCTTAAGACCATCTTTGACATGTTAAATTGGAGAAATTTCAGGTACATCTATGTTGATCATCTTGGAGATTGAACTATCTTTGAAATACAGCATTTAACCTTCTTTGAAATGTATACACATAGTAATCAGCTTGGAGACTAAACTGTGAAATATCTTTTAACATTCTATTTAAAGTTAGTTTAAACAGAATATTATCCTGTCTTTTGTGGTATTTTTTGTACGGTTTGTAAATTGTAACATCTAATAAATCACTTTCCATCAGTATGCTTATATATTTTCCAGGTTACATCTGACACAAACTTTATTATTTCATTTCTTTAATGTGTTAAAGTCATTTCTGAGCAACTACAACAGTATAAACTGCAAGGATCATAACCAACAATTCTAAACCATTTTATGGTGCCGGCGCAGTCTTCATTTACGAAGGAGTGTTGTATATTGAAGAAGAAGAAGAAGAAGAAGAAGAAGGAGAAGAAGGAGAAGAAGAAGAAGAAGAAGAAGAAGAAAAGGAGGAGGAGGAGGAGGGGGAGAAAAAACCCACCTGGTAAAAGACAATATCATAACAAATAATAACAAGGAATTTTACATCCCTACCGCGTTATGTGACGCTAGTAAATACTGTTTGCACAATCTGGAGCAATTAAGCCGTTACATAATTTTCTGAGGAATCGAAAAAAATAAAAATGCCAAAAAAATGTAATAAAATTCAGACCGCTAGCGGGGGTAATCTATAAATTCGCAACAAAAAATCATTGAATATGATCCAAATATTTAACATCATTTTATCAATTTATTTGGTCATAAAACAGTGAAAACAAGGTTAATATTAAGGATAACCAGTCACTAAAAACATAAGAAATGTACGCATAAACGCACTAACGACGGCCTAGCTGAAAATAAATTTCGGGGGAGCATGTCCCGGACCCCCTACAACTGTGCCTACACATCGTTTTCAGTCAAGCTACGTCCCTGACGTCAGTAGATATTTCAATTCTATACCTACCTTTTATACACACCACAAGATCAGTTCACCAACCATTTTGCTTTATATAGCTTTGCGAGTACAGCAACATGAAAGATAACTCTTTCATATACAAATCCAGAATAATTGCGTAGTTGTTTCCCTTTAAATTTAAGTTTTATTTCATTTGTTTTCCTCAGCGTGCTAGCTCATCATTGGCGAGGGATATTTTCCTTGTTTCGTTGTTCCATTTCTCTAAATTATTAAACATCAAAAAAAAGGATTCATTCAAGATGTTGTACATATCCTGGATAAATATGGCCTTTTGGATACGCTAAGAACGGAAAAAGTATGTAAGAAGAAAATGTTTTTAGAATGACATTAGAACGAGCGAACTGGCATTCATAAGATTTAAAATGATGCACTCCATTTTTAAAGATTGCTACTTATAGACAAAATGATATACATTTCAATAATATACAATTATAAAATATATTAAGAGTGCAAACTTTAACAACTACACCCTGAATACTTGCAAAATATGTACAACGTAACAAACAAGTATATATCATAAAAATGTACAATTACATTGTATACTGCCACAATAATAAAAAAGAAAATACACAATTATGAATAAAATTAAAACAAAATATGCAACTACGTAATAAACAAGATGTCATACTCATACACATTACGTGATATACAATTACATGACATACAATTATGTGATATACAATTACATGACATACAATTACGTGATATACAATTACATGACATACAATTACATAATACATTTTTAATGGGGGCCATTTTCAACACATTTCAGGTTATATATGGTATATCCAGTTTTAGTTGTGGAGGAAGACCTCAGACTGAGTCAGACAGAGTAGAACCACCGTCCTTCCGCCAGAAACTGGTAACTTTCTCACATAAAGTTTTTGGAGCGAGCCGGACTCGAACCTACGACCTTAGCAGTGAGAGGTAAATGATATTGAGACGGCGCCTCAGACCACCCGACCCCAATTACATGATATACAATTACATGATATACAATTACATGATATACAATTACACGATATACAATTGTAGCATATACAATTCATAAAATACAATTATATGAATCATAATAATAAAATATAAAAAAACATAACAAATATAAATATAAGGTTACAAAATATACAATTGCGAATAGATCTGTGTGTCATTACAATCTGTATAGCACAATAAAAGAATATATTACAATACACACGTTTTAAAGGGAACATTATACTTGTCAACATATCAGATATTCATAATCTGGAATATAAGAACTAGTTGATACGCCTGTAATCGTTTGTAATACGTTTTACATGACAAGGTTACGATCAAACATGACTCTTCAATATTAAATGTCGGATTCAGAATTTCATGCAAAGAAAGGTCGTCGATTTCCGGCAGTTTTTCAATATACAAATTTAACTGCAGTTAAGGTTTGGGTGTAAACTTTATACATTGTGTATAGTTATGCTTCTTCTTCCTAGGTAAATGTAATAAAACGCATTTTGACCAAGGAAAGTGAAAGTGTTGCGGCGTCGTGTTACCATTGGCGGATCCAAAGGGGAGGGACATGGGTCCAGATACCACCTGGCATTCCTGAAATATTGCTAAACGACAGTATTTTCAGTCAATGTTTAGAACACACGCTCCGTGGCAACCCATAGTGTAACAAAAATGATTTTGTTACACTAAGGGTTGCGATGTCAACCGTTAGTGTAACACTAAGGGTTTTTGTTACACTAAGGGTTGCGATGTCAACCGTTAGTGTAACACTAAGGGGGTTGCGATGTCAACCGTTAGAGAAACACTAAGGGTTTTTGTTACACTAAGGGTTGCGATGCCAACCGTTAGTGTAACACTAAGGGTTTTTGTTACACTATGGGTTGCCACAACGCTCCTGTCCTGAAAATGGTAGAGCTCACGTGACCAAATGTGCTGGACCCGTTCTACTTTTTATTCAGTTATATTTTCATATTTGGTTTTGCGTGTGTGTACATGCATGCGTGCACGTTGTGTAATTTTGTTACTGCCTTTTTTTGTGTGGGGAGGTGTTACTGCCTTTTTGTGTGGGGAGGTGTTACTGCCTTTTTATGTGGGGAGGTGTAAGTGCCTTTTTGCGTGGGGAGGTGTAAGTGCCTTTTTGTGTGGGGAGGTGTTAGTGCCTTTTTATGTGGGGAGGTGTAAGTGCCTTTTTGCGTGGGGAGGTGTAAGTGCCTTTTTGTGTGGGGAGGTGTTACTGCCTTTTTGTGTGGGGAGGTGTTACTGCCTTTTTGTGTGGTGAGGTGTTAGTGCCTTTGACTGGAGTGTGGGGAGGGCGGTGGGGTAATGTTTTGGTGGTGGTGGTTGTTGATGTTGTTGTTGTTGGTGTTTGTTGGTGTGTTTTGTTTTGTTTTTAACCAAGTTCAATATCATGTTCCACACCCTGCAGTAGCTGCACCAGACCATTATACAGTCGCTATCCGAGAGCAAAGTTGCTACTACAAATCTTGTTTCACGTTGTTGTTTTAATGGAGTGTAACGTTATCATTTTCAACACATGACAGGTTGCATGTGGTACGTCCAGTTTTTCTGGGTGAGTAAGAACTCAAAATGAATCTGAGTAGAACCACTGTCCTTTCACAAGTAACAGGTAAACTTTCTCAAATAAATGTTTAGACCGAGCTGGTCTCGGACCCGTGACCTCGGCTGTAAGAGGTAGGAGATATTGAGACCATGCCTTAGTTCACTCGGCCACGAAGGACCACAAGTAGTGGAGTTTAGTTTATCGCCATTTTCAACACTATACAGATACTACGAGCCACCAACCGGTTTTATTGGCAGAGCATATACATGCTTTGAATGCTATTTGCAATGTTAGGGGGTACAATCTCCTCTTCCCCACCACCGAGGTTTCCCGTTTGTTAAAAAAAGGTTATTTCATTGAAAAAAAAAAGTTATTAAAAACAAGCACATACAGCATCCCCAACCCGCACTCGACATTTGAGGACATCCTTTTAGATTTCTAAAATCCCTATTGGACCCTCTGTGTAAATAAATCCAATGTGATCTTATCGTAGCTATTGTCCCCCCATCGTTAATCACACAGGCGTCGGAGCCGCAATCAAGAGGGTCGAAAGGGGCAGGATATGGTTTCCCACTGTCACCTCCAAATGTATTTTCAAAATTTATGTTGAACATTGAGCCAAATGAAGTTATTTTCTATGTTCGCATTAACATTAAAACATAATTTTTCATGTGAGTTCAGTAATATTCAATATTTAATATGTACTAGTAAGGTAACGTCAGCAACAATAATGCGTGGTTTACATTCTTACAATCGTACTCGGAAAAATCGAAAGGGGATTTCATTGAAAATTTAAATAAACTACAGGCTGCAAACTGAACGCATCTATGTATTTTGTGGACAGTCGATCGTACAGCGATGGGATGAATTTATACAACGAAACATAAAATGTATTCAGAGGTAATTGATGGTCCACTGTATTTGGAAATACGTTCCGAGAACCGGCGAACGCATCGCCGCCCCTTACTGAAAATAGCATACACATGCATAGACATGTAGCTTTAACTGCCTTACTGACAACTGTCATACACATGCAGAGACGTGTAGCTTTAACTGCCTTACTGACAACTGTCATACATATGCAGAGACATGAAACTTTAACTGCCTTACTGACAACTGTCATACACATGCAGAGACGTGTAGCTTTAACTGCCTTACTGACAACTGCCATACACATGCAGAGACATGTAGCTTTAACTGCCTTACTGACAACTGTCATACACATGCAGAGACATGAAACTTTAATTGCCTTACTGACAACTGCCATACACATGCAGAGACGTGTAGCTTTAACTGCCTTACTGACAACTGTCATACACATGCAGAGACATGAAACTTTAACTGCCTTACTGACAACTGTCGTACACATGCAGAGACATGTAGCTTTAACTGCCTTACTGAAACTGCCATACACATGCAGAGACATGTAGCTTTAACTGCCTTACTGAAACTGCCATACACATGCAGAGACATGTAGCTTTAACTGCCTTACTGACAACTGTCGTACACATGCTGAGACATGTAACTTTAACTGCCTTACTGACAACTGTCATACACATGCAGAGACATGAAACTTTAATTGCCTTACTGACAACTGTCATACACATGCAGAGACATGAAACTTTAATTGCCTTACTGACAACTGTCATACACATGCAGAGACATGTAGCTTTAACTACCTTACTGAAACTGTCATACACATGCAGAGACATGTAGCTTTAACTGCCTTACTGAAACTGCCATACACATGCAGAGACATGTAGCTTTAACTGCCTTACTGAAACTGTCATACACATGCAGAGACATGTAGCTTAAACTGCCTTACTGACAACTGCCATACAAATGCTGAGACATGTAACTTTAACTGCCTTACTGACAACTGCCATACACATGCAGAGACATGTAGCTTTAACTGCCTTACTGAAACTGTCATACACATGCAGAGACATGTAGCTTTAACTGCCTTACTGACAACTGTCGTACACATGCTGAGACATGTAACTTTAACTGCCTTACTGACAACTGCCATACACATGCAGAGACATGAAACTTTAACTACCTTACTGACAACTGTCGTACACATGCTGAGACATGTAACTTTAACTACCTTACTGAAACTGCCATACACATGCAGAGACATGTAGCTTTAACTGCCTTACTGACAACTGTCGTACACATGCTGAGACATGTAACTTTAACTGCCTTACTGACAACTGTCATACACATGCAGAGACATGAAACTTTAATTGCCTTACTGACAACTGTCATACACATGCAGAGACATGAAACTTTAACTGCCTTACTGACAACTGCCATACACATGCAAAGACGTGTAGCTTTAACTGCCTTACTGAAACTGTCATACACATGCAAATACATGTAGCTTTAACTGCCTTACTGAAACTGTCATACAAATGCAGAGACATGTAGCTTAAACCGCCTTACTGAAACTGTCATACACATGCAGAGACATGTAGCTTTAACTGCCTTACTGAAACTGTCATACAAATGCAGAGACATGTAGCTTAAACCGCCTTACTGAAACTGTCATACACACATGCAAATACATGTAGCTTTAACTGCCTTACTGAAACTGTCATACAAATGCAGAGACATGTAGCTTAAACCGCCTTACTGAAACTGTCATACACATGCAGAGACATGTAGCTTTAACTGCTTTACTAAAACTGGTATTCACATGCAGAGACATGTAGCTTTAACCGCCTTACTGAAACTGGTATACACATGCAGAGACATGTAGCTTTAACCACTTTACTGAAACTGGTATAAACATGCAGAGACATGTAGCTTTAACTACCTTACTGAAACTTGTATACACATGCAGAGACATGTAGCTTAAACTACCTATCTGAAACTGGTATACACATACTGAAACATGTAGCTTTAACTACCTTATTGAAACTGTCATGCACATGCAGAGACATGTAGCTTTAACTACCTTACTGAAACTGTTATACACATGCAGAGACATGTAGCTTTAACTACTTTATTGAAACTGTCGTGCACATGCAGAGACATGTAGCTTAAACCGCCTTAATGAAACTTGCATACACATGCAGAGACGGGTAACTTTAACTACCTTACTGAAACTGCCATACACATGCAGAGACGAGTAGCTAAGCTACCTTACTGAAACTGGCATACACATGCTGAGACATGTAGCTTTAACTGCCTTACTGAAACTGTCAGACGCATGCAGAGTTATGTAGATATAACTGCTTTACTGAAACTATCATACACACATGCAGATACATGTAGCTTTAACTGCCTTACTGAAACTTGCATACACATGCAGAGACATGTAACTTTAACTGCCTTACTGAAACTTGCATACACATGCAGAGACATGTAACTTTAACTACCTTACTGAAACTGTCATACACATGCAGAGACATGTAACTTTAACTGCCTTACTGAAACTGGTATACACATGCAGAGACATGTAGCTTTAACTACCTTGCTGAAACTGGTATACACCTGCAGAGACATGTAGCTTTAACTGCCTTACTGAAACTGTCAGACGCATGCAGAGTTATGTAGATATAACTGCTTTACTGAAACTATCATACACACATGCAGATACATGTAGCTTTAACTGCCTTACTGAAACTTGCATACACATGCAGAGACATGTAACTTTAACTGCCTTACTGAAACTTGCATACACATGCAGAGACATGTAACTTTAACTGCCTTATTGAAACTGTCATGCACATGCAGAGACATGTAGCTTTAACTGCCTTACTGAAACTGTCATACACATGCAGAGACGTGTAGCTTTAATTGCCTTACTGAAACTGGTATACACATGCAGAGACATGTAGCTTTAATTGCCTTACTGAAACTGGTATACACATGCAGAGACATGTAGCTTTAACTGCCTTACTGAAACTGGTATACACATGCAGAGACATGTAGCTTTAATTGCCTTACTGAAACTGGTATACACATGCAGAGACATGTAGCTTTAACTGCCTTACTGAAACTGGTATACACCTGCTGAGACATGTAGCTTTAACTGCCTTACTGAAACTGGTATACACATGCAGAGACATGTAGCTTTAACTGCCTTACTGAAACTGTCATACACATGCAGAGACATGTAGCTTTAACTGCCTTACTGAAACTGGTATACACATGCAGAGACATGTAGCTTTAACTACCTTGCTGAAACTGGTATACACCTGCAGAGACATGTAGCTTTAACTGCCTTACTGAAACTGTCAGACGCATGCAGAGTTATGTAGATATAACTGCTTTACTGAAACTATCATACACACATGCAGATACATGTAGCTTTAACTGCCTTACTGAAACTTGCATACACATGCAGAGACATGTAACTTTAACTGCCTTACTGAAACTTGCATACACATGCAGAGACATGTAACTTTAACTGCCTTACTGAAACTTGCATACACATGCAGAGACATGTAACTTTAACTACCTTATTGAAACTGTCATGCACATGCAGAGACATGTAGCTTTAACTGCCTTACTGAAACTGTCAGACGCATGCAGAGTTATGTAGATATAACTGCTTTACTGAAACTATCATACACACATGCAGATACATGTAGCTTTAACTGCCTTACTGAAACTTGCATACACATGCAGAGACATGTAGATTTAACTGCCTTACTGAAACTTGCATACACATGCAGAGACATGTAACTTTAACTGCCTTACTGAAACTTGCATACACATGCAGAGATATGTAGCTTTAACTGCCTTACTGAAACTGCAGGCATACACATGCAGAGACATGTAGCTTTAACTGCCTTACTGAAACTGTCATACACATACAGAGACATGTAGCTTTAACTGCCTTACTGAAACTGCAGGCATACACATGCAGAGACATGTAGCTTTAACTGCCTTACTGAAACTGTCATACACATACAGAGACATGTAGCTTTAACTGCCTTACTGAAACTGCAGGCATACACATGCAGAGACATGTAGCTTTAACTGCCTTACTGAAACTGTCATACACATACAGAGACATGTAGCTTTAACTGCCTTACTGAAACTGCAGGCATACACATGCAGAGACATGTAACTTTAACTGCCTTACTGAAACTGTCATACACATACAGAGACATGTAGCTTTAACTGCCTTACTGAAACTGCAGGCATACACATGCAGAGACATGTAGCTTTAACTGCCTTACTGAAACTGTCATACACATGCAGAGACATGTAGCTTTAATTGCCTTACTGAAACTGGTATACACATGCAGAGACATGTAGCTTTAACTACCTTGCTGAAACTGGTATACACCTGCTGAGACATGTAGCTTTAACTACCTTGCTGAAACTGTCAGACACATGCAGAGACATGTAGATTTAACTGCCTTACTGAAACTGCAGGCATACACATGCAGAGACGTGTAGCTTTAACTGCCTTACTGAAACTGTCATACACATGCAGAGACATGTAGCTTTAATTGCCTTACTGAAACTGGTATACACATGCAGAGACATGTAGCTTTAACTACCTTGCTGAAACTGTCAGACACATGCAGAGACATGTAGCTTTAACTACCTTGCTGAAACTGGTATACACCTGCTGAGACATGTAGATTTAACTGCCTTACTGAAACTGCAGGCATACACATGCAGAGACATGTAGCTTTAACTGCCTTACTGAAACTGTCATACACATGCAGAGACATGTAGCTTTAATTGCCTTACTGAAACTGGTATACACATGCAGAGACATGTAGCTTTAACTACCTTGCTGAAACTGGTATACACCTGCTGAGACATGTAGCTTTAACTACCTTGCTGAAACTGTCAGACACATGCAGAGACATGTAGATTTAACTGCCTTACTGAAACTGCAGGCATACACATGCAGAGACATGTAGCTTTAATTGCCTTACTGAAACTGGTATACACATGCAGAGACATGTAGCTTTAATTGCCTTACTGAAACTGGTATACACATGCAGAGACATGTAGCTTTAATTGCCTTACTGAAACTGGTATACACATGCAGAGACATGTAGCTTTAACTACCTTGCTGAAACTGTCAGACACATGCAGAGACATGTAGCTTTAACTACCTTGCTGAAACTGGTATACACATGCAGAGACATGTAGCTTTAATTGCCTTACTGAAACTGGTATACACATGCAGAGACATGTAGCTTTAACTACCTTGCTGAAACTGGTATACACCTGCTGAGACATGTAGCTTTAACTACCTTGCTGAAACTGTCAGACACATGCAGAGACATGTAGATTTAACTGCCTTACTGAAACTGCAGGCATACACATGCAGAGACGTGTAGCTTTAATTGCCTTACTGAAACTGGTATACACATGCAGAGACATGTAGCTTTAACTACCTTGCTGAAACTGGTATACACCTGCTGAGACATGTAGCTTTAACTACCTTACTGAAACTGTCAGACACATGCAGAGACATGTAGATTTAACTGCCTTACTGAAACTGCAGGCATACACATGCAGAGACATGTAGCTTTAATTGCCTTACTGAAACTGGTATACACATGCAGAGACATGTAGCTTTAATTGCCTTACTGAAACTGGTATACACATGCAGAGACATGTAGCTTTAACTACCTTGCTGAAACTGTCATACACATGCAGAGACATGTAGCTTTAACTGCCTTACTGAAACTGTCATACACATGCAGAGACATGTAGCTTTAATTGCCTTACTGAAACTGGTATACACATGCAGAGACATGTAGCTTTAACTACCTTGCTGAAACTGGTATACACCTGCTGAGACATGTAGCTTTAACTACCTTACTGAAACTGTCAGACACATGCAGAGACATGTAGCTTTAACCACCTTACTGAAACTGGTATACACATGCAGAGACGTGTAGCTTTATCTACCTTATTGAAACTGTCATACACATGCAGAGACGTGTAGCTTTAACTACCTTACTGAAACTGTCATACACATGCAGAGACGTGTAACTTTAACTACCTTACTGAAACTGCTATACACATGCAGAGACGTGTAGCTTTAACTACCTTACTGAAACTGCTAAACACATGCAGAGACGTGTAGCTTTAACATCTTTACTAACAACTGTCATACACATGCAGAGATATGTAGCTTTAACTACCTTACTGAAACTGCTATACACATGCAGAGACGTGTAGCTTTAACAGCCTTACTGAAATTGTCATACACATGCAGAGACATGTAGCTTTAATTACCTTACTGAAACTGTCATACACATGCAGAGACATGTAGCTTTAATTGCCTTACTGAAACTGGTATACACATGCAGAGACATGTAGCTTTAACTACCTTACTGAAACTGGTATCCACATGCTGAGACATGTAGCTTTGACTCCCTTATTGAAACTGTTATGCACATGCAGAGACATGTAGCTTTAACTACCTTACTGAAACTGTCATACACATGCAGAGACAAGTAGCTTTAACTACCTTACAGAAACTGTCATACACATGCAGAGACATGTAGCTTGAACCACCTTACTGAAAATGGTATACACATGCAGAGACGTGTAGCTTTATCTACCTTATTGAAACTGTCATACACATGCAGAGACGTGTAGCTTTAACTACCTTACTGAAACTGTCATACACATGCTGAGACATGTAGCTTTAACTACCTTACTGAAACTGTCAGACACATGCAGAGACATGTAGCTTTAACCACCTGATTGAAACTGTCATACACATGCAGAGACGTGTAGCTTTATCTACCTTATTGAAACTGTCATACACATGCTGAGACGTGTAGCTTTAACTACCTTACTGAAACTGCCATACACATGCAGAGACGTGTAGCTTTTACTGCCTTACTGAAACTCAAACACATGCAGAGACATGTAGCTTTAACTACCTTACTGAAACTGCCATACACATGCAGAGACATGTAGCTTGAACCACCTTACTGAAAATGGTATACACATGCAGAGACGTGTAGCTTTATCTACCTTATTGAAACTGTCATACACATGCTGAGACGTGTAGCTTTAACTACCTTACTGAAACTGTCAGACACATGCAGAGTTATGTAGCTTAAACCGCCTTACTGGAGAGTCATACACACATGCAGATACATGTATCTTTAACTGCCTTACTGAAACTTGCATACACATGCAGAGACATGTAGCTTTATCTGCCTTACGGAAACTGTCATACACATGCAGAGATATGTAGCTTAAACCGACTTACTGAAACTGTCATACACATGCAGAGATATGTAGCTTAAACTGCCTTACTGAAAGTGTCAGACACATGCAGAGATATGTAGCTTAAACCGCCTTACTGAAACTGTCATACACACATGCAGATACATGTAGCTTTAACTGCCTTACTGAAACTGTCAGACACATGCTGAGACATGTAGCTTTATCTGCCTTACTGAAACTGCCATACACATGCAGAGACGTGTAGCTTTAGCTACCTTACTGAAACTGGCATACATATGCAGAGACATGTAACTTTAACTGCCTTACTGAAACTGTCATACACATGCAGAGATATGTAGCTTAAACTACCTTACTGAAACTGTCATACACATGCATAAACATGTAGCTTTAACTACCTTACTGAAACTGTTATACACATACAGAGATATGTAACTTTATCTGCCTTACTGAAACTGTCATACACATGCAGAGACATGTAGCTTTAACTAAGTCACTGATTTATGTAACGCATCCCTATAAGTATATTATGCGCTCTCTAAATTCAAGTTTAAACTCATTCCTACCTATTATTTTTTTACATTATAAGGAAAACGTAGGGTACCACCCCGCCCCTCCCCAACCAACCTGAATCCACCGCTGAGTTTTGTAAGAGCTTAACGGTTTACAGAGTTAGCGGGGTTCCCATTTATTGTTTTTACAATGACAGAATTAATCTAAACTTGGTAGTGTTAATAGTTATACAACTGCACATGTTCGTAAAATACATGTATAACATACGCGAAACATTAACATATAGCCAACTGTCATGTGTAGATGCAGTAAATTTGGTTTTTATTGTATCCTTATTTTTGGAGTAAAGTATGGCTAGCGAGAGTATTTTAGATTCACCATTGTGTCATCGTTTTGGGTGTAAGTGGTTCAAGTTGGGCCTGGAGTGAACTGATTACGGACTTACTAGATGATGCTGTTGGTTTTGTGTAAAGTTGCTCCATGCCAGACTTTAATAATGCTGTAAATTGCGAGCAAAAAAAACCATATGCGTTATCGTTCATTCTGATGTGGTTACTTTACATTATGATGTGGTTACTTTATTCAGAGACTTATAAATAAGTCACTATTTTACTTAATGATGTGGTACCTTTACATTATAATGTGGTACCTTTACATTATGATGTGGTACCTTTACATTTTGATGTGGTACCTATGATGTGGTACCTTTACATTATGATGTGATACCTTTACATTATGATGTGGTACCTTTACATTATGATGTGGTACATTTACATTATCATGTGGTAATTTTATTCAGAGACATATAAATAAGTCACTATTTTACTTAATGATGTGGTACCTTTACATTATGATGTGGTACCTTTACATTATGATGTGGTACCTTTACATTATGGTGTTGCTTGTTGTCATTCTTATGTGGTCACTTTACATTATGATATAGTCACTTCATTATGATATGGTCACTTCATTCTGATATGATCACTTTACATTATGCTATAGTCACTTCATTATGATATGGTCACTTCACTATGATATGGTCACTTATATTATGATATGGTCACTTAATTATGATATGTTCACTTCATTCTCATGTGGTTACTTTACATTATGATGAGGTCATTTTACATTATGATATGGTACTTCATTCTGATGTGGTTACTTTACATTCTGATGCGGTCATTTTACATTATGATATGGTCACTTCATTCTGATGTGGTTACTTTACATTGTGATGCAGTCATTTTACATTCTGATGCGGTCATTTTACATTCTGATGCGGTCAGTTAACATTGAGATGCGGTCATTTTACATTGTGATGTGGTCATTTTACATTGTGATGTAGTCATTTTACATTCTGATGTGGTCATTTTACATTCTGATGTGGTCATTTTACATTGTGATGCAGTCAGTTAACATTGTGATGCAGTCATTTTACATTGTGATGAGGTACATTTTACATTCCGATTTCAGTGCCGTAGCCACACTGAGGCAAATGGAGGCACTTGCCTCCTGTAGAATTTGTGGAGGTTCATATATTTATTAGTATTTTTGTAGAAATAATAAAGTTGTGCCCAAGATATGAAATATTCTTGCAAAAATATAACATATCTTCACTTATTATAATTTCAGTATGAATGTGTCATAATACCCAGTAAATAATTGTCTTACAGAGTATTACTAAGAGTTGATATGTATTGTTATGTCGGGTCTACAAAGCTACATATTATGTGTATTCAAGATAGATCTAATTGTGTAAAAATGGATAATTGTATAAAATGCAGTTTGTGTTATAGATTTTAACTGCTAAAAATGTCTCTGAAATATCAGGAAAAAAATGCAGGAAATGCATGCCAGGAGCAAAATATTTTTTCGTGGGAGCATGCCCCCATACACCCCTAGCAAAGTTGAGATTGTACCTCCTGTAGAATCAAACTTTGGCTACGGTCCTGAATCAAAATGTAAAATTATCCTATCAGTATGACATGACCACATCATACATAAAGGTAACCACGTCCGAATGAAAACATACATCATAATGTAAAGTGACCAGACCAGAATGAAAAAGAACAACATCACAATGTAAAATGATCACATCCGAATAACATCAAACCACATCAGAATAAAAAGTAATCATTTCATCATATAAAGTGGTCACATTTGGTATGACAATGAACCGTATCAAAATGAAATGGCACCACATCATAATGTAAAGTGACCACATCAGAATGAAAAGTAACCACATCAAAATGTAAAGTGACCCACATCAGAATGAAAAGTAACCACATCATAGTGTAAAGTGACCTCATCAGAATGAAAAGTAACCACATCATAATGTAAAGTGACCCACATCAGAATGAAAAGTAACCACATCATAATATAAAGTGACCCCATCAGAATGAAAAGTGACCACATCAGAATGTAAAGTGACCCCATCAGATTGAAAAGTACCAACATCATAGTGTAAAGTGACCACATCAATATGAAAAGTAACCACATTATAGTGTAAAATGACCACATCATAATGTAAAGTGACCACATCAGAATGTAAAGTAACCCCATCAGAATGAAAAGTAACCACATCATAGTGTAAAGTGACCACATCATAATGTAAAGTGACCACATTATAATGTAAAGTGACTCCTGTAGAATGAAAAGTGACCCCATCAGAATTTAAAGTAACCACAACATAATGAAAAGTAACCCATTCAGAATGAAAAGTAACCACATCATAGTGTAAAGTGACCACATCATAATGTAAAGTGACCACATTATAATGTAAAGTGACCCCTGTAGAATGACAAGTAACCACATCATAATGTAAAGTGACCCCTTCAGAATGAAAAGTAACCACATCAAAATGTAAAGTAACCACAACATGGTGTAAAGTAACCACATCATGGTGTAAAGTAACCACATCATAGTGAAAAGTAACCACATCATAGTGTAAAGTGACCCCATCAGAATGAAAAGTAACCATAGCATAATGTAAAGTGACCCCATCAGAATGAAAATGGACCCCATCAGAATGAAAAGTAACCCCATCAGAATGAAAAGTAACCACAACATAATGAAAAGTAACCCATTCAGAATGAAAAGTAACCACAGCATAATGTAATCTGATCACATCAAGATAGAACATCATTGGCGTTACGTATTATTGTGTGTGTTCATTTGGTATTGGATCTTTATTATTATCTCAGTTAAACAAGCATAAATTTGATGCATTTGAACTGAGCATAAACTTGATTTTGATAAAATGAGCATAAAGTGGCCCACTAAGCTATAACCTAAATAATGGAAAGGTGAGCAAAGTGGGTAAATATTATGACCTTTATGATGGTAAGGTGTGACCATGAAACAGACGTTAGTTATGACCTTTATAATGCTAACATGAGCATGAAGTGGAATTTTGATATTACCTTCATGGTGACCATGAAATGGACCTTTAACATGACCTTCATGATAGTAAGATGTACATAAGTGGACCTATAGTATGATGGTAAGGTGAACATAAACTGGCCTTCAGTATGACCTTCATGATGGTAAGGTGACAATTAAGTGGACCTTTAGCATGAACTTCATGATGATATGGTGACAATCAAGTGGACCTTTAGCATGACCTTCATGGTGGTAAGATGAATAAAAAATGGATCTTTAACATGACCTTCATGATGGTAAGGTGAACATAAAGTAGACCTATAGTATGACATTCATGATGGTATGGTGAAAATAAAGTAGACCTATAGCATGACCTTCATGATGGTAAGATGAACATAAATTGGATCTTTAACATGACCTTCATGATGGTAAGGTGAACATAAAGTAGACCTATAGTATGACCTTCATGATTGTAAGGTGAACATAAAGTGGACCTTTGGTATGACCTTCATGATGGTAAGGTGAACATAAAGTGGACCTATAGTATGACCTAATGATGGTAAGCTTAACATAAAATGGCCTTCAGTATGACCTTCATGATGGTAAGGTGACCATCAAGTGAACCTTTAGCATGACATTCATGATGGTAAGGTGAATATAAAGTGGACCTTTAGTATGACCTTCATGATGGTAAGATGAACATAAAGTGGACCTTTAGTATGACCTTCATGATGGTAAGGTGAACATAAAGTGGAACTTTAGTATGACCTTCATGACGGTAAGGTGAACATAAAGTGGACCTTTATTATGACCTTCATGATGGTAAAGTGAACATAAAGTGGACCTATAGTATGACCTTTATGATGGTAAGGTGAACATAAAGTCGACCTATAGTACAACTTTCATGATAGTAATATGAACATAAAGTGGGCATAAAGTATGACCTTCATGATGGTATGGTGAACATAAAGAGGATCTTTAGTATGACCTTAATGATGGTATGGTGAACATAAAGTGGACCTATAGTATGACCTTCTTGATGGTTAGATGAACATAAAGTGTACCTATAGTATGACCTTTATGATGGTAAGATGAACATAAAGTTGACCTATAGTATGACCTTCATGGTAGTAAGATGAACATTGAGTGGTCTTTGGTATGACCTTCATGATGGTAAGATGAACATAAAGTTGACCTATAGTATGACCTTCATGATGGTAAGATGAACATAAAGTTGACCTTTAGTATGACCTTCATGATGGTAAGATGAACATAAAGTTGACCTATAGTATGACCTTCATGATGGTAATGTGAACATAAAGTAGACCTTTTGTATGACCTTCATGATGGTAAGGTGAACATAAAGTGGACCTTTAGTATGACCTTCATGATGGTAAGATGAACATAAAGTGGACCTATAGTATGACCTTCATGATGGTAAGATGAACATAAAGTGGACCTAAGTATGACCTTCATGATGGTAAGATGAACATAAAGTGGACCTATAGTATGACCTTCATGATGGTAAGGTGAACATAAAGTAGACCTTTTGTATGACCTTCATGATGGTAAGGTGAACATAAAGTGGACCTTTTGTATGACCTTCATGATGGTAAGGTGAACATAAAGTGGACCTATAGTATGACCTTCATGATGGTAATGTGAACATAGCGAGAACTTTTAGTATGACGTTCATGATTGTAAGATGAATATAAAGTGGACCTATAGTATGACCTTCATGATGGTAAGATGAACATAAAGTGGACCTATAGTATGACCTTCATGATGGTAAGATGAACATTAAGTGGTCCTATAGTATGACATTCATGATGGTAAGGTGAACATAAAGTGGACCTATAGCATGACCTTCATGATGGTAAGATGTACATAAAGTAGACCTGTTGTATGACCTTCATGATGGTAAGATGAACATAAATGTATCTATAGTATGACCTTCATGATGGAAAGAGGAACATAAAGTGGACCTACAGTCGGACCTTTATGATGGTAAGGTGAACATAAAGTGGACCTATAGCATGACCTTCATGATGGTAAGATGAACATAAAGTGGACCTATAGCATGACCTTCATGATGGTTAGGTGAACATAAAGTGGACCTATAGCATGACCTTCATGATGGTAAGATGAACATAAAGTGGACCTAAAGTATGACCTTCATGATGATAAGGTGAACACAAAGTGGGCATTTAGTATGACCTTCATGATGGTAAAGTGAACACAAGGTGGGCATTTAGTATGACCTTCATGATGATAAGGTGAACACAAAGTGGGCATTTAGTATGTCCTTCATGATGGTAAGGTGAACATAAAGTGGACTTATAGCATGACCTTCATGATGGTAAGATGAACATAAAGTGGACCTATAGCATGACCTTCATGATGGTAAGGTGAACATAAAGTGGGCATTTAGTATGTCCTTCATGATGGTAAGGTGAACATAAAGTGAACCTATAACATGACCTTCATGATGGTAAGGTGAATACAAAGTGGGCATTTAGTATGACCTTCATGATGGTAAGGTGAGCATAAAGTGGCCTTTAGTATGATCGGTTAGCTCAGTCTGTTACAATGTGTCTATCAATCCATGGATCTTGAGTTCAAATCTCCATCCATCCACATTCTCCATGATAATCAATATAAGATATTGAGTCTCAATGTCTTTTATCTCTCACTGCTGAATCAAGTGGGAAAGTTATCAGCTCCTTGCAGAGACGAGTGTGCTTGAGAAATGATCAACCTTTTAAGGATCCAAGGAAAAAGTAGTTATGTTTATTGATCATCTGTTAGCCCTCAAGAGCATAAAAATGATGATAAGTATTAAACTAAACAAATCAATGAATGTTAAGTTTAATTAAACACAATTAACCTAATACTTCAAATTCATTAATGTGCATTCGACCATAACATAATTTAAATTCATTTCAATTCATTGTACATTAAAATGAAATTAATCAATATAAAATTTAAGTAAACTTAATTAACCTAACCTTCTTCCCGTCGGTTATTATGCAGTTCAATTCAACATGATTAAATCTCACTACAGTTCAAATGAACCAAATATGTCATATCAATTAATGTGCCGCTAAATTTCAAATTAATTTTACCTCATATCAGTTGAATAGTACCTTACTTTAAAGAGTAAAATTTGCATTTTAACTCAACGTAATTTAACCTGATTTCAATCGAATTATATATACATTCCTTCAAATCAATACCTATAGACTATCAATCCAGGGGTCACTGGTTTAAATCCTTGCTAGGATGCAGCCTCTGTGATGATTGATATACACAACATTGCTTCTCATTGTCAGCGTCCCTCACCTCTGATTCAAGTTGAAAAAGTCAGTAGTGAGTCTGGCTATCAATCCAGGGGTCATAAGTTTGAATCCTCATCTGGCCACAGTTTCTGTGATGATTAATATATTACATTGCATCTCATTGTCATTCACTCTCATCACTGATTCAAGTGGGAAAGTTATCAGTTATTTGTGGAGATGGGGTGTGCTCCACTACTGGTTAACCTTTCAGGATCCCAGGAAACAGTGGTTAGGTTAACTGATCATCTGTTAGCCCTAGATGGCATAAAAATGATGCTAAATATTCAATCATTCAATTCAATAACAATAATTAAACATCACTTCAATTGAGTTGATCCAATCAATTAATCAAATCAATTAATGATAGTTTTCTTCAACATAATATAATCTCACTTCAAATGAATGGCACCTTGTTTTAAAAAGACAAAGAAGCAGTCCAATTTGACACAAGTAAAGTGTATCTCACTTCAAATTAATTATTGCGGCTAGTCCAACCAACATGATTAAACTTCACTTCAGATGTATTGTCACTTACTTAAGATCAATTATTGTGATGTCAAATCCAATATAATTAAACCTCACTTTAACTGCATTATAGCTTACTTAAAATAATACTTGTTTGCCATCCTCCTACCTACTCACTCAAAATTGCAGCTACCTAAACTTTTTTATTGCCTTTCAAAGTGTTTTTTTCATGATTTCTGTCTAATTTTCTTTAAAATGACTATGCAAAATCAAAATCTGGCCCCCCAAAAAATTAGATACCTACCTACCGACATGAAAATACCAGGTCAGGAAACAAACATTTTTTAAGGATGGCCTGAATACACAGTTTAGTTGAACATTATAATTAATACCTTACTTCAAACCAATGATTGTGAGGTTCTATCCAACATATTTAAGTCCATACCATTGAGTAAACCTAACTTCGAATCAATATATGGTTGAAAACAATACAAACCTCACTTCTGTTAAGTATTACTTTACAACAAATCAGTTATATACACACATCAATTCAACATAATAAAATCTCATTTCAAATGAAATGAACTTATACTAAGAAACTTTAAATCAAATAATATGAAATTTAAATCAGAATAATTAAACAACACTTCTATTAAATTTTACCTTACTTTAATTCAATAGATGCATGGTTAAATGTAACACAATTTAACCTTATTCAAAGTCAATTAACGCAAGGTTAAAATAAGCATAATGTTTAGTGTGTTTAACGCCATTTTCAACACATTTCAGGTTATATAATTATGACATATCCAGTTTAACTGGTGGAGGAAAACCTCAGACTGAGTAGAACAACCATCCTTTAGCAAGTAACTGGAAACTTTCTCACATAAAGTTTTTGGAGTGAGCGGGACTCGAACCTATGACCTTAGCGGTGAGAGGTAAGTGATCTTGAGATGGTGCCTCAGAACACTTAGCCATGGAGGACCCTGAAAGTAACATAGTCTTCAGTTTGTTGTACCTTACTTTAAACAAATCAATAAATGTTGCACAGTTTGCTTAAATTGAACAGCATGATTGAAATCCACTTCATTTGCATTCATACTTGCCTAAAATCAATTCATGTGATATCAGATTCAGTATAAATATGCATCACTTTAATTACATTGTGCCTTACTTTAAATCACTTAATTAGCACAGTTCAAAGATCACTTCAGTATAATTATACTGACCTTACTTCAATTCAGTTGATGTGAGGTTCAATTCAACATAATTATAAACCTCACTTTAGAACTGTTGAACTATACCCTACATCACAGATATCACTTGATTTATACTAATTTAACTACAGTCAAACCTGTGTAAACGGTCACCTCTATTAAGCAACCATCACTCGTAAGCAGTCACATTTCTATTTCCCATTTCTATGCTTACAAAGCAAATTTACCTGTAAAAAGCAACAACCTGTGTTAAAAGGCCAATTTTGCTAATTCCTTTGATTGGCTGCTTAACCCTTTACTCCATAGATACGTGTTTTCCCACACCAATCACAGAAGGCCTTTGAAAACAGTGCAGGAAGAGTTCAGATTGCTCATAACAACCACTCTGTCAGTTAATATAAACATAATTCACCCAATAATTTAAAAGCCTTCTATATTAGATGTCCAAAGGCGTCTATATTAGAGGTGTCCAAAGGCGTCTATATTAAAGGTGTCCAAAGGTGTCTATATTAGAGGTGTCCAAAGGGGTCTATATTAAAGGTGTCCAAAGGCGTCTATATTAGAGGTGTCCAAAGGCGTCTATATTAAAGGTGTCCAAAGGCGTCTATATTAAAGGTGTCCAAAGGCGTCTATATGAAGTAAAGGGTTAAGACAGGTTTCACTGTAGATTATGAAGAAAAGTCCCAGCTTTTGTAAATTGCTGTCGAGTCCAAATAGAACAATATGTTATTTTTTTAGATTTCATCAGGTCACAACCTCTGGTGAGAGCTACATTAAACATTCTATCCATTACACCATCTAGTTTAAAATCAATTAATGCATGTTTTTTTTAGTACAAGTCAAATAATGTAAAATAATTTAATTCACTAATTACCATAACACCATTTTTTTTCAATATAATTATTTACTCCTCCGTGTTAGAAGTGCTCTATATGTTCAGAGAACTTTTTCAACACACAATGTTAGATCACGTTTTACAATCTTACAAAACAAGTAAAGAAAATAATGTTTATTTGCATAGCAAGAAAAACAGACAACCGGCATGATGAGTGAGAGAGTTGCTCCTGTAGTAACTTTATTGAATTGAATTGTATCTTTCTTCTGGATCCTTTTATACCATTATATTTAAGTATATACTTAAAACTTAAATTAAAGAAAGCATCCAATGATTATGATTTTATTCTTTAGGCTCTAAATAAATTGTAATTCAGGTGTCATTGACATTGATATAAGAATATTAAATAAACCATTAAAATTAAGTTAAGTATTTAAGTAAAACTTAAGAAAATATAAGTTGAAAAGGAGCAAGATCAATGAATACAGTGAAACCTGTCTTAAGCAGCCAATCAAAGGAATTAGCAAAATTGGTCTTTTAACACAGGTTGTTGCTTAATACAGGTAAATTTGCTTTGTAAGCAAAGAAATGGGAAATAGAAATGTGGCTGCTTACGAGTGATGGTTGCTTATAGAGGTGACCGTTTACACAGGTTTGACTGTACATTGTATAATTCAGGGATTTAGTTGCAGGAGCAATTCACAAAAGCTCTGAGTTTATCTCCAAAATAATTCAATTCAACATAATAAAACCTCTCTTCTGTTGAACTGTACCTATAACTAATTATTGTTTAATCCAACATAGTTAAACCTCACTTCAGTTGAACTGTACTTATAACCTAGTTATTGTTTAATCCAACATAGTTAAACCTCACTTCAGTTGAACTGCACTTATAACCTAGTTATTGTTTAATCCAACATAGTTAAACCTCACTTCAGTTGAACTGTACTTATAGCCTAGTTATTGTTTAATCCAACATAGTTAAACCTCACTTCAGTTGAACTGTACCTATAACCTAGTTATTGTTTAATCCAACATAGTTAAACCTCACTTCAGTTGAACTGTACCTATAACTAATTATTGTTTAATCCAACATAGTTAAACCTCACTTCAGTTGAACTGTACCTATAACTAATTATTGTTTAATCCAACAAAGTTAAACCTCACTTCAGTTGAACTGTACCTATAACCTAGTTATTGTTTAATCCAACATAGTTAAACCTCATTTCAGTTGAACTGTACCTATAACCTAGTTATTGTTTAATCCAACATAGATAAACCTCACTTCAGTTGAACTGTACCTATAACCTAGTTATTGTTTAATCCAACATAGATAAACCTCTTTTCAGTTGAACTGTACCTATAACCTAGTTATTGTTTAATCCAACATCGATAAACCTCACTTCAGTTGAATTGTACCTATAACCTAATTATTGTTTAATCCAACATAGTTAAACCTCACTTCAGTTGAACTGTACCTATAACCTAGTTATTGTTTAATCCAACATAGATAAACCTCATTTCAGTTGAACTGTACTTATAACCTAATTATTGTTTAATCCAACATAGATAAACCTCTCTTCAGTTGAACTTTACCTATAACCTAGTTATTGTTTAATCCAATATAGATAAACCTCTCTTCAGTTGAATTGTACCTATAACCTAGTTATTGTTTAATCCAACATAGATAAACCTCTCTTCAGTTGAATTGTACCTATAACCTAATTATTGTTTAATCCAACATAGATAAACCTCTCTTCAGTTGAACTGTACCTATAACCTAGTTATTGTTTAATCCAACATAAACCTCTCTTCAGTTGAATTGTACCTATAACCTAGTTATTGTTTAATCCAACATAGATAAACCTCTCTTCAGTTGAACTGTACCTATAACCTAATTATTGTTTAATCCAACATAGATAAACCTCACTTCAGTTGAATTGTACATCAATTCAAATCAATGAAAGCTGGACTGTAGTGCAATAGCAGAGGTCGAGGGTCTGATTCCAAGTTAGAGAATTGTTCTTAATAAACTCTTAGATTTCCTTCTAATAGAGCTAAAATATATAAGTATACAATTATCAATAATTCAAATAAATGCAAATTCTCTTCAATTGAAATTCCACTGTTATCTAACTTCCAAACAATTATCTGGAATTTAACTACACATTAATAATTGATGTTCGTATGCATGCTACAGTGGTATTCGATTCAAACGTTTCATTTTGCTGATTTAAAATTTTGCATATATCTGTGAATTAATAAAATTAAAGGAAGACTTTGAACATGCAGCACCATAGCCACACTGAGGCAGGAGGAGGCAGTTGCATCCTTGATATCTTCAAATATTAAAAAAAAAAGCATTAAAGCATGATTTTCACATAGTCAAGTTGTAAGAAAAAATAAAAAAAAAATACCTCAACAACTTAGATAAGCTTATAATTAGCTAAGATATTTATCATAGTCTCCATAGCTCTCTTATTCAACCATATGACTGGTGCATTCTCATTGAGGCTGCATTTTGCATAAAATCCTTAACATAAAAATGGAAAATCTGGTCTCTTTTCAGCACTTGAAACACCCTACATTTTATGGAAAAGAAAGCCATTGCCTGTGTAATTTCAATGATTAATTTGCCAAATTATTAATTCTTCGCATGTTATTTTATCAATATTTAGTAGAGAGGTGCAAGTTTCCCATCCTTCTATATAAAGTCTTGGTATGAACTAAAAGGAAAATGTAGGAAATGCATTCATTGAATTGATTGAATATTTATCGTCATTTTTGTGTCATCGAGGGCTATCACTGTTTCCTGGGATCCTGAAAGGTTAACCTGTACTCAAGCACACTCCATCGATAACTTCCCCACTTGTATCAATGGTGTGAGATGAATGATAATGAGACACAATGTTGTATATCAATCATCACAGAGACTGGGCGGAGATTCGAACTCATAACCCCTGGATTGATAGTCAGACACGTAACTGAATGAACTAGTCGGTCCATCTGAAATGCATTCAAGAACTCTAAGTTGTACAAACTTGTTTCAGTCAATCAATGAAAAATAGATAAGTTTTAAAAAAAAAATAAATTTGTGTGGATCGCATGGTACAGTGGTAAAGAATCTTGATCTCAATATCTAAGAAAGGTTGTGCGTTCGATCCTCAGGCATGACCAGGTGTCCTTGAGCAAGACACTATAACAGTTTATCTGTATCTGCATAATACTCCAAACAATCAATTTCTGGTTATTACTGGGACGCTTATTAAGATTAAGCGTATGGTTAAGTGGTAGAGCACCGAACCCATGATCGGAGGGTCATGGGTTTGATACTCCCCCACATCTATGTGATGTGTCCTTGAGCATGACACTTTTCCCGCAGTTGCATAGTAGGAAGACTTTGGGATTGATTTGTCTAAATTATAATAAAGGGTCCTCAGTGGCTGAGTGGTCTAAGGCGCCGTCTCAAGATCACTATCCTCTCACAGCTAAGGTCATAGGTTCGAGTCCCGCTCACTCCATAAACTTAATGTGAAAAAGTTAGCTAGTTACTTGCGGAAGGACAGTGGTTCTACTCAGTCCGAGGATTTTCCTGTACCAGTAAAGCTCAGTATGTCATATACAACCCGTAATGTGTTGAAAATGGTGTTAAACTCCATCATTTAAAGAGAAAAAAAATATAATAACTTGTTTCACAATTGAAGTAAAATAAATAAGTTTAAACTAAACTTTGGGCATAATTTGTCTAATTAAGTTTGGTATAAATAGCTTCAAAACCAATAAAATCATGGTTTTTGATTGTCTTAGTTTTAAAAAAAACGTGGAATGGGCTCTCTGATCTTCTGCTTTCATTAAAGTTTTCTCATCGTCACACTCAGTAATATTCCGACACCTTATTCCCAGATTATTGAACTGTCAAAATCAACGAACCTTAGATATAGCATGGGTCCCCAGCGGGCAAAAAAATGGACATTGCCCATTATTTATTAAGGGGTGCGACGCGTTTTTTTTACATATAAATTAAGACTACTATAATGAATTGGCGATACGTTATATTTTTTCTGATTTAATTTAAATAATATACATTAATCCATAAAACTGCAGATATATTCCACTAACTGACAAACAACAGAATTAATTCTCATTGCAAACCATTAACCGAGTCACCCCCAACAAATACACGCGGTCTAATGATCGCAATGGATTATAAGATGAGTAGATTTTCCTCCCTTGTATTGACCGTACTAATTTCAAACACAAATATGTTTACAATTCAAGAGAAATTATCAAGAATGATTTGTTTTTTTGGAACATTACAAATTATATTTTGTTATTTATTTAATGTTTAGTGGATTATTACTTCCTTGGTAATTATTTTTTCTGTTTCCCTAAAAATCTCTACCGGATGGCGTAAAATAGAATAGCCTATTCGAGAAAAGTGCACGTTTCCCATCTTGAAAAATTGTCATCGATTTGACTCGGAATTTTAACAACATTTTGGAACAAAAGTTTTGGATTTTTACACCTTTTCAAAGGTAAACCTATTTTCTATCATTCCGCTAAGTGTGAAAAACTGGTTCTTGCCCATTTGCTAGAAATCAAGCATTTTATGAAGAATGTCTTTGTTAAATTTTCCAATTTTTCTCCCCCCCCTCCAAGGAGTCTACTTTTATCATACCATCTACACTTGGCATCTCAATTGTGCGGAGGAGCTTTTCTCAATGAAAATAGGCTTTGACAGTTTTTGCTTTACATAAATGTGAAAAAGTCAGCCTTTTAAACCGTGTCAACTGTTTTACAGATGTTGACAACAGGTTAACAGAAGATAAATGACCAATTTTCGAAATCTTGGACAGATTATGCAGGAAAATCATCATTAACACAATAAATGTTATACTTTCAGAAACTACAATCTACTTTAACATTAAATACCGTTATAATGTCATCTGGTGCAACCGGTCGGGGTAAAAAAAGGTCGAGGGCACAGGCAAATGGAAATGAGGATGGGGCCAGCACCTCATCGAGCCCTGCTGCCCCAAAACCTGCATCAAAGGCGAACAACAAACTGATGAGCACCAGCCTAAAAAGGTATTAAATTTTACAAAATCTCAATTTTTATTGGATAGATTATTAAACTCATAATAAGATTTAAACCTCTCGGTATGCATTAACAGCTTGTGTATATTTAACCAGCGAGTGTACTGTATTTGCCACACTGCCTTATGCTGGTGAAGATATTGGGCCTAGTGAACATGTACATTATGCTCATTTGCATATAAGCTTTGACATGCTGCCACGGTAAAACCATTGAATTTAATTTACTAATTTTTTCAGAATTTTGTTATAATTGAAGATTTCTTTGACATCGTGTTCAAATTTTTAAGATATGTCCACCCATTGTCCAGTTAACCGTTCTGGTTGTTTTTCAATAGACCAGTTGTTTCGGTAGATTTACTTCTGTGGTGCAGAAGATAATGATAGTTTAAGATGTTTGGATTATGAAGTTAAGGATAGTTTAAGATGTTTGGATTATGAAGTTAAGGATAGTTTAAGATGATTGGATTATGAAGTTAGCCTTAAAGAGCTTCATAACAACTCAACTTGGGTGTCAGGTTTAATCCTTTCTACTTAATGATTTTTTTTATTTATTACCAATTCCACAAGTTTCTTTATCAGAAAAACATTTTTAGAAATCAGGAATGCTTTTTGAAAATCTTGTTGGTTTTAAAAACCGACGTCCAGGCGGTTAATCTCGTTCCTGTCTTTCATTATGAAATTGTTGAGCACAAAGATCTCTGATTCTGCTAAATATGCATATATTGAGCTATGTCACATTTTTGTGGTTGCTATTGATTTCTTTGGTAAAGCAGACTTCTACAAACTGGTTGCTTCCCAGAGTTTTCAAGAAATAACACTGGCAAGCTAAATGTCATTTAGAGGTTGAAAAAAATAGATTTTGATACAGATTTCAGAGTTTATAGCATCTTGGTAATTCCTATGCAATGGAATGGTAGTACTCCAGTGGTGGTTTCTGTGAGGGGAGTTTTGATCTAAGAGAGATGCACATGCATGTTACTGGGCACATAAACATTTGAATGATTACGGAATATTAAACAGGTGCAACACCTATGCTTGGGAGGTATATTTAAATGTGATCAGACTGATTTTTTCTTGACTCATGGCACGGCCTATTCATACTTTTGGCGGGGGGGAGTAGCATGTCATGGCTGCACACATCAGGAAACATTGGTATGGCAGGGTCTATTTATACTTTTGGCAGGGGTAACATGTCATGGCTGCACACATCAGGAAATGTTGGTATGGCAGGGCCTATTCATACTTTTGGCGGGGGTAGCATGTCATGGCTGCACACATCAGGAAATGTTGGTATGGCAGGGCCTATTCATACTTTGGGGGGGGGGGGGGGTAGCATGTCATGGCTGCACACATCAGGAAACATTAGTATGGCAGGGCCTATTTATACTTTTGGCAGGGGTAACATGTCATGGCTGCACACATCAGGAAACGTTGGTATGGCAGGGCCTATTTATACTTTTGGCGGGGGTAACATGTCGAGGCTGCACACAGCAGGAACATTGGTATGGCAGGGCCTATTTATACTTTTGGCAGGGGTAACATGTCATGGCTGCACACATCAGGAAACGTTGGTATGGCAGGGCCTATTTATACTTTTAGCAGGGGTAACATGTCATGGCCGCACACAGCAGGAAACGTTGGTATGGCAGGGCCTATTTATACTTTTGGCAGGGGTAACATGTCATGGCTGCACACCTCAGGAAACGTTGGTATGGCAGGGCCTATTTATACTTTTGGCAGGGGTAACATGTCATGGCTGCACACAGGAAACGTTGGTATGGCAGGGCCTATTTATACAATTGGTGGGGGTAACATGTCGTGGCTGCACACATCAGGAAATGTTAGTATGGCAGGGCCTATTCATACTTTTGGCGGGGTAACATGGCATAGCTGCACACATCAGGAAACGTTGGTATGGCAAGGCCTATTTATACTTTTGGCGGAGGTAACATGTCATGGCTGCACACATCAGGAAACGTTGGTATGGCAGGGCCTATTTATACTTTTGGCATGGGTAACATGTCATGGCTGCACACATCAAGAAACGTTTGTATGGCAGGGCCTAGTTATACTTTTGGCGGGGGTAGCATGTCATGGCTGGACACATCAGGAAACGTTGGTATGGCAGGGCTTATTTATACTTTTGGCAGGGGTAACATGTCATGGCTGCACACAGCAGGAAACGTTGGTATGGCAGGGCCTATTTATACTTTTGGCGGGGGTAACATGTCATGGCCGCACACAGCAGGAAACGTTGGTATGGCAGGGCCTATTTATACTTTTGGCAGGGGGAACATGTCATGGCTGCACACAGGAAACGTTGGTATAGCAGGGCCTATTTATACTATTGGCGGGGGTAACATGTCGTGGCTGCACACATCAGGAAACATTGTCATGGCAGGGCCTATTTATACTTTTGGCGGGGGTAACATGTCGTGGCTGCACACATCAGGAAACGTTTGTATGGCAGGGCCTATTCATACTTTTGGCGGGGTAACATGGCATAACTGCACACATCAGGAAACGTTGGTATGGCAGGGCCTATTTATACTTTTGGCGGGGGTAACATGTCATGGCTGCACACATCAGGAAACGTTGGTATGCAGGGCCTGTTTATACTTTTGGCAGGGGTAACATGTCATGGCCGCACACATCAGGAAACGTTGGTATGGCAGGGCCTATTTATACTTGTGGCAGGGTTAACATGTCATGGCTGCACACATCAGGAAATGTTGGTATGGCAGGGCCTATTTATACTATTGGCAGGGGTAACATGTCATGGCTGCACACATCAGGAAATGTTTGTATGGCAGGGCCTATTCTTACTTTTGGCAGGGGTAACATGTCATGGCTGCACACATCAGGAAATGTTGTTATGGCAGGGCCTATTCATACTTTTGGCGGGGTAACATGGCATAGCTGCACACATCAGGAAACGTTGGTATGGCAGGGCCTATTTATACTTTTGGCGGGGGTAATATGTCATGGCTGCACACATCAGGAAACGTTAGTATGGCACGGCCTATTTATACTTTTGGCAGAGGTAACATGTCATGGCCGACACATCAGGAAACGTTGGTATGGCAGGGCCTATTTATACTTTTGGCAGGGGTAACATGGCATAGCTGCACACATCAGGAAACGTTGGTATGGCAGGGCCTATTCATACTTTTGGCGGGGTAACATGGCATAGCTGCACACATCAGGAAACGTTGGTATGGCAGGGCCTATTTATACTTTTGGCGGGGGTAACATGTCGTGGCTGCACACATCAGGAAATGTTAGTATGGCAGGGCCTATTTATACTTTTGGCAGGGGTAACATGTCATGGCTGCACACATCAGGAAACATTGGTATGGCAGGGCCTATTCATACTTTTGGCGGGGGTAACATGTCATGGCTGCACACATCAGGAAACGTTGGTATGCAGGGCATATTTATACTTTTGGCAGGGGTAACATGTCATGGCCGCACACATCAGGAAACGTTTGTATGGCAGGGCCTATTTATACTTGTGGCAGGGTTAACATGTCATGGCTGCACACATCAGGAAATGTTGGTATGGCAGGGCCTATTTATACTATTGGCAGGGGTAACATGTCATGGCTGCACACATCAGGAAACGTTTGTATGGCAGGGCCTATTCTTACTTTTGGCAGGGGTAACATGTCATGGCTGCACACATCAGGAAATGTTGTTATGGCAGGGCCTATTCATACTTTTGGCGGGGTTAACATGTCATGGCTGCACACAACAGGAAACGTTTGTATGGCAGGGCCTAGTTATACTTTTGACGGGGGTAACATGTCATGGCTGCACACATCAGGAAACGTTTGTATGGCATGGCCTATTCATACTTTTGGCGGGGTAACATGGCATAGCTGCACACATCAGGAAACGTTGGTATGGCAGGGCCTATTTATACTTTTGGCGGGGGTAACATGTCATGGCTGCACACATCAGGAAACATTAGTATGGCAGGGCCTATTTATACTTTTGGCATGGGTAACATGTCATGGCTGCACACATCAGGAAACGTTGGTATGGCAGGGCCTATTCATACTTTTGGCGGGGGTAACATGTCATGGCTGCACACAGCAGGAAACGTTTGTATGGCAGGGCCTAGTTATACTTTTGACGGGGGTAACACGTCATGGCTGCACACATCAGGAAACGATGGTAAGGCAGGATCTATATTTTTTTGGCTGGGTATAATCATTCACACAGCAGGTATGGTAGGTTGGTATGGTAGGGCTTTTTCATACTGTCTAGAAGTTAACAGAAATAAACATATTGTGATTGAAAAAGACTGTTGAATATAATGCTAAACACCATGCTTGCAGTACAGAATATTCATGCTGTGTGACTAATAGCTATAAATAGCACATGTATATAAATCATAGGCTTGTCCAGGTTCACTACCAGTTTATCTGACAGTGTGCTAGGTAGGCAGAGGTGTATCTACATTATGTAGGTTAAAATGTCTTACTGAGTCAGGGGGTTGGGGTGCAGTCTAATGATACATATTAGTTTCCCCTCTCATGTGCAAGGTGAAACTCTGAGGCATGGTGTACAAAAGGTTTTTTTTCTTATTTGTACAAAAGGTTATTATAATGTTTCAACAGTTTAGCACTACAACTATAATCGTTTGTGGTAACAGGTGCATGGTCAGTAGTCAACGGTGTCTTGGACCACAAGGCAGTCTGGGACCCAGCTGATCAATATAAATCTACAGGATGCAATTATAAAATTAGAATTTTTCAGTCTTAAGTTCCTGTTTCTATTTCGGAAAAGGAAGTAAATCTTGTAAATGGGTGAAATGGATACGCAGTCAAATATGACAAAAAGTGTGCCAATTTATTTTCCCTTCTGCTATGTCTGTGTCAAGGACATTTTTAGGTCACCTGTGACTTTGTCTCAAGGGACTTTCTGCGATCGCTTTTTTCTTCTATCGTTGTGCATCATGCATCCGTAAACAATTGACGTTTTCGACTCCTTTCAAACTGTGTTTAATTGTAATGAAATGTTGTATGCAGCTTTGGTACCTAAGGATGAATTAAAATTGTGAATTGCATGGTTTCCACACCCCCTGGGACCTTAGGGGGTGGGGCCAAAATAGTAAAATTTGAAGTAAACTTTGAAAATCGTCTTCATAATATAGGAAGCACTGGGAAACAAATGGTTAGTATGATTATGGATGTATATGGGTCCTTTACAAAAATTGTGAATTGTATGTCTCTGGGGGCGGGGGAGAAACAGTCAAATTCAAGGTAAACTTTAAAAATCTTCTTATTATTATAGGAAGCACTCAGAAACAAATTGTGAGCATGATTATTGACGACAAAATGTCCTTTATTAAAATTCTTAATTCCATGCACCTGGGTCTCACGGTTTGACTCTGGCGATGGAGCCTACTTTACTAAATCTATATTTATAAGTGAAATTGACAAAAAGCGTTATTTCTTATGACTGAATATACTAAATTAAATAAATATGAATGTTTTTTGGATAATCAGGTGACCATTACGGCCCATGGGCCTTTTGTTAAGATTTATGTTCATATTTCAAAAATAGGCATGGCTTCACTAGTTTTTGTAAAAAAGGTTGATAATGATTGTCGAGCCTGCTTGCAGTGTGCTTCATACCGTCGTCACAATGATGGTTTAATGCATCTGCATGCACTAATCTGGGTTCTAACTTTATGCATTGAGGAATTTTGGCACAAATGTAAATCATGAGACAGAAGTGTCACATTCAAGACCCAGTTCCGTAACTAAAATTCGTGTCAAGGTAACACTTCGAGGTTCAAGGTCAGAAATGATACACAATTACATGGCCGCTCCTTTTATTGTAAATGACTTGACAAGATTTTGAATAACTTTCTACAAATATTCATTATAATCAGATGATGTGTTATGCACAACACTAGAGCTGTACCTCAAAATATCAAGGTCACACTTAGAGGTTAAAGGTCAGAAATAGGTGGAAGTTTTCGTGTCCTCCTCCTATGTTCACCATAATCATGTTGCTTGCATGTCCATATCTCAAAGGGCAGGGACACAATAAAAGGTTCAAAATCTTAAATAGGTACAAATTTTCATGTCCACTTCATATCTTGTAATGGCCGTATATGTTCACTAAAATGAGACGTTTGATCAGGGTTCTGTACTGACAGACTTGAAATTGGGCATTTAGTTTAAGATAGAAACACTCAATAGTTTAAAGGTATCTGAACATGAATAAAATTTTATTTCAACAGTGCTTTGTGTCGCTTCAGGTGTGCTTAAGGTGTACATAACAATTTTATGTTAATAGTTTGGTGACTATGAGAAAATTCTACCTCCTTAATACCACATTTAAATTACTGTAACCATGTTATAATTCTTGTAGTATTTTTATGAATGATATTTAGTATTACACCATATTGCTATGTTAGAAGTTTATGTCAAAAGTATTTAATACAGTTATTGAGACTAGATCGATAATCGCTTGTATATAATCAATCCTTAGTTTATCAAAGTGTACAAGTAAATAAGCTTATAGTCATGAGGTGTCACATATATATGTTGTACATGCTAGATTAGTGCCAGAATGTTTGCATAGTAGTTCTCACAAATTTGGTACATCCTGTATATAATGTAAATGGCAAGTTGTTTGAGTGATGGGTATTAGTAGTTAGTTAATGGAACTGACCAATGAAGGAAAGGATTAATTAGGTTGATTAGGGAGTTTAGAGATTATGAGAGAGATGATAGAGTGATACTAAATTTGGGAGGAGTTTGAGAAGAAAGATTGTGAAGTATGAAAATATGTAGGTTGTAAGAAAAAGGAAGTTGAAAATGAAGTAAGAAAAAGGAAGTTGAAAAGGGAAATTGAAGGGTAAGGAAGTGAAAGTAGGTTGAGAAGTGAAGGTTAAGATAGTTAGGAAATAAGGAGAAAGAAAGGAAAAAGGAAATGTTTGAAGTGAAGAAGAATTAAAAAGTTAATGTTAAAGTGAGCTGTAAGATTTGAACTTGATAATTAAGATGATATTAAAATAGATATGAGTGTTGTAGTATTTAAATAAACATCCCCTGATAAATATAATGATATAGAACCAAAGTGACATAGACCCAGCCGGTCGCACTACTAACATCCCCCGATAAATATGACATAGAACCAAAGTGACATAGACCCAGCCGGTCGCACTACTAAACTTAAACATTTGATTGATCATTGACAGTTTTTTCTGTACACTTCATGTTTACTGGGAATTGTAAAAAAAATTGAGTTTAACTACAAATTTCGGTTATTGTTCTACTTTAAATAATATTAAAATCATCGTCTATTCACAGAATCCAAAAAGAACTGGCTGAAATCACGTTAGACCCACCACCAAATTGCAGGTTTGTCTATTTTTCATTATTTGTATAGCCTTGAGGTTGTTAGTTTGGTTTAATTAGATGTAAACATTACCTTTTGGGAAAATGTTTAGTCAGACCATCCTTAAACAAATATTTGTTTGCTGTGCTCAGACCAAGTATTTTTCGTGTGGTAAGTAATTATTTTTTTGCTAAACTTGGACAGAAAAAAAAATGGACAGAAATCATGAAAACAAAATTAATATGCGTGGGAAGTCAATAAAAAAGTAGCTGCAATTTTGAGCGAGTAGGTAGCAGTGATTTTTTTACAAATTTCAATGTACGAGTCCCAGGACTCGCTGGACTACAAATATGTGAGTCCAAAAAATGAAAATGTGAGTCCCATTTTTCGAGACATTTTAACTAAATCATTATAATTTCAAATGATGTAACATTGTGAAAATGAAGATACTTCACCATTGCACTGTGTGAACCTTTAGCTGTGCACCATTTAAACAACCACAAGCATAAATTAGTATTCAACAACAGTAAACATTGACTAGAGCAGTTAATAACATTAAAAAAAACACTTGTGCAGCTTAGTCTGTTAACAAAACTGACAGTGTTTGTTGATTTGGCGTAGCTGACCCTTAAATGATGTCCAAGCCCCATAGGGTTCTAGAAGGTTGGGGAGGGGTCAGGGGAACATGCCCCTCTCCCCATCAGAAAATTCATGATGCATTTCCTGCGTTCTGATGACATTTCCAGGAGATACAATGATGCATTCTCAAAAATATTGAAGCCCTGGCATTGTTGCATAAAAGCAGCTACACTGCTGATTGAAATGTTTATCATAATTATAACACTGTTTCAATTCAGTGAAACTATACCACAAGAAGTATTTAAGGTTGGCAAGCAGCTTGTGTATTTACCACTCGCAACGGTAACAGACCGTCTGATGACATTGATTAAGCTAGATCTGCGCGCATCATTGTTTAGAAAGCGGTGCAGTAGTAACCCGATGCTCTTGAAATTCATCCATTCTACACAGGGCTCAAACTAGAGGGTGACGTGGGCGACAAAGTCGCTTTTTTCTCCGTCACTTCGCTTTTTTTTTTGGTCACAGCGAATTTTTAAGTCGCCTTAAAATTAACAACATCGCTTTTTTTCTGGATGTTAGCGAAGTGCAAATTACAACTACCATTTCTGCTCACGTATTATGCGCGTTTTTTTTCCCAACTTTTAAGATCTTCAATAAGGGATGCGCGATATACATAAGTACAGAAGATTTCTTTTTTTTTTTTAATGTAAATTTTCTATTTCCGATAATTTCCCATGTATATTTTAAAAGATTATGTAAAATAATGATTGCTCTCTGTTATTTAGAGTCTATAAATTACCATACCTGTAGCTTTAATTTATTTCTTTGTTATAATTTTTAATCCCGAGTTATCGGTGAAAAGCATTGCCTAGGGCATCGTTCCTTTGATTGTAAATGTGTGATAAAACAATCAGGTGACGCATGGCCTGCTAACACCTCTCTGAACCCTAACTGATCTGTTTATCCAAACACCGATTTTAAAGCAACACATCCACGTTTAAACTTTTTTAAAAAGTTTTTCAATTGAGTTGTGAGCACATTTCCCATACATAAATATATGGTCAGTGAGCTGTATATGTGCTAACAAACACTATCCAGAACGCTTTAGAATTATAAAAAAAGATGTCCAAATTATAAAGCGTGACAAACGCTTTATAAATTATTTTTAAATTGCCGAGGATTCCAACTTCAAATTGAATTATGCGAGTCGTATTAAAAAACTTCATGTTTTAGTGCGTAGTGTACTTTACCTGCCTTGAAAGTCATTTTGACAAGTTTTTTTGACTCGGGTGAGTTACATGCTTGTTTTATAAAGTGTTAGTCACGCATTATAATTTGGGCATCATTTTGTTCCGGATTGTGTTTATATGCTCATATACAGTTAATTGATCATATGTTTGTATGGGAAATGTGCTCATAACTCAATTAATTTTTTTTTTTAAAAGTTAAACGTGGATGTGTTGCTTTAAGTCGCTGTACTGTTATACGATTGACAATTTAAAAAGTGTTCACGCTATTTTTAGAAAATCATGTTCGTTACATCGATACTTTTCCACATAGTGAAATAGAACGCTACGTAAAATGACGCAAGAAACTGTCAGAGTGACGACATCACACATTGGCACAAGGTCAAAAATAAATTGTGTCGGCTTATATAGACATATTCAATCGCAAAATAAAAACACGGACTGGTTCACATTTATTTGTTACATACTTTCTCGATTACGTAATGTTTACTTTAGTGTAAACCAGTCTGGCTTTGAATGGACATTTCATGATAACGTGACCGTAACGTATTTATCTGATGGAATTGGCATGACACGCTTATGACCGTGTGTATTTAATTTCAAAGGATGCAAAGCAATTGTGTTTTCGCAAATTGATGAATCTTTTAGTATGAGATATATATCAGTATATAATTTATTGATTTTTTAACGAAAATATGTTAGCGATGACGAAGCGTGATGGAGTGAACGTCAAAGAGACGACTATTCTTTGGTTGAAAGTCAATCATTTTTAAACGAAACCCAGTATCTTTTGTTTGTGCGGTTTGTAGTAGTTTATGTTTATAAAATGAAATCAATATAATATGCGGTATTTCGTTATGATTTAAAAAAAAAATATTGTAAGATTTTTAAAAAAAACAATGACTGTGTACGAGATCACCGGTCATTTCGGAGTATTGAAAGCGGGTGCTGCCATGTGGCTTCTGCATATCAGTTGACATCTTAATTGCACGCCTGGGCAGGTGTTTACAACTCTGAGTATGTATTGAGACAGTGATGCGAAGTGTCAAGTATTTTGAGTGTGTATAAAACGTAGATTAAAAAAAAATTAACGGCATTCTCTTGAGAAACTTCAAAATTGTCACTACCGTGAAAGTGTCACTTATGATGCGCTATATACACATATATAGGAGAGTTGTATTTTTTTCTTAGTTCTTGATCTTAAAACATGGATGCGCGATATACACAGATGCGCAATATACGTGAGTGAATACGGTAACCAATATTTGGTTTATTCTCTAATCCGTTGATAAGTGTCGCCACACATGTGGGAATGTAAAATTGCAATAATCGGTTACTTCTGATCCAAATATCCCCAGGCAATTTTCGGCATATATGTTTACACCCCATGCCAACATCTTATAGGTTGCTAGGCAACGCAATTGTTTGGCTGACCAAGATCAAGGTTTCCCTTGCATAGAGTTAAAACATCCAGCGTCTAATTGAAACCGATCATTTTTTTCAACTGTCAATCAAAGTTTTCCATGAACAAAGTAACTTTCCACGTATGACATAATCATTGATTGTGTTTACGAGATGCATAGTTGATTGACAAGAGTGTAATTCAATTCTGAATTATAGTTCAAACTGAATAATTAGCGCTTTTGATTTATCAAATTACCGACGATTATAGAGGTATTGATAATTATGTTGCCGCTTACTGTTGTCTATAAATATGTTCGAGTCGAAATAAACAAATTCAACTGAATCGATTATAACAACTGTTAATTTGGTGTCCGTGAGTGATGTATAGAATTCACATAAAAAAATTGTTTTGTTACTCAATTTGTTTGTTTAAATCAGCTGGTTTAATTACTCTAAATATTTGTGATCCTACCTATAACTACAAAGTTTGACTTCCAAAGAGCCTTGAAATATTGGAAACAACAGAAAGTACGAAATATTTATAAATGAGAATTAAGAAGGTCAAGTTAGAAACAGTTAGTTTAAGCAGTGTGTAGATTGCAGTGGGGATAGCATGTAACACAGCATCTGAAATTTAAAAAAATGTGTGTTTAATGTATGTTTCATGAACTTACGATTATGTTTTGCATTTTAATATAAAAGTATTTATTGGGTAAAAAAATAAAAATGATATGTGAACAGAGAAATATGTTTTTGATTACTCTTTCTGAGATAAAGTTATAGATAAATAGCATTTATCTTCTGCTTTCCCAGGTACTAGTGTTCCATGCTTTGCAAGAAAAAAATTTAAAACAAAAATAAGTGGCATGAAGAATACTCCTACCATGAAAAAGTAGATTGTAAGTGCATTTAGCTGTATCTTTATTCAGGAAGTTAAACTCCCTGTTCTTTTAGAATATATCGCATATAAACTAGTTCCTTAATTACAACATCAGATAAAAGACACATAATGACATAGCATTAATTTTAATGAAACTAAGTTTTCGTGTAACCGTGTGACGAAATTTACCACTTCTCCCTATTTTTTCTCCACTTCTCCTTTTTCTTGGATGGAGGAAAAGTCACTTCTCCCTAAAATTCAGACCCAGTTTGAGCTCTGCTGCAAGCACACTAGTGTTTACAAAGCAGTGTGCAAGAAACAACAATGCGTCAGGAATTAAATGTATGTATTTGAGATAATCGGGATGTATCGTCTGCGATTTTTTTTCGTCCAGTGGATACACATATTTCAGAATTGTGTGTTTGCCGCAAGATTTGTGCGTCTAGGATGCAGGACGCAGGGGTAAATGAAACACTGAGGTAGGAGAACAGTAAACAACATATTTTTTAAGGATGGCTGAAGTGACATTTGAAGGTTTATTCTGTGATCATCTTAGGTACAACCAACCATTAGGAGTTATACATTCATGCCCTGGTGATATCTGTTCTTTCAGTGCTTCATTATTGGTACCAGTTGTTCAAATTACATGTGTAACAAACAGGTACTTTGTTGATCTTTAGCTCCCCTTGCCAAAAGGGCTAATGCGATGGCATGTTGTCCATTCTCTCCTTGCACATCAGCAAGGGATTGAAGATTCTGCAAATCAAGAGATTAGGGTTTGTGGTGGCCCATTAAACTTTTACAAAGGAATATTAAGAGGGAAAACAGAAATAATTCAATTTCGCATTCTAAAACATTGTCGGCTCATATCAAATTAAGAGGCTGTGATATATAGCAGTCCTGTAAGAGGTCCTGTTTGTTGATTTGGTTCCCCCTGCCACACACACACACCCAAAGGTTAATATTGTGAACTTTCAACAAGTACTATGACCACTACATCCTGAGGCTCTCTTTGGCCTCTTGTTTCTTCTACATCTTGATTATGGTGTTGCACAGTTTCTGCCCATAAAATAATTGCACTAGAGTTCTCGTCTATCAGACATAAAACAGTCCTGTGCATCAGCTTCTAAATCTGAGCATGATTATGTTGTAGTTGCTGTATGGTGTTAAGCGTTGCTTTCAAACAATTCTTCAGTCATAACGCAGGACAATATCTACTTCAGACAGTATTCTGAGTGCTGCCACACTGGAGTATCATGCTGCAGACACATGATATGATACCCCACCCAATCACAGTATACTTACAACTGGCCTACATTCTCTAAAGCGAGGAAGCATCTAGTACCATTCTTCAAGTCTTTGGTACCATCCAGCAGGGAATTGAACCCATAACCTTTAGCATGTGTGGTGAACACTCTACCACTAGACCACCGCCATGATATTGAGCATGATAAAGAATCATATACATAGGAAATTATATACACTGACTATACAGTAGAATCTCATTAATTTTGTCTTTTCTTGTGTGGATGTATATTTGATGTCCTGGCAAAAGTTTTCACATCTAAAACGAGCTGTTTATCTCAATCTGCAGGCTTCTCCTGGCTGATCACATCTATGATGTAAATTTTGTGTTAGGTAAAGTCAGTAAATTATGATGATTAGTGTACAAACTGCTTGGTCAAGACTTTAGTGAATTTAGTGTACAATATGAAGAACAAAGAACGTTAGACTAAAATGTTTCCCACTGCAAAGAACAAACTTATATAAAAAGTGTTTTTTTCTTTGCAGTCAAACTAAAGCAATGATAAATCATTTTCATTGCAAAAAAAAGCTTACAGCCTTATATAGCTAAACATTAGTTGATATTGAGAATTTTAAAGAACACTTTAAGACAGCTTTGGGAGCGAGTCTGTTCTCGTAGCATGATTTTCTCTTCTTTGTTTTGATGGAAGTACAGGTGTGTTGGAAGTTTTTTATGTTCCAAGGATATCTACAGATAATGAAATTGATACTTATAAAAAAAAACAGCATTGATATTTTGGTATTCCAGCCAATTATCACATTGGTATGTACCTGGCTTTGGTAATAGTGGATAAGTTGTATAGTGGATGTGCTAATCAAGACATCAGTTAGATTTGCTTGTACATCACACATCATGGTTCACAGTATCACCATGGCAATGTTTCCCCAAATGTAAAAAAATTACCTTTCAATATTAAAATAAATAATTTTTAATTGTTTTTTAATCCCAGTGTTTCAGTGTAACTATAGAGAAATGTTAAAATTGGCTAAAACCATTTTTATGACCCCCCAAGTTTTTTTTGGGTGGCAAAGCGGTATTTCGTTTCGGGCCTGTAACTTTGTGATGCAAAGATGGATTTTGTTGATACTTTGCAAAGTGTCACGTGTAAGACCCACATGTGTACCTCAAAAGTCTTCTTGTCAGAAACTACTGGCTCGATTTTAAAATAATTTCACAGAAATGTTCCCTGTGTGACCCTCTACCAAGTTTGTTCAACCCATCTTGATTCGTCAAAAACATGGCGGCAAGGGGGTGGGGTTAGTTTACTTTATGACCCTCTACCAAGTTTATGAATCTTTCCTCTATGAATGAAATTTTTTTTTTGCTATTATTATACAATATTATACCAGATATAAGTTTTAAAAAATAATTCATCATAAAACGATGAATGATACAATTATAATCAATGATTGAAATATAATTCATATATCATGAACCATTTTGAAATAGGTGTTTTTCTGAATATAAAAGTCAAGAGTTTTTATGGTTCAGACAGGGATGGTTTACTGCTTCATAATAAAGCAATATACCATATTTTTAGCTAGTTTCTTCACAGCAAGAAGTCTGCTTGAGATTTTCAGTGTCATCTTGGAGGAGGAGTTTAATTGGTTTTGGGGGAGAGAGCATTGCGACAAAGATTCTTTCAAGCGATAGGCTTTGGGAAGGCTTGTGTTTCAAACTCATAGGAATATTTATTGTGCCGGAACTGCGGAATGTTTCATGCACAATAGTTTAGTCTGATGCTTTAGTTTGAAACCATTCTCAAACATAACAGGTTAGTTTTGTCCTAGAACTGGATTTTTATCTTAGTTCGAAGACTAAGCATCTTTAGTAAAAAGTTCAAAAGCCTTCTTGTCAGAATCTACTGACCTGATTTTGATGTAATTTCACTGACATTAACCATGGGTGAACCTCTACCAAGTTTGAACTCTTCTACGCATCTGTAACATCTTTAAAACAAATCAAAATTTTAACTACTTGCCAATCTCGTCTTTCTGGAATTTTGAGCGTACATGTATTATAAAATTATAATCTACTTATGTTGGGTGACTCAAGGTGAGTCAGGTGAGCGATATAGGGCCATCTTGGCCCTCTTGTTTTTAAATCTATTTTATTTTTTCAGCAATAGTATTGATTTTGTAAACTTATCACCATCATGTTTAAAAAGTTTACATTAGTGACTTTACAGATGAGCATTGCACCCTCTTGAGGTGCTCTTGTTATTTTTAAGACATTTCATTTATAGCATTTTTCGTTATATACTTCCTTTAATGAAGGTTTGCTTTAAGTTTACTTGCACACACAAACAAAAGCACTGATTTCTTTTTCCAGTTGTGGGGCTTAGATTCAAATATTGCGAGTAGATACAAAAATGTTTGTTTCTCAATTTTTCTAGTAGATTTTATCTTATGAGAGTCACTGCTTACCACTTATTAATTCTAAACTTGTAAACTCTCTGTTTCTTATTCATAAGTATCAATTGATTATATTTGAAGGCAAATTATTTGTTCCACTGCAACTTTATCCACTCACAAGAGGAGTGCTCAAGCACTAATCATTTCCCCATTTGCTGGTTATAATAGTCAAACAGACCCAAGATTGTTATCGTTTGATATGGAAGGCATACATTGAGTGAAATAAGCTTGTATAACAGAAGGTATTAACACTGCACTTAGGTCGTTTATCGGTACAATGACAAGTTTTACTGGCTTGTATTCATTTGCCAGATATTTTTCATTTGGGGATTTTGCCATTGTTATTGTAGAACTATAGTAATTTTATCACTTGGGGTGAAGTTAAGATATGTGTGAAAGAAAGGGCTGTAGGGTCTGTTTTTCAGTCTTTTGTCTTGCTGCTTGATTTTGAAAATTAAGTCAGTTTAGTTTGGTCATGTAATATGAAGTAAACAGAACCCCGAGAATGGATGAAGTTGTTTAAGGGATGTAATACATACAGAGAGGTGGTGCATTACAGAGGAGAGTTGGTCGCTCATGCCATTGGTGGTGGGTCTGGTCCCACACTTGACATGATTGCTCCTGGAACAGTACTGAGGAAAGGTAGAGTAATTTTACTCAGGAAACAGACCCTCAAGCATTTACGCGGTGGCGGTAGTGTAGTGGAAAGAGTGTTAGCCGCTCATGCCAAAAGTTGATGGGTTTGATCCTCAGCTCGACCCAATGCCTCTCATAAAGCAACATTCATAACTGGTTCTACCTAGGAAGCAGACTCAAAAGTGGCTCATATAAGCTCTGATTTTCCATCGCAGTCAAGTTAAAATAAATTAGTATAAACTAAATGGGATCTTTAAGCTGTGAGCTTTATTCACAATTAATCTAAAGTAAAGTAGGGCAATAGAGACCAAGCTAAAGAGCAATTTGGGTCAAAACTTAAATCATCAATGTCATAAATTTCTCCACTTTGCTCTCAGTCAGTCATTGTCATACTAAAGTTGACATAAAGTCTCTAAAAGTTATTAGTTTTGTTAATCTAAAAGTAGTACGCTACAAGTGAGCATGTTACTTGCGGGTTCTCCTCACTGTTTAAAATAAGACTAATGGAAATGGCTAAAATTATATCTCCTGTGCTGACTTATTTCTTTTGTAAAGAATTTGTGTATTATCTCTGCTAGTTTTCAGTAATTTTATAAATATTTGATAGGTTTACTATAATTGGTACTTGTTCTCATTTGGCCTTTACAGCGCACCATATGATCAAAGTAGTCCAGGCAAGGATGGTTAAGAGGATGGAGTGACCATTTATATGATGTTTGATGTTTGTTTTATAACTGTATATCTGACCCTCTCTAACATGCACATATTATCACGATAAGGGAGTGTACTTCTGAGGAGCCCGCACAGTACTAAGAAGAACAAAAATGTTCTACCGTAAAAATGTGAACATAAATAATATATATATATGTATTATTGACATCAAGTTAATGGTACAAAAAGGTGAATTGGATAATATAGTAAGAAATTTATTGCTGTTTGGTTGTTCAGTTTCAGAGTATCATTTTCTTTACCTGTCATGTTTTGATTTAGTTGGTGCAAATAAAAAATAAGATAAATTAGATTTTGTTAGGTTTCACAAGAGGGGACTTGGTTTGACCTCTGTCTGTCTGTCTGTCTGTCTGTCTGTCTGTCTGTCTGTCTGTCTGTCTGTCTGTCTGTCTGTCTGTCTGTCTGTCTGTCTGTCTGTCTGTCTGTCTGTCTGTCTGTCTGTCTCTTTCTAGGTGGTGGTGGCACCACTACATCAGCTACTGCAGTCCTTTTTAGGACCACACCCGAGTACTTAAGTTCAAGCCAAGCTCAGTCTGTAAATCTTTATGTGAGAAAGTTAGCCAGTTAAGACAGTGGTTCTACTGGGATTCAGTTTGGATATTATGCCATATAGCCTCATGTATTGAAAATACCTTTAAACTCCATTAAAAAAATATGTATTGAATATGATTTTTTTTTGTATTAGTGTATTATTATAGGGTGTAGATTTTTTAAAATGACTATCAATGTAAGACTAGCAACCAAAAGAACCTTAGTAAATTGTCACTCTCCCAGAGGGGGAATCAGTGTCTCGAAAACTGTTACATCTTAAAAACAGTAAGGCCATTATTAAAATAAGGTTTGCTATCTACCGAACCTGGTTTTCAAAATTGTGTAGGTAGAGAGAGATTTTTTGTATTCTTATCAATCATGCAATCACAATTAAAATATACTGTAAACTTTTGAAATCTGATTTTTGGTAGGCAGCTTTATTGATGAATATGTACAAGCTTTATGATGAATATGTACAGAGACTGTGTTTATTTCATTATTTTAATTTTGACCTTGGTGGACTGGTATACAATTATTTATCACATCAAAGTTTACATTTGGTAGGGCACAGTCTTATTTGTACATTGTAAGGTGTATTGATTCTGTTGATCTGTTAACTTTTAATTAAAAGAACAGTTTCAATCATACATTGTATTGCGTTCCATCTAAACAACCTGTGTATCTATTGATTGTTTTTAAACAAACTATACGACAGCGGCGTGGTCTAGTGGTAGAGTGTCCGCCTCGCATGCGGAAGGCCGTGGGTTCGATCCCTGGCCGGGACATACCAAAGACTTTAAAAATGGTACTATGAGCTTCCTCGCTTGACGCTCAGCGTTTAGAGGAGAGTTCTAGGTCTGGTTGGCCCGGTGTCAGTATAATGTGACTGGGTGGGGTATCATACAATGTGTCTGTGGCATGATACTCCAGTGTGCAGCTCAGAATACTGTCTCAAGTAGACACCGTCGCGATATGACTGAAAAATTGTTGAAAGTGACGCAAAACACCATACAACAATAAACAAACTATATATATATATATTTATATATACCAGGCCTTCTAAAATTGCCGGTTTTTCGGTTTTTGGACCGATTTATGAAGTTCAAAACCAGTTTTCGTTTCAAAGTTTAACAAAAAATCGGTCCAGATATTTTCAAAGTTCAATAAAAAATCGGTCTAGATATTTTCTATCGGTCATATAAAATCTCATAAATTGCTCTTACCATGCCATACTGACCTGTGAAATACGCTTTGCGGCAATATCATTTGACCCAATCATCCGTTTGTTTTGTCACCTGCTGTGCGAAATGATGTCAATTTTGACTAAACCACTGACGATATTAGGGGAGTTTATCGGAAGAGTCTATCCCTATGTAGCACGCCATCGATGTGTGATCAGCAACCCGTAGCATTCTGTCGGTTCATCAAAAGGCTGTGTGCGTCCGTAATTTCTTTGATATACCGCTAGCCAAAGCTTGGACGGTCGGACCGAATAATGTTTGCGTCATTAAAATATTTTATAAAACGTGCAGTTTAACTTTTTTTTTTTCTTTTTTTTTTTTTTAAATAACTTTAATTATAAAATTAATGACATTAATTAATGAAAGTGAAACCCGGACCGATTTTGTTTTGATGTGGGACAGGTTCTGAATGCTTTATTTTGGCGGTTGAACCGTTACATTGGTTTCCACGGTGATTATTTCACGCAGCTTCCGGAACTTGCAACACTTCCGGTTCGATCGAACATTTTTAATATAATGGAAATTATCCAGTAAAGCGGAAACATAATGTCAGTCATTATAATGTACACATTGTGATAAAGTATGTTATAAATAATACACAAATAAACTTGAAATCGTTCCCTATTAATAAATAAACGGAGAAAATACATGAGGCAGCTGACATGGTGGGTGGGGTATGCATACATGTAAAGGCATAATGTAAGGCAATTTTAGTGATTTTTTTAAAATAAGTGTGATTCTTACAGTAGTAAAAAAACTGGACTGATTTGCATTTTGGAATTTTAGAAGGCCTGATATATACAAATATATAACCTAGGAATAATAATAAATTGCAGGTTTCATTAATCTATTGCAGATAGATAATTATATTGTCTGACCAAACTTAATCCTGCCAGTTGATTACATAACATCTTAAACATTTAAAAAGAAAATGAAGTATCAACAATCAAAAATTAACAATGCACACAGTTTAGAGTCCAAACACCTCTTTTGCTGCTGCAAATAGTCAAAAATAGTAAAAAATATCACAAGAATATGAATAATGAAGGCGAGTGTGGAGTGAAAGCGATATTGTAATGTTATTATTTTTTGATTGTATATCTTTATGTAAATATGTAACACAATCTGATTAAATGGGCTATTACAGCTGACCCCCCCCCCCCCCCCCCCCCCAAAAAAAACAAAACAAACAACAACAACAAACTTTTAATAATTTTTCTCATTTTGAAACAACTATGCATCAGAAACATGTTTACACATTTGGCATCTACCAACTTGCCATTGCAACCAGGCAAGTCAGGAATTGTACATCCCTGATAATACCAGCATTTACATTTACAGAGATACATTTGCAGTAATCTAGTTGGTTAAAAGATCAGGAAGTCAACTTGTCTTTTTAACTTGACTTTGGCCTACTTATATGCCATGGTCCCGTCTGCTAAGATTGTGTCATAGATACAGATTCTTACAAAAGAAATAGTCATGGAAGCAGTAAAATTGACTTGTTGATGACTCAAGGACACAATGAGCGAGATATAGTGTTGGGATTGTTCAGTTGACTGGTATGAAGACCGGCTGCTAAGAAACATTGATTTGAGATGAACAAATGCAGATTTGTGCTGTCAGTGCCTCAGATCAATACTGATACAGATATGTGTGCCAGAGCTCATTATTAGGGGGGAAGCCATCCAACTTTACAGTATTCTCAAGTTAAATCTTAGACAGGAGCTGCCAGTGAGAATTCTGTTTCATTGTTGATTTTTTTACCTGATGTTTGGTTAAATTCAAAGGTGTTGTTAAGGTGTCTAGGTTATTTCAGCGCTTAACCTAAAGTTTGGTTAACTTCAAAAGAGTAGTGTGCACAGGGCTATCTCTGTAAGGCATCAAGGTTATTTCCTTGTTTAACCTGGCATTTGGTTAACTTCAATGGTTTGAGTGCACTGGGCTGTTTGTGTTCAGGTGTCAAGGCAACTTTCTTGTTAAAGGTTAGAGTGCACTGGGTATCTGTGTTGGGGTGTCAAGGCAACATTCTTGTTAAAGGTTAGGAGTATACTGGGTTGTTTGTGTTTAGGTGTCAAGGCAACTGTCTTGTTAAAGGTTACAGTGAAATGGGTATCTGTGTTAGGGTGTCAAGGCAACTTTCTTGTTAAAGGTTAGAGTGCACTGGGTTGTTTGTGTTTAGGTGTCAAGGCAACTTTCATGTTAAAGGTTAGAGTGCACTGGGTATCTGTGTTGGGGTGTCAAGGCAACTTTCTTGTTAAAGGTTAGAGTACACTGGGTTGTTTGTGTTTAGGTGTCAAGGCAACTTCCTTGTTTAACCTGAGTTGCTAACCTGATGTTTGGTTCACTCTTAAGGTTAGAGCAAGGCAGCTATTTGCTTCAAGGTTTGTATTTCTGTGTTATGTGTCATTTGGTTGCGAGTCTCGAGTGGTATAAGTGGTTGCCTCGGGATCACTCGAGACCCTTTTGAGGTCCCGGGTTAGAACACAGCAGCTGCTGGTCCAAGCAATGTATGTGAGAAAGTTTGTCAGTCACCTGTTCAAAGATGGTGGTTCTATTCATATTATTTCTGAGGCCTTCCTCTATGAATAAAACTGGATGCCAGCACACCTGAAATGATTTAAAACTATTTTTATAACTGCAGTCCATTTTTCATTAGGCTAAATATTCACCTTTCAGCTGTGCATTGACTTCTCTATTGTCTGTGTATATAGCCATATCTTGATCTAACCATAACAAGAGAAGACCAAGATAAATACGTAAATCATATTTCTTATGCATCAATGACTTTCTTATACATTTTATATTATTTGGCCACTTGTCAGTGCACTTTTTTCAGAGACATGATTAACAGTTAGGTCCTGCTGTTTTGATTAACAAAATCAGCTGTTGACTGTTGTACATGGATTTTTTATTGTGTTATATTAAAGCATTAGGATTTTCCTATAATACTTTACTGCACTCTTTACTGACAAGGACTTAATCAGGCAGATCCAGAATTTCATATCTTAAAGTGACACCTCATCTTTACATCAACCACCAGAACCTGTAACTAAAACTTAAAGTGACACCTCATCTTTACATCAACCACCTGAACCTGTAACTAAAACTTAAAGTGACACCTCATTTTTACATCAACCACCTGAACCTGTAACTAAAACTTAAAGTGACATCTCATCTTTACATCAACCATCTGAACCTGTAACTGAAACTTAAAGTGACACCTCATCTTTACACCAACCACCTGAACCTGTAACTGAAACTTAAAGGTACACCTCATCTTTACACCAACCACCTGAACCTGTAACTGAAACTTAAAGTGACACCTCATCTTTACACCAACAACCTGAACCTGTAATTGAAACTTAAAGTGACACCTCATCTTTACATCAACCACCTGTAACTGAAACTTAAAGTGACACCTCATCTTTACATCAACCACCTGAACCTGTAACTGAAACTTAAAGGGACACCTCATCTTTACACCAACCACCTGTAACTGAAACTTAAAGGGACACCTCATCTTTACACCAACCACCTGAACCTGTAACTGAAACTTAAAAGTGACACCTCATCTTTACATCAACCACCTGTAACTGAAACTTAAAGTGACACCTCATCTTTACATCAACCACCTGAACCTGTAACTAAAACTTAAAGTAACACCTCATCTTTACATCAACCACCTGAACCTGTAACTGAAACTTAAAGAGACACTTCATCTTTACATCAACCACCTGAACCTGTAACTGAAACTTAAAGGGACACCTCATCTTTACATCAACCACCTGTAACTGAAGCTTAAAGTGACACCTCATCTTTACACCAACCACCTGAACCTGTAACTGAAACTTAAAGTGACACCTCATCTTTACATCAACCACCTGTAACTGAAGCTTAAAGTGACACCTCATCTTCACATCAACCACCTGAACCTGTTGACTGTTGTACATGGATTTTTTTATTGTGTTATATTAAAGCATTAGGATTTTCCTATAATACTTTACTGCACTCTTTACTGACAAGGACTTAATCAGACAGATCCAGAATTTCATAAGAAGTCCATAGACTTGTGCTGAGAGTTCCCCAGGCAAAGGGCATTGGTTTGGGCTTGACAGACTCTGTCTGCTACTGCATGCTCCCGCAGGAAATTAAAAAAATTGAAGGAATTGAAAAATATAATTTGACAAGTTGTCTGAGAGCTGGGATCTGCTTAGTCAGTAGTGCGTCTGCCTAGCCAGTGGACATGAGTTTGAATCCCTGTCCGGCCAGTCTGGGTAATGATATTATACTACATTGCGTCTCATTTTGTCATTCATCCCTCATCACTTAATCAAGTGGGAAAGTTGCTGGGTGTGCTTGAGTACAATAGTGTTGATGTTAACTTATTGTCTGTTTAGCTCTTCGTGGCATAAAAAGGATGCAAATATTCAAACAAACAAAACAAGTGTTTGAGGTTAAATGTTAGATCTTTTTAGTGCAGTAAATTGGGTCACCTGGCAATATTTTGAAATTATCATACCAGAAGGAAACATATTGGGAGGGGGGATGGTGGGTAAACAATAAGTTACGTCTACACATGACTTTCTTATATTGACTTAATTGCACATCTACACATCAGTATTCAAAACAAAAAACATTTTGTTTGTAAGCATAACGAGACAATAAAAATTTACTAAATTGAGTCATTGGAAAGGTATGCTTGGTTGGTTTTCAGGTCTGCCCCCACTTCTCCAAAATATACACACTTATGAATAACATAACTATTCTGAAACTTCTTAAGCACATAATAAAGATATTCTTGGCATAGAATGTTTGGGTATTATCTTTGTTAATTTAAGTAAGAATATGAACTAAAACAGAACATGATCATGTCAAACAGGAACATGATCATGTCAAATTGTGACCTTGTAAATATATGAATAATAAAAACACCTGAGGAGTTTAAGGTTGAAGTTTCATGAAAACAAGATGTTTTAACCCTTTACTCCATAGATACATGTTTTCCCACACCAATCACAGAAAGCCTTTGAAAACAGTGCAGGAATAGTTCAGATTGCTTGTAAAGAGCAATCTGAACACTTCCTGCACTGTTTTCCACTCTGTCAGTTAATATAAACATAATTCACCCAATAATTCTAAAGCCTTCTATATTAGAGGTGTCCAAAGGCGTCTATATGAAGTAAAGGGTTAAGGTGGGTTTTTTTCCGCATTTTTGTTTAGATTTATTTCTTTTCCTTGAAATCTGGAATTTTTGCAAAGGATGGGCGTTCAATTGTATTATGTTCACAAATTTGCGTAATTTAATCTTTAAAAGTTAAATCTTTGCTGAAATTGTATCTTGATTAAATTTAAAATCGAAGAAAATGTTTTAATAATTGCGGCAAGTTGTCAAGCAAAAATAAACTGATGATATTCATATAAAGATGAGTGTTCAACCACCTGAACCTGTAACTAAAACTTAAAGTGACACCTCATCTTTACATCAACCACCTGAACCTGTAACTGAAACTTAAAGTGACACCTCATCTTTACATCAACCACTTAAACCTGTAACTGAAACTTAAAGTGACACCTCATCTTTACACCAACAACCTGAACCTGTGACTGAAACTTAAAGTGACACCTCATCTTAACATCAACTTTCTGAACCTGTGACTGAAACTTAAAGTGACACCTCACCTTTACATCAACCACCTGAACCTGTAAATAAAACTTAAAGTGACACCTCATCTTTACACCAACCACCTGAACCTGTAACTGAAACTTAAAGTGACACCTCATCTTTACACCAACAACATGAACCTGTAACTGAAACTTAAAGGGACACCTTATCTTTACATCATCCACCTGAACCTGTAACTAAAACTTTAAGGGACACCTCATCTTTACATCAACCACCTGAACCTGTAATTGAAACTTTAAGTGAAAATTCATCTTTACACCAACCACCTAAACCTGTAACTTAAACTTAAAGGGACACCTCATCTTTACACCAACCACCTGAACCTGTAACTGAAACTTAAAGGGACACCTCATCTTTACATCAACCACCTGAACCTGTAACTAAAACTTTAAGGGACACCTCATCTTAACATCAACCACCTGAACCTGTAACTGAAACTTAAAGTGACACCTCATCTTTACACCAACAACATGAACCTGTAACTGAAACTTAAAGGGACACCTTATCTTTACATCATCCACCTGAACCTGTAACTAAAACTTTCAGGGACACCTCATCTTTACATCAACCACCTGAACCTGTAATTGAAACTTTAAGTGAAAATTCATCTTTACACCAACCACCTAAACCTGTAACTTAAACTTAAAGGGACACCTCATCTTTACACCAACCACCTGAACCTGTAACTGAAACTTAAAGGGACACCTCATCTTTACATCAACCACCTGAACCTGTAACTAAAACTTTAAGGGACACCTCATCTTAACATCAACCACCTGAACCTGTAACTGAAACTTAAAGTGACACCTCATCTTTACACCATCCACCTGAACCTGTAACTGAAACTTAAAGGGACACCTCATCTTTACACCAACCACCTGAACCTGTAACTGAAACTTAAAGTGACACCTCATCTTTACACCAACCACCTGAACCTTTAACTGAAACTTAAAGTGACACCTCATCTTTACACCAACCACTGAACCTGTAACTGAAACTTAAAGGGACACCTCATCTTTACACCAACAACCTGAACCTGTAACTGAAACTTAAAGTGACACCTCACCTTTACATCAACCACCTGAACCTGTAACTGAAACTTAAAGTGACACCTCGTCTTTACATCAACCACCTGTAACTGAAACTTAAAGGGACACTTCATCTTTACATCAATCACCTGTTACTGAAACTTAAAGTGACGCCTCATCTTTACATCAACCACCGGAACCTGTAGCTGAAACTTAAAGGAACACCTCATCTTTACATCAACCACCTGTAACTGAAACTTAAAGGGACACCTCGTCTTTACACCAACCATCTGAACCTGTAACTGAAACTTAAAGGGACACCTATATTTACATCAACCACCTGAACCTGTAACTAAAACTTTAAGGGCAGTGTTTTTTTCACCATTTTGGGAAGATGACCCATACCCTTGGAATTGGGAATTTTCGCGGTATTTTCATTAACATTGGGAAAACTTTTGCATTAAATATATTTGTTCAACTTCATAAAAATGTGTACACTTTCTTCTCTGGCCATTTACTATTAAAGAATCAATGTCTTTCTTAATTAAGAATGGGGAAAACTTTGTTTATTTTATCAAGGAATTATTGAAGTTTCAATTTATAGTTATTGAAGCTTTCATTTGGGAATTTTTACCACTCTTTTGGGAAAAAAAGATACTATTTGCCATTGGGAATATGACCCAATAACGGCTATAAAAATGGTAGAAAAAAAAACACTGAAGGGACACCTCATATTTACATTAAACTTCACAGGGTATTGCCACACTACTGCCATACAGAAAATTGACTCACTGTTTACACTTCAGAAAAAGACTACCGAGATATAAAATATTTTTTTGCTGATCCCAATGTTGTGATCTCGACATAGTCGTCTTAATGTGTGTCTGTCTGTCTGATATTGTCCAGGCTATAACTTTTTCATGCATAAATAGATTTTGAAAGGACCTTGCATAAATGTTAACCATAATCAAACGATGTGCCACATGTGCTAGCTAGTTCCATACATATATCATTGGTCAAGGTCACACTTTGAGATTCAAGGTCAGAAAAAGGTGAAAATTATAAACCCATGACAGATATTGAAATAAATTGGCACACATGTTCACCATAGTCTGATGATGTGTCACCAGCAAGACCCAGTCCCTAGGTTAAAGGTCAAGGTCACACTTAGAAACTAAGGTCAGAAGTAGGGAAAAATTTCACGTCCGCTCCCTTTTTTTTAATTCAATTGACAGATATTGAAATAACATGAAACAAATATTCACCCTCATCAGACAATGTGTAGCGTGAAAGATTCATGTCTGTAATTCAAAGGCCAATGTCACTTAGAAGTACAAGGTCAGAATTAGGTTAAATTTCATGTCCACTCCATATTTTGTAAACCATGTAAAAGATTTTGAAACAATATGGCACAAAATTTTATGTTCACCATTATCAGACAATGTGTTGTTCCCAAGACCCAATTTCATTGCCAAAAGGTTAAGATCATACTTTAAGCTTCAAGGTGAGAAATATGTACAAAAGTCATGTCTGCTTAGTAAAACCACTTTGCAAATTTTGAAATAACCTAGTACCAATGTTTCCCCAAATGAGATATGTTGTGTGTAAGACTCGAAATTCAAGGTCAGTAGGTAAAATTTTGTGTTTGCTACATAATTTTTTTATGAAATTAATGGTCCGTAGTCACCATCATGTTGCCAGGTGTAAACAAAGAAAATTTCAAAGTGATTGACTTCAATTTTTTTTATTTAATAGTAAACATGATGCTCTGTTACTATTAAGATCTGTTTTTTTTTTCAATTTGAATACTATGTGTTCTTGTGTTACTTTACGTCAATTTATGTTGCATTAATATTTCAATGTTTTTCAATACAACATCAGGTCCACTGCGTTTAATTCGTGTAATTTTACTGCGATCGATTCAAAACCGACAATGGTGATAGACATGTAAGATATGTAAATCTGGATTCTAAAAACAAAATTTCTTTTTGTTTATTTATTTTTTTTTATTTTTTAAATATCAATTTCTTATTCAAAAGTGTTTTGAAAATATTAATAAAAACATTGAAAAAAAAAAAAGTGATTGACATTCCATGGGGAAAAACTCCTTTAAAACACTAAAGTTTGATGAAAAAATGCTTTATACTTTTTGTCATTAATATGTTGCAATGATTTGTGAAATACATGCCTTCAAACCAATCACTAGGATTGTTCCTTTATCCAGAAAGAACAAGAATAGAAACAATATTAAGGTCTGCACATATTCTGTGATATTCTCAGTTTATATTTCCTTCTTGGAGGTCATATAATTATCAGGATTGCTGCTTGTTTAAACGTCATTTTCCTCTGGTTGTTGGTTCTACATGTAACCTCAATTCATCCATTACTCTTCTGGCTACATGGTGAAATGCCAAAGTTTAATTTCTTCAAAACAGCTATAATATTGACTGAGAGATGATTTATATTTTCGTCACGGTCTCAGGTTTTACTGGAGGCTGGATATTTTTTTTATAATTAAAGAAATACCATTAGACTGGTTCAAGTTTGAGCAGACAATGATGAAACAGTGGCCATATTAGGCTCAAACTAAATGGGGACTTACATGACAAAGTTACTTTTTCGGTTCTGTTGGAGAAGGTGCAGTAATGTGTTGATGCTTCCTTAAAAGTAAAAGTTCCATTCTTTACAGTTTTAAAGGGATACTTTATAAATGTATTTAAAAAATGAAAATATTTTTAAAATAAATAATTTGCATCTCATTATCATAAATAAATAAAATTGGAATGCTTTGGTATATCAAATCCTCCAAATGTAACAAAATCAATGTTTCATTAGATGTGGTAAACTTGAACTAAATCCCCATTCTAAACATAGAATCACTTAAATACTGCCTTACGGTTTTTACATCATCATTCAGACTCCTCTTAAGATGAAACAATTTTTACTATGCGTAAACCTATATAACGGATCAAATTAAAATCAAAATCAAATCATTGACTCATTTAATGCGTCATATAATATGTTGCCATTTTAAGCCGGAAATCTATTTTAGTCTAACTTAGGCATGTAGCCCAAGTTAGAAAATCCCTTTTCAATATAATATTTTGGCATGTTTAAATAGATATCATGTTGGTAACAGTGCCAGTGAGTATATAGACCTGATATAATGGAAAAAAATGGTTTAGCCAATTTAAAATTTTTGAAAATCCTGAAATATTCCCTTTAACCCTTTGCTCCATAAGCATTTTCTTGGACTCTTCCAAATTGAAAGCATTAATTCACCATGTATCAGCAATGGGTGAATTATGTATATATTAACTGACAGTGAAAAACAGTCAGTGCTCAAAGAAAAAAAAAATTTGGGACTAGCCCAGGGCAAGTAGATTGAAAAAATCTACTTGCCCTGACTGAAAAATAACTTGCTCTGATCAACGGTTCACATGCCCAGATTTTTATTACCAATACACCTTGTGGTATAATATGAAATATGTAAACATAGACTTAAATGTATTCATTTTATGTAGGGTAAGCTCCCCATAACATTATGCATGTGTAAATCACAAGTTTTAGAGTTTGAATAAGACCGGGAGAAGTGAGAGAAATTCGGGAGAACTGACTATGTCTCTATCAGTATGTTGTATTTAATCTTTGTTCTTTATTAGCATAAAAAAGATGCTAAATATTCAATCAATCAATCAATCAATCAATCAATTGTTCTTTATTGACTATCATTTCTGTTCTGTTGATTCAGTAGCAGTGTGGGAGCAGGAGTATATTTAAAACAATATTTTAAATATCTTTCTCTTGTTTTCTAATTATTGCTGTCACAACATACAATAATAGCAATGCCAAGCCTACAAAGCTATTCAATCTATCCAAGAGAACTTGGCAATATGATAAATGAATGCAATTTATGATAGCCTTCAAATATCTAGAAAGTGCAACTAGTCAACTATATTTCAAATATTAAAAAAAACCCCACATAATTCATCTTAATTGTTGTTTTCAATACTATATTTAAATCATTCCAAAAAAATATACGCTGAAACTACACAACCAAAAAGTATATTTTTAATTACTATAATAATACCCCACCCACATTTTTCTTTACCGTAAACTCAATTTCAATATCAACTCTTACGTTTTCACAGAAGAAAATTTATATACATACAGTTCCAATTATTGTAAATCTACGAAATACTTATAAAATTACCAGAACCTAACGCTGACATTTTACATAACGCGATCGATCGCAAATTATCTGCAAAAACATTACCAGATTTTAGAAATCGTTACCATTTTGGCAAAGGGAGGTAATTTTATACTCTTCATGATGGAGAATTTGAGAAACACCCGCGAATTACATCATCGTCTTTTTTTTAGTCTTTGCTCGGGTAGGTGGTAAGAAACTTGTTTACCTTGGGCATAGATATCCGACCAATCAGAGCGGTTATTAAAAATAGATTACTTTATATTCAAAGCTATCCACCAATCACATTAGAGGAATTAAAATAGATAGATGAATATGCATGAGAGGTTTACCGAAGTCGCATTATCGGGCATGTGGTATGATAAACACAGCAGGGGTCAATTGTTTATACTGATTAGTTACGGTCTTTAAACAACAGTTTGACCTGTGTCGTTTCGAATAGAGATATTTGCAGACCTGTGTATTGTGAAAACTAGCTTGTCCGATTTTTTAAGACAAGCCCGACGGGCAAGTAACTTTGAAAAAGGCACATGCCCGGATCCAGATTTGACAAGCCCCGGGCATTGGGCTATCCTATTCTTGGAGCACTGACAGTGCAGGAACTGTTTTCAAAGGCCTTCTGTGATTGGTGTGGTAAAACGCGTATCTATAGAGTAAAGGGTTAAATAACCAACATACCATACGGAGATAAGTGTTGCTGCTGGTGTGACAATTAGTCCACCAGTCACTTTATTTGCTATGGATTTCGGAAGTAGTCACTGGGGTGACGTAATATACAATTTACATTGTTTATATGTTGGTAATGAGTGTATTGCATGGGGATTATATGTATGTAAATATAAGGTACTGTAACTGTTTCAGAAATTACTTTACATAGATGAATAGTATGTTGTAGTTTTGTTTGTCGTTCAAAGCACACATTTTACAAAACATACAGGCTTGTATTACTTCTACACTTTAACTGCACCAATATTGCATACATGGCCAAGTTTGATCATTTCCTATAACAAAAGAATCAAGACATGGCAATTTTAACAACTCTGAATTCTAAGGTAGCTGACAACACATTCACCTTAATTAAAACACAGACATCAGTTATTGTTAAATCTGTGTGTGCTTGTATTTCATCAGACTTGTGATGTCTTTTGGGTCACATGACATGCAGCAATTCATCGGCAAAACTGACTTAACTTAAAATGATGAACGATCAATCAACCAAACGTAAAATCTGACCGTTGATCGATGAAATCAATTTGTCATCTCATCACGATTTATGTAGTCTTCTTAATGATAATTTTGTGCCAATAAGTCATAAAACAACTATACGATTCATTTTGATATTACTGCATTATTCAGTAATAAAAACACATTTTCTGGAGAAGCAGCCAGCTAGAAGGCACTCCTGTGTTGATGCACAGCTCAGTGCATGTACGCGCTTATAGATTTCTCATGCAAATCAAGAACTTGGAAGGATTCCTCCAATATTGTCAGCGGGAATAGCTGTCTTTAAATCATTCCTTATTGGAGTTTTAAAGCCACAATAAATATTCCAGCCACATCAAAATTGTATGACAATGAAAATCAAGAGTTCATCTTAAAGCTTTAGGTGTAAATAATGAAAAAAAAAAAGACTGCTAACTGTTTTCCAGTCTGGTTTTGAACTTGATCGTGCCAAAGTTTGTCAGTTGATTTTTGAAGGACGGCAGTTCTAATGAGATTCATGCAGAGGTTTCTTTACCAGTCGGAACTGGGTATGCCATATTATGTCATTTGTTGAAAATGGCACTTAATCCCAGTCTACATCGTAACCTTGCCCTCTATAAACGTTAACCATTTATAATGTTGACCCTGCTGGACAGTAAAATAAAAAAGAAAATGGTTTAATTTTCCTTCAAAATGGAATGTTCCAAAATCCAAAATGGCTGATTCTGTTGTACAAATATTTTGGTTGTTATACAAATTCAATGATTGCTTGATCTACTTTGTTTGACTGTCAGTAAAATAGTAAACAAAAAATAATGTTAAATTTTCCTTCAAAATTGAATGTTCCAAAATGGCTGATTCTATTGTACAAATATTTTGGTTGTTATACAAATTCAATAATTGCTTGGTCTACTTTGTTTGGCTGTCAGTAAAAAAAATAATATTAAATTTTTCTTCAAAATGGAATGTTCCAAAATCCAAAATAGCTGATTCTGTTGTACAAATATTTTGGTTGTTATACAAATTCAATGATTACTTGATCTACTTTGTTTGGCTGTCAGTAAAAAATATAATATTAAATTTTCCTTCAAAATGGAATCCAAAATGGCTGATTCTGTTGTACAAATATTTTGTTCTTTATAAATTCAATGATTGCTTGGTCTACTTTGTTTGGCTGTCAGTAAAAGAGATGTTAAATTTTCTTTCAAAATGGAATGTTCCAAAATCCAAAATGGCTGATTCTGTTGTACAAATATTTTGGTTGTTATACAAATTCAATGATTGCTTGGTATACTTTGTTTGGCTGTCAGTAAAAGAGATGTTAAATTTTCCTTAAAAATGGAATGTTCCAAAATCCAAAAAAGCTGATTCTGTTGTACAAATATTTTTATTTTTTTTACAAATTCAATGATTGCTTGATCTACTTTGTTCGGCTGTCAGTAAAAGAGTACAAAAATAATGTTAAATTTTCCTTCAAAATGGAATGATCCAAAATAGAAAATGGCTGATTCTGTTGTACAAATATTTTGGTTGTTATACAAATTCATTGATTGTTTGGTCTATTTTGTACGGCTGTCAGTAAAAAAAATAATGTAAAATTTTCCTTCAAAATGGAATGTTCCAAAATCCAAAATGTGTGTTTCTGTTGTATTGTTGTGATCACTGATAATGTGTATAATATCCTGTTATATAACCCATGTTTGTGTATCAGGAAATTATTGGGAAAATCTTAATCCATCAGAGGTCACTTGAAGGACACGTAAAGTGTCTAGGTCTCTTCTTTAATTCACTGTAAACAAATCTGTGGTATTATTTTCAGTAACAAACTACTTTTACAAAACATAAATTAAACAAGGCGATTTAAATAAGTGTTTGCCAAATACCACTTTGTGTCACTGCAGGCCTGTAATTTTGTTTCTATTACGTAAAGGGGCACAACTCCTACAACTGGTTGGAAGGCTCTGTATTTCACATGTGTGTTTATTATAATTATGCCAAGAAAATGTATTGAATAATATCATTTTTTTTGCTTCATAGAAAAAAATCAAAGATTTACAGTTGTATTTTTTAAAGAGATTTTTACTCAAACATATTTTAAAATCTGATGTGAGACCACTAGTTTTATAAAATAATATTAATCATTTCTAAACCCTGGATAGAAATACTCCGAGATTAATATCTCAATATGGTTTATACATATATTTTTAGCTTTACTGGTTGGGTGGGACTACAGGTTAACCCTCTGTCCATTCGGCAACCGTCCACCTGGTGTCTGTTTATCATCTGTTAGGCATTCTTCCATCCGTAAAAGATTGGTCAAATGTGCATGGTTATTGTAACTGAAGTGAAGCAGAGTTTCAAACATCTTTATTCTAACTGCCAAGTTTGTGCTTAACTAACCTTAACACCATGTCTTATTTGGGGATTAATAAACTTTATATCCTAAACACATAAGACTTGCAGGTGAAACCCTTTATATTACGTTTAAAGTTTTTGCTTAGTTTGTTTATTTATTTATATTTTCAGTGCTGGACCAAAGGGTGACAATTTGTTTGAATGGGTGTCAACAATTTTGGGACCACCGGGCACGGTATATGAGGGCGGAGTGTTTTTTCTTGACATCCATTTCACTTCAGAATATCCATTCAAACCACCAAAGGTAATTGATTTTTTTTTAATTATGCTATAATTACTAAAAATGCTTGATAGAAATACATGCTTCACAATCAGGACCAAATAGTTCATCACTTGCCGTTCATTGCCGATGATAAATTTAATTTCCGGCTCCATCATAACCAAATTTATTTTTTCCAAAAGTTTCAAGTTCCAGAGTTTCTTTATGAATGTTGAAAGCTGTGCCTGGCTAGCTCAGTCAATGACGCAATCCGACTGTTAATCTAGGACTGTGAGTTGGAATCCCCGTTTGACCAGTCTATGTGATGATTGGTCATGACCACTGTTGCCACGGACACTTAAGTAGTCAATGGCTTCCAGAAGTGTCTCCTTCTTGCCAACAGTCCGGTTGAAGAATTCCAAATTTTACCTCAAGTATTCCAGTTCATTGATTTACGGCTACTTTCTGCTTTTTGCATTTTTGAAAAAAAAAAATTGTGCTCTTGAATCAATATTAATTTTCCAATGGAACTTGCTTAGGATCAGTATGAAATCTAGTCGCGCCTATCCCTTTTGCGTTTGATGATTTTTATGCTCTCCCAAAGGGGGAAGCATATAGTCGCTGCTTCGTCCATGCGTCCGTCAGTCTGTCTGTGCGTCACCAATTCTTGTCCTGGCTATTTCTCTAAAACCTCTGGTAGGTATTTTATGAAACTTGCTAGGATGCATCATTACCAAGTGCATATGCACATATTGTCTTTGTGTTCCAGTTCGATGATTTTTAATGGAGTTATGGCCCTTTGATTCTGTTTGTGACCAAGTTCTTGTCCGGGGCTATTTCTCTGCAATCCCATGTTTGAATTTTATGAAACTTGCGAGGATGCATCATTACCAAGTGCAGATGCGCATATTGTCTGTGTTTCGGTTCGATGATTTTTCATGGAGTTATTGCCCTCTTATTGAGTCTGTGACCAAATTATTGTCCGCGCTTTTTCTCTACAACCTCACATTGGAATTTTATGAAACTTGCTATGTTTGTGTTTTGGTTCAATGATTTTTCACGGAGTTATGGCCCTTTGATTCAGTCTGTGACCAAATTCTTTTCTGCTCTATTTCTCTACAACTTGTGATTGGAATTTTATGAAACTTGCTAGGATAAATCATTACCAAGTGGAGATGTGCATATTGTCATCATGACACTATTTCCCTACAACCTTTGGTTTTAATTCTGTAAAATTAGTATGGATCTGCGCATATTGTCATTTTGTTCCAGTTAAATGATTTGCGAATTAGTTCTGTGAAGTGCAGAGCCACATATTGTTCCTGCTATGCAGTTTGGTATTTTTCAACCAAGTAGCCCGTACAGAGGCAAACACTCACTTGGGGAGCATCCATCGGTTCCACCGATATTTTCTTGTTTTACTGAGTTATGACACTTTTCTATGTTGGAATGAAGAACCTGTTCATATTCAGTTGGAATTCCCTGAAACTTGCTGGGAAGGGTCAGTCAGAAGCTTAGCTTCCCATGTCTTGTTTTGTATTTATTTCAGTTGTTTTTGGCCAAGTTTGGCCCTTTAAATTATCTGCAGGAAAAATCTTGCCCATGCTCAATCGACAATGTTTTGACAGGGAGACAAAGTTTTCTGCAAAGATAAATTCTAGTCCTCCTTGATGTACTTGGGTGAAATAGGAAGTTCAAAATGCTGTGTTCTGTCTGTAACTTTGTAACCACTTTACATAACAATGCAAAACTTGATACTATCATTTAACAAGATGCACAATTTGTACAACTCTACCTTCAATGTTTACAGGATATATGGGTAAAAGCGGATATTCACAATTTCGTGTTCGATCTGTTTGAACTTCGTAACCACTTTACATTACCATGTGAAACATAGCATTAGGTGAGATGCGGTACTCTACCTCAAATTATTTACATAATTATTATTGCTCTCCCACCCCCATTTTAGACTAAACATAATGTTCAAATCATGACCAAGAGGTCAAATTGGATACTTCCTGAGGGGATGGAGCTTATTATTTTATTATTATGCATTGTTTTTTTATTCATTTATTTTATTTGATGAATTTCAAAAATCTTCTGAATCTATAGACCCTGGAGTGTTGGACATTTTGCAGATAAAATGCAGGTAATGTTGGTCACCTAATGCATTGTCTCAGACTCGTTCTTGGCTCTGATCTGGGGATTTATCAGAAAACAGGGCTGTACAAATTTATTTAAAAAGCCACTTTTCCTGAACAAAAAGCAACTTGTCCAGGTTTTTATATACATTTAAAAATGCGTACCAGTCTAACCCCTAATAAAGATGCTTATGCATTATTTTCAATCTGGACAATTTCATAGGTAACTTTTTCTTCTTGCAACTATATAGACAGTTTTAAATGTGTTTTAAATTCAATTAATACAATATCAAAATACTTTTTTTGTTTTATTTATTCATCATAAAAACTACTGTCTAAAAGCATGGCAACATAGCATTGTGATTTAGTAAAAAATCCAATTAATAAATATACTATGATATTCTGATATTTACATTATGTATCACACTTCTTGGTGAGTGTGTCCGTTATCCTCTAAATAAATTAACATTATTATAGCTATTTACACTACATGGCTGAGCACATTTCTCTGGGACAGAAAGTTCTTCAAAAGTTTTATAACTTTATAACTCACTTTCATGAAATTTTCAAAATTTAGTTGAACTCTGGTTATTGAAGTGTTTAATTTTACAGTTTAACAGTCACTTCACTAAAAGCTCTAACTATAACCTGAAGCTATATCCAGATACTTGTTCACTAAAAGCTCTAACTATAACCTGAAGCTATATCCAGATACTTGTTCACTAACTAAAAGCTCTAACTATAATCTGGAGATATATCCTGACACTTGTTCACTTAAAGCTCTAATTATAACCTGGAGCTATATCCTGACATTTGTTCAGTTCCACGGTTCTTGTTTGCTGTTGTGTCGACCACCCTTGCCACATGACATCCAGTGAGATATTGCCTGATCTGGATCAAAGTAAGTCATTGAAAAATTTGGGACTAGCCCAGGGCAAGTAGGTTGAAAATATCTACCATTACTTGCTCTGGCTGAAAAATAACTTGCCCTGATCAACGGTTACACACCCAGATTTTTATTACTAATACAACTTAGACTTAAATGTATTAATTTTATGTAGGGTTGGCTCCCCATAACATTATGCATGTGACTGTCTTAAATCACAAGTTTTAGAGTTTGAATAAGACCGGGAGAAGTGAGAGAATTTCAGGGAGAACTGACTACATCTCTATCAGTATGCCCAACTTATTATGTTGTATCTAATCTTTATTGACTATCATTTCTGTTCTGTCAATTCTGTGGTAGTGTGGGAGCAGGAGTTTATTTAAAACATTATTTTAAATATCTTTCTCTTTTTTTTTTACTATTGCTGTCATAACATACAATAAAGGCAATGTCAAGCCTACAAAGCTATTCAATCTATCAAAGAGAACTTGGCAATATGATAAACAAATGCAGTCTATGATAGACTTCAAATATCTAGAAAGTGCAACTAGTCAACTATATTTCAGATATTAAAAAAACAAACTCATAATTGATCTTTATTGTTGTTTTCAATACTATATTTAAATCATGCCAAAGAAAATTATATGCTGAAACTAAACAACCAAAAAGCAATAAGTTTATTACTGTAATACCCCACCCACATTTTTCTTTACCATAAAATCAATTTAAATATCAACTTTCACGTTTTCACAGAAGAAAATTTATATACATACAGTTCCAATTATTGTAAACCTACCAAATATGTATAAATTTACCAGATCCTAACGCTGACATTATACATAACGTGATCGGTCGCGAATTATCTGCAAAAACATGATCAGATTTTAGAAATCGTCAACATTGGCAAAGGGAGATAATTTTATACTCTTCATAATGGAGAATTTGAGAAACACCCGCGAATTACATCATCGTCTTTTTTTTAAATCTTTGCTCAGGTAGGTGGTAAGAAAGGTGTAAATTTGTCGTAGATATCCGACCAATCAGAGCGGTTATTAAAAATAGATTAATTTATATTGAACGCTATCCACCAATCACATTAGAGCAATAAAAATAGATAGTTGAATATGCATGAGAGGTTTTCCGAAGTCGCATTATCAGGCATGTGGTGTGATTAACACAGCGGGGGTCAATTGTTTATACTGATTAGTTACGGTCTATAAACAACAGTTTGACCTGTGTCATATCGAATAGAGATATTTGCAGACCTGTGTTTTGTGAAAACTAGCTTGTCCAATTTCTTAAGACAAGCCCGACGGGCAAGTAACTTTGAAAAAGCACATGCCTGGATACAGATTTGACAAGCCCCGGGCATCGGGCTATCCTATTCTTGGAGCACTGTAATAAAGTAACTCGCCGCCAATCGGTCAAAATTAGGTTGTTTGTTTACCTGCATATCGAGATCACATGCGGGCTAACAGCAAGGCGAATTTCGTATTCACGGTTTACACAAATTGTATAACGACGCATATGATAGGTTAACTGAATATGTAACACAGTCGTTTTAACAATGTATGTTGTGAATCCACGCGTCCCATTATATGCCCCCTGCAGATAATCAAAGATAATCGGCCTTTGTTAGTTGCAAACTGGTCACGGCTAATCGATTCACATGTGCGGCGCATCAATTAAACATACTTGATTTCTGAAAATAGCATTTGTCCAGGACTAAAATTTTGAAAAATGTCACTGGCCCAGGACTAAAAAATTAAAAGGGTCACTTGTCCGTAGCTATTTTCAACTTGTCCAGGATGTCGGGCTATGGTATTTGTACAGCCCTGTAAAATATACGGAAATCTAAATTAGAAAATTTTCATCTCCAGAACGGATCAGCCAAATTTGGTCATATTTGACATAAATGATCCCTATGAGTAGGGGATTCAAATTTTTTTGAATGAAAGGGTAAGTGTCCATTGGGACCCAATAAGGAATCTTAATTGAATGCTATGGGAAAACAGTAAATTCACTTTTCATTGTCTACAGTCGAAACTTGTTATCTCGATACTGGAGGGACTGCCAAAAAACATGGAGATATCCAGATATTGACATAGATTTTGTCTCAGTTCAATATTTATTTTCATCACCAGTCCTGATAACTGTCATCTGTCATTTATCAATTGTACTTTAGCTTTCATGATGCGGTGCAGTAGAATTTCAGTCATGATAAATGCTATCTGGGTCCATTCTTGAATTGTTTGACAGTGTAAGATATAAGTTTAGGCTGATTGGTTAAATCAAATTATATTTATACAATTTACTTGCAATCACCGTATTCGATGACACAGTGTTTGCAACATTCTGTCAGTCATTAAAACTGACACCTTTGCCATGAACTAGTTATTAGTGTTGTGTCTTCAAACAAACTGAAAAATAGCATGCATTGATTTTCGCAAGACATGAAAAAACCCAAAAAAAACACAATATTATATCAACAATTATTATATCATGGCAAACGTTCAAATAAAGGTGAAATGATTAATCGGGAACCAGACTGAGAACGAGATATCCGAAATATCAACATAAACAATAAAGAGTAAAAACGAAGATATTTACATACACAAAGAAGGGGGAAAATTGGGGATGCCAAAAAATATCAACACTACCGGAATATCAATACTACAAGAATATTGATTGGAGGATTTCGAGAGAACGAGTTTCAACTGTATTTTAGGAATTATTTGCTGAGATATAGAGCATTTTAAGTCCTTACAGTTGAGGCTGGGTCCTTTAAAGGGGATGTAATATCCATGAAGAGTCAGCAGGGGCTAAAAAAAGGAATAAAATTTACAAAATTCTAACAACTGACAAGCCAAATTTGTTCATATTTGGATTAAGTGATAACTTTGAATTAGGTTTTTAGATTTGTTTTAATAAAGGAATGCCTATAAAGCTTTTCTCGTAACTTATCGACACATGTAGTACCTTTTGGTTTGAGGGAGTTTTCATTTTCATTATTTTTCTATTACCATGGAAACAAATAACCAAAATTATGAAATTCACATATGCAAAACCTAGTGGTCTTGTAGTGCCTTATACTAGGAAGGAACTCTGAACATTTGAGTAAAATACCCAATTGCAGGAGCGGGGCTATCCATGACTATCCACGACTATACAGGACTACATCTACCTCTTTTCGTTTATTTATTGTTTTAATCATCTTGTGATCTGGAGTGTGGCAGCTTTCTGACACTGTCTCAAGTAGACACTGTCATGACATGACTGAAAGATTGTTTAAAGTTAGTGTTTTATACCATACCATTAATTCTGTAATTACACAGTCTGGCAGTGTGGCATTTCTACTAACTACATGCTGGAAGAAAGATGAATTGTAGGTTAAAATATAATTTACCATGAGTGGATTTAGGGTTTTATATATGGGTGGGAGCAAACATTTTCAAGAGGTGTTTGGATGTGTAAACCATGATTGATTAATGAGTTTAAGAGGAATATTGATAAATATATATATATATATATATATATATATATCTAGTACGTTTGCACTAAGAACATGTATGGTATTTAGCGTCGCTTTCAACCATTTTTCAGTCATATCGCGACGGTGTCTTCTTGACAGTATTCTAAGTGCTGTCACACTGGAGTATCATGCCGCAGACACATGGTATGATACCCCACCCAGTCACATCATACTGACACCGCCGACCAGACCTAGAATTCTCCTCTAAATGCTGAGCGTCAAGCAAGGAAGCTTATAGTACCATTTTTAAAGTCTTTGGTATGACTCGGCCGGGGATTGAACCCACAACCTTCCGCATGCGAGGCGGATGCTCTACCACTAGACCATGCCGTGGTCTGCACTAAGAAGATGTAAACTAAGCAATGTATGAAGTTCTAAAGTTAGTTACCAGTATTTTATTCCTAATACTTTTTACAGTCTTTATTAATAATTCTAGCAATTTGAGGAAGTTAATTGTTTAAAGTGGCATAACCAGTAATTATGTTCTTTCAAATCAATAAAAAAAAATAGTATAATTGTAATACTTAGTATAAATTGTAACTATCTGGATCATGTCTTTTGCAAAATACTCTTGTTTATCATCAATAAACATATATTTTAACTCAAAATTATTGCCGATATTTGAATTGGACCTGACCTGCGGAATATTGTAAATGATTTATCACAAACGTTCAAAAATATCTGACCATCATTGATTTAACCTGGATAAGCAGTTAAGTTTCAACTGCATGTTAGAAATGAATGTGTTCTTTCAGATATTTCCTCTACATCAGGGGAATATCTTGCATCCCATATAACAGTGGTTTGGCGACTGTGAGAATTCTGTCAAGTTTTGTTTGGCTTTTTTCTTCTCGTCAGTTACAGAAAACTTTGGTTCCAACAAAATGACATTTTTTTATACTCCCCCAAAGGGGGGAAGCAAATAGTCGCTGCTTCGTCTGTGCATTTGTGTGTGCGTGCGTCTGTGTGTCACCAAATTTTTGTCCGGGCTATTTCTCTACAACCTCTGGTTGGAATTTTATGAAACTTGCTAGGATGCATCACTACCAAGTGGAGATGTGCATATCATCTTTGTGTTCCGGTTTGATGATTTTTCACGGAGTTATGGCCCTTTAATTGAGTCTTTGACCAAATTTTTGTCCGGGCTATTTCTTTACAACCTCTGGTTGGAATTTTATGAAACTTGCTAGGATGCATCATAACCAAGTGCAGATGCGCTTGTGTCTTTATGTTTGGGTTCATGATTTTTCACGGAGTTCAGGCCCTTTGATTTTGTCTGTGACCAAATTCTTGTCCACGCTATTTCTCTACAACTCCATGTTGGAATTTTATTAAACTTGCTAGGATGCATCACTACCAAGTGGAGATGTGCATATCATCTTTGTGTTCCGGTTCGATGATTTTCACGGAGTTATGACCCTTTTATTGAGTCTGACCAAATTATTATCTGTGCTATTTCTCTACAACCTCAGGTTGGAATTTTATGAAACTTGCTAGGATGCATCACTACCAAGTGGAGATGTGCATATCATCTTTGTGTTTCGGTTCGATGATTTTCACGGAGTTGTGACCCTTTTATTGAGTCTGTGACCAAATTATTATCTGTGCTATTTCTCTACAACCTCAGGTTGGAATTTTATGAAATTGGCTATGTTTGTGTTCCAGTATGATGATTTCTCAGGGAGTTGTGGCCCTTTCATTCTATCTGTGACCAAACTCTTCCCCGCTCTATTTCTCTACAACCTCAGGTTTGAATTTTATGAAACTTGCTAGGATGCATGATTACCAAGTGGAAATGTGCATTTTGTCTTCATGACGCTATTTCACTACAACCTCTGGTTTAAATTTTGTAAAACTAGCTAGGATATGCACATATTGTCTTTTTGATCCAGTTCAATGATTTGCGAATGAGTTCTGTCAAGTGCAGAGCCACATATTGTTCCTGCTATGCAGTTTGGTATTTTTCAACCAAGTAGCCTGGAATATGGTACAGAGTCAAACACTCACTTGGGGAGCATCCATCGTTCCACAGATATTTTCTTGTTTCTCCATAATATGCATTTGACATGTTTTCACATTACCTAGTGATCATTTTAGTGAGGATGCTTGAATTTCCCAAGTATATAATTATGATTGAATCGGAAATCTTATGATAATTACTATCATTCTATGAAGTAGCTAATTTGCATATTAGAATTACTTACCAGTAAATCTAGATTTAAAACACAATTTGTTCACGTTTAAGAGAGGTATCGGCTTTTAAAAATGCAAAAGGCCATAAGAATTTACATAAATGTTTGTCATTCATAAACAAGTTGTTTCTTTAAAAAGAAATATCTTCAGATACTGGTTATGCCAAATAATGATATATACAACTTGTAAGCAAGTTATTATAGTAGCTCTGTTCCAGTTGTCAGACATTCAGTATGATTACTTCTGTTGCTGGAATGCAAGTGTTTACTTTAACAGCATGTTTTGTTATCTAGAACAGTGTTGTTTATTATTATTTGTTATTGCCTGTTCAGTACCAATAATGGTAATTTTTTAAGTTTTTAGCTGACCGGAGTCCAAGGCTCACAGGTGAGCTATTCCAATCACCAAAGTTGGGGATGAAGCATTCTTTCTTGCTTGAAGTTCTCTCAAGTTTGTTCATATCATGACCCTGGGGTCAAATTTGGCCCTGCCAAAGTGGCTTATCAGTTTGCTTTTTCAAAATCAACTCTTCTCCAAAAGTACAAGGCCTGAAGTTTTTTAAAATTTTGCATGAAGTATCACATACTTTTTTAATTAAGTTTCTCTCAGATTTCTAAAATTGGCCCACCCAAGGGGTCTTATCAGTTCAACACAGGAAATTTCTATTGAAAAATCTTCTCAAGAACCAACCATATTTGTATAAATTATCGCTATTATGAGTAGAGGGTTATGAGGCAAGGGTCAGTTAGGGCCCAGAAAGGGGACGTTGTTTACATAGGAATATTACAGAGAAAATAGGAAATTCTGTTTTTCTCATCATTTTCATGCCCCCCCCCTCTCTCCCCCCCCCCCCCCCCCCCCCAAAAAAAAATGAGCAGAGGCCACTAGAATGTAGTGCACTAAACACCATAAAATATCATACAGGTAAGCTGGTGCTAATGATCCAATGCCACTAGAATGCAGTGTTGACCCTAAACACCATAAAATATCATACAGGTAATCAGGTGCTAATTAATCAAGGCCAGTAGAATGTAGTGACACTAAACACCATAAAATATCATACAGGTAATCAGGTGCTATGATCCAAAACCACTAGAATGTAGTGACACTAAACACCATAAAATATCATACAGGGAAAGAGGTGCATATGAACCAAGGCCACTAGAATGTAGTGACACTAAACACCATAAAATATCATACAGGTTATCAGGTGCTAATGATCCAAAGCCACTGGAATGTAGTTACACTAAACACCATAAAATTATGTAGTTTGAATGCATCGAATGAATAAATGATATATAAAGCTAAGAAAAAATAAATTCTGTTCCGGTTCGACAACCATAGTGTAAAAAAAACACAAGAAACTATCCATTAAATGAATGTACCTCTCCAAAAGAGCAATTTTATGATTGAAAAACTACATGCATACATTTTAGTAGAATATCCCTCTAGTGCAAATATTTTCTGTACCAAGCCCAGTATAAAATAAGATGACACACATCGATTTTGCATTCACTGGATAATTGATTCTATTTTTTTCCTGTTGAATATTTTATTTAATTACCTTATCATCCTTCTATTTTCCCACTTTTGAAATCTGAGTTATATATGTGTTGGAGTTATATAATACACAAAAATGTGACTCAATTATTAAGATGAAGTATAATGTGGTGAAATAGCTCAAAAATATCTTCGCTAATGCTGTCAACATTGATAAACAGCCTGTAACTTTGTAATCAGAACAGTGGCTACATGGTTTGGCTCGTTGTTGAGAAATTCTTGTTAACACCAGTCTTTGCTATGTTAAAAGTGGGTTGATTCAGCAGACACAAAACAAGGCTTGAATATGGAATCTTGGAAATTCGGCAAGTCGCCAAATAAATAATATACGTGTCACCGGAGCAATAAGGTGTCATGTTCCTTCTTATTTGATATATTTTCCTATTTGCACTCATGGAACAGTTTACATTAATTAAACCATGAAGTGCTGACCCAGGTCCACCTGTTAATTACTCTGGCAGAACAAGGATTGCATGGTTTGGCCCTCAGCCAGTACATTCTTATTTAGTTGGCTTGATATTTGAATGGTTATTTTTATGCGATCTAGTGTAACTGACAATTAGTTAACCTAACTACTCTTTCCTGGGATCATGGAAATTTAACCAATATTCAAGCACACCCATCGCCTAAAGAAATTTAAAACTTTCCCACTTGCTTCAGCGGTGAGAGACAACTGGCAATGAAACACAATGTTGTATATCAAACAGTATGGAGACTGGCCAGATGTGACCGCTGGATTGAAAGTCAAACTTACTACTGACTGAGCATACTGAGCCACACCCTTTTTTATATAGTCCAGTGGTGTTAAACAAGGTTAAGTGTAGGAATAAAGAAAACCTTAGAGATAGAATTTATATTTATTACATCCATGAATAAACAGTAAATACTACCTGCGAACTACAGCAAACTAGCTATAAATACAAACAGCTGGCTGGTGAACTTCTGTGTGATATATTTACATATAAATTAGTTAAATCATGCAAAAAAATAACTTGATAATTGTTATTGTCAGATAGGAGAACTCATAACTTGTCTGTTTTTACAACTGTGTGTTTGTCTGTTGTGCTGGCGTGATATACGAGTATGATGGATGGTCAGGTTTATTAAGATTTCATCAATATTAATCATCATCAATTCAAACTGCACCCCCTCCAGATTTAGTTTGAAATTATATTTTATGTCACATTGCATGATAATTGCCTGTGGGTTATTGTCTAGTTATAAGGGTGATGGTTTGTGGATAATTTTCTAAGGGTTTAAGTCTAGTTTTGAGGGTTATGGTTTGTGGATAATTGCCTGTGGGTTATTGTCTAGTTATAAGGGCGATGGTTTGTGGATAATTGTCTAAGGGTTATAGTCTAGTTTTGAGGGTTATGGTTTATGGATAATTGCCTGTGGGTTATTGTCTAGTTATAAGGGCGATGGTTTGTGGACAATTGTCTAAGGGTATTGTCTAGTTTTGAGGGTTATAGTTTATGGATAATTGCCTGTGGGTTATTGTCTAGTTGTAACGGCTATGTTTTGTGGATAATTGCCTGTTGGTTATTGTCTAGTTGTGACAGTTATGTTTGTGGATAATTGCCTGTGGGTTATTGTCTAGTTGTGAGTGTTATGGTTTGTTGATAATTGGATGTTGGTTATTGTCTAGTTGTGAGGGTTATGGTTTGTGGATAATTGCCTGTAACATTAACATTGGTATGTTGTGTTACTGACAAGCAAACAACAGTGTTATGTTGTGTTGCTGACAAGTAAATAATGTTGGCCTGTTGTGTTTCTGACAAGTAAACGTCTTTGGTCTCTTGTGTTGCTGACAAGTAAACAACATTGGTATGTTATGTTCAGGGGTTTAATTTTAAAATCAAATAACAGATTGAAATAGAAAAGATGTTTCTGGAAAAACAATCGATCCAAACTTGATTTTAACCGATGATTTCAATCCGTGATCGGTTAAAAATGAAAACCCTGGTTGTGTTGCTGACAAGTAAACAACATTGGTTTGTTGTGTTGCTGACAAGTAAACAATGTTGGCCTGTTGTGTTGCTGACAAGTAAACAATGTTGACCTGTTGTGTTGCTGACAAGTAAACACCATTGGTCTGTTGTATTGCTGACAAGTAAACAGTGTTGATCTGTTGTGTTGCTGACAAGTAAACAACAGTGGTCTGTGTGTTGCTGACAAGTAAACAGTGTTGGTCTGTTGTGTTGCTGACAAGTAAACAATGTTGGTCTGCTGTGTTGCTGACAAATAAACAATGTTGGTCTGTTGTGTTGCTGACAAGTTAACAACGTTGGTCTGTTGTGTTGCTGACAAGTAAACAACAGTGGTCTGTTGTGTTGCTGACAAGTAAACAACATTGGCCTGTTGTGTTGCTGACAAGTAAACAACATTGGCCTGTTGTGTTGCTGACAAGAAAACAATGTTGGCCTGTTGTGTTGCGTTTAAGTAAACAACAGTGGTATTTTGTGTTGCTGACAAATAAACAACAGTGGTATGTTGTTTTGCTGACAAGTAAACAATGTGGTATGTTGTGTTACTGAGAATTAAACAAATAAACAACAGTGATCTGTTGTGTTGCTGACGAATAAACAATGTTGGTATGTTGTGTTGCTGACAAGTAAACAACACTGGCGGACAGAAGTTACTGATAAATTGTCAAATAAAAAAAGCTGAAACACACATCAACCGGATAGAAATACAATCCAATAAAGTCTAAGGTGCCATCTCAAGGTCACTTTGTTTCACCATGGACATTGTAGGCTCGAGTACTAATTGCTCCAAAAACTGTACGTGTGAAGTTTGCCAGTTACTTGTGGAAGGATGATGGTTCTACTCAGATTCTTTTTTGATGTCTTTGCCATCAATAACCTGAAATGAGTTGGAAATGATGTAAAACACCATTGAAAAAATACATAAAAAAAGACACACTACAAGAGTTGAACGAAAATGTACCAAACTGTCATGCTCTTTATATGTATATTAATATACATAATAAGGAGTAACAATCAGGGTTGGGTCAATCTCTACGTACACCATAATTATTTTGCTAAGACAGGGGAAATAACTCCTACTTTTAAATATTTTGCAGGGGATGTGGAGTACATTCCCTTATTTAAATCACTGTAGAATACACTGACCCTTTTATCACTGAATTGTTTTGTATCTTAATGGGGTAGTCTGGCTTTTTTATGCTCCTGTCATTAGAGAAATGGTGATGGTGCATTTAGTGTTACCGCGCAGTAAAAATTGGTTTATGATCAATAACTTCTGAAGGGGTCTATAAGGCACACTCACAAGACTACATACATCACTGGGGTCTGTAACTCCTTGGTTGAAGGCCCACTCACAAGACTACATACATCACTGGGGTCTGTAACTCCTTGGCTGAAGGCACACTCACAAGACTACATATATCACTGGGGTCTATAACTCCTTGGCTGAAGGCCCACTCACAAGACTACATACATCACTGGGGTCTGTAACTCCTTGGCTGAAGGCCCAATCACAAGACTACATACATCACTGGGGTCTATAACTCCTTGGCTGAAGGCTCACTCGCAAGACTACATACATCACTGAGGTCTGTAACTCCTTGGCTGAAGGCACACTCACAAGACTACATACATCACTGGGGTCTGTAACTCCTTGGCTGAGACACACTCACAAGACTACATACATCACTGGGGTCTACAACTCCTTGGCTGAAGGCACACTCACAAGACTACATACATCACTGGGGTCTATAACTCCTTGGCTGAAGGCACACTCACAAGACTACATACATCACTGGGGTCTATAACTCCTTGGCTGAAGGCACACTCACAAGACTACATACATCACTGGGGTCTACAACTCCTTGGCTGAAGGCCCACTCGCAAGACTACATACATCACTGTATTTTAAGACTATAGTTTTGTAAGTTGTCTCCCCCTGATGTTGAATATATTATTAATATCATGAATAATATTTCTAAATTAGTATTTGGACATTTTTATATTTCACAAAGTCATTATTTTTTTTGGCTTACGAAATCATTATTTTGTTAAAAAGTATTTGAACAAAGTTATTCACACCTTTTAGTGAAACCCATCAACATTCATTTTTCCTATATGACAGAAAACGCTTATTGTTCTCTTGTAAGGTATTAGTTTGATTATTTACTGATTATTTGTAACAACATCCAGGTATAATTGATTTTATGAAATGCCATCCAGATTGGTTGGCTTGGTTTTAATAACTGTTAAGATATAATGAGAACTTAAATTGGCTTCTACCACACATTTTTGATAATCTGAAGATCCTTGGGATGGAGAGTTAGAGTTGAATGGAAAGAGTTGGAACTGAGACGCGAAAGAGGAATGTTGTAGAGAGTTTGTTGTAGAGTGGTGTTGGGTTAGAAAGTGATTATGTTAGGCTTGTTGGTGAAGAACTTATTTTAGTTAAATAAAGAGTTTTGAACCACGCACTTGGAACTTTGAGAAATATAATGTAACTTGAAACTGTTATTAATGCGAAAAGTAAAATATGATAAAAACGATATTATTAACATCATCTGGCATTGAATTATTTTGTGGTGATCTTGAATTGGATCATCTTCCTTAAATGTTATAAACAACATAACAATCTGCGACGCGCAGCCAATTATGGGTTTCGGTTTGCGTATGAGCTAATTCCTGACAGCAATAAATAGTGGACCGGACCCTAGCTCGGTCACATATATAACGAGCTCGCAAACATATAGCGATTTAGATGAGATTTTCAATCAATTCATCAATTATTATATCGCAAGTTTTTAAAGAAATTGGTTGACAATATCAATCTAGAATTTTATGTACCACTTCATGCAGACATTAATACTATAATCCGCATCACCAAGAGTGCTATTCCAACTACGTGTCTTGGTTTGTACAATCTGTATAAATGTTGTCTATCTGATACAGAATTCCTTTTAATTGTAGCCTTTACCCAAACTCCTTTTTTCATATTGGTAGTCGTTAAAGAGGGAAGGGTGGGCAAACTGAATTGTAAAATTTAAAATGCTTTTCTCAGTATTCTTTGTCATACATCCTAAATCCATAGTCCACAATCCTGATTGAATTTATGCTTAAAACTTTAAAAACATTACATTCCAACTATTTATAAGATTTTCAAAACAATAAACAGCTAAATCAAACATTGAAACAATCTGACATCTACCTGTTATTCCCCAGCAATCTTGGGACAATGTTATGTCAACTAATGACCCTAGGATGTTAAATATGCCACTCGTAATGTATTACATTGAGCAGGAAACACCAAAGTTCAAAAACTGCTGAAAGATAAATTATGTGGTTGTGGATATCATGATTAACCAGTTTTTGTCTCGCTACGACGTAGGAGAGACGAGATTAAGGTGGTGCTTTTCCATCGACGGCAACGATGGCGGCATCAAACATTTATATTTAGCTCCAACGTTAAGTTTTCGTTTTTACACTATTTCTTAAAAAGAACAAGTGCTAGGACACTCATACTTGTATCATAGTTACAACTAACACCCTGCCTCACATTAGATGCTGAGTGTGACCTACATTTCATGGTCCATTGACATTCTTTAATGCTGAATTTTGCCTTTAGCTCCAACGTTAAGTTTTCGTTTTTACACTATTTCTCAACAAGTACAAGTGCTAGGACACTCAAACTTGGATCATAGTTAACACCCTGCATCACATTATATACTGCAGATGCTGAGTGTGACCAACATTTCATGGTCCATTGACATTGTTTGATGCTGAATTTTGCATTTACCTCCAACGTTAAGTTTTCATTTTTACACTATTTCTCAATAAATACTAGTGCTAGGACACTCATACTTGGATCATAGTTACAACTAACACACACCCTGCATTATATAATGCAGTTTATACTTAAAATATGTTTAACTTGAAAATACTGGTTAAAGTTTGTTTTTGTTTTTTATGCTCCCCCAAAGGGGGAAAGCATATAGTCTCCACTTTGTCCATGGGTGCGTGCATCCATCCGTGTGTCACCAAATTCTTGTCCGGGCTATTTCTCTACAACCTCTGGTTGGAATTTTATAAAACTTGCTAGGATGCATCACTACAAATGTGGAGATGTGCATAATATCTTTTTTGTTCTGGTTCGATGATTTTTCATGGAGTTATGGCCCTTTGATTCTGTGTGTGACAAAATTCTTTTCCGGGCTATTTCTCTACAACCTCAGGTTGGAATTTTATGAAACTTGCTAGGATGCATCATTACCAAGTGGACATGTGCATATTGTCTTCATTATGCTATTTCGCTACAACCTCTTGTTTTAATTTTGTAAAATTAGCTAGGATATGCACATGTTGTCATTTTGTTCCGGTTCAATGATTTGCAAATGATTTCTGTCAAGTGCAGAGCCACATATTGTTCCTGCTATGCAGTTTGGTATTTTTCAACCAAGTAGCCATCAGCACTAAGGGAATATGGTACAGAGTCAAACATAATCTGATCACCTCGGCCTTTATGCTAAGCAATAGACCTCTGACATAATAAGGCGCCGTTTTGGAACTGGTTCAGTCACATGATAAAATAAAATGGTGGCCCCTTTATACCACATGTACCTTGAAAATATAAACGTTGTTTAATCAAGACTGATATTTTAAATTTCCCTATTAACATGACCCATGTCGAGTGTATAAATAAAAAGGCGATATAATAACAACATATATTCAACTTAATGGCGGATACATGATTTGTTACTTTCACGCGAATGAAAACAGACTTGTAACACAGGCGAATTGCGTTGGTGTATTCTAGAGCTATACACGAGGTGTATTATACGGAGGATACGGAAATACCTGATGTTTCATGATTGAGTCAAACACTCACTTGAGGAGCATCCATCGGTTCCACCGATATTTTTTTGTTTAAAATATGTTTTACTTGGAAAAACCAGTACTTGTTAAAGTTTTGGGTGCAACTACCATCAAGTTAATATCTCAAAAATCACTTTATGTATTTGATCGAAACTTCCCACAATACTTCTTACAATATTTCTTAGTCATTAAATCTATTGCATTAACCAAGTTAGATAGCTCTTGCATGAATATGATATTTTAATTATTTTTCTCTCCCATGTGTGTATTTATTAACGGTCAAAGCAGACATGGCGAGAGTTAATATCATTCCGCGGAATTCTTGTTAATGTGTATTTTTTCATTGAAAATCTTAGAATGTGTGAAAAATTAGTATTTCAAATTGTAGTTTTACATACATTTAACAAGATTAACAAATTCAGGTATGAATTTTTGGGTATCCAATCAGCACAAAGTTATCATGTTTATCATGGTAATTTGTCTTCTTGCAAGTTTCACCATTCAGATCAGACCTGCTGTATCTTGTTTAGTAATTTACCCCACATGAAATTGATCAAACTGATTTTGTTTTTTGTCTTTTTGCAGGTTACGTTCAGAACTCGGATCTATCATTGTAACATCAACAGCCAGGGCAGTATATGTCTGGACATCTTAAAAGACAATTGGTCCCCTGCACTCACCATATCTAAAGTGCTACTTTCAATCTGTTCACTTCTCACAGACTGTAACCCTGGCGATCCTCTCGTTGGGAGCATTGCCACATTGTATACACAAAATCGTACGGAACATGATCGCGTCGCCAGACAGTGGACAAAGCGGTTTGCCACAGGACTACACTCTAACAATAGTGCAAGTGCAAATGGAAAGGAATCAAATTCTAATGGGAATGTGTCAGGAACAGACGATTCTCAAAGTTTAGCAACTGTGTCGTAAAATTGTTTCAAAATTTGTCAGTGTCTGTCAGAAGTTTGAATCTGTTTAAGTGAGAGGATTGGAAAAAAATGAATTGTCAGTCTGCATCGGAGGGAAGATTTATTACTGAATGTTATTCATCAGTGTTGATAGGAGCTTATGTTTTCTTAGCTAAGAAAAGCTAAGTGGAAGTAATTGTGTGCACATGTTGATCATTGCTGATGCTGAAAGAAAGAAAAAACACAAAAAAACAATAAATATATATAAACAAGTATTATAAGCTGTTGACTGTGGAGTATTTGGTATCGGCTTTAGCAGACTTACAGGGGTCAAGTTATGTTGATTTTGTTTTAGTGGACTGGTTAACTGACATTATGATGCACTTTGGCAGGTGATGTTTGATTAATTTGGTTCTAATGAATACAGTGTAAATACTGACAACCAATTTGGAATGAATTCAAAAAATATTTAAAAGATGTGTAGTTATGGTTTTTTTTGGAATAAAATGACAATTATTGATCTATGAACTGTTTAGATCTGCCAGTGTTACGGAATTTCAGACTTTCTAATTTATATTGAGGTCTGGAAACTATTGGGTATGCATCAGTTTGGCTGTTAAGCTCTGCACATTTTGATACACTGATAAATAATAGTTCAGCCACCTAAAGACAAAAGAATATACTGATATATATATATATTAATATTTTCATCAGGGATTTAATAAGTGAGTCTTTCTTCTATACAGGTTAGGAGGTTTGAAATATATAAAAGTATGGTTTTTTTTTTTTTTATAATATAGTTTCAATATTTATAAAATTATTTAAGGGGTAAAATAAATAATGTGTAAACTTTTGTCACTATCAGCTGCTTATGCCTCTGTCTATTTCACAAGATTTACAGAATTAAGTGAAATTTGTGCCTCATATGGTGAATAAAAAGATTGCCTAGCTGGCATGAGCAGGGCATGTGGTCTCGTGGTAGAGCAGCGAACCAGAGTGGGACAGTCGTGCCATAAATTCCTGGACAAAATGAATTTAATCCTTGCATACATTTTAACAGAGCCAGGCCTGACTAGCTTCTTTAAATCCAGAGATGGTGAGTTTGCCTCTCCACCTGATTGGTCAGAAGTGTACCGCCACTGAATTTGTGAGAAAGTATTCAGTGACTACTCTATTACTGGATGGATACATCATTTTTACTGAAAAAGGACACCATGTTATAAATGTAATTTGTAGAATATTTGTACATTTTAACTAGTGTTCTACCAGGATGTCTTGTTGGAAGTCTGAACTGACTTTGAATAAATTACCATCCAAAAGGATAATATTCATTAATGAAACTTTGTATAGATTCTGTATGATAGAGGTATGCTGCATGATACAATGGATGGATAGTTGTATGGTTTTAATTGTGTATTTTAGCTGTTTTGTTGATTGTTTGACTGTGTGTAATAGAATTAAATGGTGAACTTAATTGGAAAAGAATGTAACCGTCTGGGCAAACCAAGGCCCTGGGTTGCACAGTGTCCCTCCTGAAATATTCTGAAAATAATTTGTATGCCACTTCTTTAATGAAATACATAGATAAAGCTTAACTGAAATTTTATTGTGTCAATATAATGTTTATTTCTAAATATACCTCCCCCAACTGTTACATGATTTTATTTAATTATAAATTTTGTTTTATTTTAGATACAGGTGTATAAAGTACAATATAGCTGCATTTACAATTGTTGTAATGAGAGACTGCTAATAGGGTTCATTTCTAGTGTATTTTGATTATTACATTGTTTTGAAGAACGTCCGTCCGTTCATATCCAAATCTCTGAATGTTGATAACTTCTGAAATAGTCTATGTATTAATAATTCTAGTGCAGCTGCATGATAATAAAATACATGTGATGTTCAATATTTGCCAACTATTGTCAACTTTTACAGGAGTTGTCACCCATCTCGACTCAACTTTTGTAAAATAAATGGTATCCAATCAATAACTTCTGAAAGGGTCTATGTTTTTTAATTTATATTTGATGTGTAGCAGTATAATTACATAATACTGGTCAAGTTTGATGTTTGTCAACGGTGTGTCAACGGTTTCTTTTCGTCTTAAGTTCAGATGAGCCTGTGTTTTGGTTATCATAATTGAAAGCATCACACTTTGTTCAGGTTCTCTGACAGTAAAATTAACCAAATTACTATATTTTTAGAGCATTCCACATTGATTTTTAATTCCTATGAGGCCCTCAATGGAAAAGATTATATACAACCAAAAAAATATAAAAATTTCATTTAAAGAGCAGTACCCTGCTTGGTACTAGCAGATCACACATGAGCAACAGTGTTAGATTCCAGACAAACATAAGGTACCTGGGTTCTCTCACCTGTTCCACGTTTAAGGTTAGTCCTGCTTGGATAAATGTCCTGGTATAAATACCTGAACTTATTGTTGCTGAGGCTATCAAATAATAATTTTAAAAAAATACAGCATTCAGGGAGGGAAAAAATGTGTTATGAAGTTAACCTATCAGAATTCAAGACTAGTAAAAAAAATTTGATTTCAAAACTGTTTTGATCGTGTTTTCAGAATGACACTGGTTTCACTGCATACTGAATTTGAGCAAGAATGAATTGAAGCAGGTTTCATTTATTTGCTTTCCTTTGTAATTAAAATGGAGTTTGCTGTCTGTGGGTATATGTTTCAGGTATTGTTGAATTAGTTACCATGGTAATGTGATACCAGTCAATAAATGTTCTTGCCAAAGGTTTTGTATGGTTTGTTAGATTATCCATATGTACATATTGTACATTGTCTCATTGCTAGGGTGTTTATTTGGTTTGTATGAAAGTTGTGTAACTATTTTTGTTTTAAAACTACTGGGCTGTTATAATCACTTCAGATGGATATTTGATATTTCAAAGAATTTATAAATCAGTTGGTGCTAATTCAATATAATGTGTAAAGTGAAAAGTTGAAGTTTAACAGAGTTTAAACTATTACTTACCTTTAAGTTGGTTAGAGTCAACCGCCTTTACTTTTATTTTATTAATTTCATCTTTGAATTCATCTTTTGTTCACCCAGCATGGTCCATAAACTCAATGTGAGACTGGAAAGAATGTTGCACTCCTATTCACCAAAAAAACTTTTCATATAACTATAATAAGTTGAAAATGGTATTTAAACAAATTTAAAAAAAACGTTGGAAAACGTTGTATTCAACAAGGTTACCTACAACCCTGAACTAGAGCTTGAAATGAATATCGATCATGATTCAGATCTAAAAACAGGTCCTTAAATACATTTTGTATGCTGAGATTTATAAAACTATAAAAACTGAAGCATTATGACTTTTTAAGAAAGGAAAATGAAAGCACTTTTTTAATTAGAGATCCCATTTTACATGTAAAATCTCCTTCCTGAACAAGTGTTATTTTTTTATATCAGAACAAATTTGTCAAAAGTGTAATTTCTTTCATTTCTGAAATAAAATTAATATCATGTACAGAAAAATGTTGAAAGATGACAAAATACCTTAAGTCGTTTCAACTTTGATATTTTTAGGTATTGAAAAGTTGAATTCAATCAGAAATATACCAAAATGCTGAGTGTTTGTTCATCATTCCAACTGAGGTATCGGGTGGGTGAAGGAGATGGAGCGCCTTCCAATTTATTTTTCAGTGTAGTTTCTGAAAAAAGGATTTTGCTAGTGAAAATATCACAGAAAAGTTGGGGAATTCATTCTTACTGATGTGTTGGCATTGTTGGTCTGTGTATATGATGTGGTGTTATTATTTGAATACTAAACAAATGTAACTCAATTCTTACTGGCTATTTATTTGTTCTATAATCAGCAGTTCGATATTCGCCACATTGGTAAAATTGTACAGGAGTTATAGCCCCTTTTCAACTTAAAGTGTGGAAAAAAAATTGTGTTTCCATAGAATACCTCCTGGGAAGGTCTGTATATTTATATGAGATGTGTAGCTGCATGACTGAATACACAGGTCAAATTTGATACTTGTCAGTGTTAGTCATGTTTTACTGGAGGTATGGTGGCCCCTTGAAGACATAATATTTTTGTAAAATTTACTAACATCTAGCAGGGGCATCCATGTCTTGTGGACACATTTCTAGTTTTAGATTTAATTTTATAATTATTTAAGTATATGCTTGTTGTGTTAATGAATCAAAAGCCAGATCACTTTGATTGTAAGGAATGCTTGATTATATAATACGGTATTCTTTAATTTATAAAATACATGAAAAACAAGTAAAGTGCCATTTTTCACATGTTTGATTTGATATGTTTTTTATGATTTTACATGCTTCCCGATGTTTTAAATATTAGAAACATTACTAAACGTGTTTAAAATAAATTAATTTCAGATTATGTACAAAATAAAGTATATTATTTAATCATAGACAAAATTTCACAATAGGACACAAATACAAAAAAATAAGGTTAGAAAATAACAGTTAAAAGTGCTTCAGTACACGAAAAATTACATTATGGATAATAAGGTGACACATTTAAAACAATTTGGATTTTTATAGATATTGCCGGCTTGAATTACAAATAACCATACATAAGTTGAACCATTATGCCTTTATGTTGTCACTTTAATACGCTGGTAGTGGATACAAAATATGGCCCAGAAGTGTCATTTTTGACATGGGAAATGGACCGTTACAGGGAAAAAATAATTTTGAGCTAATCTCTCAGAAAGCTTAGTGTTTCACTATTCTACCCCATCATATTGTGTTGATTTTCATATTTTTTGTCCACTAAAATGGGACAATGTTGATAAAAACTATTTTATTTAAAGTTCAGACTTTATGTCAGGAGAGATTTAACAAATTTTTGAGCTGGTACAATTCATTTTTATATGGACACCCAGTACGATACCTTTGACAATGAGTGGGGGGTGATTTGGTTGATCACTAAGGTTGTGTTTATTTGGTGAAAGTATTTGTCTGTTGATCTTTGATTTGTTGATATTTATGTCTGTTGATCACTATTACATCAAAAGATCAAGAAGTCGAATGATCTAAAGGTGAACTTTCAAGAATTCTTAATTTTTGGCCTTTTGATTTCTTGAGTTTTATCCTTGTGATCTTCAACTTTTTTTTTATTAAAACTGTGGCAAGCATATTCATACATGTCCACCGAATATTTTTACTTGTTTTATTTGCCCCTAATGAAATTTTCTGAGGGCAACATTAAATTGAATTTACTTTTTTGCTTTATAATTATGTGATTTCATTAGTTTCCATATTATATTTTTTAGATCTGTAAGAAAATTCTTTTCCATTTCCCATTGATGTGATTGTGTGAAAATTAAAAAAAGTGCTTAATCGAATGTCTGAGTAAACAAGTGTTGGTATTGAATGTCTGAGTAATCAAGTGTTGGTATTGAATGTCTGAGTAAACAAGTGTTGGTATTGAATGTCTGAGTAAACAAGTGTTGGTATTTGACAGATTGTTCTTAATGCTCTATTATATTATTATATGTACATTTAATTGTCTTTAAAGTCTGTATAAAATTGTTATGTGAAATATTCTGTGTTTGTCCTATCTCAACTTCCATAAAAATGTGCACTAGGAATTTGTTTACCATTCTTAGTGCTGAATAAGAGTGTTTGTCCGGTATGAACTAATGGATGGGTGGGGGTTAACATCATGTTTTGTATGGCAATTGTGGATGATGATACGATTCTGAGCAGAACAACAACATCTTACCTGGAATAACTGGAAACTTTCTTGTATAAAGTTTTTGGACTGAGCTGGGCCTGAAACCACAACCTTGCGGTGAGAGGTATAGAAGATAATGTATTAGCTATACTTGCGGTGAGAGGTATAGAAGATAATGTACTAGCTATACTTACAGTGAGAGGTATAGAAGATAGTGCATTAGCTATACTTGCGGTGAGAGGTATAGAAGATAATGCATTAGCTATACTTGCGGTGAGAGGTATAGAAGATAATGTATTAGCTATACTTGCGGTGAGAGGTATAGAAGATAATGTATTAGCTATACTTGCGGTGAGAGGTATAGAAGATAATGTATTAGCTATACTTGCGGTGAGAGGTATAGAAGATAGTGCATTAGCTATACTTGCGGTGAGAGGTATAGAAGATAGTGCATTAGCTATACTTGCGGTGAGAGGTATAGAAGATAATGTATTAGCTATACTTGCGGTGAGAGGTATAGAAAATAGTGCATTAGCTATACTTGCGGTGAGAGGTATAGAAGAGTGCATCAGACCACCCTGGCCACAGAGGATCTCCAGAGTCTGATTTGAGGTGACATTGTTTGGTTCTATTTATTTCTAATTAAAGTTCAAAAAGATAATGACAGTCTGGAAAAATAACGATGGAAAGTGTATATATGGTGCCTGTTTTCAATCATTACCTGAATTCTCACCGGAGTTTTACCAAAATTGCCCACATGTATTTCAACTTCCTGCACAAATATTAATATTAATTTTACAAACTATACATGTCGTTGAACGCATTGAAAAATATATAATAAATAAAGCTTCCGATACAAGAAAGGAAGTAATTTTATGATACAGACCTGTAAAAATAAATGTCCAGAAGGGCCTATGCCATGGCACGTCCCTGGTCAGTTAGCAGGACTTTCTCTGAAACCACTAGGCAGATTAAACTCAGTGGACACATTTGTCTAAGGTTTAGGTCTTGAACTTTCAGAGAAAAAGTTTCGCTTAAAATGTGCTAATAAGCCCTGTGGCAGGGGCGTTTGTGGTTGAATCCTGCTTGTTCAAGAACTTGTCTGACAACTCGTTATATAACTGCTGTGCAAGTTTTATTAAGATTCAATGAAAAATGGGGGTGCTATCGCGTCTACAACGTTTCCCCTATATAACTCATTTTCACTATATAACTAGGTAAAACAATGACCCATGTGGTGGCCCCAAATTTGACTCGACTTCAACACAATGCTTCACATAAAATATCTAAAGTGTAGGCCTTGAACTTTAAGATAAAATTGTGATCACTCTTCATTAGACCGTTAACAATTGCTTCAAATGACTTCTCTGAAACCACTTAACAGATTTTCACCAAATTTTGTGTGAAGCATTCTTACACAAAGCTCTGTCAAGTTCGTTCAAATGATGACCCTGGGTTTATCAATATAATTTTTCAAAATTTCAAAAATCCTCTTATTCAAAAGTGCAATTTTGCCTGTAGTATCATCTAAACGAAAATTTAAAAGAGACACATAATTTTATATTAGATTTATATAAGCTGTTAATTTCCTTTTTTTTTAACAAAAGTTTGAGATGATAAGTGTCTACTTACCTTCCAACAACGTTATTTTTTTCAAACACTAAGTCATAACTTCTGAGAAAAAGAGATCTATTGGTGAGTAACAAATAACAGTATTTAATGTATTGTTCCAATTTTGGTAAAATTGATCTCAACTTTTTGACTTACCTCTACGGAATCCAGCCTAAGTATTTAGATCGGTTTTGATTTCCTGTTAGGTACTCTGTTACAATACGGATAGTCTTGATCATCTCCTACGATTTCTTTTCATGGTCTGTTTGTCTCAGTTTATCAAATCTTACTTACTAAATTAAACTTGTTTTTATAAATAGGCCATTACATTGTATCTTGATTATTTCTGACAGCTTATTATTATTACAGTGACCTACATTACACTGAATGTTAAAAACAAGTATGTATGCATTCCTTAAAGACGATTGCTATAGTTTTTGTCACATTTTTCCTATGAATAGAATTTTATGAAACTTCCCAGTATTTAAGTTTAATGTATAAAAAGACAAATGTTACCGTACAGATTTTTTTGGTATTAACTCCTTATAAACATACCCATCCTTGAAAGTTAACAAAATAATATAGATTTAACAAGCAATACGAAAAAAAATTAAAATTGTTTTTACGTGTATCTAGTATTTAATAAAAACTTTACATATATGCATGCATAAAATATTAATTTTCATGGAAATGGTAATAATAAGCATGAATTTAACTGTTTAGGGTTTTTATTAACAAAATCATTTTGGCAGAGTGTCAATTGTTTTTCAATTTTGTAATAAAATATAGCGATTTTTTAATATTTTAATAAAGTGTATAGATAAATTTTGCTTAAAACCTCACAAAATACTCTCTGATACCTATTCAAATGACAATCAAAATAAAAAATACACTTTACCACGTGATTTGAGAAAAAATAGCTCTTTTAAGTATGCCATCGTTAGATAAACTGCAGTTGCAAAATTAACGTTTGTATACTAATTGGGCACATTTGTATAAATAGTAAGATTTCTATTATATTTCTTATTCAGGTTAAACTGCTTTAAACAATTATTTTATACCAGTATGCAATTTCATATATTGAACCAGAGACATAATACACATTATGTGTATTACGTCTCTGATTGAACACATTATAAGAGGCCAATTTTAGACGTATCCATAAATGATTGTTCCATCCGAAATAGGGTCAGTTGTAGTATAGCGGTATGTAGCGACTCTGGCAGGTCTTGACAAAATTGCTTCCCTTTATGCGTGAAGTTGGTGCCCATGAAAAACTATAGCAGTCGTCCTTAACCCTTTACTTCATATAATATCTCATATAGAAGGTTTTTGAATTAGTGGTTGAATTATGTTTATATTAACTGACAGAGTGGAAAACAGTGCAGGAAGTGTTCAGATTTTATGAGCAATCTGAACTCTTCCTGCACTGTTTTCAAAGGCCTTCTGTGATTGGTGCGGGAAAACGCGTATCTATGGAGTAAAGGGTTAACTGGAATGTTTTTACAGTGTAATATATTTTAAACTGATGGCATCTATCAATACAATATCATCTATACAATGAGCGTCTTTTTATTTTCAGTGCATAAGAGGTTCCCGGTTTGAATCCCTCAGAAGCTTGTTTTATCCTAAACACTAGAACATAGCATGCAGAAATTGGTGGTTTAAATATTACAAGTGTAAGCCCCAACCCACACACTGGTGTATCTACACATAGGTGCTACAGGCTTGCACTTTTCCCAGAAAAATGAGTCCATAAATAATTGATATATGTTTTACATAGAATAAAATACACACAACACCTCTGACAATGCACCATTGGCCATTTACATTTTAAAAAATATGGCGTAGTACCCCAGAGCACACCCCCCACCCCACCTCATTAAAGGTTTACTTTGAACAAGATAGGGCACTGCCATACACACACCAACTTCTCACATTTGCAGTAGGGGGGAAACACTCCCCACTACGTCTTGGCTTGTAGTACTGAGAGTGAAACTCAATTGAGGTTCACTTTTTAATACATCTTAATATGGTTTAGTTAAGTTTCTTGTATGTGTGTGTCTGATAAAAGCGTTTTAAAGTCACAAACTACTGGATTAAATAATAATCATACCATCCTCCCCCTTCCACGTAAAACTCACTAGAATGCACAATTTGATCCCTTCATCTCGACTCGCAGTGCATGGTGTACTGGGTTTGATACTCATTGGAGATTTGTTTTTAAATACATCCAAGTGTGTTTTTAAATAATGCATAAAAGCAAAAACAAATATTGCCGTAAATAACAATCATATTTTCTAAGAAATGAGTAGAATTCAGCAGTTGGTGTTATGTTAAGATATCAAACATTTTTCGGAGTGGTTCCCCGTATCCCAATAGTGGGAGTAGAGAAGAATAATCGGCACCAGCGGGAGTAATACCCTCCCACACACTATCCCAGGTTGCCTCTCCCTAACAAATGAAGTGCTCTTAGGACCATTGTAGTATCGTTTACCTTCAAAATACTTACTAATTACATAAAATTAAGTTACTCGAAATTTTATAAGTAAAATTACTTTCTCCCTTAACCTCGACCCCCATCCCCCAAACAAAATGAGTATTCCTTTTCTGACAATCATAGTTCAAGATACAGCCGGGCCCGATTAGCTCAGTCGGTTACGTGTCTGACTATCAATCCAGGGGTCGTGAGTTTGAATCCCCCGGCAACAGTCTCCGTGATGATTGATATACGACATTGTGTCTCATTATCATTCGTCTCTCACCACTGATTCAAGTGGGAAAGTTATCAGTTACTTGCGGAGAAGGGGTGTGCACGAGTACTGGTTAATCCCAGGAAACAGTGGTTAGGTTAACTGATCGTCTGTTAGCCCTCGATGGCATAAGAATGACGCTAAATATTCAATCAATCAATCAATCAATCAAGATACAGATATTACCGATATATACTTATTTTATCTGTAGTATCAAAGATACTGACATAATATAAAAATCCACCAACATTTTTTTTCTTTATTAGCTCACCTGAGCCGAAGGCTCACAGGTGAGCTTTTGTGATCGCCTGGTGTCCATTGTCTGTCGTCCGTCATTAACTTTTAGCTTTAAACAACTTCTCCTCTGAAATCACTGGGCCAATTTTTATATAATTTCACAGAAATATTCCTTGGGTGACCCTCTACCAAGTTTGTTCAAGCCATCTTGATTTGTCAAAAAACATGGCAGCCAGGGGGTGGGGTTAGTTTACTATATAAGCTATAGTAAAAACTTAAAAAATCTTCTTGTCAGAAACTACTGTCTCAATTTTAAAATAATTTCACAGAAATGTTCCTTGGGTGACTCTCTACCAAGTTTGTTCAAGCCATCTCGATTCGTCAAAAAACATGGCGGCTAGGGGGTGGGGTTAGTTGTATGTCAAATTACTCCCCCTATTTTATAGCATAAATGTCTGTATATATAGCAATTATTATAAGAAGAGGTAATAAACTAATTAAATAAACTTTTTTTTGCTAGTAATATACAATATTATACCAGATATAAGTTTTAAAAGATAATTCATCATAAAAAGATAAATGATACAATTATAATCAATGATTGAAATATTATTCATATTATTCAAATATCATGAACCATTTTTATAATAGGTGTTAATCTGAATATAAAAGTCAGAGTTTTTCTGGTTCAGAGAGGGGTGGTTTACTGCTTCATAATAAAGCAATACCATATTTCTAGCTAGTTTCTTCACGGCAAAAATTCTGCTTGGGATTTTCAGTGTCAAAGTGTACTTTAAACCTTGGAGGAGGAGCTTAATTGTTTTTGGGGGAGAGTGCACTGCGACAAAGATTCTTTCAAGTGATATACTTTCGGAAGGCTTGTGTTTGAAACTCAAATGAATATTTATTGAGCTGGAACTGCGGATTGTTTCATGCACAATAGTTTAGTCTAATGCTTTAGTTTGAAACCGTTCTCAAACATAACAGGTTAGTTTTGTGCTGGAACTGGATTTTTATCTTAATTCGAAGACTAAACATCTATAGTAAAAACTTCAAAAGCTTTCTTGTAAGAATTTACTGACCTGATTTTGATGTAATTTCACTGACATTTACCACAGGTGAACCTCTACCAAGTTTGAACTCTTCTACGCATCTGTTACATCTTCAAAACAAATCAAAATTCTTACTACTTGCCCATCTCATCTTTCTGGAATTTTGAGCATATATGTATTATATAATCTACTTATGTTGGGTGACTCAAAGTCAGTCAGGTGAGCGATAAAGGCCCTCTTGTTTTGATATCATTTAGATAGAATTTTGTGTGTAATTTCGATATGGAAGCATATGCAACAGAACAGACGGACGGACGAACATGGGTAACACTATATGCCCCAATTTCATAGCAGGGACAAATAAATTTCTAAAAAGAAAATAAAAGAAGTTACATTAATGTTACATGTTACATTAACGGTTTTATAATCAAATGTCAATACATGTACAAAACATATGTTTAGTGTAACAATTATTACACTAAGGGCCGCAATCATAACCATTTATGTAACAAAACCCATACAAACATAAGGGTTGCCGTTATGACCCCTAGTGTAATGCTTTTATTGAACCCTAGTGTAACTAAGGATTTTTGTGACACTTAATAAAGGGTTGTTACAAAGCCCTGTGGTACAGGTATTTAAGATCTGGTTCAAAAACTTGCCTGAGATCTTGTGGTTATATAACTGCTGGGCAGGTTTGGTTACAGTTCAATGAAAATTGAAGGTGCTATCGCATCTACAACATTTTCCCTAAATAACAATATGTAAAACAGTTACCAAATAAGAACCAGTCTTCAACAAATCTTTTAGGGAACCTCCATGCAATGCTACATGTAAAATATCTAAGGTTTAGGCCTTGAACTTAAATTTCTCTCCAAATGTGTAAGCCATGGCGGGGCATTTGTGGTCGAATCATGCTGGTGTTAAGATTCATAGAAAAAATGAAGGTGTTATTGTGTCTACAAGAAAAAGGTTGATGGAAGGCTGATAGACAGATGACAAACAGAGAACAGACAATTTATCATGACTTTGGCCAGTAGAGCTAAAAGCTCCCCTATTCATGGAATAACCGTGTTGAAACTGAAAGTATCATCAGCTGGAAGGCAGATGGATGGTCGACATGGACACATGGCCTTTTGAACTAAATATTAAAGTAAACTGAATCCACAGTGGCTGGGAAGTAAAAAGAGAAATTAACTCATTTTGTTGCAATCAACATTTTTTCATTTTTTTTCGTTTTATTTTGCTGCAATCTGAAATTGAATACGTATATATTTATTATAAATGTCATAACTGCATAATATGTAATAACACAATCTAAAATGTTTGATTAACACACACAAACAATGTAACTGACTGATCATAGAATTTAACAATTTTCTACCGGAATGATGTAGGTATAAAAATCTAGAGTCAAGGGCACATTTTTAAAAGCTACAATAAATCTATTTTACTTTTTTTTTTTATACAATATTGTACTTACTGTTTATATCATATGTAATTACAAAAACAAGAAAAATCACTGGTAAGTGTCGCATGGTTGTTTAAAAAAAATAACAATATAATTATGTTATAATTGGTAGCGATGTATCCATGAATATAAAGAGTAATGGACTGATGTTTCAGACTTGACATGCAATTTCATGTTTTTTTACATTAAAGCGTGACCTTGACCTTGTGTAAACTTGACATCTGATGTAATGGTCTGGGTATTTCAACAGTTTAATGCTGCTGAAATATCATCATGACATGCTGATCACTTTTGTCAAGCTATTTTAAAATCCCTAAATGTAAGACAAAGTAAAATATCAATTCTTGATAAATTGAGTCAAGTGATTTTGAAATTCATCCATGTATGATAAAGTTAAAGGACGGACTTGAAATCTCAAACAAATTCAAAGTGTTGTCATACATACTAAAAGTGTGACCTTGACCTTTGAGCAATGGGTCATGTCATCTTGATAAATTGAGCCGAGTTAAAGGCAAAGTCACAGACCAGACACACAATATCAAACAAATTGAAAGTGTGACCTTGATCTTTGAGGAAAGGTTCTGGGTCTTACATGCGACACTTAATTATGTCATGTTGATCAACTGAGCCAAGTGTTTTTTAAATTTATCCATAGATGACAGACTGGATAAGAAATGTCAAAATGACTGAAAGTGTTGTCAAACAAAGTTAAATTGTGATCTTGACCTTTGAAGCGGGAGTTTGGGTATTAAGTGCCACACGTCGTCAAGTTATGTTGATAATTTATAACAAGTATAAAAATCCATCTATGCATGACAAAGTTGCAGGCCAGACACGAAATCTCACACAAACTCAAATAGTGACCTTGACCTTTGAGTTATGGGTGTGGGTCTTACTCGCGACATGTTGTCATGTTATGTTGATAATTTGTAGCAAGTATCATTAAAATCCATCTATAAAAATTGCCCTATTTACTACATTCTTTTATATATTTAATTGAAATACAATTAATGCTCTTTATTTTGTTCTTTAGTGCTAAAGTAAGTTTACAAGTAACACCTGTCTTAGGACAGGCTATAGTAGACAGCATCACACATACAGTATTTTGTAAATTGACAGTTTAGTGAATCTTGATCAACACAGTTTGACCACAAAGTTTGTTGGGTTTTTTTCAGGCAGAAAAGACAAAAAACAAGAAGTCCATATGGGCCAAATTTGCCCACCTGATACTCACCTGTCACTTCTTTCTAATTAGGAAGGGGATCATTGGTATATCATATATAATATATATTTAGGAGTCATACCATTTAAATTTTCAGAAGAATTTTTTCCCTATGTAAGCAGATATAAACAACTGAACTGAAAATTTAGAATGTTAACTTGAATTTTAACACTTTTGGGGCCCCTGTTATAAAGGGACACAAGTCCCCTTATAGATACTAAAGCCCCAATTGAAAGAACAAATCTCAATTGTCATGACCAGACAATATTTCAGAAATGGTCCAGGCCTGGTAGATATGAAGAAGAAGTTTTCATAAAAAGCCCGTTAAGCCCCTGCCACTACCTCAGAATCGACCACAGGGTCATTATTTGAACAAACCCAAGAGACCTTCATATAAGAATGCTTCACACCAAGTTTGGTTAAAATCTACCTAACAATTCTGAGAAGTTGTTTGCAGCAAAAGTTAACGACCTACAGTTGACAGACACAAGGTAATCACAAAAACTCATTGGTGAGCTAAAAAAAATACTAAAAATGAATTCAGATAAATATCTTAAAAATTGACGACAGAAACAGGTAAGATATCAGATATTTTCCTGATAATAATATAATAGCAACACTGACTTGAAATATCAAATACATGTACTGGTAACTTGAAAACCTCAATAAATATTATTTTTCACATCAAGGAACTATGCAGTCAAATAAATAAATGAGCTATAACAGATCTATACAATATATAAGGTTTCAGATTAATAGCATTTATATGATGTTACATAGATATAGAATAACTTTAGCACTTAGATGTGTGAATTCTGTCATGTTATTGTTCAATTCTTTCAAATATTAAGTTTAATTTCTTTGTAAATGAAGTCCATCTTGTTTTTGTGGTCATCTCAGTTAAGAGGTCACCTGACCTACAGTCTACATTGTTTTGTAGGTGGTCACCGCAGTTAAGAGGTCACCTGACCTGCAAACAGTCTACATTGTTTTGTGGTCACCCTTGTTAAAAGGTCATCTGACCTACAAACAGTCTACACTGTTTTTGTGGTCGCGCCTGTTAAGAGATCACCTGAACTATGAACAGTCTACACTGTTTTTGTGGTCACCTCTGTTAAAAGGTCACCTGACCTACAAACAGTCTACACTGTTTTTGTGGTCGCCCCTGTTAAGAGAACAACTGTCCTACGAACAGCTGAACTTTTGTGGTGATCACCTCTGGTAGGAGACCACCTGTCGAATAAACAGTCAACTTTGTGTTGATAGTCCCTTCTGTTAGGTCACCAAAAAGAGTTTAAAATGTTCATACCTTGCAATGTTAATTTTTTTATGTAGATAAATATTTAAAAAAAAAATTTCATGCATGGGGAATAAAAAAAAAATTAATTGATACATCTAATTGCTATGGATTTGGCCATATAAAACAAGTATATAAATGTGCATACATGACAAAAGTCTATAATCATTATAAGCCAGTGAGTGTCACAAAAGTGATTTAAATGCACGCCATATACAGTACAAATCTAGATCACCCGGCACCATTACATATCAATTCATATCATCAACAACAATAAATATAATGTAAACAGATAATTTAATGCTTTTCAAAACGTAACAAAATTGCACACAATTAACAAGCAATTTAACAAGCAGTTTCGTTTCTCATTAAAACTAGTAAAGTAACTTCAATAGAATGTGTTGTATATTCAATTACTTCTCCCCTAGTCCTTACACAATGAATAAATAGAGGGTTACAGTGTGCCAACACACACAGACTATATATCATTATGCCATCAGGAAGGAAGATTCCAGGCTCACTCTAAAAACCACACAAAAAAACAACAAAAACAAAATATCAACAAATGAATTTGCAGAATGAACCTGGCACTTCTTCACCTTCAGAACTGCAGAACATGACCAAATTTTATGCAATATGCACAAGCTACATTGATCCATTCTTACCATCAGTCATTTGGCACCCTGGAACCACACAGGGGAAGATGATTTAACCGCAATTGTGAACATGACAAAAACATAGTAAAATGGACAATGTTATGACAGCCATTTGGAGGAATCTGCCGGGATCAACAATGATCATATTCTTACCCGGAACCAAGTGGCTCAACTTACATTTCAAGAGTATTAATAGCATATGCATACTTTAAACCAAAATGATCATGGTCAGTTTTTTCTAAAAAAAATTAATCTATATGAACAATCGTTCCACAAATCTTTCAGAGCCTTGGATATGAATAGAGACAAAAGATAACATTTGTTGTTGTTTTTTACTTCATTTATAAAATGCAAAAACATTACCTCTTTTGAAAAATATGAATAATAAAATTATGAATATTTTCAGTATTTTTTTTTATATAATAATAACATCATACATGTATATGGTAAAAATTCCCCTTTGCTATGAGGTAGAACGTTTTGATAACTTTGTTCTGTTTCTCATGTTATATATAGTAAGACCCATTGATATTATACATGCTTCTGACAATAATTTTGAAAATATCATTTGCTTTGTCTTATTTATTTCTGTAACTTAACCCCCCACCCCTTTTATAATTCCCCTTTTCTGGCAAATTCATATTTTTTTCCCCTCAACTGACAAAAGCCCCAATCCCCTAAAAGGAAGTGGAAGCCCTAGCAACTATATTCAGGCAGTGTATAAATAACATTAAACATTTCTGTCTAATTTGAACAATAAAACATGTCTGAATTATCATTTTGTGACATTGTATTACCACCAAGTTGGCTTCGTGACTCAACACTTATCACCAGAAATCAGGGCGATTACACCCGCAAAATCTCACACATGGTTTTCTTCAGGTATTTGCAGGCACTTCAAACAAATCTTGCATATTATTTTACATTCCCTATTATTCCAGTATACTATGTATATATCATTCCAGTACACTATATACATATTATTCCAGCACACTATATACATATTATTCCAGAACACTATGTATGTATCATTTCAGTATACTATGTACTTATCATTCCAGTATACTATGTACATATTATTCCAGTATACTATGTATGTATCATTCCAGTATACTATGTACATATTATTCCAGTATACTATGTACCTATCATTCCAGTATACTATGTATGTATCATTTCAGTATACTATGTACTTATCATTCCAGTATACTATGTACATATTATTCCAGTATACTATGTACGTATCATTCCAGTATACTATGTACATATCATTCCAGTATACTATGTACATATCATTCCAGTATGATATGTACGTATCATTCCAGTATACTATGTATGTATCATTCCAGTATGATATGTACGTATCATTCCAGTATTCTATGTACGTATCATTCCAGTATGATATGTACATATTATTTCAAGTACTATGTACATATTATTCCAGTATCTATGTATGTATTACTCCAGTATACTATGTACTTATCATTCCAGTATACTATGTATGTATCATTTCAGTATACTATGTACTTATCATTCCAGTATACTATGTATGTATCATTTCAGTATACTATGTACATATCATTCCAGTATACTATGTATGTATCATTCCAGTATACTATTTATGTATCATTTCAGTATACTATAACATTTTGATTGGTAATTTCCACACCCCCCCTCCCAAATTTATGTTATATTAATTTAATTTATATGTGTTAAATGGATATTTTAAGTAAAGCTGAATGCTCACAATAGATTATGCCTATCACAAGTTATTTTAAAATATCTAAATTCGAAGGCTCTAACCCCAAGGGACTGGACAAAATAGTTTGAATTGAGGGTTGTTCAAAATCATAACAAACATGTACAAGTATAGACATCAGAATAAGAATTTGTCCAGGACCAGATTAGTGGTTTGAACTATATGTGGTGTTCCAGCCATGTGTGTTTGAGTCCACGAAGTTCTACTGTACATACCTTGATTCCCCATCCACCCCTTTAAATCAGTTCCAGTTTAAAATTTGTTACACTACAAAGTATATTTATGCCACTGAAATTGTATTTATGAAAGCCAAAAAACCTTAAGCACCCCAAACAAAACTTAAGTTACTGAACGGTGTAGAAATTACAAGCGCACATGCTAAGTTTTTAATATTATGTTACAGTTGATGACTACATGTATATAAAACTTGGAATAAATCCGACTTTGTGAACAATTTCTGTTACATGAGACCCTGCATCACTATGCATCCCTGGGAACATTTCTGCTTAGTAAATCTGACTGCTGGAAGTTCATGATTATTCAAACCAAGGACTACAGCCTAGAAAAGGGTTTGATAATCATTAGGGATTTACCCCTTCAAAATTAATTTGGGATTTAAGCCTAGTAAACTGGTCTCTTATTTAAGTCCAATATATCGTATTGCGATACAAACCTAGAAAACTGTTTGTGAATTAAGAATTATTGATTTATTAGCTGTCATGTTTGCATCATATAAAAATATGCATTTTGGAAAAAGTGTTCATTGAAAATGTATTGACATTGCTGCACGTCCCTTTGAAAACCTGACATGACTTTTAATCAGATGTTGCCACGGAGTTTCTGTAAGCATTTAGTGAGACAGAGGATTAGACAGAATATAAATATGTCTGCAACATCCATGTAAAGTTGAACAAGATCACAGATTTATTGTAGATAGTCGCTTCACCTTACCTTTCGTGTACATTTGAATAAATATTTTACACAATACCTTGTAATAATTATTATACATCGTCGTCCTATATCAAACCTGTACATTACTATATTCCCAGATTTATGTTAGTGTGTGGTTTCTTCTCACACAGGATAAATGTTGGTTTTAGTGAAATATCATTTTTATTTCATGTACGGCAGCGAGTGGACAGACACGAGTGAGCGTTCCAATGTTAGGGATCACAAGTGAAATATCAGTGGTATGTCACTGATTCACTGAAACCAACATTTTATGAAAACAGTGAAATTACCACTAGTGAAATTATCAAATATAATAAATTCATTGAGAAATTTCATTTAAAAACAACAACCAGAATATTGTACTGATAAATTATAATGTTATTTGAAGATTTATTTATATTCATTCTTTTCTTCGAATTTTGCCTTTGCCAATTTTATTTGTGGTCAATCAACTGAGAAGCACTAATAGAGATACAACTGTGTCGTACATTTTATTATGACATTGGTATTCACAGTTCTCTGCTGTATTTCAATTTCATTATGACATTGGTATTTACAGCTTCTCTCTTGTATTTCATTATGACATTGGTATTCACAGTTCTCTGTTGTATTTCATTATGACATTGGTATTCACAGTTCTCTGTTGTATTTCATTATGACATTGGTATTCACAGTTCTCTGCTGTATTTCATTATAACATTGGAATTCACAGTTCCCTGTTGTATTTCATTATGACATTGGTATTCACAGCTCTCTGTTGTATTTCATTATGATATTGGAATTCACAGTTCTCTGTTGTATTTCATTATGACATTGGTATTCACAGCTCTCTGTTGTATTTCATTATGGGATTACAATGCACAGCTACTTTATTGTATTTCAATACATTTAAAAGCTGTATTTCATTATAACATTGAATTTCTAGGCCACTTTGTATGTCATTATGAACTGGCAGTTCACAGCTACTTTGTTGCATATCACCATGACATTGAAATATAAAAATTCAGACCTCCTTTCCTGCACTTTATGAAAGATTACATTTTCAGCATCTATATATATTTCACAGCTTCACTATCACTCTTAATCTAATTATTCAGCAACTACATGTATATTGTATTTCATCAGGTTTGTAATGCTGGTACCCAGCTATTTGTCTATTTCACCATAATTTTGGCAGTGTCATCTTCATAAAGCCTGGATCCTTCCTCATCTCCCAGTACCTATTATCATAAGTGTACGTGTCCTTACCATTGACAACTTCTTTCCTGGAAGTACATATTTGAATTAATATACATTTACAAACATGCAACAGTAGCAAGCAGCTATATACAGTCCATCATTATACCGGTATAAACATAATAAATGGGGCATAACTGCAAGAGTTACTGTAAATTTCAACAGTTATCCTCTTAACTGTAATTGCTTCTCATTGTCATTCATTTTTCACTACTGATTCAAGTGGGAAAGTTATCAGTTATTTGTGTAGATTGGTGTGCTCAAGTACTTGTTAACCTTCTAGGATCCCAGGAATAAGTGGTAACTTAAGGTAAACTGATCTTCTGTGAGCTCTCGGTGGCATCAAATGACATAAATATTCAATCTTATAATATATACCTTATAAAAAGCAAATGAAATAACACAATGTTTAAATAGACTAAAGACTGGATCCCAAACATATGTAAATCACAGAAAACTGTTAAACATGTATTTTACAGTTATATAACTAGTAAAGTGTATAGGATACGGATGCCCCCATCATGTTAGTAAAGATTACTAAAAATTAAGCCGAAAGTGGACATAACTCCTGTAAAAGTTGACAGACGTTGACAAATATCAAACTTGACCTATATCTTATAATTTTGTAGCTTCACAACAAATACTAATTATATAGATGGATCCTTTCAGAAGTTATTCATCAGAAATCAATTTTACAGATGGACACATTGATGGAGTCAGGTGCATTACTTAATGTCCCTTAGGTGAAAAAATTATTCAAAATACTTAAAAAATATATGATAACTTTATTATATAAGGAACTTTTGTATGATTTTCCCGAATTTTCATTTTTTCATCCTCCCCCACCCCTCTATATTCAGGTATAAGTATTCCATACTTGAACCAGAGTGGTTTAAATTCTTCTTTATTTGCTTCCCTCCGTTTCCTGGTGTCCCTCTGTAATGTTTCAACTCGCGACTTCTCCTTCTCTGCCTCTTGTATCTTCCCTTCTTCCAACAATCTACACAAAGGTAACAAATGTAAGACATTTAAACAGCTACTCATCCTGTATGACTTGTGACCAATAAAACATATTCACCCTTAGTGTTCGTAAAAGCTTACCACTAAAAAAAACTCAGACTTATGTATCATTATCAAACAGTCAAGTTAACATTCAGTCATATTTGTTTCCTAGCAATGTGCACCTGTTGGTCATGATTTATATTAAGCTACCTTATTTCTTTATGACTTCGCAATCAAGAAAACTTTATTTTTTATTTTGGAATGCAGGGGGAATATGTACTCACCTCAACTTACCAATGCGAGTGAAATTTGAAACTCCTAAGATGAAATGACATTGCATATCCATTTTAACAGAGTGAGATATTGAATTCAATTTAAGAGGTATTGAAATTTTTAAATGTTTTTCTATATACGGTAACAAAATGTAAAATCTGCAACTCTGCGGCAGCCATTATATAAACAACATAATATACGTCGACAAACAACACAAGTTTGAGGGAGGCAGATGCAAGGATAATGCATATGAAGTTAGATTATCACTGAATATGGAGGTCCAGGAGCCTATTTTTAGCAATGGAAGGGTAACTATTTCTGATTGTTGACTGTGGCAATAAAACACACAATAGTGGCACATCCAAGGTACGATGTGGCCTACATGTACTTTTAGTGCAATTTGAAGTTGTCAGTTTTATTTTTTTCCCTAATGTAACTCAAATGTTAACATGAGTCTTCGTGGCATTGAACAATGACAATGACAAAAATAAAAACTTGAGAGAAGTTGATTAAAAAATCATGCACACGAAGATTGGTCAACTTTAAACAAGATATTTCTATGTATTTGAAAAAAAAAGCATATATTTTTAGCACTGGCAGCCATATTGGATTATGGGAAGTGACAAAAATAATAGAATACCCTGGAGAGGTACTACACAAAAAACAAAGTGATCCACTTCTATTAAAACAATTATTGCAGATTTACAGTTGTTGTCATTTTTATGCTCTTCCCTAAATAATTCAATGTAAATGTAAGCTTTGCATTCCAATGGCAGTCATCTTTAATATTGATGCCTACAACACTACTTCTAAGAGGCTAAATAATGGATTGTACACATAAAATCTGGGAAACAGTAAACGATTTTAGAGGAAATGTTGCTTAGCATTTAGTAATATTGGCCACACTGGATCATGAGCAGAGACAAAACTAACTCTGAACTATGATAAAGTTTCAGTAAAATATGTAAAGTGGTTTCAGAGAAAAGGTAATTATGTAGATTAAAATGATGGTCAATGACAGTCAAAAGCTCCTGTCAGGTTATGATTTCATAACTTTATTTTATCGTGTCAGACTGTTTCTAGCCAACGAGTATTATATGTATGTAAATGGATTGTGTTTTATATACTACACTTGTGTGCACATGACTGTACAATTACTAATATTCAATATTGCTTGAATCAAACATGACATGGTTAGAATGATAAAACTGACCTCTGATCTGGCCTAAGTCTGGAGTCTGTCTGTGGTAAAAATCTTGCATCATCTGGTAATATTTCATTCAATTCCATGGCAAAGCGCGAAAACCCATAATACAACTCGTAATCCTCTGGCATAGCACCTGTACCAACAGAATATCAACTTTATAGAAGACTGTACAGTTATTGTTTGGTTACATGTTTCAACACATTTTTTTCATTTAGTGAACAATATTTATGGTGAAATTTGAAATAATTTATGTATCAGTTTAACAGTCTTTTCTGTTGTTAAATAAAATTACTTCATTTCATTTTTTTTATTTCAGCTGAATACTTTTTTAAAATAACTCAAAAGTTTGGTTGGTTAATTTCAATGTAAAATTTGATAGTTGAAAGTTTTGAGGATTTTTTTCTCTAAGAAATTTATGTTAAAACTTCAATATAATTGTGTCAAATGCCAATACAAAGAAATGCTGGTAGTTTCATTATAATCTCTTACACCTATCAGAGGCTAATGTAAAATTTCCAAATGTTTGCTGTTTTGACAACACTTTATTTGCATATATTTTTCCAAATTTAAAATCAGTTTTAGCTCGAAAATTTGTTTTAATTTTCTAAAGTTTGCTGAAGTTGTCCTGGTTAGAAACTATCACAAAATAAGTCACAAAGTGCTGGTACCTGGCCTCCATATACACCTGGCTGAGGGAGCATGACCACAGTACAGGGCCTCATTCCACCTGCCAAACAGGTTATGTACAACCTTGCCTTCTTGGTTGATGATTGTGCCATGAACATCGTATCTCTTGTCTGACTGATAGTAGTTACTCGCCTGAAAAAATGAAGGTCATAAAGATCCTCAAAAGAATGAATCTATGAATGAATTTATGAATGAATTTATGAATGACGAATGAATTTATGAATGAATTTAAGAATGAATGATCGAGAAATGGATCATATGGTCCCTTCAAACAAGTCAATGCTTATTGATACCTACAAAAATCATTCAGGCAAACGGTTATGAGGGCTGCATGGTAGATAAGACTTCTGACTGAATGGTGTACCTTCTGTAAATAAAGCATTCATTCATCATTCATTCATTTAGCTATTTAGCTAGAAAGCTAAAAACACAGGTTATCCAGTGAGTGAATTATCCCAGTGTTCGTCTATTTTAACAGATTGTCTTAAAAGATGGGGAATCAACGGATTTGTTTAGAAAGAGAACAATGTTAGTTGTATACAAGAAAGAGAATCGTTCTTGAATATACGACCGCAATAACAAGATTCATACTCTCAGAACCTCTGTTTTGATAGGAAGCGAGGAAAGTCTCGGGTTTCAATAATAAAGTGAAACCATGGGTTAGAATATCCTTTTCTTGCATGCCAGGCAAGGATTTCCTCGTACTGTGGAATTTTCATCCTACATTTGAACATTTTATGACGTGACACATGACATAATATATCTAATTTGACATTTTTAAAGTCATTGCAGTAAAAAATATAATAATAATATCAATTAAAGATAAGTATTAAATGTGTTTAGTATGCAAGAAAAATAATCATACATCAACTTTTTCGGTTAAGATGGAGAATTCCGAAATAACTGAGCCTCATTCCCTCAAAAACAGTTGGGATGGAATTTTCTGTCCTAACCTCAAACCCATGTAACATTCTTACATATATATTAACTAAGAGTGTATTTGTATTACCTTGGTGAATGTCAGTTTACACACAATATTTCCATTAGTGATGGTCATCTCTCCATACTGGTCAACCCAACGCTGGCCACCCAATATATTATGCACACAAGTGGTCACTTTGTTCCATTTATAATGATCTTTAAACCTGAAATTGAAATTAGCAGCTTTGTTTACAAAGTGCCACAAAACAATGTTGCACGACCACAAATCTCCATTCTCCCAGTTTATGGGAAACATGGGTACAATATAATTGGAATCAAAATCTATTAGATATATTTTTTTAATTGGTGTTAAATGTCATTTTCAACATATGACAGGTTATAAATGGCATATACAGTACGGTGGAGGAAGACCTCAGTATGAATCTAAGTAAAACCTCTGTCCTTCCACAAGTAACTGGTAATCTTTCTCTAAAACATTTTGGCTTAACTTAAACCCCAAGCCCTTAGCAATGAGAGGTAAGTGGTCAATAAATGGCAGTGATTTTGACCACACGGCCACACAGTTTCAACATTTTCAGTGGCAGAAAATAGAAGTCTGACTTTGCTGATTATAATGACTGAGAAAAAGGTGTTTACTTCTTAATACAAACCACAATGAAACTAAGCAAAACTGAATAATGAAGGAAGACAGATGGCCCTACCACTAGGCAACCATTTTAGTTGAACGAAAGCATTTGGCAAAGGCTCATTTTAAGAGATTTAAATTTGATTTGGAAAGTTAGACATTGTCTCAATGAGACAAGTTGTTTGTATAAACTTACTTGGGTAATTGCACATTTACAAGTCCGAGAGGTTGAATCTCCATCGATTTTCCCCAAAACTTTGTTTTTATTTGCACATCTGAAATGGTTAAAAGATCAAAGACTTGCTCTCATCATCAAAAATAAATGTGTAGGTCATTAATGTATGGGTATTTATCTATTTTGAGCTTACAGGAATATAGTGATATCACAATCGTGTAAATGTTTAATCTGCCAGTCATTTTCATCATCATCATCATCAGTATCATCAGCATTACCATTATCATAGTAAAACACCATATTAATCAACAGCAACAAAAACTTATATAAAGAAATATTTAGAAATATATATATATAGAAAAATATTTAAATTCTATTTTTGTATTATTCCTACTTTATATGATACAGTGAGGAGTGGCACATGTCTTACCAAGGACAATTTCGGAAAATGCTAAAAAAACGCTGACGAAATATGTTTATAGCTGAAAGATTCAAAACATTACAATGCATTTGACACAACTGCATGCAAGTTCAGTTAAACAGAGTTTTAATTCAACTTATTTACAAACATGTAGTTAATCTAACTGTGTGATAAACTATAAGTTAGATATGTATACATGATGACATGATAAATGTGTTTTTTTAACAACTGACCTTGCCACAGCCTGAAGGTTTTAGAATCACAGTAACAGCCTGAGATGGGTGGGTGATGGCTAACCTGGAGAATGAAATAAACAATTTATATATCTTTATCAAGAAACCTCTCCCGAGCCTGGTTTTCAAATTCAAAGTAGGGAAAATAATTGTATATACACTGGGCCATCCTAAAAAAAAATATTTGTTTGCTGTGCTCCGTCCCAGTATTATTTATGTCGGTAGGTAGGTAGCTAATTTTTTTTTTTTGCCAGATTTTGAGTTTGCTGTTTTTTTAAAGAACAAGAATTTCCCCGGAATGATATGTCTCGCCATGTCCGCTTTGATCATTAATACACGCATGGGAGAGAAAAAAATTAAAATATTATATTTATGCAAGAGTTATCTAACTTGGTTAATGTAGTTAGTTTAATGACTAAGAAATACTGTAGGAAGTATTGTGTGAAGTTTCAATCAAAAACATTAAGTGGTTTTTGAGATATGAACTTGGTGGTAGTTGCACAAAAAACTTTAACCAGTAATTGTAAGTAAAACATATTTTAAAAAAAACAAAAAAACTTTAACAATTATTTCTAAGTAAAACATATTTATAAAAGAAATATATATATATTTCTGAGTAAAACATATTTAACCCTTTACTCCATAGAAACGCGTTTTGCCGCACCAATCACATAAGGCCTTTGAAAACAGTGCAGGAAGAGTTCAGATTGCTAGTAACGAGCAATTTGAACACTTCCTCCACTGTTTTCCACTCTGTCAGTTAATATAAACATAATTCACCCATTGCTGATACGTGGTGAATTAATGCTTTCAATATTAGAGGTGTCCAAAGGCGTCATTATGAAGTAAAGGGTTAAAACAACAACAAAAAAACAAACAAAAAAATCTAAAAAAAATTAAAAAAGAATATTTTAATTTTTTAAATAAATCAAAAAAAAAAGAAAAGTACTCAGCATCTGCAGTATATGTGATGCAGGGTGTTAGTTGTAACTATGATCCAAGTATGAGTGTCCTAGCACTTGTACTTGTTGAGAAATAGTGTAAAAACGAAAACTTAACGTTGGAGCTAAATGCAAAATTCAGCATCAAACAATGTCAACGGACCATGAAATGTAGGTCACACTCAGCATCTGCAGTATATGTGATGTAGGGTGTTAGTTGTAACTATGATCCAAGTATGAGTGTCCTAGCACTTGTACTTGTTGAGAAATAGTGTAAAAACGAAAAACTTAACGTTGGAGCTAAATGCAAAATTCAGCATCAAACAACGTCAACGGACCATGAAATGTAGGTCACACTCAGCATCTGCAGTATATGTGATGCAGGGTGTTAGTTGTAACTATGATCCAAGTATGAGTGTCCTAGCACTTGTACTTGTTGAAAAAAATGTAAAAGCGAAAACTTAACGTTGGAGCTAAATATAAATGTTTGACGCCGCCGTCGCCGGAAAAGCAACACCTTAAACTCGTCTCTCCTTCATCGCGGCGAGACAAAAATGGGCAGAAATCATGAAAAAAAAAGTAAACAAAGTTTGGGTAGCGGCAGTTTTGAGTGAGGTAGGAGCACAGCAAACGATATAGTTTTAAGGATGGCCTCGGTAATATTATTTTTTTCTAACAACAAACATTGCCACTTTGTTCCATGTGGTACATTTGGTACGTTTACAACAATTACTTCCACTTTGTTCCATGTGGTACATGTACAACAAATATTTCAATTTGTTCCATGTGGTACATGTACAACAATTATTTCCACTTTGTTCCTTGTGGTACATGTACAACAATTATTTCCACTTTGTTCCTTGTGGTACATGTACAACAATTATTTCCAATTTGTTCCATGTGGTACATGTACAACAATTATTTCCACTTTGTTCCATGTGGTACATGTACAACAATTATTTCCAATTTGTTCCATGTGGTACATGTACAACAATTATTTCCACTTTGTTCCTTGTGGTACACGTACAACAATTATTTCCAATTTGTTCCATGTGGTACATGTACAACAATTATTTCCAATTTGTTCCATGTGGTACATTTACAACAATTATTTCCACTTTGTTCCATGTGGTACATGTACATCAAATATTTCCAATTTGTTCCATGTGGTACATTTACAACAATTATTTCCACTTTGTTCCTTGTGGTACATGTACAACAATTATTTCCACTTTGTTCCATGTGGTACATGTACAACAATTATTTCCACTTTGTTCCATGTGGTACATGTACAACAATTATTTCCACTTTGTTCCATGTGGTACATGTACAACAAATATTTCCAATTTGTTCCATATGGTACATGTACAACAATTATTTCCACTTTGTTCCATGTGGTACATGTACAATAAATACTTCCACTTTGTTCCTTGTGGTACATGTACAACTATATTTCTGCTTTGTTCCATGTGTTACATGTACAACAAATATTTCCACTTTGTTCCATGTGGTACATGTACAACAATTATTTCCACTTTGTTCCATGTGGTACATGTACAACAAATATTTCCACTTTGTTCCATGTGGTACATGTACAACAATTATTTCCACTTTGTTCCATGTTTTGTTCCTTGTGGTACATGTACAATTATTTCCACTTTGTTCCATGTGGTACATTTACAACAAATATTTCAATTTGTTCCATGTGGTACATGTACAACAATTATTTCCACTTTGTTCCATGTGGTACATGTACAACAATTATTTCCAATTTGTTCCATGTGGTACATGTACAACAATTATTTCCACTTTGTTCCATGTGGTACATGTACAACAATTATTTCCACTTTGTTCCATGTGGTACATGTACAACAAATATTTCCAATTTGTTCCATGTGGTACATGTACAACAATTATTTCCACTTTGTTCCATGTGGTACATGTACAACAAATACTTCCACTTTGTTCCTTGTGGTACATGTACAACAAATATTTCTGCTTTGTTCCATGTGTTACATGTACAACAAATATTTCAACTTTGTTCCTTGTGGTATATGTACAACAATTATTTCCACTTTGTTCCATATGTACATTATTTCCACTTTGTTCCATGTGGTACATGTACAACAAATATTTCCATTTTGTTCCATGTGGTACATGTACAACAATTATTTCCACTTTGTTCCATGTGGTACATGTACAACAAATATTTCCACTTTGTTCCATGTGGTACATGTACAACAAATATTTCCACTTTGTTCCATGTGGTACATGTACAACAATTATTATCACTAAAAAAGTCACTAAATGTCATATTCTCACTAGTACATGTATTTACTATGATGAAAACAATGTTTTTATATCAAGGACAGGTAAGTAGAGTTTAAAAAAACTTTTATATTTTGCCTAGTCTGTAGTATGAAGCCAACTTTCCCAATTTGATTCGTTAAATAGCAATGTTGGGAAAGTCGCAATTGAGCATGTTTATTGATTAGCTGCATCAACTGAAAGTTTGAATGACATCACAGACTAGTAAGCCTTCATTTGTGAGGCTAGAATTCCCTGCTTTTTTATTGGTGGTTAATTTACCTGAGATAAAATATCCGGTTCAGGGATAGACTATATTTGACCTTCTTTACTCCATATTCACATGTAATTACCTACGTTGTGTGTACAGACAGTGGTAACACTAAATACCCCTTCACCAGCAGCAACATAACGGGGTAGGAGACTGTTACTGACCTGTTCTGCCACAAACCTCCAGCCCCTATCTTCTCGAATACACTCGTACGTCTCACCCAAAACAGGATTAAATGGTTTGTGCCCCACCCGGTAACACGAACTTGCATAGCTACTCACAGCAAATGCTGCTACATATATCTGAAACAAAATACATAAATTTAGATACTATTTACATTTGATTGGTTAATGAGTGTGTCTATAATCAGGTTATGACTTACAATATAACTGTAGAACTGTTTCATGGGCCACTTAAAATACCAAGAAAATATTGGTGAAACTGATGGATGTTCCCCTAAGTGAGTGTTTGACTCTGTGCCATATGGTAATGACATTGAACAGGGAAAGTAACTGTGAGAGTTCTAAAGAGAAGTCAATACATTATTTTTTATTTCGTGATATAATACATTGTACAACTTACTTTGAAATAGGTCATTACGACCCATGATCAAACATTTCAGCAAATTGTTATTACAAATATACATTCAATGATGGATATAATTACTTATTTCATTATAAGGATTCAGTTGTTATCCTAGCAAGTTTCATAAAATTTCAACCACAGGTTGTAGAGAAATAGAGTGGAGAAGAATTTAGTCACAGACTCAATGAAAGGGCCATAACTCCATGAAAAATCATTGAACAGGAACACAAAGACAATATGCTCATCTCCACTTGGTAGTGATGCATCCTAGCAAATTTCATAAAATTCCAACATGGAGTTGTAGAGAAAAAGCGCACACAAGAATTTGGTCACAGACAGAATCAAAGGGCCACAACTTAGTTAAAAAAATCATCGAACCGGAATACAAAGACAATATGCGCATCTGCACTTGGTAATGATGCATCCTCACAAGTTTCATAAAATTCCAACGAGAGGTTGTAGAGAAATAGCCCAGACAAGAACTTGGGGACGCACAGACGGAAGACAGACACACAAACGGATGAAGTGGCGACTATAAGCTTCCCCCCTTTGGGGGAGCTTAAAACACAATTTAATAAAGGACCTGTTGTGTGATATCACAAAAACAAGAGGCCCAAGAGGGCCTGAGGACGCTCTACTGACTCATAGTGGCCATAGCACTTTTTGAAATTCTACTATGCAATAGAAACATTGGGGCGGGGTCATTTTTAACTCTGGGGACACCATTTGAACAAATCTAACAAAACTATAGTTGGTCATCACTATTACATAAACATTTTGAAAAACTGTTGGACCTTTCATGAGAAGAAGATTTTTTAAGTTTTGGACTATTTTTAGTAACGGTTGCCATCTTGAATTTTAGATAAAATAATAAATCTTTTGTATAGTCTCCTATGCAATAAAAACATTCATGTAAAGTTTCAGTTTAATTGGCCTAGTGGTTTAAGAACAGATGAAAGAAAAAGAGAATTTTCTGTTTTCCCATAGTATCCCTATGTAAAATTCTAAGTCCCCTTACAGGACCCCTATAAATTTTAGCCCCTAAATTCTTATCTGCAATAAAACCCCTACACATAGCGATAATTTATACAAAATATGAACAAATCTGACATACAGGTTCTTAAGAAAACGAATTTAGTAATTCCCAATTTTTACCCTTTTGGGTCCCCTCCTGACCCCTTAAGACAGTGGAACCCAGTCATTTTTACAATTCTGAACCTCCTTCACCAAACAATGTTTCTGTGAAGATATAGGCAAAATCATCTCCATTTTAAAAAAAAAAATAAAAAAATATTATGACATGTGTCCCCTAATTGAACCCTCGGGGCGGGGTCATATTTAACCCTAGGGACACCATTTGAACAAATCTAACAAAACTATCTTGAAATTTAGATCAAAAAAAAAATCGTTGGTCATCATTACTACATAAACATTTTGAAAATCTGTCGGGCCGTTCATGAGAAGAAGATTTTTTAAGTTTTGGACTATTTTTAGTAACGGCGGCCATCTTGAATGTCAGATCGAAAAAAAAAATCTTCTGTATAGTCTCCTATGCAATAGAAACACCCATGTGAAGTTTCAGTTTAATTGGCCTTGTGGTTTCAGAGAAAGTGCTGCTAACAGACGACAGACGACGGACGACAGACAACGCGCCATCGCATAAGCACTTCTGGCCTTTGGCCAGTAGAGCTAATGATCTGACATTTCTCAATCAGAGGTCTTATGGTTATACATAACATACTAGTATCCAAATTAAGTTAAAACCTGATGAAAAATGTTCTAAAGACGTTACCATGATAAAAGTTAATAACAGACGATGGACAGTGGACTGACAACATACCATCAAAACCTCTGCTGGTCTTTGAACAGAACAGATATAAATCCAATCATCAAAACAAGGACAATAACCTTTGACCCTAGCCAAGATTAGTCTAATATGTATTATCTCCTTAGGTCATTAATCTACAGTGAACCTCATCAAAGTTCCTGCTGGAAGAAATCAACGACATTTGTACTTACCATTCTCTCATATGGATCGTCATATTCATTTGCCTTGTCTAACAGATCACTGTACTCCTGTTCTTCACAAAGCCTCTGTTACAAAAATAAATGAAAATGTTGAAAATATTATATAGATAGAGTAACGTAGAATATCCTCTAAAACCATAGTTTATGACTTAAACTAGGAACAAATGTAAAAAATAGTAAAATTTGGCAAACACAAAATAATTGATGTGTTCTGCCCAAAAACATTTGTGAAACAGGAGGAGTTACACATTATGTATCCCCAAAAGCCAAAACCCTGGATTTGCAATGCCAACTAACACCCGACCCCCAAACCAACAACTAAAATTGTGTCCATAAGACAAGGATGTCCTCACCATCTGATAAAAAAAAATAAGTTCAAAAGGGGCCATAACTCCTGAAAAATTTGACCAAAAAGTGTCAAATATCGAATTTGATTTGTATTTTATAATAATGCAAATACACCGAATATTAGTTAAATACACACTGGACCCATTCAGAAAACCAATTTGACAGACAAACAAACACACAGAAAGGGGTAACAATTAATGCCAATTTACAACCATTCCAATGACTGGGACATGAAAATATTGTTGGTATGCATGAAAAAAGATTCAATGATGACGGAATGGTAATACAGTCCTTGCTGTAACAGTTTTAATAACAAAAGGCCCTAGAGGGCCTGAATCACTCTACTGGAAACAAACTGCTAGAAGAATTGTTTTTGGTAAGTTCCCATACACAAAAAGTTTAACATTTTAAAACAGTGACCCCTGTGGTGGCCCCAAATTTAATCCCAGGGACCTGACTTCAACAACACTTTTAGGAAACCTCCATACAATGCTACATGTAAATATCTAAGGTATTTAAGAGAAAATGTTTTTTAAAGTAATCCTTAAAATGTGCTTATAAGACCTGAGGCTGGGGCATTTGTGGTCATCAAGAACTGGTCTGAGATCTTGTGATATAATTGTGATCTTTTTGTTACAATTCTTTCAGAGAAAATCTTTTTTTAAAGTTTCCCTTAAAATGTGCTTATATACCCTGTAGCTGGAGCGTTTGTGGCCAATTCAGGCTGATTCACAAACTCGTCCGAGATCTTGTGATTTTATAACTGCTGTGTAAGTTTGGTTAATATTCAATGAAAATTGGGAGTGCTTTCGTGCCTACATGAAAATTTAAACATATTCCTTATTTTCTCTATGTAAACAGTAACTCCCTGTGGTGGCCCCAAATTTGACTTCAATAACCATGTTAAGGGACCGCCATACAATACTACATGTAAAATATCTAAGGTATATGGCTGGAATTTTCAAAGAATTTTTTTTTAAATTTCCTTTAAAATGTGCTGTGGTGGAAGCATTTGTGGTAAAATCATGCTGGTTCAAGTTAAGTTAAGATTCAATGAAAAAATGAAGGTGTATCGCTTCTATAAAAACAAGAGTTGTAAGAAGACAACAATGCTCGATGGGATAAAACTCACCACTCATGCATAGATTGAGATAAAAGAAAAACACCAAAACTTAAATGCAACTAAATTCAAAAGTTTAACCTGGGTGTCCACAGACGAAAAATTAAGTCCAAAAGGGCCATAACTTTGCCCAAATGCAACCTAATGTTATGTTTCTTGTCTCTGTGTGTTCAATTGATGATGGTGAACACACATGTGAAGTTTCATTCATATCCAAAGAGTGGTTGAATAGATATTATACCTGATAAAAAGCTTTAACCTGAAAAATTAAGTCAAAAAAGGGTCATAACTCTGCCAAAATGCAACCCAGAGTTATGGTTCTTGTCTCTGTGTATTCCATTTATGATGGTGAACACACATGCAACGTTTCAATCATATACAATGAGTGGTTGCATAGATATCTTAAACTGAAACGCAAATAAATGCAAAAGTTTAACCTTGAAGGCTAAGTCCAAAAAGGGCCATAACTGTGCCGAAATTCAACCCAAAGTTATGGTTCTTGTCTGTGTGTGTTCTACTGATGATGGTGAACATGCATGGGAAGTTTCATTCACATCCAATGAGTAGTTACATAGATATCTATGTGAAACTTAAACGCAAAAGTTTAACCTAGGTGTCTACAGACGACGCCGAAGCCGATGCCAGGGTCATGGCAATAGCTCTCCTTGGACTTCGTCCTGGCGAGCTTAAAAAGATAACGAATGAATGATGGACAAATTACCATGACATAAGCCTTGTTGGCATTTGACCAGTAGAGCTTAAAACTTCCCTATTCATGGAATAGTCATGTTGAAAATGAAAGTACTATCAGATGGAAGAAAAATGGGGGTATTATCGCATCTCCAAGAAAAAGGTTAACTGAGGGACAATGGACAATTTACCATGATATAAACTCTGCTGGCCTTTGGCTAGTAGATCTAAAAACCTCGACATACCTTTGTTTCAACACAAACTGTCAAAATTTGTTCTGGAACATTCTAATATCAACCTCATACCCATAAAATATTCTTACTCTTGACATGTGATCTAGTCCACTGGCATCAAAGACCAGGTCATGCTTGGTGTACTTTTCATTGGACCCAGTAAACTCAGTTGGTAGTGCATCTGACTACCAATCCAGGGGTCAGGAGTTTGATTCCACGATCAGAAACAGTCTTCATGATGATTTATATACAAAGCTGCATCTCAATGTTATTTATCTCTCACTGCTGATTAAAGCAGGAAAATGATCCGTTATTCGCGAAGACAGGTGTGCACAAGTCAACTCTCCAGGATAAAAGTTGTTAGATCAATAGATCATCTATTAGCCCTCGATGGTATAAAACTAAATAAATATTCAAACATTGATGTATTTGAGCAAGACATTTTATCAGCATATACTTAGTACTGCTTCTACTTGAGAAGACATCAAATGAGATCCGTCCAAGTTGTAAGTATGTTTAAACTAAATATTCTTATAATATTCTACCTGTAGCATGCTGAGTGGTTCATTCAAGGTAACAGGCATTGATATTTTTGTAAGATCTTTGCCAATATTTCTGAACAAGAGATTCCACAAGGACACATCTCCTTTATCTGGTTTTGTAACTGGAAGTTTTGATCGTCGCCCCGTTTGGAACTTGAGGATGTTTTCTTCGGAAACTGAAAAAATGCAACATAACACTTGACTATCTAAAGAGACACCGGCAATATTGATTTTACTCATGTTAATAAATCATTACTAACATATCTGGAGATAAAGACTATATGGAAATATTAACCCCAAACTATTACTACCAGTATGTGAAACTTTATTTAAGAAATAATTAAATATGCTTCATATATCTAGATGTCATGCTAGTTATGAAATATAAGTAAAAAAAAAACTTTTAAAATACAAACTAAGTTCTGTTTCTATCATAAAAATTAAGTTTAGTGAAATAAAAATATATTTCTATTTTTAAAAATTTATCATAGATGACCATAAATGTTTAAATAGGATCTGTAGCAGAGTGGTCTGAGTGAGGCGCTGTTAAACCACTTACATGTTACCACTGAGGTCATAGGTTTGAGGCTTGCACGGCCCAAAAACTGTCAGAAAATTTGCCTGTTACTTTCGGAAGGATGGTGGTTCTACTCAGATTCATTCTGAGGTCTTCCTCCTCCAATAAAACTGGATATGTCATAATTATACAACATGGTATGTTTTGAAAATGTTATTAAACACAATTAAACAATTTGCCACAGTTATGCCACTTTCCGCATAGAAATGATATTAATGGTCTATATTCATACTAATTTATTTCAATTTCATATGTGCATCATATGGCCAATTTATCAAATGTTCAGAAATGACATTAAGTTCAAACTCATCAAAATAGCTACATGTCCCTTTAACCTTTAAAGGTTCTTCCTGATGGTGTATCCTCAGTTGTAACTGTAATCACAAAGAGAACAAAATTATACTGTGTATATTATATATGGCTACGTACCACTGTGAGCTATACTCATTTCTGTGTCATTATCATCACTAATGTCACTGGACACCTCCTCGTCAGAGCGCTGAAATACAGACAAAATAACTGCATGATGTTTTATCAATATTTAGCGTTCAAAAATCGACCAATCATATTGTCTGCTCATTACAGTATATAATTATAAGATCTGCTGCCCTGATTGTAACATTAACAAGTTACTGTAGCAATATAATATGTCCCCTATCAAATTTTCTTAATGTCACTAATTTCTAAAACTACTTCCTTCCACTTGACCAACCTAAAATACCATGTTATATCTGGGCTAAATTCTAAATTGGGTCTGTATGCCTGTATGAAATACATTGAGGACTCGACTAGATATTAGGCAATGCAGAGATATAAAACTACAAATGTGTCCATAGAACATGGATGGCCCTGCTATATGTTTGCAAATTTTATATAAAAAAAAATAAGTAGTGGAATAGGGTAATACTCCTGTATAGTTGACAGAAGTTGATAAATATTGAATTTTGCCTGTACAGTCAAACCTGTCTTAAGCAGCCAGTCATGGGAAGGAGCAAAAGTGGCCTCTTAATACTTGTTGCTTAATACAGGTTAATCTGCACAGGAAGCATAGAAATGGGAAAAAGTAAATGTGGCTGCTTAATACAAGTGGCTGCTTAATAGAGGTGACAACGTACACAGGTTTGCCTGTATTTTATAATAATACAGCTACACACCAACTATTAATTAATTACATGGACCCTTTCAAAGGCTATTGATTGGATGACATTATTTTACCGATAATTGAGTCCAAAATGAGCCAGAACTCTTGTTAAAATTAACTACACACAATATATTAATAAACATTTCACAAATTATAGTTGGAAACCAATTTGACCTTGGACAGACAGATAATAGGCAGGAGCATAAAATCACCCCTACCCACACCTATGACACTGATAGGAGACTAAAATGGACTAAATTGTTCAGTTACTGGTTTAAAGCTCCTGTTCCACTCTAAACCCATCTCCAATAATTCCATCATAATTATATAGCTGATCTTGTTGATTTGTACATACAGACCAACAGAAAGGTATGACCTGATATTAATGATTGGTTTAAATGTTTCTTCATATTATTAAGTTGACTATTTTACATTCATATTGCCGGCAATAGAAGTGCTTCACCAACAGTGCCCAGATAGTAGTTGTGTTGATATGGAGGGAATGTGCACTAATCAGACTATAAATAGAACTAGTTTACCTCCGATGACGAGTCACTCAGAGATTCAAGGTTGTTTTCCTCCACCGCATCGTAATATTCTGACATGGAGCAACTCTCCGCCGAGAAAGACTGTGTGAGACCAGGCATCTGAAATGTACAAAGTTATTTGTCTCATTTATTGACTGAACAAGAAATGTCACAGGTGAGTGTCACATACCCTCCACCCCATCCAAGTGTTTTGTGAAAATAAAAATAAATTTATAAGTAGGGATCCAAAGACAAATAAGGGTATATTTGAAACAAATACTTAAAATTTATACAAAATACAAATATTCAATGAATATTACATCAAGAGTAATGGAATAAGTTACAGATCAGACATGCAATTTCATGTTTTTTTTACCATCAAAATGTGACCTTGACCTTTGTGTGACCTTGACATCTGATGTGCATATTAATCCTGTAATCAGGTGACCGAATAAACATAAGCTCATTTGGAAACATTTACATTCAAATTACTTGGATTTCTTCCTTCAAATAATATCCAAGATATTGTTATCAAAACCTACAAAATTATATTTTAGTCAATAGTGTCATCTTCGTGGCCTCACTTAATTAATTCTGTAGAGAGAGTCACAAACAAAATTATTCTCTACCTCAAAGAATACAGTAATGCTTCAGTTTTAATTAATTCTCTGAATATAGTTTACTTTTTTAATCAAACCCCAGCAGCTATTTCTTATATGGACTATTCTTACGTCACAATTCAGAACATTCCTTTACTGGTTCTCAGGTATGTTGGACACTATTTTAAAACCCCTTGGTAAATATGAATCTGCCCCTAACAAGCTGCAGCCTAATCTAAATCTGTCAGTATCCTTTATTCCTGCTGTGGATACATACCGTGAAACAAAAGGTCATTCACTACCCTAAATGAAAAATCTTAATGTGCACTATCTGTGTATTCAAATATACATCAACCTGTGTTTAAAAAACACTAAATCTGTCTTAAAGACGCTGTCCACAAGAAAGTATTTGGTAAAGATTACAAAAAAGCATTTAAGGTATTAGATCTGTAATAGTCAATATGGCAACCGTACCTAAACTTGGTGCTTTAGATATCACCATCCTTTGACGGATGTATTTCTGAAATTTTAGAAGATTATACTGTCTAAAATGAAAATTATTTAAATTTAAGAGTTAAATGCGTATCACCTTAAAATGGCAAAAAATAAACAACTACAAAACACAATGAAATAGCTATAATTTTCATATTTATACCATAAATGATATATAAAAGGCATTTTTACATCACATTTACATCGCTGAATAGACTTAACCTAAAGAAACTAACATACATTCTCCCCTTTTTTATAATTCTTAAAAATTCTTGCCTTACCCCCACTTTTGAATTGTTACTTTTTTCACAAAATATTCTAAAACTTCATATTCTAAGATGTTCAAGCATCATTACTGTTATAATTAACCACAAATAATGTATGTCAATATTTTCCACTTTGTTAGAAGTGAGAAATGCATAAAGATAAACAATTTTTACCGTCTTGTTTTCTCATTTTATGGTATTTTATAAGATAAGTATCAAAATAAAAGGCAGCAAATTTGGCGACATAAGTGTTTTTTCCACATCTACTATGTGTATATTCCATATATCTTGACTTGAATGTTTAATAAATTAAATATTACCCCAACCACCCAAAAATAATGATGTTTTTTTTTTTAAAATAATTATTATCTATTATTCAAGCCCCACCACTATTACAAAACCCTTCTTATATTGTATATTGAACTATACTTCATTGTTAAAAGTAATTAATGCACGAGAATAAAACAAACTTTTGCCATAATTAACCTTTGCCAAGGAGTGAAATATTTTATAAAAATGTACAATCAATGATTAGGAACCTACATTTTCATCAAACACTGGATACTTTCTATTGAAAACTTTAAATGTTAGGTGTAGATAGTTGCTAATAGAAATATTTCATATAAACTTTGTCTTTTATCTTTAGTAATAATTGTGTATTTATTGTTTTGACTTGGCAAATGATATACAAAACTAGAACTGGTAGCTACAACAATAACATTTATTTGGGGGGGGTGGGGGTCAGGTTTTGGAATTGTTGTCTAAAACAATTGTTTGTGTTTGTGACACGTGAATTTCTTTTACAGTTGAATGTGCTGAGAGAACCATTGAAGAAATTGAGAGGCATACAGTAACATTACATTTTGCTTCGATCAATATCAAAATGACGAAAACAAATGTGACATTCCGTGTTGTTGCGCAGATTACCATCAATTTTTACCCACATGATAGTGCACGAATTCGGCTTTTTACCCACATGATAGATGTGGTCAACATTGATATCATAGCCATTATTCTGATCTGTTTTCTTATTATTTTGAACAGCAACCTCTCCATTCAAAATTTGATTTAGCTTCTTCTGCCATGATGGAAAATCCAATGTGACGTCACTGCATGCGAGAAAACACCTTGTCATGTGACAATTTTACTAAATTTAGCCACCACAAATGGTTTTCCGGCTGCCGGAAGTAACGATTGATCACGGTGTTAGTTTAATTCTACCGAGAGCTTTACAGATCTAATACCTTAATACCATAACAAGTCCTCATTCAAATTGGGTCTTTCAACATTCTTCATAATAAGTTGATACTACCTTAAGTAAGTGACGTCCTACAAAAGATCATTTGTAAAAATACATACGCTGAAACACCACTTAGTTATTTACTCTTGGTATCAACTGCTCGCTGTCCGTTATTCACAGAAGTACTATATTACAGACAGGATTCTGACATCACACATTGTCAACTACCGGTACATTTGATTTTTCACATGGTACGACTCCTTCGACGTGATTGGTCAAAGTAAAAATAGCCTACTGAATATTAATGTGTTTATTCAAAGAAAATTATTTTGCTGGACCAAACTGCCAAACCATCCGGTAAGTTGAAAATTGAAATTAGATGATCATATTGCTAGTGATTTACTGATTGGCTAACACATTGTTAATAATTGCCAATTAGTGATTACAAATAATAACGCTAGACCCCCAGTAAATTTGGTAAATTTGTATATACAGGTACATGTAAATCATTTGATGAAGTAACAGACTGTTATTGAATATTTTCCAACCATACTTGTGTGTTTCACGGAATTATCAATCATTATGACTGTTAGATTCACAGAGCCAGAGTTATTTCAAAGCTGCAATGTCACGAGCGACATGTCAGCAATTTGTCTGGTGCGTTGGTTTAATATTTACGGTATATAATAGTAATAAGCTATAAATATAACTTAGATAATGCACATACAAAACATCCAGGTTTGATCAACTAGTTAACAGAGGCAGGTCGTTTATTAGCGTTTGTGTAAATGTTAACAGAAATCTGCACATTTACAGAAACGTGACAGATAAGTTAAAGCATTAATGTAAAATAAAATGTATTTAAAAATCAGAGCAATGCATTTTTATTTTATTTAAGCTAGGGTTTAGATATGCACATTATGATTTCTATAAGCTTATAATTTTATATTCACAAGTTTTTTCATTGTCTTGCAGATAGCTTAACTCACAGCTTCTCTCACTGTCTTACAGAGAGGGCTAAATTCACAGGTTCTCTCTCTGTCTCAGAGAAATAGCTAAACTCACAGCTTCTCTCACTGCCTCACAGATGGATCTAAACTCACAGGTTCTCTCACAGTTTCATAGTGGGAGTTAAACTCACAGGTCATTTCATGGCCAAATTTACAAGTCAACTAACTCAATGCCAATCAGTCACAGGAAAACGACAGTCAATTCACTCTAACATCAAAAACCCATATCTCATAAAGGAAAAGACAATCTTTCTATGGCTAAAACTCACAGGTAATCTTTGTCTCATAGGGAAATATATTTAGAACTGATTTATGATGATGGTTATAACCTCAAAGATCATTTCACTATTATACAAACAAATCTAGAATTCATCTCACTGATTCAGAATGAGATAATCACAAACCAACTAATTGTCTCACAGTCAGTAAGAGGGAGATAAACTCACAAGTTAGCTCACTGAGGGAGTCCTGTACCGTGTCAAGACCACCTTGATATGGGAATTCAAACCAAAGTTAATTGGAGAAATGTAGGTAATCTGATATCCCTGTGCTACAAACCACACATGCTCACCGTGGGTTATGTAATATGGAAATATGCCCTTAATTCTAGCTACAACATGGCTTATCCTACATCCTGCATACCAATAAACATGTAGATGTTTTTATTTATCTTCAGAATAAGTCACAGTACGTAATAACATTGTATAATTCAAATAAATTGTTTTGAGAACTTCTGAAAAATATTACACCATAACAACCAAACAGTACTTTTAGTATACAAGTCATATTTCTATGTAAAAAATGTTGCATTAACTTTTACTTAAAATACTGTTTTTACAATTTTAAAATCAATAAATTTCAAATCTATGATTTATTTATTTTAAAATTATATAAATTTTTTGCTTCAGAAATACTTACGAAACTTTCCAATGTTAACTACTGGGAGACATGATTAATACATTGATCTATACTAATGTATATTGTAAACATAGCATAGCATGCATTCTATATAAAATGTTTGTCTATGAGGATGAACTAGAACACTTGAGTCTTAATAAGATTTCTTTTCTGTTCTATATTTTTTCAAACCTGAGAGAAATCATCAAAAGATTTAAAATGACATGTCATATAGAGGCAAGAAGAATAGAGTGGACATGTCATATAGAGGCAAGAAGAATAGAGTGGACATCCATACAGAGGCAAGAAGAATAGAGTGGACATGCCATACAGAGGCAAGAAGAATAGAGTGGACATGTCATATAGAGGCAAGAAGAATAGAGTGGACATGTCATATAGAGGTAAGAAGAATAGAGTGGACATGTCATATAGAGGCAAGAAGAATAGAGTGGACATGTCATATAGAGGCAAGAAGAATAGAGTGGACATGTCATATAGAGGCAAGAAGAATAGAGTGGACATGTCATATAGAGGCAAGAAGAATAGAGTGGACATGTCATATAGAGGCAAGAAGGATAGAGTGGACATGTCATATAGAGGCAAGAAGAATAGAGTGTATTTATATTGTGCTTTCAATCTTTTGTGTTGAGAACTTGAATTTCAGTAAATATTCATTGATCTCAAATTCATGTATAAATACTTCCATGGTTGTATCACTAATACAATCAGGAGTTCAAAATCCCATTTCAGCACAGTGGAAAGATACAGTCTTCAAATCTAACATTAGGACCTTGAACTTTCAATTTTTGAAAAAAAATCCTTACAACATGGCAAATCCTATTGAATTTCTTCCTGGCTAAATCTAGTTCAAAGCAAAGGCAGATAAAGTGTTTGCTGAAGGACACACCACATGATTATGTCTGGGGGTTGAACCCTAGACCCTCTAATCCTAGGTCCAATGCTCTACCAGACTAAACCAGGCACTTCACATTAGTGATTTGTCAAAGTTCATACAAATGTATAACATTACCCTCACTGACATTTTTTCATCAACTCAGACCCAATGATTATTGAAGGCACAATAAGTTGGAAAAAATCTATTCTAAAGATTAAAGTAAAAGAAAAGCCCCTTAACTGCTTACCTGTGGCAAAAAAAGATTGTGTTTAATATATAGGAAATCTATATTTGATTTCCTTTACAAATCTATACATAATTATATTCTGTCAGGATTCTGGCATCAATGTTCACTGATCACTTTACAGAACAACTGAGATACAATGAATTATGAATATGGTACTGTGATGAAATTACGAAATTGTGCAAAATTTGATAATTCAAGGGCCATAACTGAGGCAGTAATATTGGGGGGGGGGGGGGGGGGGGAGGTAAACATGTCCAAAACCATATAGCCCTGTTGCTAAATTCAATTAAAATCCAATGAAAATGTTGATGCAAGTTTGGTTAAGACTTGATTAAAAGACAGGTTAACTCAGTGCACTCATGGCCAAATGAAGAAGTTTCAATCAATTCAACGGCATTCATTATTCTTTTTTTTGGTATTCATTATCTAATCAATCCAGTTCAAGAATGTGAGACCTTTAAGGTTTATTGTTACCGTATATCCTCACATATATCGCGCATCCATGTATATCACGCATCCATGTTTTAAGATCAAGAACTAAGAAAAAAATACAATTCTCCTATATATGTGTATATCGCACATTATTATTTTGAAATCTCGTTCAAATTCGGCTGTGGCGACATGTTGGAAGGAATACCTATTCCTGACTCGATATGTTAAACAGAATTTGATTGGTCTGGAAAAAAAAACAGTAGACTGGTACTCGCTAAAAAATATTGAATTTGTTCCCAAGATTCTATACACACTCAAAATACTTGACACTTCTCATCACTGTCTCAATACATGCTCAGAGTTGTCAACATCTGCCCAGGCGTGCAATTAAGATGTCAACTAATATGCAGAAGCCACATGGCAGCACCTGCTTTCAATACTCCGAAATGACCGGTGACACTCGTACACAGTCATGTTTTTTTTTATAAAAAAATCTTACAATTTTTTTTTAATCATAGCGAAATATCGCATATTATATTGATTTCATTTTATAAACATAAACTACTACACACCGCACAAACAAAAGATACTGGGTGTCATTTAAAAATGATTGATTTTCAACCAAAGAACAGTCGTCTTTTTGACATTCATTCCATCACGGTTCGTCATCCCTAACATATTTTCGTTAAAAAATCAATAAATTATATACTGGTATCCCATACTAAAAGATTCATCAATTTGCGAAAACACAATTGCTTTGCATCCTTTGAAATTAAATACACACTTACTGGTAAGCGTGTCATGTCAATTCCATCAGATAAACATGTTACGGTCACGGAATCATGAACTGTCCACTCAAAGCCAGACTGGTTTACACTAAAGTCAACATTACGGAATCAAGAAAGTATGTAACAAATAAATGTGAACCAGTCAGTGTTTTTATTTTGCGATTGAATATGTCTATAACGCCGACACAATTTATTTTTGACCTTGTACCAATGTGGGATGTCGTCACTCTGGCAGTTTCTTGCGTCATTTTACATAGCGTTCTATTTCACTATGTGGAAAAGTATCGATGTAACAAACATGATTTTTTAAAAATAGCGTGAACACTTTTTTAATTGTCAGTCGTATAACAGTACAGCGACTTAAAATTGGTGTTTAGATAAATAGATCAGTTAGAGTTAGGAGAGTTGTGTAAGCAGGCCATGCATCTCCTGATTGTTTTATCACACATTTACAAGCAAAGGAACGATGCCCTAGGAAATGTTTTTCACCGATAATTTGGGATTAAAACTTATAACAAAGAAATAAATTAAAGCTACAGGTATGGCAATTTATAGACTCTAAATAACAGAGAGCAATCATTATTTTACTTAATCTTTTTAAATATACATTGGAAATTATCAGAATTTACATAAAAAAATGAAATCTTCTGTACTTGTGTATATCGCGCATCCCTTCTCAAAGATCTTAAAAGTTGGGGAAAAAAACGCGCCTAATATGTGAGTAGAAACGGTATATTATTCCTTAGTCAGTTTGAACAGGAGTTTATGAGGACTTTAATTGCTCTAGTGTAAACAAACTAAAAGTTAACAAAATATATCATGCATGGAAATAGACAGAGGGTAACAGACACTGGGCTATCAAAAAAAATCAAAATTAGAGAGCATCTGACCCACAAAATTTGATACATTATATTATGGGATTAATCATAATCATTCCAAAATCTCAGCAATACTTACCGTCCGACCTGGAGAAATCTTTATGCAAATAAGATAAAAGTCTTTATACTTTTACAAAAAAACACAAATTCAATATGTATGCATGTTGCTTTGGGTTTAATACTAAATGTTTAGGCATATTTCATATTTGTAAACACCAGAATTCAGTCCTTAATACTATATCTGAGATTTTCCAAAAGTAGATAATGAGCTCCTCAAATCCGAGTAACAGCCTCAAATAGTAAAAGTTTGTCTCTACCTTCCTCAAGTCTAAGTTGAGATTATTTAAGCTATAGATAAATTAAAAAATCTCACTTAAGTAGAATTTTAATGTTGGGTAGTGGCTGGTACTTAATACAATCACAAAATGTATTTCTTTTGATTTAAGTTTAACTTGCATGAAAGAAAGTGTAAACCAACAATATTTACCCGCTTCTCCACTGGACTGCCTGGAGGACTAGACAGGTGCAGATCTGTCAGGTTGGAGTCAGCATGGATCTTGGCAAGTCTAGCCTTCAGTAGTTTGTTTTGTTGGCATACCTAAATGATAACATGGAGGTAAAACATAACCATGACAAATATTTTCAAAGATTCTATAAACTTATCAGGTCACTGTTGTTTAATGACCACATACCTTTCATCGCTGAGGTTCTGGGTTCGAGTCAGGCTCACTCCAAAACCTTTATGTGAGAAAGTTTGCCAGTTACTTGCTGAAGGACGGTGGTTGTACTCATTCATTCCTCCGCCAATTAAATCTGGATATGCCATAAATAACCTGTCATGTATTGAAAATGACATTAAACTTCATTAAAAAACAACAAACAGACAAAAACAAATGTTAAAACATGGCTTTCCTGTTACTCAAACTTTTCCTCAGAATTATATAAAGTATACTTTTATTAAGTTAAAAAACACTGTTTTGCCAAATTAAAGCAATCAGTGTATTTGAATTCTGATTTATAAATACGAGAAGATACTAACATCTGCTACAGTCTGTTTCATTGCAGTCATGGCAGCTCCAGAATGTGTTGCATTCAGGCTTGACGTCGTAGCAACACTGTTCATCTCCACAGTCTGTTTGAGACGGTCCCTCTCCGTCGCCATGGAATGGAGCAGAGCCCTCAAGTTTTCATGCACTGTAAAATAACCAAAATATTCATCACTATTTACACGGGCATGATTTCCTTTTTCAGTAATAAATATAATTCAAATAACACAAAATAAAGTATGTACATTTAAAAGTAAAAAATGCAAAATCTCAATATCATCTAAAAATAGTACTTTATTTTGTATTTCAAATCTGCCACAACATGACAAATAAGAAGACAGTCATTACTATCCAACAACATGAAAAATTTTACTCAAATTTTGTGTTGCTATTTGTTTCCTTGAAAACAGAAAAGATATTGAAAATGAAAACTCTCTCATAGAAAAAGGCACCATTAATCCAGTAGGTTGACATGTGTACAAAGTTTAATAATAAAACCCTGAATGCTTTTTGAGCTATACTCCGGAAATGTTTTTGGACGCATGGTGCCCAATTTAATATTTTCCGCAAAAATGAGTTGTGGGAGATAAAAAACAATATTTAATCAAAGTGACGAAATGTAAATTCCTTATCTAAAAATAATATCACGACATATTGTATGATGACCTCCACATCATTTGTACTCGTTCTAAGATGAATCAAATTCAACCATATGCACACCAATATGACATATCAAAGTCAAAATGAAATCAACGATACAGGACAAAATTACTAAGACTGAATTTTCAGTGGGAAGTCGTTTTAGTGCCAAGTTATGAAATCCTTTGTCAACATATTATTTCGGTATTTTTAATATAATTTTTGTAATATATGCTTAGACAGTATATAAAGGCATGATATATTGCGCAAATATGTTTAAAACTAAACAATCCTGATATGCATGCAACACATAACTATCATCCATGATATTAGTAATGACTTGTATAAACTGAACAATCCTGATATGAATGCATCACATAACTATCATCCATGATATTAGTAATGACTTGTATAAACCGAACAATCCTGATATGAATGCATCACAGAACTATCATCCATGATATTAGTAATGACTTGTATAAACTGAACAATCCTGATATGAATGCATCACAGAACTATCATCCATGATATTAGTAATGACTTATATAAACTAAACAATCCTGATATGCCTGCATCACATAACTATCATCCATGATATTAGTAATGACTTGTATAAACTGAACAATCCTGATATGAATGCATCACATAACTATCATCCATGATATTAGTAATGACTTGTATAAACTGAACAATCCTGATATGCATGCATCACAGAACTATCATCCATGATATTAGTAATGACTTGTATAAACTGAACAATCCTGATATGCCTGCATCACATAACTATCAACCATGATATTAGTAATAACTTGTATAAAATGAACAATCCTGATATGCCTGCATCACATAACTATCATCCATGATATTAGTAATAACTTGTATAAACCGAACAATCCTGATATGCCTGCATCACAGAACTATCATCCATGATATTAGTAATGACTTGTATAAACTGAACAATCCTGATATGCATGCATCACATAACTATCATCCTTGATATTAGTAATGACTTGTATAAACTAAACAATCCTGATATGCATGCATCACAGAACTATCATCCTTGATATTAGTAATGACTTGTATAAACTGAACAATCCTGATATGCCTGCATCACATAACTATCATCCATGATATTAGTAATGACTTGTATAAACTGAACAATCCTGATATGCCTGCATCACATAACTATCATCCATGATATTAGTAATGACTTGTATAAACTGAACAATCCTGATATGCCTGCATCACATAACTATCATCCATGATATTAGTAATGACTTGTATAAACTGAACAATCCTGATATGCATGCATCACAGAACTATCATCCATGATATTAGTAATGACTTGTATCAACTAAACAATCCTGATATGCCTGCATCACAGAACTATCATCCATGATATTAGTAATGACTTGTATAAACTGAACAATCCTGATATGCATGCATCACATAACAGCATCCATGATATTAGTAATGACTTGTATAAACTGAACAATCCTGATATGCCTGCATCACAGAACTATCATCCATGATATTAGTAATGACTTGTATAAACTAAACAATCCTGATATGCATGCATCACATAACTATCATACATGATATTAGTAATGACTTGTATAAACTAAACAATCCTGATATGCCTGCATCACAGAACTATCAACCATGATATTAGTAATGACTTGTATAAACTGAACAATCCTGATATGCCTGCATCACATAACTATCATCCATGATATTAGTAATGACTTGTATAAACTGAACAATCCTGATATGCCTGCATCACATAACTATCATCCATGATATTAGTTATGACTTGTATAAACTAAACAATCCTGATATGCATGCATCACATAACTATCATCCATGATATTAGTAATAACTTGTATAAACTGAACAATCCTGATATGAATGCATCACATAACTATCATCCATGATATTAGTAATAACTTGTATAAACTGAACAATCCTGATATGCCTGCATCACATAACTATCATCCATGATATTAGTAATAACTTGTATAAACTGAACAATCCTGATATGCCTGCATCACATAACTATCATCCATGATATTAGTAATGACTTGTATAAACTGAACAATCCTGATATGCCTGCATCACATAACTATCATCCATGATATTAGTAATAACTTGTATAAACTGAACAATCCTGATATGCCTGCATCACATAACTATCATCCATGATATTAGTAATGACTTGTATAAACTAAACAATCCTGATATGCCTCCATCACAGAACTATCATCCATGATATTAGTAATAACTTGTATAAACTGAACAATCCTGATATGCCTGCATCACAGAACTATCATCCATGATATTAGTTATGACTTGTATAAACTGAACAATCCTGATATGCCTGCATCACATAACTATCATCCATGATATTAGTAATAACTTGTATAAACTGAACAATCCTGATATGCCTGCATCACATAACTATCATCCATGATATTAGTAATGACTTGTATAAACTAAACAATCCTGATATGCCTCCATCACAGAACTATCATCCATGATATTAGTTATGACTTGTATAAACTGAACAATCCTGATATGCCTGCATCACATAACTATCATCCATGATATTAGTAATAACTTGTATAAACTGAACAATCCTGATATGCCTGCATCACATAACTATCATCCATGATATTAGTAATGACTTGTATAAACTAAACAATCCTGATATGCCTCCATCACAGAACTATCATCCATGATATTAGTTATGACTTGTATAAACTGTACAATCCTGATATGCCTGCATCACAGAACTATCATCCATGATATTAGTTATGACTTGTATAAACTGAACAATCCTGATATGCCTGCATCACAGAACTATCATCCATGATATTAGTAATGACTTGTATAAACTGAACAATCCTGATATGCCTGCATCACATAACTATCATCCATGATATTAGTAATAACTTGTATAAACTGAACAATCCTGATATGCCTGCATCACATAACTATCATCCATGATATTAGTAATGACTTGTATAAACTAAACAATCATGATATGCCTCCATCACAGAACTTTCATCCATGATATTAGTAATGACTTGTATAAACTGAACAATCCTGATATGCCTGCATCACATAACTATCATCCATGATATTAGTAATAACTTGTATAAACTGAACAATCCTGATATGCATGCATCACATAACTATCATCCATGATATTAGTAATAACTTGTATAAACTGAACAATCCTGATATGAATGCATCACATAACTATCATCCATGATATTAGTTATGACTTGTATAAACTAAACAATCCTGATATGCCTGCATCACATAACTATCATCCATGATATTAGTTATGACTTGTATAAACTGAACAATCCTGATATGCCTGCATCACATAACTATCATCCATGATATTAGTTATGACTTGTATAAACTGAACAATCCTGATATGAATGCATCACAGAACTATCATCCATGATATTAGTTATGACTTGTATAAACTAAACAATCCTGATATGCCTGCATCACATAACTATCATCCATGATATTAGTTATGACTTGTATAAACTGAACAATCCTGATATGCATGCATCACAGAACTATCATCCATGATATTAGTTATGACTTGTATAAACTGAACAATCCTGATATGCCTGCATCACATAACTATCATCCATGATATTAGTAATGACTTGTATAAACTAAACAATCCTGATATGCCTGCATCACATAACTATCATCCATGATATTAGTTATGACTTGTATAAACTAAACAATCCTGATATGCCTCCATCACAGAACTATCATCCATGATATTAGTAATGACTTGTATAAACTGAACAATCCTGATATGCCTGCATCACATAACTATCATCCATGATATTAGTAATAACTTGTATAAACTGAACAATCCTGATATGCATGCATCACATAACTATCATCCATGATATTAGTAATAACTTGTATAAACTGAACAATCCTGATATGCCTGCATCACATAACTATCATCCATGATATTAGTAATAACTTGTATAAACTGAACAATCCTGATATACATGCATCACATAACTATCATCCATGATATTAGTAATGACTTGTATAAACTGAACAATCCTGATATGAATGCATCACATAACTATCATCCATGATATTAGTAATGACTTGTATAAACTGAACAATCCTGATATGCATGCATCACATAACTATCATCCATGATATTAGTTATGACTTGTATAAACTGAACAATCCTGATATGCATGCATCACATAACTATCATCCATGATATTAGTTATGACTTGTATAAACTGAACAATCCTGATATGCATGCATCACATAACTATCATCCATGATATTAGTTATGACTTGTATAAACTAAACAATCCTGATATGCATGCATCACATAACTATCATCCATGATATTAGTAATGACTTGTATAAACTAAACAATCCTGATATGCCTGCATCACAGAACTATCATCCATGATATTAGTAATGACTTGTATAAACTAAACAATCCTGATATGCCTGCATCACAGAACTATAATCCATGATATTAGTAACGACTTGTATAAACTGAACCTTCTAAAGTTCTTGTTGTATAACCAATGTTATACCAATGGTTTAATTAATGCATTTTTTATGTTTTAATTCTCCATCTTTTTCAAAATGTCCCGACATTTTCCAAACCTTTTCTTATGTTTCAATTTTTCCACACTAAATCATTATTCCTATTTCTTCCCCACTATTTTCCCTCACATACCTCTACTTCAAGCTGTGTTTAATACAAAAATTCAAAACTAAATGTATTTTCTAAAACAATTCACAGCCTTGATTGGGCCCTGCATTAATATTTCTATGCAATTTTATGAAATATTAGAAATAAAGATAATGAATGAAAGGGAACCGGTATCTACCTTTATCAGCCTTCGAGAGGAAACTTTCCCGCAATTTCAGTTCTTCAATTTTCTGTTGATGCTGGGGAGATATAACCATCGGGGCACTGTTTGGGCGCTGTCTGTCCGAACTGTTCAGGTTTGGGTTAGATGCACTAGAGCGAAGCAGATCTTCAAATGATGGCTCCGTATTGGTATGTATTATCTGTGGGGTAGGGGGCTGTGATTGGGAGGGCTGAAATTAAAACAAAAGGAAAATTCAATGAAGATTGAAAGGTGGGATGACTGTGTAAACAATGTATTTAGAGCCAGGCAGTCTGTCATTGTTCTGGTTGTAAACATTTCAAAGTGTGTGTTGTTATGAAAGGTCACCTTACATTAACTCCCTCAAATCAGTGGCCAAGCTTACTTAGCACAGAGACTCAATGATGCCCTTTAAATAATGACCATTTGTATGCACACATTAAACATATTACATGTTGGGGAAGAGTGGTAGGGCAATGGATACAGTCATGGCTGGTCAAAGGTTCCATACTCGACATGACAAATGGTGTCTAAACAAAAACCCATTCAATACTGGTTCTACCCAGGAAAAGAATAAGAGTGTGTTGCATATAAACTAAGAGTACTTCCAGTCATGCTAAAGTCAATAAAGACATTTATTAAAATTCACCTTTAGACACAGAATGTATTCTTCAGTCAGTGACAAACCTATCATTACCAACCAGTCCACGACAACTACAGACCGTCTCATCAGGGGCATCATACATGTATGTCTAACATAAGATTTTATCTAGAATCTGTAATCACTCAAAAGTGATCACTTTAAACTCTGTGACCACTGACCATTTCTAGTCAGTTGCTGTCCCTTACATATTCTGTACCCAATTCTAGTCTGTGACCACTCCTAGTCGGTTAACGTCCTTCATATATTCTGTGACCACCTCTCATAGTCTATGATCACTCTTAGTAAATTAATACCCGTCATATATTCTGTGCCCACATCTAATCTGTGATCACTCAGAGTCAGTTGACGCCCCTCTATTATTCTGTGCTCACCTCTAGTCAGTTAACGCCCCTCATATATTCTGTGTCCACCAGAAGTTTGCCCACTCATAGTTAGTTACCATCCTATACATACTCTGTGCCCACTTCTACTAGTCTATGACCACTCATAGTCAGTTACCACCCCTTACATACCCTGTGCCCACTTCTACTGTTCTGTGACCACTCATAGTCAGTTACTGCCCCTCACATTCTCTGTGCCCACTTCTACTGTTCTGTGACCACTCATAGTCAGTTACTGCCCCTCACATTCTCTGTGCCCACTTCTACTGTTCTGTGACCACTCATAGTCAGTTACCACCATTCAAATACCATGTGCCCACTTATACTAGTCTGTGGCCACTCATATTAAATTACCACCTCTCACATACTCTATGCCCATCTCTTCAAGTCTAAACCCACTCATAGTCAGTTACTGCCCCTCACATTCTCTGTGCCCACTTCTATTGTTCTGTGACCACTCATAGTCAACTTACCACCCCTCACATTCTCTGTGCCCACTTCTACTGTTCTGTGACCACTCATAGTCAGTTACCACCCCTCACATACTCTGTCCCCACTTTTACTGTTCTGTGACCACTCATAGTCAGTTACTGCCCCTCACATTCTCTGTGTCCACTTCTACTGTTCTGAGACAACTCATAGTCAGTTACCACCATTCAAATACCATGTGCCCACTTATACTAGTCTGTGGCCACTCATATTAAATTACCACCTCTCACATACTCTATGCCCATCTCTTCAAGTCTATACCCACTCATAGTCAGTTACTGCCCCTCACATTCTCTGTGCCCACTTCTATTGTTCTGTGACCACTCATAGTCAACTTACCACCCCTCACATTCTCTGTGCCCACTTTTACTGTTCTGTGACCACTCATAGTCAACTTACCACCCCTCACATTCTCTGTGCCCACTTTTACTGTTCTATGACCACTCATAGTCAGTTACTGCCAATCACATTCTCTGTGCCCGCTTCTACTGTTCTGTGACCACTCATAGTGAACTTACCACCACTCACATTTTCTGTGCCCACTTCTACTGTTCTGTGACCACTCATAGTCAGTTACTGCCCATCACATTCTCTGTGCCCACTTCTACTGTTCTGTGACCACTCATAGTCAGTTACTGCCCCTCAAATTCTCTGTGCCCACTTCTACTGTTCTGTGACCACTTATAGTCAGTAACTTCCCCTCACATTCTCTGTGCTCACTTCTACTGTTCTGTGACCACTCATAGTCAGTTACTGCCCTTCACATTCTCTGTGCCCACTTCTACTGTTCTGTGACCACTCATAGTCAGTTACTGCCCCTCACATTCTCTGTGCCCACTTTTACTGTTCTGTGACCACTCATAGTCAACTTACCACCCCTCACATTCTCTGTGCCCACTTTTACTGTTCTATGACCACTCATAGTCAGTTACTGCCAATCACATTCTCTGTGCCCGCTTCTACTGTTCTGTGACCACTCATAGTGAACTTACCACCCCTCACATTTTCTGTGCCCACTTCTACTGTTCTGTGACCACTCATAGTCAGTTACTGCCCATCACATTCTCTGTGCCCACTTCTACTGTTCTGTGACCACTCATAGTCAGTTACTGCCCCTCAAATTCTCTGTGCCCACTTCTACTGTTCTGTGACCACTTATAGTCAGTAACTTCCCCTCACATTCTCTGTGCCCACTTCTACTGTTCTGTGACCACTTATAGTCAGTTACTGCCCCTCACATTCTCTGTGCCCACTTCTACTGTTCTGTGACCACTTATAGTCAGTTATATCCCCTCACATTCTCTGTCCCAACTTCTACTGTTCTGTGACCACTTATAGTCAGTTACTTCCCCTCAAATACCATGTGGCCACTTGTACTAATCTGTGACCACCTTGGTAAATTACCACCTCTCACATACTCTGTGCCCACCACTTCAAGTCTGTACCCACTCATAGTCAGTTACTGCCACTCACATTCTCTGTGTCCACTTCTACTGTTCTGTGACCACTTATAATCAGTTATATCCCCTCACATTCTCTGTCCCAACTTCTACTGTTCTGTGACCACTTATAGTCAGTTACTGCCCCTCACATTCTCTGTGCCCACTTCTACTGTTCTGTGACCACTCATAGTCAGTTACCACCCCTCACATTCTCTGTGCTCACTTCTACTGTTCTGTGATGACCACTCATAGTCAGATACCACCCCTCAAATACCATGTGCCCACTTGTACTAATCTGTGACCACTCTTGGTAAATTACCACCTCTCACATACTCTGTGCCCACCACTTCAAGTCTGTACCCACTCATAGTCAGTTACTGCCCCTCACATTCTCTGTGCCCACTTCTACTGTTCTGTGACCACTCATAGTCAGTTACCACCCCTCACATACTCTGTCCCCACTTTTACTGTTATGTGACCACTTATAGTCAGTTACTTCCCCTCACATTCTCTGTGCCCACTTCTACTGTTCTGTGACAACTCATAGTCAGTTACCACCCCTCTAATACCATATGTCCACTTGTACTAGTCTGTGACCACTAATAGTAAATTACCATCTCTCACATACTCTATGCCCATCTCTTCAAGTCTATACCCACTCATAGTCAGCTACTGCCCCTCACATTCTCTGTGCCCACTTCTACTGTTCTGTGATCACTCATAGTCAACTTACCACCCCTCACGTTCTCTGTGCCCACTTTAACTGTCCTGTGACCATTCATAGTCAGTTACTGCCCATCACATTCTCTGTGCCCACTTCTACTGTTCTGTGACCACTCATAGTCAACTTACCACCCCTCACATTTTCTGTGCCCAATTCTACTGTTCTGTGACCACTCATAGTCAGTTACTGCCCCTCACATTCTCTGTGCCCACTTCTATTGTTCTGTGACCACTCATAGTCAACTTACCACCCCTCACATTCTCTGTGCCCACTTCTACTGTTCTGTGACCACTCATAGTCAGTTACTGCCCCTCACATTCTCTGTGCCCACTTCTACTGTTCTGTGACCACTCATAGTCAACTTACCACCCCTCACATTTTCTGTGCCCAATTCTACTGTTCTGTGACCACTCATAGTCAGTTACTGCCCCTCACATACTCTGTGCCCACTTCTACTGTTCTGTGACCACTCATAGTCAGTTACTACCCCTCACATTCTCTGTGCCCACTTCTACTGTTCTGTGACCACTCATAGTCAGTTACTGCCCCTCACATTCTCTGTGCCCACTTCTACTGTTCTGTGACCACTCATAGTCAGTTACTACCCCTCACATTCTCTGTGCCGACTTCTACTGTTCTGTGACCACTCATAGTCAACTTACCACCCCTCACATTTTCTGTGCCCAATTCTACTGTTCTGTGACCACTCATAGTCAGTTACTGCCCCTCACATTTTCTGTGTCCACTTGTACTGTTCTGTGACCACTCATAGTCAGTTACTACCCCTCACATTTTCTGTGCCCGCTTCTACTGTTCTGTGACCACTCATAGTCAACTTACCACCCCTCACATTTTCTGTGCCCGCTTCTACTGTTCTGTGACCACTCATAGTCAACTTACCACCCTTCACATTTTCTGTGCCCGCTTCTACTGTTCTGTGACCACTCATAGTCAACTTACCACCCCTCACATTTTCTGTGCCCAATTGTACTGTTCTGTGACCACTCATAGTCAGTTACTGCCCCTCACATTCTCTGTGCCCACTTCTACTGTTCTGTGACCACTCATAGTCAGTTACTGCCCCTCACATTCTCTGTGCCCATTTCTACTGTTCTGTGACCACTCATAGTCAGTTACTGCCCCTCACATTCTCTGTGCCCACTTCTACTGTTCTGTGACCACTCATAGTCAGTTACTGCCCCTCACATACCCTGTGCCCGCTTCTACTGTTCTGTGATCACTTATAGTCAGTTACTGCCCTTCACATTCTCTGTGCCCACTTCTACTGTTCTGTGACCACTTATAGTCAGTTACTGCCCCTCACATTCTCTGTGCCCACTTCTACTGTCCTGTGATCACTTATAGTCAGTTATTTCCCCTCACATTCTCTGTCCCCACTTATACTGTTCTGTGACCACTCATAGTCAGTTACTTCCCCTCATATTCTCTGTGCCCACTTGTACTGTTCTGTGACCACTCATAGTCAGTTACTGCCCCTGACATTCTCTGTGCCCACTTCTACTGTTCTGTGACCATTTTAGTCAGTTACTGCCCCTCACATTCTCTGTGCCCACTTCTACTGTTCTGTGACCACTTATAGTCAGTTACTTCCCCTAACATTCTCTGTGCCCACTTGTACAGTTCTGTGGTGACCACTCATAGTCAGTTACTGTCCCTCATATTCTCTGTGCCCACTTCTACAGTTCTGTGACCACTCATAGTCAGTTACCACCCCTAAAACTCTCTGTGCCCACTTCTACTAGTCAGTGACCACCCCATAGTCAGTTACCGCCCCTTACATACTCTGTGCCCATGTCTCCTTGTCTGTGACCACTCAAAGTCAGTTACTGCCCCTCACATTCTCTTTGCCCACTTCTACTGTTCTGTGACCACTCATAGTCAGTTACCACCCCTCACATTCTCTGTGCCCTCTTCTTCTGGTCTGTGACCACTCAAAGTCAGTTACCACCTCTCACATTCTCTGTGCCCACTTGTACTGTTCTGTGACCACTCCATTGTCAGTAACCACCCCTTACATTCTCTGTGCCCACTTGTACTGTTCTGTGACCACTCATAGTCAGTTACCACCCCTCACATTCTCTGTGCCCACTTCTACTGTTCTGTGACCACTCATAGTCAGTTACTTCCCCTCACATTCTCTGTGCCCACTTCTACTGTTATGTGAGCACTCATATTCAGTTACCACCCCTCAAATACCATGTGTCCACTTGTACTAGTCTGTGACCATTCATAGTCAGTTACCACCCCTTACATACCCTGTGCCCACTTCTACTGTTCTGTGACCACTCATAGTCAGTTACTGCCCCTCACATTCTCTGTGCCCACTTCTACTGTTCTGTGACCACTCATAGTCAGTTACCACCCCTTACATACCCTGTGCCCACTTCTATTGTTCTGTGACCACTCATAGTCAGTTACCACCCCTCACATTCTCTGTGCCCACTTCTACTGTTCTGTGACCACTCATAGTCAGTTACTGCCCCTCACATTCTCTGTGCCCATTTCTACTGTTCTGTGACCACTCATAGTCAGTTACTGCCCCTCACATTCTCTGTGCCCACTTCTACTGTTCTGTGACCACTCATAGTCAGTTACTGCCCCTCACATACCCTGTGCCCGCTTCTACTGTTCTGTGATCACTTATAGTCAGTTACTGCCCTTCACATTCTCTGTGCCCACTTCTACTGTTCTGTGACCACTTATAGTCAGTTACTGCCCCTCACATTCTCTGTGCCCACTTCTACTGTCCTGTGATCACTTATAGTCAGTTATTTCCCCTCACATTCTCTGTCCCCACTTATACTGTTCTGTGACCACTCATAGTCAGTTACTTCCCCTCATATTCTCTGTGCCCACTTGTACTGTTCTGTGACCACTCATAGTCAGTTACTACCCCTCACATTTTCTGTGCCCACTTCTACTGTTCTGTGACCACTCATAGTCAGTTACTGCCCATCACATTCTCTGTGCCCACTTCTACTGTTCTGTGACCACTCATAGTCAGTTACTGCCCCTCACATTCTCTGTGCCCACTTCTACTGTTCTGTGACCACTTATAGTCAGTTACTGCCCCTCACATTCTCTGTGCCCACTTCTACTGTCCTGTGATCACTTATAGTCAGTTATTTCCCCTCACATTCTCTGTCCCCACTTATACTGTTCTGTGACCACTCATAGTCAGTTACTTCCCCTCATATTCTCTGTGCCCACTTGTACTGTTCTGTGACCACTCATAGTCAGTTACTGCCCCTGACATTCTCTGTGCCCACTTCTACTGTTCTGTGACTATTTTAGTCAGTTACTGCCCCTCACATTCTCTGTGCCCACTTCTACTGTTCTGTGACCACTTATAGTCAGTTACTTCCCCTAACATTCTCTGTGCCCACTTGTACAGTTCTGTGGTGACCACTCATAGTCAGTTACTGTCCCTCATATTCTCTGTGCCCACTTCTACAGTTCTGTGACCACTCATAGTCAGTTACCACCCCTAAAACTCTCTGTGCCCACTTCTACTAGTCAGTGACCACCCCATAGTCAGTTACCGCCCCTTACATACTCTGTGCCCATGTCTCCTTGTCTGTGACCACTCAAAGTCAGTTACTGCCCCTCACATTCTCTTTGCCCACTTCTACTGTTCTGTGACCACTCATAGTCAGTTACCACCCCTCACATTCTCTGTGCCCTCTTCTTCTGGTCTGTGACCACTCAAAGTCAGTTACCACCTCTCACATTCTCTGTGCCCACTTGTACTGTTCTGTGACCACTCCATTGTCAGTAACCACCCCTTACATTCTCTGTGCCCACTTGTACTGTTCTGTGACCACTCATAGTCAGTTACCACCCCTCACATTCTCTGTGCCCACTTCTACTGTTCTGTGACCACTCATAGTCAGTTACCACCCCTCACATTCTCTGTGCCCACTTCTACTGTTATGTGAGCACTCATATTCAGTTACCACCCCTCAAATACCATGTGCCCACTTGTACTAGTCTGTGACCATTCATAGTCAGTTACCACCCCTTACATACCCTGTGCCCACTTCTACTGTTCTGTGACCACTCATAGTCAGTTACTGCCCCTCACATTCTCTGTGCCCACTTCTACTGTTCTGTGACCACTCATAGTCAGTTACCACCCCTTACATACCCTGTGCCCACTTCTACTGTTCTGTGACCACTCATAGTCAGTTACCACCCCTCACATTCTCTGTGCCCTCTTCTTCTGGTCTGTGACCACTCAAAATCAGTTACCACCTCTCACATTCTCTGTGCCCACTTATGCTGTTCTGTGATCACTCCTAGTCTGTTAATGCCCCTCATATACTCTGTGCCCACTTCTACTAGTGTAAGTTCATTCCTTGTCAGATAATGCCCCTAACGTGTTCGGTTCCCACCTATAGTCTGTGACCACTCCTAGTTACTGCCCCTCACATACACTGCCCATTCATTGTCAGTTAATGCCCCTCATATACTCTGTACCCACTAGTAGTTTGTGACCACTCATAATCAGTTACTGCCCCTCACATTCTCTTTGCCCACTTCTACTGTTCTGTGACCACTCATAGTCAGTTACCACCCTTTACATACCCTGTGCCCACTTCTACTGTTCTGTGACCACTCAAAGTCAGTTATCACCCCTCACATTCTCTGTGCCCTCTTCTACTGGTCTGTGACCACTCAAAGTCAGTTACCACCTCTCACATTCTCTGTGCCCACTTATACTGTTCTGTGATCACTCCTAGTCTGTTAATGCCCCTCATATACTCTGTGCCCACTTCTACTAGTGTAAGTCCATTCCTAGTCAGATAATGCCCCTAACGTGTTTGGTGCCCACCTATAGTCTGTGACCACTCCTAGTTACTGCCCCTCACATACACTGCCCACTCATTGTCAGTTAATGCCCCTCATATACTCTGTACCCACTAGTAGTTTGTGACCACTCATAGTCAGTTACTGCCCCTCATATACTCTGTGCCCACCTCTTCTAGTCTATGACCACTCCTAATAAAGTAGTTAAGGTTAAAAAAAACAATCAGTGGATACAACAAACACACAGAGAATAAACCAGTCCACACAGTACAGAAATAATATTGGAAGAACCTGAATTTTAACACTTTCACCAATAGAGTTTCTTTGCGCCTTTTGATTTTTTTTATAGAAGAGGTGACATGGTCATTATATTGTGCATTGTACCACATGTTTGGTGTTTGATTAATTTATTATGTGTTTATTTTTGTTGTAACAACCATGGAACAACAACACTAAGGGCTGATGTATAAGCGCATTTCAAACATTGGCACATAGTTTAGGACTTATGTATAAGCGCTTATCATAAATAGGTGCATTAAGGTGTCTCTAGAATTAATATAAGCGTACAGGCATATTTACTAGATTCTACAGTATGGTGGTATGGACTGGGAGGTATAAGTAGTATAAATACAAGAAATAAACTTCATTTGTTAATTGCTCATGAGATATGAACTAACATGCTTAATGGAAGTTACATGTATGTTCATATCTCAAAACAAGAGGATGACAACCAATATCCCAATAGTATTATCTGATTTTCCTGTATTAAGAAACCACTGTGTCTTACACCTTGTATAAAGAAACCACTGTGTCTTACACCCTGTATTAAGAAACCACTATGTCTTACACCCTGTATTAAGGAAACCACTGTGTCTAAACCCCTGTATTAAGAAACCACTGTGTCTTACACCTTGTATTAAGAAACCACAGTTCTGACACCCTGTATTAAGAAACCACTGTGTCTTACACCCTGTATTAAGGAAACAATATGTGTCTTACATCCTGTATTATGAAACCACTGTGTCTTACACCCTGTATTAAGGAAACAATATGTGTTTTACACCCTGTATTATGAAACCACTGTGTCTTACATCCTGTATTAAAGAAACAATATGTGTTTTACACCCTGTATTATGAAACCACTGTGTCTTACATCCTGTATTAAGGAAACAATGTGTCTTACATCCTGTATTAAGAAACCACTGTGTCTTACACCCTGTATTAAGGAAACAATATGTGTCTTACATCCTGTATTATGAAACCACTGTGTCTTACACCCTGTATTAAGGAAACAATATGTGGTTTACATCCTGTATTAAGAAACCACTGTGTCTTACACCATGTATTAAGGAAACAATATGTGTCTTACATCCTGTATTAAGAAACCACTGTGTCTTACACCCTGCATTAAGAAACCACTGTGTCTTACATCCTGTATTAAGAAACCACTGTGTCTTTCATCCTGTAATAAGAAATTACTGTGTCTTACTCCCTGCATTAAGAAACCACTGTGTCTTACACCCTGCATTAAGAAACCACTGTATCTTACTCCCTGTATTAAGAAACCACTGTGTCTTACTCCCTGCATTAAGAAACCACTGTGTCTTACTCCCTGCATTAAGAAACCACTGTGTCTTACTCCCTGTATTAAGAAACCACTGTGTCTTACTCCCTGCATTAAGAAACAACTGTGTCTTACACCCTGTATTAAGAAACCACTGTGTCTTACTTCCTGCATTAAGAAACCACTGTGTCTTACACCCTGTATTAAGAAACCAATGTGTCTTACTCCCTGCATTAAGAAACAACTGTGTCTTACACCCTGTATTAAGAAACCACTGTGTCTTACTCCCTGCATTAAGAAACCACTGTGTCTTACTCCCTGTATTAAGAAACCACTGTGTCTTACATCCTGTAATAAGAAATTACTGTGTCTTACACCCTGTATTAAGAAACCACTGTGTCTTATTCCCTGCATTAAGAAAACACTGTGTCTTACATCCTGTATTAAGAAACCACTGTGTCTTACATCCTGTAATAAGAAATTACTGTGTCTTACTCCCTGCATTAAGAAACCACTGTGTTTTACACCCTGAAATAGGAAACCACAGTGTCTTATATTCTGTATTAAAAAACCACTGTGTCTTACACTCTGTATTAAGGAAACAATATGTGTCTTACATCCTGTATTAAGAAACACTGTGCTTTAAACCCTGCATTAAGAAACCACTGTGTTTAGCACCCTGTATTAAGAAACCACTGTGTCATACACCCTGTATTAAGGAAACACTATGTTTCTTACATCCTGTATTGAGAAAACACTGTGTCTTACACCCTGTATTAAGAAATCAATGTATATCACACCCTGTATTAAGAAACCACTGTGTCTTACACCCTGTATTAAGAAATCAATGTATCTCACACCCTGCATTAAGAAACCACTGTGTTTTACACCCTGTATTAAGAAACCACTGTGTCTTACACCATGTATTAAGAAATCAATGTATCTCACACCCTGCATTAAGAAACCACTGTGTCTTACACCCTGTATTAAGAAATCAATGTATCTCACACCCTGCATTAAGAAACCACTGTGTCTTACACCCTGTATTAAGAAATCAATGTATCTCACACCCTGCATTAAGAAACCACTGTGCCGTACACTGTGTATTCTGAAACTGACGTGTTTTACACCCTGTATTAAGAAACTCCTATATGTCTTACACCCTCTTTTAAGAAGCTTACACCCTGTATTAAAAAGCCACTTGTCTTATAACACAACAGTGCCTTTATACATGGCAATAACTCGTTTACCTGTGATGGTGTGTGGCGACTATTGACTGGGTCTATATCCTGCAGGCTTGCATTCCGTTTGTGGTCTTTTCGCTTACTATTCCGTCCAACAAAAACTCTAAGTTTCTTTTTTTCACTATTAGTGTCTGTATCATTGAGCTGGAAGCGGGGTAAACAGATACGAGATACATGTAGCATAAAACATTCTATAAAATCCATTCACACATGTCATAATCAAATCAACATAATATTTCAAGCACATTTTGAAATAACACCGTGCATAAATCGATACATATTGATGTGTTTTAAAATATTGATAAAATGGTTAAAAAAAATTTATATTCTAATATTCTTTCATTAAGAAATTCTGTAGTGAGAAATTGGGAGGTTGCCCTCAAATTTGACTTGAATGCTGGGTATTTTTTCTCTGATTTAATCACTTTTTTCTAAAACTAAATATACATTTTGTGCCAAGTAAAATCTATTTCTTTTCTTTTTTTTTCTAACACTGAATATGAATGCTAAATATTTTTAATTAAAATATAATCTTAAAAAAATATTTGTTTGAAGATTTCTTTTAAAATTTTATGTTTGTATAAATATGGAACTGGAATTATGGAATGGGTCGATTATGACATGTCTGAGATTGGTAGTGTCTATTTCTCATTGAAATTGGTGACAATATGAAAAAAATCATTTCTTTATCAATCAGCCATCTTGATTTTTTTTTGCTGTCAGAAAATAAATATATATATATGAAATTAAATACTTCAGTACACATGTGTGTATATGTGTGTAAAAACAATTTCAACAATACTATGTGCCCTTTAATGGAAGGCAAAGTTCAACAGTACAGTTTGGTTTCTAAAGCTTTCATTTGTAAACAACAAGGAATCACCAATTTCACAAGAAAACTAGCATAGCAAGATACAGTTGTTGTTCCTGCACCCAGAAGAATAAGATTACCAAATCCATGCAATATTAAATAATTATCACACAGTGAGTTTCAGGGGCAACAGCCACTGGCAAAACCATATAGGCAAGTATATTAATTTTCATACATGTAAATACCAATTCACAAATCTTATAAATAGATTAAATATTCTAAGCCAGTCAAGAACATATCTAATTGTTCTTTCATGCCATGGGTCTCACTTTATTATCAGAAACGCGTATGCTCTTTCAAAGCAGATAAAGAAATATCAATTACCTACAAGAAATATTCTCTATATCTTTGTCAAAGCAGAAACAAAATTCTCATTTCTTACCACAAAACATCACTTCTATACATACAGTATATTGTTTTTTACTTTAACTCTATTTTTTTTAAAGCAGATATAGAATTCTCATTTCTTACAGAAACATTCTCACAAATCAGACTCAAAGTTCTCATTTTCTAGTAGAAAACTTCACTTCTACACATACAATATAAAATAGTTATTTCCTACAAGAAACACACTCCACTCTTTCAAACCAAAACAGAAACAGAATTCTCATTTCCTAGCAGAAAACATCACTTCTACACATACAGTATAAAATAGTTATTTCCTACAAGAAACACTCTCTACTCTTTCAAACCAAAACAGAAACAAAATTTTCATTTCCTAGCAGAAAACATCACTTCTACACATACAGTATAAAATAGTTATTTCCTACAAGAAACACTCTCTACTCTTTCAAACCAAAACAGAAACAAAATTTTCATTTCCTAGCAGAAAACATCACTTCTACACATACAGTATAAAATAGTTATTTCCTACAAGAAACACTCTCTACTCTTTCAAACCAGACAAAGAAAATCTCATTTTCTGTCGGAAAACTTCACTTCTACACATACAATATAAAATAGTTATTTCCTACAAGAAACACTCTCTTCTCTTTCAAAGCAGACACAAAGTTCCCATTTTCTAGCAAAAAAACATCACTTCTACACATACAGTGTAAAATAGTTATTTCCTACAAAAAAACACTCTCTGCTCTTTCAAAGCAGACACAAAATTCTCATTTCCTAGCAGAAAACTTCACTTCTACACATACAATATAAAATAGTTATTTCCTACAAGAAACACTCTCTACTCTTTCAAACCAGACACAAAATTCTCATTTCTTACCACAAAACATCAATTCTACACATACAATATAAAACAGTTATCTCCTACAAGAAACACTCTCCACTCTTTCAAAGCAGACACAAAATTCTAATTTTCTAGCAGAAAACATCACTTCTATACATACAATATAAAATAGTTATTTCCTACAAGAAACAATCTCTGCTCTTTCAAAGCAGACAGAAAATTCTCATTTCCTAGCAGAAAACATTACTTCTACACATACAATATAAAACAGTTATTTCCTACAAGAAACATTCTACTCTTTCAAAATTCCCATTTCCTACCAAAAAATGTTTCTTTTATACAGTGTAAAAATCATTATTTTCCTTCTCTGATTTTTCAAAGCAGATATAAAATTCTCATTTTTCTACCAGAAATATTTCCTAAATGGCATATTATGTAAAAGAAAATCTAAGTTTTTTTGTAAGAAAGATATATTATTTCATAGCAGATCTATATAAAAGTCTCTGTCTTAACTTACGCAAAAGAAATTCTATGATCGAAAAAGTGAAACAAGACTATTCACTGAATAATTACATGGTCAGTAAGCAAAGAGAGCCAGTACTGTAGAAGGAAATTGTCTTTAATATGCATAACAAAATTAATGTAATTAATCAGACTTCAATTTTATATTATTTTTGTCTTTTCAAACTTAGATTGTAAATTTACATAAATATATATAAAAAGAAGCTTTGTAACTAATAACTTACAATCATTCTCAGTGGTAAGGTTAGAGTGTTTCTGCCTGAACTGGATACATAAAATGTATTTATTTAACCAACTGCCCATGCATGGAATGTTGATATGATAATCTTGGGATGTTAAACACTTCCACTAAAAGTCCCAACCTCTTCACCAATATCAATAAGTTAATAATACACACATTATAACCATTACATTTTCCCTTTTACATGTCAACCCATTGTGCATTATATATATTGATATAAATATCCTTAATAATTAAGCTGCATCATTATGTTACTTGTCTCTGAGGCATGTATGAGCCAAATCTCTGGTGGACCCAGATGTTTACCATGGTCCGGACCAGTACAGTATGGTATTATATTTAGTGTTACTTTTAACAATTTTTCAGTCATATCACGGAGTATTTCAAAAGTTGCTACACTACAGTATTATGATACAGATTCATGTTCAATAAACTGTATTTTTTTTTTATTTTGAACTAAAATAATATTCTTGCAATCAAAAACATGCTTTGCTATCAATAACAAAATAATTCATATAATTCATATGAAAATGGATGTCTGTTTTCACTCGGCTTTTCATTCATTTTGCATCCTTTACAATTAAAAGACCAAAATGCTTCAACTCAAACATGCATGTAAACAAATAATTCAAAAGCTTAAATATGTATCTAACCGGTTGCAATAATTCACACAATATGCATGTACAGGGCCAGTCACCATATCTCAAATGTTTTAATATGCTATCAATATGTATATTTTTATAAAATACATTTTGCAAATTCTACATGTTAGTAGTTTATTGTTTCTGCCTGCAGCAATACAACTGATTATATAGGTTAAGGACAACCCAGAGGTGAAAAGGTCATAGATCTACATTGTAATTTACGTAGAAGCAGAATGGGAGAGCGTAAGCAATATTAACGTTCTTACTGAACAGTCTGGAGCTTTTATTTAATATACCCGGTTGACTGGTTCCATTTTACTTATAGAATGGTTCACTCAATGCATAAAATTCAAACCTGTGTTAACAGATAGTCCTCTCTATTAAGCAACAACATCTCCTATTTCCCATGATTCCTATCTTAGAAGATATCAACCTCTATTTAGCAGCTACTTATTTCAGTAGCAACATGATCCATTTCCCATGATCCCTTTTTCAGCAGCTATCAACCTCTATTAAGCAGCCAACTATCTCAAGCAGCAACATGGTCTATTTCCCATGATCCCTATTTCAGCATATATCAATACGTATTAAATTAGCCAGTCTCCTGTCTTAAGCAGCAACATCTCCTATTTTCCCCCTGATTCCTATTTCAGCATATATCAACATGTTTTAATCAGTCACCTGTCTTAAATAGCAGCATGATACATTTCCCATGATCCCGCTTTTAGTATAAATCAATAGGTTTTAAGCAGGCACCTGCCTTAAAAGACCAGTTTTGTTTTCTCTCCAATGGCTGCTCAAGACAGGTTAACTTTACATTGATCAAACTTACATCAAAAGCAACGTCATTACTGACAGGTAGATTTCGGATAGATTCCAGGTCCTTGTTGAGCTCGTAGAGCAAGTTTTGGGCAACATTTAGAGCTGAAATTAAATAATGGGCAACATTATCTTGGCCCTATAGAGCTGAAGTATTTACCACACTCACCTGGTCACACCATCCTCCCAACAGATGCAATGATTCTAGAATTTCACTGGACATGCTGGGTGCCAGCCACCAATATCATGAATTAACTTGTCTATACAATCTCAGACTAAAACTACTCACCCATCCAACTCAATATAATGATGAGCTGATAAGTATATATATATAAAACTTTTTTGAGAGTATGTGTGGTCTAGTGGTAGAGCATCGGACTCGAAACTAGAGGGTAGTAGAACAGTTCAATCCATCGCCATAGCCATGTGTGGTGTCCATGAGCAAGAAATTTTATTATCATATTCTTAGTACTGATTCTACCCAAGAAAATTTTGAAATTTATCTTAAAGTTATAAGAACTAGTTGACATAAAATAAATAAGTTGAAACAAAATAAAACTGTCATATGTCACAATACAGATGCTTAATGAGACAAAATAGTCACATAAAAAAAAACATGATGGAATAAAACACAGAATTAGTAAATGATGTCACTTTCAGGACTAGACACCTCATTGGCTCTCAACTTCGCATCCATCAGTCTTACAGGTATTCTTACCTTTATTGCAATGTTCGAATCCCTGTGTGTCTAGAAGCCATGTGGCAACCCTATCCTGTCCCTTCAGACTTGGGTGTCGGCTCAATTCTCTGTGCAGGGAATGTTCTCTGGCTTTCTCTGGAAGATTCATGTCTGTAAAATAAAACAAGAACTGTCAGTAGAAAACACAGCTTGATCAGAGACCAACATGTACAATGCTTATCCTTCATTTAGCTCTATTAGCTCACTTGCTATTGTTGAACAAGAGTTGTCAGAAGACAGCAAAGCTCGCCCCTGGGTGTCTTAGTCCAAAAAGGGCCATAACTGTGTCAAAATACAATCCAGAGTTATGGTTCTTGTCTCTGTGTGTTCCACTGATGATGGTGAACACACATGCAAAGTTTCATTCACATCCAATGAGTGGTTGCATAGATATCTTAAACTTAAACACAAAAGTTTAACCTGGGTGTCTACAGACGCCGCCGCCGGGGTCATGGCAATAGCTCTCCTTGGACTTCAACCCGGTGAGCTAAAAAATGCTGATTTGGGCTTTCAACTTTTTCCAACAGTGCAATACATTTGAAAAGCTTTGCCTGAGTGAGTATTATATTATTGTCCTTAGTCCTTAAATATTCTAGATTAAATATTTGACAAATTAAGGAAACCTATAATATAATGTTCACTTGTGCCTAAATCCATACAGGCCTTTTCTGCAATATGGTTTATGAATAATAATGTTCACTTGTGCCTAGATCCATAAAGGCGTTTTCCACAATATGGTTTATGAATAATAATGTTCACTTGTGCCTAGATCCATAAAGGCATTTTCCACAATATGGTTTATGAATAATAATGTTCACTTGTGCCTAGATCCATACAGGCCTTTTTCACAATATGGTTTATGAATAATAATGTTCACTTGTGCCTAGATCCATACAGGCCTTTTTCACAATATGGTTTATGAATAATAATGTTCACTTGTGCCTAGATCCATACAGGCCTTTTTCACAATATGGTTTATGAATAATAATGTTCACTTGTGCCTAGATCCATAAAGGCATTTTCCACAATATGGTTTATGAATAATAATGTTCACTTGTGCCTAGATCCATACAGGCCTTTTTCACAATATGGTTTATGAATAATAATGTTCATTTGTGTCTATCCATACTGTACTTTTCCATAATATGGTTTACAAAAAGACAATAATTGATGGTTTCAATGAAATACCATTTTTATTTCATCAAATGAGTCCTAAAATGGTATGGTCATGAGAGAACATGGTCATGAGGGAACATGCCGATTACAGTGTTCACAAATGAAATTTAACTGATTTTTTATGAAATCATCAATTTTTATTCATGATTAAAAACAGTGAAAATATTGTTGATAATTTCATTAGTGAGACTATTAAAAACTAGACTATTTAGAGAATGTGACCTCTCATCTGCTTTTACACTGAATATTTTGTTGTGGAAACTTGGTGTGTGTTTTTTTTATACCAACTTAATGTCATAGTAATTTTGAATGCAAAATCCAAATGTAGCATCAACACAGAAATCATACCAACAGAATTTCAAATCCAGAGAATAATACTGCCAAGTTTGATTCAATTCAGTTAGTTTTGTAGAAGCAAAATTTTTAAATATCAGCCAATCAAAAATAATTTTTTATGTTTGCCATGTTGCTTTTTGATCAGAACAAAACCACCCAGAGAACATACCTACCAAATTTGGTTCAGTGATTAAGGAAATACTATTTTTAAAATTCAGCCAATTTTCCAACTAGAATTAAAAACTTTGTAGATGACCAATCAGAAAATATTCCTACCAAATTTGGTCCAGTAGTTTCAGAGAAAGTGGTTTGATTAACAAACAATTTGTTTAAAGACCAACCAAAGTAACATTCATATAGTTGTTTCAGAAAGAAGAAAAAATCATAACTTCATAAAAGACATTTCTGTCAGTGTTGGTTCAATTTGGATCAGTAGTTTTGGAGAAGAAGAGAAAATCTTAGCCATCACCAAAGCATGGTTTACCCTGACAGCCGTGTTGAATTTCCCATTGGACGGAAAAACACAAACTTTGTGGAGATCTGACCAAAGCACATTTCTGACAAGTTTGGTTCAATTTAGCTAAGCTGTTTTGAAAAAGATTCTTGGAATTTCAGTCCACCATTAAAACATTATGTACACTAGCATCTATGGTAATATCCAGTTGGAATAAAAAAAACACAACTTTACAGTAGACCACCATGGACTCCTCTCAAGTTTGGTTCAATTTGATTTCGAAGAAGATTTTTGAAAAATCAGCAAATCAGAAAGCATTATTTACACTAGCAGGCCTGTTGAATTGCAGAACGAAACCAAACAACACCAACTTTGTAGAGGACGACTCAGGGAACATTCCTGACAAGTCTGTTTAAATTTTGGTTCAGAGAAATTAAAGTATTGCAAGTTTACAGATGACAAAGTAGGATGCAATAATACATGTCAAGTGAGCTGCTTGACTCTGATATCTCAAAAAATCATCAAAAAAAGCTTTCATTATATGGAATATCGAGCAGTGATACATACATCAAGGAATACAGAATGGTTTGATATTATTTAGTGTTTGGACAAGGCTTACAAAAACTGCCTTGCTAGTGGCCACATGAAGGTACCCCAGGCCAGGCTTAAAAACATTGTTTGTTTTGCTGTACTCCGACCTAATATTTCTTGTTTTTCTCTACATTTTATAGTCATTGTGATCAAAAATGGATATAATTCAAGAAAATAACCCAATAATAATGCTTTTAAAGTCCATGTAAAAGTTTGGGTAGCATGGCAAGCAATGACCCCAGTGACACTTGAATCTGAACCTGCAACGTTCAATAACCAAATCCTACAGCCAGACTAGCATGCTCCAATAATACAAAAAAAATGTTTTTTTATTCGATTAAACTTTTTGATGAAAACTAACTGGCAGTGAGTGGAGGGAGTTCCTCTGTTGGAGACGTTATCTCTGTGAGACGGGGAGATTCCTTTGTTCCATACGCGATCTCATGTTGTCTATACAGTCGGTGAAGTCGCAATTTTGCTAACCACTCATCAAATGACTTTTTAATCTGAAACAGAAATTAAAATGATTTCAATAAACAATATGCTTATATATTATTATAAGCGTATAATAAGAGAAAAATAAGCGTATTATAAATGTAAAATAAATGTAAAATAAGTGTATTATAAGTGCACCATATATAGTAAGTGTATAATCAGTTTATAACAAGTGTATAAGTGTATTATTAGTGTGTTATAAGTGTACTGTGAGTGTTATATAAGTGTATTGTGAGTGTTTTATAAGTGTATTGTGAGTGTTTTATAAGTGTATCAATTAATCATTTTTACGTATATATACATTGTAAATATTGTGCAGGAATAGTTTCTTGAAGTTTAAACATTCAGTTTATTACAGATGACCATGACCACAAATATCTTGGCATATTCCAAATTAAAGATTAAAATCACCAAACATGTTGTTTACAAACGACCTTGGCATCTGATTAAACCTTGTGTATCTGTGAATAAGCACTAAAAGTAGTCACCTTTACACTGTCTTTGCTTTCATCACTAGAAAACATAGATGTATACAAAATGAAGAGATATATTAATCAAGATATACATTTTTCAACCTGCTAACCTCTAAATATGTAAATAACATTCAGTTATCAATTACAGCCCAGGTTTATACATCCGTTACTGTGTTATCAAGTATAAAGTAGAGAGTCGTATTGTCATTCAACTGTCACTGCTGTGGAAAGTTGTCAGTTACTTACAAAGAAAGGTGTGTTTAGTATTATAGAACCTTCTAGGATCCCCGGATAGACTGGTTATGTGGACTGAACATATGTTAGCCCTCCATGACATAAAAAAATATGCCTAATATTCAAACAAATGTTTGAACTAAAATCTCAAACTTATTTTCAATTAACACGAGATATTGTTTATGTTTTTTTGGAAAGACTATATCACCCATGCATTTATGGGAATTACCTTAAATGTTATTTTTTTATTTTCAAAAACTGGAGAATTTAAGGACTGTTGATAGGGCTGTAAGAAAACTGCAATGGCACCGAAAAGTATATTGTAGTGATGGGCTATCGAAAATATTTGGAAATCGATAATGATCGGAAATAAAATTTTACAATGAAGCAGTTTATAAAAAAAGTTAAAATGCTTACATTCATCACAAATTCATCAGTTTGATACTGCTCGTTTGAACATTTTTAAACTTTAGTTTAAGATTGTATTATTGGTTGAGAAGTCATTAGTTATTTAGGCTCACTTTTTAGTTTGTTGGTCTATTTGTAGACTAAAGTCGTATCAATGTACATAATTTATGTTGTTTATTATAGTTCTTCCAATACAGTCTTAATTTAGGCGTAAAATTCATGTCCAAAATTGTAGTTCTTCTAATACAGTCTTAATATAGGCGTTACATTCATGTCCGATATTGTAGTTCTTCTAATACAATCTTAATTTAGGCGTAAAATTCATGTCAGATATTGTAGTTCTTCTAATACAGTCTTAATTTAGGCATAAAATTCATGTCCGATATTGTAGTTCTTCTAATACAGTCTTAATTTAGGCGTAACATTCATGTCAGATATTGTAGTTCTTCTAATACAGTCTTAATTTAGGCATAAAATTCATGTCAGATATTGTAGTTCTTCTAATACAGTCTTAATTTAGGCGTAACATTCATGTCAGATATTGTAGTTCTTCTAATAGTCTTAATTTAGGCGTAACATTCATGTCCGATATTGTATTTCTTCTAATACAGTCTTAATTTAGGCGTAAAATTCATGTCCGATATTGTAGTTCTTCTAATACAGTCTTAATTTAGGCGTAAAATTCATGTCCAATACAGTATGTTAGTAATTCAAGGTTTTCTATTATCACATCACAAACCAATTGAACTAAACAACATTTTCGATTATAAATGGTTGTTCACAATCGATAATCAAATTTGACAAGTATTTAATTACTTATCGATTTTAATTGATTAATCATTACATTACTAGTATTGTTGATTATGTACTTCAAGATTTTACATCCAGCATGTGCAGCCAATTTTGTCAAAACATTTCGAGAAGGAGCATTGGCAAGATTTTTCATTCAGTAAATTCAAAGGGCCAAAAATATTGAAATGGAAAGCAGAAGAGAAATGCAAAACAAATGTGATCCTTCCCAGCAAGTTTCAGTGAAATCTACCAGATGGTTCAAGAGATGAAGTGTGGACAAGATTATTTATTGCAACATTGAAAAGGGATGTTACTTGGCTGAAGAACATCAAAGTGAAACACAAAAGAAACCAATACTGAAAGATTTCATACAGACCCTTCTCAGCAAAATTGCGAATTGACGAGATTCTGAAAATGCAAAGGGTCTTCCTTAACTTGTCAAAAATCATTGAATTGAACATGTTGAAGTATACCTCTGAAGAAGATTTGATGAGAGATGGACAGACAGACAGATAGATTGATGGACAGGCAGAAAGCACAACAACATGTTCCCTCATTCTCAACAGATGCACCATCACTGTCAATTATTGCAATGATATACATAAACTTTTTCTTCACAACATTTTAAATGCAAAATATTATTCAAGAAATTTTGTATGAATAAGTTTTACAATTTCAGTCCAATCACACTGCTAAGTTGAGATGTTTTACTAGTATGTGGTCTGATAAAGACTATTTTCAGTACAATTATTTCCATTCAAACACTTATGGTGCTAATATCTACCAAATATATTTGCACCCAAATTTCAAAATATACAGTACTGACATACCTGTGCAACGACCAGTGGACCTTAAACCAGACAAAAATTGACCTTAATAGCATGACCTTGACCTACCTTGATGTGGTACACAACCATATCTGTGTCAATATCTATCCTATGGTAGTATCTCTTGAATGCCAGGACAGACAAACCAATATCTATCACACCATGGTACTTCCCCTTCTGAATCTGAAATCATTAAATATAGAAACTATACAACACTTTTATTAAAAGAAATTTAATCAAATAATCCTCATATCCTATCACAGTCACTGTCCTTGTTGTACATGGGCACTGATAGATCACTGATTGAAAGCAAACAGAAACATTTCTCACATACTTGTTTAGGACATTTTTAAACCAGAGTGTGTTATAAAAATGTTACATGAGTTTCAGGTTTGGATAGTGTAAAAACCAGAAGGTGACATTTTTCTATCCCACATGGATGAACTCATGATGAATTTTTTTTCTTCCTTTCATCTCTGTCAAATAGACAGATAATTGCCCCCTTCACTTAAATATTTTACTTTTTAAATACGTGAAATCAATCTTTTAAAGTACATACTAAGTACTTAAAGTATGTACCAGAAATTACACTGTCAATATCCCGGCACGTGTTTTGTTTCACTTTGAATACCAGTATATTTTTTCCCCGACCCTGTTTTCGTAGGTAAGCAAGATGTCATAAAATTAATATAAATACGTTGACATCATTATTCTAACATAACACATGTTCCCTACAACAAAATCAAGTTTTAGAATATTTTCGTTAGCTTGAAAATACTAATATATATAATTACGATTTGCGAATAAGAAAACAGATTACAAAAATTGATTAAGACCCAGATTTTCATCAGGTCATGTGAGACAGCTGTCAAGTGATATAGACGATAGAGATTTCCTCCATGGAGAAATCCTGTATCTGCCATGAGCAGAAATGGGAGAAAATTCCATCTCAAGGGTAACTGTTTTGGCCACAATCACTTTTTTAAAATTATATAATTCACACCATCTATTTCTATGTCACATCATAGTGGTTTCACTGCCACAGTACGTTAATTTTACCTCGGCCCCAGTGTGAGATAGAAATATCCAACCCCTGCAAAAGTGCAGGTATCCTTATCAGGTATGCAAGACATTTTTCTCTCATCCTAGGGTTCAAATAACATTCATGCGCCCATATCTAGTACGATGTCACGATTCTCAGCACGTGGTAACAGATTTGTTTAGAAATAAAACCTTAGTGGCATGCAAGAAATAGAACCATGATGAGGTTTTGATTGAAACCTAAACTTGTGTCCAACTAAAACTGTAAAATAGTCCTATCTCAACTTAGACAGAATCTTGTATACATATATATATATATATATTTCAGTGAAATTTAACTAGGAATCAGTAATGTCATATATAATGTCATATATAATACATTTATTTTAAATGTTTTCATATTTTTTGTACAAATAAGAACACAGATTTTTATAAACCCCTATATACCAATAAAAGTTGGGTCAATTCAAGTAAAAAGTCTGGGTTTTAATTATACTGTACTATATGTAAGGAGAGACATCAATGAAGTCAGACATACATTTATATGATCCACTGTACAGAATACCATGTTTTATTTATAAGTACCAGATTTTGTACTACACTGTAGTAGAAATTCTGAATTATATTAAGTAGTTTCAGTAAAAGTAAATGTAAAAAGAAAAGTAGTGTAATGGACAGTGTTGGCCGCTCATGCCAGAGGTTGCAGGTTTGATCCCCAGCTGGACCCATTGCCTCTCATAAAACAACACTCAGTACTGGTTCTACCCAGGAAGTGGACTCGAGAGAGGTTCATATAAGCTTTGAGCTTTCATCGCAATCAATCTAAAAAAAATTAGTATAAACTAAGTAGTTTCAATACAGAAACACATTCCCATTTCATTCCCATTACTGACGAAGGGAGTCACAGGTAGTTATAGTATTTCTCTATATATATATTTATATCACCATAGCTCTGGCCAGGAGGCAGTTGAGATTTGGCAGTATCTGGACAGAGGCGAGCTTCATGGTCTATCGGCAGAGGAGAGCTTCTCTGGGTGGGAAACACTTTGGTGACTAACTTTAGACAGACTTGTCTGACTTTTTTTTATTAAACAATACAGTACAGTCTTAAAAAAATAATTCCACTTTAAATGTGCTGGCAAAAACTTGGCATCATCTGGCATGATGTATAAGACTGTAATGAATAATAAAAACTGTAACTTACATCACTGGGAGACTTGCCGTAATACAGAATACCCTTCTCAAGGTTGAAGTATCGCTGTAAAAATCAAGTACAATACATTGATCAACAATCACTCAGTCATCCATAAGTTGACCTCGCCCAGCCTGTTAACATTACCAAGGAAACATGTGACATTATGAAATGGCAAACAGTAAATTGATTAATGACAAACACATGTTACTACAAACTGACAGTGAAATCAAATCAAATATTAACACATAATTACTTTCATATGGTTTTCATAACTGGATTTGCCATATGTAACCAGAGATGTGTTGAAAATGACGTTAAACCCCATTAAGGAAAAAAAAAATGTATTTGTAAGATTATTTTTATTTTGCAGCTCAATAGTACATATTACATCAATTAAATACAGCTGCAACAGAGAAAAATGCTGTTTCTTTAATTTAACAAGATTTAACATTTATAATTTTAACACAGGATGCTGGGCCCAGTTGAAACTTAATATAAATTTTGGCACAACCCCACAATCTCAATGGTGAAAGGCTAGTGATGAAACAAAGTGTTAGCAGACAGGCATTGTCCTAATATTTTAATAAAAAATGTCTAAAACTGTTTTATATTTAAATACATATTTTAAGTCTGATAAACCATTTTCTTGACTATTGTAACAAGAAGAAGAAAAAAACACAGACAAAAGTAGCTATCACAGATTAATTGATGAATATTTATAATTATGCATTATGAATAATCATGCTGTCAAACTTATGACTATTCATAACCTTAAATTTATGAATATTCATACACTTTTTATTTTACAGTCTATCACCACCTACTTGTAAAATCATCTTCAAGTAAGTAAGCCATTCACCTGTCTTGCCATTCCACATTGGAACTTTTTAATATTTTAATAAATTATTAATTTAACAGCTCCAGTAAGAGGTCACTTCCCAACTAAATGTTTCTGAGACAGGTTTGGCTAAACTATTTATGGTTAACTGCAATGACAGATGGAAGTATTTCTGTCATTGCCTGAACATTTCAACCTGAATTCACTCTGAATATTCCACAGGAAATCAATTGATTAATATCTTCATCATGATCATGTTTTGTTTTCCCACAGGCAGTAATCATGTTGTGTATTAAGGAAATGTCACGATACTGCCCATGCTGCATGATAATCAAACCTGATCATGTTTTGTATTAAAGCAATGTCACTATACTGCACATGCTGCATGATAATCCTGCATGATCATGTTTTGTATAAAAACAATGTCACTGTACTGCACATGTTGCATGACAATCCTGCATGATCATGTTTTGTATTAAGGCAATGTCACTATACTGCACATGCTGCAGGACAATCCTGCATGATCATGTTTTGTATAAAGACAATGTCACTATACTGCACATGCTGCAAAACAATCCTGCATGCTCATGTTTTGTATTAAGGCAATGTCACTGTACTGCACATGCTTCAAAACAATCCTGCATGATCATGTTTTGTATTAAGGCAATGTCACTGTACTGCACATGCTGCAAAACAATCCTGCATGATCGTGTTTTGTATTAAGGCAATGTCACTATACTGCATATGCTGCACAACAATCCTGCATTATCATGTTTTGTATTAAGGCAATGTCACTATACTGCACATGCTGCACAACAATCCTGCATGATCATGTTTGTATTAAGACAATGTCACTATACTGCACATGCTCTACGACAATCCTGCATGATCATGTTTTGTATTAAAGCAATGTCACTTTACTGCACATGCTGCATGACAATCCTGCATGATCATGTTTTGTATTAAAGCAATGTCACTGTACTGCACATGCTGCATGACAATCCTGCATGATCATGTTTTGTATTAAGGCAATGTCACTATACTGCACATGCTGCAACACAATCCTGCATGATCGTGTTTTGTATTAAGGCAATGTCACTATACTGCATATGCTGCACAACAATCCTGCATGATCATGTTTTGTATTAAGGCAATGTCACTATACTGCACATGCTGCATGACAATCCTGCATGATCATGTTTTGTATTAAGGCAATGTCACTGTACTGCATATGCTGCACAACAATCCTGCATGATCATGTTTTGTATTAAGGCAATGTCACTATACTGCAAATGCTGCACAACAATCCTGCATGATCATGTTTTGTATTAAGGCAATGTCACTATACTGAACATGCTGCATGACAATCCTGCATGATCATGTTTTGTATTAAGGCAATGTCACTATACTGCACATGTTGCGAGACAATCCTTCATGATCATGTTTTGTATGAAGACAATGTCACTTTACTGAACATGCTGCATGACAATCCTGCATGATCATGTTTTGTATTAAGGCAATGTCACTATACTGCACATGCTGCACAACAATCCTGCATGATCATGTTTTGTATTGAGGCAATGTCACTATACTGCACATGCTGCACGACAATCCTGCATGATCATGTTTTGTATTAAGGCAATGTCACTATACTGCACATGCTGCAAAACAATCCTGCATGATCATGTTTTGTATTAAGGCAATGTCACTATACTGCACATGCTGCACAACATTCCTGCATGATTGAATGTTTTCCTGGTTTGGTTCCATGCAGTATATAGCATATAAACTGTTAAGCAAGCATGACAAGTTTGATTATTATCAAATACAGTCAAACCTGTATAAGTGGTCACCTCTATTAAGCAGACACAATTGCTATTTCCCCATTTATATGCTTTCTGAGCAATTTAACCTGAATTAAGCAACAACCTGTCTTAAAGACCATGTTTGCTCCTTCCAGTGACTGGTTGCTTAAGACAGGTTTGTCTGTATATGTATATTTAGGACAAGGAGCATGGACAGACGATGGTTTCACTTTATCTTCGTATTAACATTCCAAACATTTGTGTTAATGTATATAGTTATGAAGGGTTAACAACTAGATCACCTTGTGCCAGCCCTTCATAGGCCATCTCTTCCTCTTGGATAGATATCCCTGATACGTCTCTGGCATCTGCTCACAACTTTGTCCATCCCTCAGTCCCTCCACTATCTCCCACTCATGTCTCTGTGACCTTGACTTACGACCTTTACGGGTAGCTTTGATGGGGGTCGGGTTAAGTTTTAGACCATAAGTAGAAGAGCTATCCGTGGCTTTATTGTCGGTACTTGTTGTTACCCCCGGCAACGTGGAACTGTCCTCACTCCTGTCATCCTGAAATACAAAAGGTTCATGTAGCTGGATTCTTATTTCTTATTCTAACTGAAAGTCAAGTAATGAATCATCTACCTTGTATATACTATAGAACAATCTTCATGACAACACTTTAGTTTCTATTGTTTCATGTGGAATGACTAAATTGGGTGATCTATGGCGTACCATGACAAAACACTTGTATGACATCAACAGGAAAAAACATTCCAAGCTCACTCTCCGTATGTGTACAAAGCAAAAATTAATACACAGATTGAATAAATACTAGAACCTTGATACCTGCAAATTGCAAAGTTTCTACAAATTCTATCCAATACTCCATTGGTCACCTATAACAACATGCACAAGCTACACTTGTACTATTTTTGTCATCACTCATGTGGCACCCTCAACTACACATGGGTTGATAATTCAACTGCATAATAATAGAATATATAACTGGCCTTATTCATTAAAAACAATCCTATCTACAATGATCCTCATCTTTCATTTCATTATGGTGAACATTTTTGCCATGTTATTTGAAAATCCCTCAAGAAAAAGCTTAAGCTTGGACAAGATCGAAGGACCGCCAATGTGACAACAATGCCAAATCTCAACACAAACCTCAAATCTCAACAAAAATGTCAAATCTCAACAGAAACCTAAAATCTCAACATAAATGTCAAATCTCAACATAAACCTCAAATCTCAACAAATACCTCAAATCTCAACAAAAATGTCAAATCTCAACAAAAACCATAAATCTCAACATCAATGTCAAATTTCAAACTTCCTTAAAGTTCTTTTAACTTTCACTTGGATTTCACACTTGCTGTGAAACTGAAATTTATGACTTTTTACTTGCGCATGTATCAGATCAATAAACTGCTTAAAGCTTTTATGATGACAAGTCTGTGTGAAACAAAATTTAAGATTGCCTATGTAACATTTAAAAGTACATGTATAAGCATACAATCCAATTATTTTAATTCACAGAAGACAATACATGTATATATTTCACAATCCCTATATACTGCAGGATTTTAGTTTTTTGTTTTAAACTGATTCATTTTACATTTATTGTGAAACAAATCCGTACACTGTAGGTATCACTACACAGTTGAATTTTGTTTTTTGTTCTATATATAAGGTCTAGGATTTCAATGGTAAAAAATTAATTTCACATAGTACTTTTTTTTCATAGCAGGAATGTGTACCCACATAAAAATGCACAATAACTGGTAGACTGAAGACGTTGTTTTTCTTTAAAAAGGGTGCAGTGACACCCTAAGATTTTTTTAAAAAAGAAGTCCTCAAATGCTCATAAATACATAAATCCTATAAAAGTCACTTTTTTAACACCAGTGAGGTCTTATTGCAGTATATGCTATGCCAACTTTTGCTCTACTTACTGTAGCAAGAAAACACAACCACTATGAACCATTTTGAAAATATTTCATAACCAAAGTACATAGACCTTTTTTCTGAGCGTAAGAATCATGTTACCATGGGAAAAAAGGGATGTAACTGTGTAGTGAGACGTGTACAACTTCAACAAATCACTCTTGAAGTCTTTCTGGGTAAAACCAGTATTGTGAAAATGCAGGTAAAGTGGTCTTACTCAAGGACACCACACATAGCCGTGGCAGGGAATCAAACCCACAACCCTTCTATCCTGGGTCTGACACACTACCACTCCCATGAACAGACTTATTGTAGTATTGAAAAAGTTTTTATTATGTTTAAATTGCTAGTCATTTCAATAGTTTCCTTGGCAAACAATGAGGAACAAGATCAGTTTGACTGTTTATAACTCATTATTCAATATCCATATCAACATCCCATCTATCTGATGTTGGAATGCTCCAAATACATGGCAACAAGAGTACATTAAAAAATCATGGGGTTAGTCGAGTGTCAAAATATGAGCTACATAGAGACATGAGATGTGTTTACCTTTTTCTGAGATAATCAAGTGTATATATACAAGCAGTTATTTAACATTGATTGTGAAACAAATGTTTGTCTGTAATCACTATCAATGTTTTCCTGGGATGAATCCTTGCACAGAAAATCAAATCAAATCAGCATGAAATGCACAACCCATGCATCATCACACAGAATGGCCAAGACCATCTTTAAAAAACAGTTTGTTTGCTGTGCTACGACCCAGTATTATCCTGTGGGTAGATAGCTATTTTTTCATATTTACCAGATTTTTATTTTGCATAGTGATTTTTAAAGAAAAATGGACAGAAAACCATTAATAAAATCAACACTTTGAAAGTTGATAAAAAAGTTTTTGGTAGCTGCAATTTTGAGCAAGTAAGGTAGGAGCACGGCAAACAAATCTATTTTAAGGATGGCCCAATTTATCAATGTATCTGACACTCTCAATTTTGACTATTTGCTTCTCCCTTCACATTGCAAGTCATCAAAAACTCCTCATTTTTTTTTTTTACTGAAAGCAATTTAACGTAGTATTGTTTTGAATTAAGATCGTCTGTTAGCTCTCGATGGCATAAAAATGACGCTTAATATTGAATCAATCTATCAATTGAATTAAGAAGCAAAATAACAAAGGGTAAACTAAACAATGGCTATAAGATCTGTAAATGATTTATACCAACTCTGGCCCATTTCTCCAGTAGTTTATGCATCATTCCTCCAGCAACTACCGACGGTAGATTCCTACTCACGATCAATGTCTCAACATTGCTTGTTATATCCTCCAGCAACTACCGACGTTAGATTCCTACTCACGATCAATGTCACAACATTGCTTGTTATATCCTCCAGCAACTACCGACGTTAGATTCCTACTCACGATCAATGTCTCAACATTGCTTGTTATATCCTCCAGCAACTACCGACGTTAGATTCCTACTCACGATCAATGTCTCAACATTGCTTGTTATATCCTCCAGCAACTACCGACGTTAGATTCCTACTCACGATCAATGTCTCAACATTGCTTGTTATATCCTCCAGCAACTACCGACGTTAGATTCCTACTCACGATCAATGTCTCAACATTGCTTGTTATATCCTCCAGCAACTATACCGACGGTAGATTCCTACTCACGATCAATGTCACAACATTGCTTGTTATATCCTCCAGCAACTACCGACGGTAGATTCCTACTCACGATCAATGTCTCAACATTGCTTGTTATATCCTCCAGCAACTACCGACGGTAGATTCCTACTCACGATCAATGTCTCAACATTGCTTGTTATATCCTCCAGCAACTACCGACGGTAGATTCCTACTCACGATCAATGTCTCAACATTGCTTGTTATATCCTCCAGCAACTACCGACGTTAGATTCCTACTCACGATCAATGTCTCAACATTGCTTGTTATATCCTCCAGCAACTATACCGACGGTAGATTCCTACTCACGATCAATGTCACAACATTGCTTGTTATATCCTCCAGCAACTACCGACGGTAGATTCCTACTCACGATCAATGTCTCAACATTGCTTGTTATATCCTCCAGCAACTACCGACGGTAGATTCCTACTCACGATCAATGTCTCAACATTGCTTGTTATATCCTCCAGCAACTACCGACGTTAGATTCCTACTCACGATCAATGTCTCAACATTGCTTGTTATATCTGTTGCCCTGAACAGTTGTAAAGTGAAACAGTCTAAAACGATAACCTCAACAACAGAAACTTGAGACAATCTGATGCTGAACCTGCAGTTTTCCTCTAAATTTGTTTAAATATGCCATGTAGAATGAGGGGAACTTCATCAGTGGAGATTTGATACTAAGACTCCTCTGGGGAAGGTGAACGTATATATTAAATTATGTTCTTTTCCACGCAGAAGTTTTCTATATGATAAGTGACATTGCTATAATGACACTGTCGCAACAAAAATTGCTTAAATATTTTGGCTATGTCATAACAGTTATAACATATTATATACATATAATAAATATATTTGTTAACAAATGTATAGTTATGACGATGAATTATGTATAAGTCAAATAAAATGTATGTTCTGTTCTGCTCTGTTCTGTAAAGTAGATTTCCAAAATTCATCAAAAATTTAAAACAAACAAGAAGAGCTTAATATGTAATTGATTTTGTAAGATGCAAATGAGCTTAACTTCCCTGTCAGCTCCCTACAGCTATAATGGGAGTACAAAGGGGCCATGCAGAAACAGATTTTTAAAAAAAGGTTTATTTCATTGATTGATTGATTGAGTTTGATTGATTGATTGATTGATTGAATATTTAAAGTATTTTGTATACTATCCAGGGCTAACAGAATGATGATCAGACTCAAACAAACACGCCTCTGCAAGTAAATGATAATTTTCCCACTTTAATCAGCGGTGAGACATGAATAATAGTGAGATGTAATGTCATATATCGATCATCATCGAGACTGTGGCCGTGTGGGAACGCATGACCTCTGGATTGAGTCAGAGGTGCTACCGATTGAGCTAACTGGGCCCAGCAGTTCTTTTCATGAAATGTGTTTGAAATTTTTTACAAATACTAAGCCATTTGCGTCTATGACAGCGGTATTTGTTATTTTGCCAGCCGTGACAAGATCTCGTTCAGTTAACACAAAGGAATATGACACTCATTTAAAATAATAAAAATAACAACTATAGTGCAACTGACATTGGCAGGTATCTTATTTCTTATATAATTATATAATACCCGGTATGTGGAATTTATTACAGTCATAATTTCAATTGATGTAGAAAGATATCCCAGCATGTAAATATAACCTGTGCAGAGCGCCAGATAAGATTCATAGTTATTTTACACCATGGTGTTATTTCAATGCTGATTTTTTACAAAACTATGTTCCGACTTACCATTGTAAACAATGTGATCTTACTTGGCTCTGTGCGATGATTACACCTTGCCTTATAACAAGCCAGTACTCTTCCACAACTTCACCACACAATGATATTTAACAACGTTCAAACTTATATTAACGGATTTATCAGGATTTTTCAAACTTTTAAAAGTGACTAAAATCATTTTTTTCAATATAAATGCCAGTATACATATATACTGACCTCACATTGCCAAAGGGATATCTATCTAAACATGCTAAAATAATTTATTGAAAAAGGATTTCCTAACTTGGACTACGTAGATTTCCCGCTTAAAATTACATTTTGTGACGTATAAACATAAGTCATGTGATTTCATTATGATTTCAATTTGATCTGATATACAGGTTTACACAGTAAAAAAATTTTTAACTTCGAAAGATTCAAATCACCATACTAAGGTTGTCAAGCAGTATTTAAGTGCTGTCTATTTTTAGCATGGAGATTTCATTTTAAGTTTACTGCTCCAATTTAACTATCGATTTTGTCACGTTTTGGTGGATTTGACATAGCAAACCATTTGGATTTTACTTACTAATGATAATGAGATGATTGAGATGATGAAATGCTTTTTATCCATTTTAATAATTATTCTAAAGACATTCATAGCGTATTTTCCTGATATAATCCCTTTAAAACAATAAACGTTTTGGTAAACATTAGATCTTATTAAGTATTAATATCTACATCCCGGTGGAGCCCCTCAGTATTGGATGTGTGTCACCCATTTCATTTTCTTCTTTCTTCCTACCTGAAAGTTTTATTGCCATCTTGGTAAATAATTTGTTGTAGGGAAGGGCCGTTTTTTATGTTGGGTAACATGTGGCCCAATTTGCTATTTCATGGACTGGCATATAAAATTCAATAATATACAGTCAAACCTGTGTAAGCGGTCACCTTTATTAAGCAGCCACTTGTCTTAGGCAGCCACATTTATTATTTCCCATGTCTATGCTTACATAGCAAATTAACCTGTATTAAGCAACAATGTCTTAATGGTCACTTTTGCTCCTTCCCTTGATTGGCTGCTTATGATAAGACAGGTTGGACTGTATGTTTAAAGTAGTAAAGTATAGACTGTTTCAAACCCTTGACCTCATCTTCCAATGGTAAGTGATCTGGAGATAACATTTTGAATAACTGAGCCATGAAGGACCCACTTTTAGACTAAAATATGGAACAAACTTGACTTTGTCAATCGCGTCCCACACCTGTGCATTTCAGCTGCATCATTGTGATGTTTGTTTGAATGTTGTTGTTTTTTAGTTTTTCCTTTTTATTCAAATTTTAATTTATTAAATGGCAGTGCACCCATTTAATTATTGTTCCTGGGATCCTACTGGGCAGTTACCAATACTAGACACACTTTATCTCTGAAAGTCACTGACATTTCAAACCTCATATTCACATGTAAAAAACTCATAAGACCTAGAACAAAGTCCTATCATCTGACAGGGATTGCAGAGATTTGGGGATTTGAAAACAAGACCCCCGAATTGACAGTCATATCTGCTATCAACGATCGAGACAGATGGACCTAATCATGTGATGTAGATGTCACATTAGTAGTTTTGTGGATTGGATTTCAACATTTGAGCATGTTAAAGAAATGAAATAACTAGTCTACTGAATAAAACTCACAACAGTTTAAGCTGGATGGTAGTATAGTGGATAAAGTGTCCACTCACGCCACAGACTGTGGGTTCAATCCATGTGAACTAAACAACTTCTATTTTATCTTGCTGGTACAATCATTGATACGATGTACAATGTATACCTATAAGACCAGTCTGCAGGTATACAAAATCTTCAACTGTTCCGCTGTCAGTCAATATTAGATTTATATTAATTTATTGAAATTTCGAAAAAACAAGGAAGAGTAATATTTCTTTACCTTCCTTAACTGAATAACAATAGTTGATTACAAATTCATTAACATGCCATCAAATCAATGATGTGACTTATTGTGTGAGCCCAAATGTAGAAGGTTTAAAATATAACCAGGTCACATATGGCTTCTAATGTATACCTTTGGACAAGATACTGTTTATAAACCTTGTCACTTGGCTATGAGACAAATAAAGCATGCCATGATCATGTTAAAGAAATATAGAAAAACAGTCAGGCTTAGGATTCCTTTCCCAAATAAATACCAGTATGCATCACTCCACTCTTTTTGATATATTTGCTCTAATGGACTTCACAAACAGTTAAAATTATACTCATCTAGCCCGGCTGGAGCGTACCATGTGAAAGAGTTTTAGTAAAGGAAATGGGTAAAACATCAATTGAATTCAAGGAGAATTAATGGGTCATTAAAGGATGTAGACAATTTTCCATTTTCAAAATACCATTTTCAAAACATCCAGTTTTATTGGTGGGGCCTAGGAGGACCTCAGAATCCATGAGAAGAACTACTGTCCTTCTACAAATAACTAAAAACTTTCTAACAATAAGTTTCTGAACTGAGCTTGGTTCGAACTCACTACCTGTGTGGTGTGAGGTAAGTGATTGTTAGAGGACAGCGCCTTAGACCACTCAGCCACAGAGGAAACCAAACAGACAATAAATGGAAAATTCATCACAGTTACTAAGTAAATCTCAGAATTACCAAAATTATACTTGTACGTATAATAACCCTTTAAATAATTTTATATTATGTATAACTTATTTAAATGATCAACAAAGTCACAGAAACTGAATTTAAACCTTGTACTAACACAAAAAAGGTTTTAAAGTGTCCACCGGTAGAAATATTTCAGGCTCAAATTTCTGTGACTTTGAAGTTTTTAGGAAATTCTATTCAATACTCAATTATGGCATGCATGTGGTACAGTGATCCTGTTCTTGCCATCACTGATGATGCACCCAGGAATCACACAAGGGTTGATATCATTTAACTACATTAATGAACATGAAAAACAACAACAGATCAAATGGATGATGACATGTATTGGAAGATTCACAACCTCTATGCATAGTCCAACAGCAAGCATCCTATTCTATTACATAGGACAGAGACCCATATGAATGGGATAACCTGAAAAATTACATTATCTGACATGTACATTCTCCTGAAATTACAACAAAACATAACAATGCTACAATAAAAATTCCCCACCTACCATATTTGAGCCAAAGTCCCAAGTCAGATCCACCACACAGGCAGATACCATCCGCATATTTATTGACTGTTACTCAAACCAACTAGTCCCAAAGGAGAGTTTGTCAGTGTTTTTATTTCGACCTGACCTGCCACTAACATCTACAAAACAGTATAGTACTAACAACCTCATGTTGATACTGCTGTCCGAGAAGATAGCAGACAGAGGTGGCCCATCAATATTGTGTTGTCAATCACCAATATCTGGAGAATTGATTTTCCCACCTTGATTTCTGACCATGGTATCACATGTTAGATAGAATATTAGTAGTGCTAATTACTGCTGCAGCCTCCCGCTCTGTTACTTTCCTGTATCCCCTGTGATGTACAGCTTTAAATGACCAATCAAGGTGATAATTGACGTCATATCTCAAGATTACCATTAGTCAACAATGATGTAGGTATGGTCCAGTGGTGCAATATGACAAAAGTTGAAATATCTTCAAATGTGGAGGAGGATGTATTATGTTTAATGATAAATATATATAAGTATAATGTATCCTAAAATGATGAATATGAGGATGATGATGAATATGATAATCATGAACATTATCTATATAAACATAAACATAAATTATCTTAAAATGATACTATTAATGGTGATACTATTGTTGATAATTGAAAGAATGCTGGTGATGATATTGATAATGATGATGGTGATGATAATGATGATACAGAAAATGCTGGTGATGATATTGATGATGATGATAATGATGGTGATGATATTGATAATGATGATAATGACAGTGATGATATTGATAATGACGATGATAATGACAGTGATGATATTGATGAAGATGCTTATGATGGTGATGATATTGATGATGACTATGAAGATGGTGATGATATTGATAATGATGATGGTGATGATAATGATTATAATTATACTGATAATGATGGTGATGATATTGACAATGACAAAGATAATGGTGGTGATGATATTGATAATGATGAAAATGATTATAATGATATTTTTGATGATGGTAATGATAGTGATGATATTGATAATGATGATGATTTATTAATGGTGATAATGTAAACAGTTTAGCAGTTATATTTCTAAGGTAATCTGAGAGCAAACACAAAACATAATCATAAATATATACTGATAGCTAACTTGTCTGAATATTATGATTTATTTACACTAAGTTTAAATGTTAAATCCCAGTTTTAGACAGGATAATGGTTGCCTTGTGCAGCCCAGACACTAGCTAATAGAGAGAAGAAAGTAGTTGTCTGGCAGCAGCATTTCCCATGTCTCATACAATCTGGATGTGTGGAATTGAACAGAAAAGTATTCAGAGCAAACAAGCAAATCTACTCTATGATAATGATGACACTTCTGTTGATGATGAAGAACAGTAAAGATGGTGGTGGTGATGCTACTGATGATTATGTCAATAATGATGATGATGATGCCAATCATAATGATGATAATGATGACACTACTGTTGATGATGAAGAAAAGTAAAGATGGTGGTGGTGAAGCTACTGATTATTATGTTAATAATGATGATGCTGATGATTCCAATCATAATGATGATGATAATGATGACACTACTGTTAATGATGAAGAACAGTAAAGATGGTGGTGGTGATGCTACTGATGATTATGTCAATAATGATGATTATGATGATGATGCCAATCATAATGATGATGATGACACTTCTGTTGATGATGAAGAACAGTAAAGATGGTGGTGGTGATGTGCTACTGATGATTATGTCAATAATGATGATGATGATGCCAATCATAATGATGATAATGATGACACTACTGTTGATGATAAAGAACAGTAAAGATGGTGGTGGTGATGCTACTGATGATTATGTCATCAATGATGATGATGATGCCAATCATAATGATAATGATGACACTACTGTTGATGATGAAGAAAAGTAAAGATGGTGGTGGTGATGCTTCTGATGATTATGTCAATAATGATGATGATGCCAATCAAAATGATGATAATGATGACACTACTGTTGATGATGAAGAACAGTAAAGATGGTGGTGGTGATGCTTCTGATGATTATGTCAATAATGATGATGATGCCAATCATAATGATGATAATGATGACACTACTGTTGATGATGAAGAACAGTAAAGATGGTGGTGGTGATGCTTCTGATGATTATGTCAATAATGATGATTATGATGATGATGCCAATCATAATGATGATGATGATGATGACACTAATGTTGATGATGAAGAACAGTAAAGATGGTGGTGGTGATGCTTCTGATGATTATGTCAATAATGATGATTATGATGATGATGCCAATCATAATGATGATGATGATGACACTAATGTTGATGATGAAGAACAGTAAAGATGGTGGTGGTGATGCTTCTGATGATTATGTCAATAATGATGATGATGATGCCAATCATAATGATGATAATGATGACAATACTGTTGATGTTGAAGTACAGTAAAGACAGTGGTGGTGATGCTACTGATGATTATGTTAATAATGATGATGCCAATCATAATGATCATAATAATGACATTACTGCTGATGATAAAGAACAGTAAAGATGGTGGTAGTTGTTGTGGTGAGATGATAAAATGAGATTAAATATCAGATCAGATTTCACTACTTTCCTGGATACAGAATACTCTTCACATGTATAAGAACAAAGTAATAAACCTAATTACTAAGATAGGTAATTACTCATCCCTCGACACAGTGCAGTAAATAATTAACAAATAGCCGTCTTTTCTGACAAAGCCTGCAGTATCTTCAGTAGCAAAAGATAGACAACTGTCCAAGTATGAAAATACACAGTTAACTCCCTTTGGAAAAAATATCTCAAGTTGAAATTTTCCTAAATGCTAACTTGAACTCATTACACATTCAATGACCACACATAATTAAAGTCAGAATAAATGTGTACTCTTTTGTCAAGGATGATCTGCTAAATGATCTGTAAATCAAGTTGAGGAAAATCTCTAGATGAGATGTTAAGTGAAACTGGGGGCTGTTTCCTCAGTCTTGACCAGGCTATATACATTTTTTTCAATTTTTGAATTTGAATTTCCACCTTTTCTCACATCAAGAACTTAAATTGCCAATGGCTTCAATTTTCCTTTTATCTTTTGGACAATCAAACTAACACTGCTTGCAATAATTTTTTGATTAAAACATTTTCAGGTTACACATTGTTTACATAGTATTATATTTACACATTTTATGGGAGTTAAAGATTTAGGTGAAGTATGCCTCTTGTATCCGAGTTTTCATCATTTCTAACCATTTGCAGTCCAGTCCTTGTCTGAATGTGTCCACTGAACCAGCGGCGATAACACCCTTGGGAAGATCAAGAAAGTAACTCAGTAAGATTGGAAATCAGGGTAATATATGTCATTTTGAGCTGAAATTCTTCTTACGGCCTTATTTCCATAATTTATTTTTTACAGGACTTACCAGTGCAGGAGTGTAATAAACCCATGACATAACGTAATATCACACTACCGATTCTTCCCGTGCAGGAGTGTAACAAACCCGTGACATAACGTAATATCACACTACCGATTCTTCCAGTACAGGTATGTAACAAACCCATGACATAGTGTAATATCACTCTACCGATTCTTCCAGTGCAGGAGTGTAACAAACCCATGACATAACGTAATATCACACTACCGATTCTTCCCGTGCAGGAGCGTAACAAACCCATGACATAACGTAATATCACACTACCGATTCTTCCCGTGCAGGAGTGTAACAAACCCGTGACAAAGTGTGATATCACACTACCCATTCTTCAAGTGCAGGAGTGTAACAAACCCGTGACATAGTGTAATATCACACTACCCATTCTTCCAGTGCAGGAGTGTAACAAACCCGTGACATAGTGTTATATCACACTACCGATTCTTCCAGTGCAGGAGTGTCACAAACCTGTGACATAGAGAAATATCGCACTACCCATTCTTCAAGTGCAGGAGTGTAACAAACCCATGACATAGTGTAATATCACACTACCCATTCTTCCAGTGCAGGAGTGTAACAAACCCATAACATAGTGTTATATACCACTACCCATTCTTCGAGTGCAGAAGTGTAACAAACCCGTGACATAGCGTAATATCACACTACCCATTCTTCCATTACAAGAGTGTAACAAACCCATGACATAACTTAATATCACACTACCCATTCTTCCAGTGCAGGAGTGTAACAAACCCGTGACATAGTGTAATATCACACTACCCATTTTTCCAGTGCAGGAGTGTAACAAACCCTTGACATAGCGTTATATCACACTACCCATTCTTCCAGTGCAGGAGAGTAACAAACCCGTGACATAGCGTAATATCACACTACCCATTCTTCCAGTGCAGGAGTGTAACAAACCCGTGACAAAGCGTAATATCACACTACCCATTCTTCCAGTGCAGGAGTGTAACAAACCCGTGACATAGCGTAATATCACACTACCCATTCTTCCAGTGCAGGAGTGTAACAGACCCGTGACATAGTGTAATATCACACTGACCATTCTTCCAGTGCAGGAGTGTAACAAACCCATAACATAGGGTAATATCACACTACCCATTCCTCCAGTGCAGGAGAGAAAAACCTGTGACATAGCGTAATATCACACAGTAACCCATCTTTCCAGTGCAGGAGAGTAACAAACCCGTGACATAGCGTAATATCACACTACCCATTCTTCCAGTGCAGGAGTGTAACAAACCCGTGACATATCGTAATATCACACGACCCATTCTTCAAGTGCAGGAGTGTAACAAACCCGTGACATAGTGTAATATCACACTGACCATTCTTCCAGTGCAGGAGTGAAACAAACCCATGACATAGCGTAATATCACACTACCCATTCTTCCAGTGCAGGAGAATAACAAACACATGACATAGTGTAATATCACACTACCCATTCTTCCAGTGCAGGAGTGTAACGAATCCGTGACATAGCATAATATCACACTACCCATTCTTCCAGTGCAGGAGTGTAACAAACCCGTGACATAGCGTAATATCACACTACCCATTCTTCCATTGCAGGAGTGTAACAAACCCGTGACATAGTGTTATATCACACTACCCATTCTTCCAGTGCAGGAGTGTAACATACCTGTGACATAGCGTAATATCACACTACCCATTCTTCCAGTGCAGGAGTGTAACAAACCCGTGACATAGTGTAATATCACACTACCGATTCTTCCAGTGCAGGAATGTAACAAACCCGTGACATAGTGTTATATCACACTACCCATTCTTCAAGTGCAGGAGTGTAACAAACCTATGACATAGCGTAATATCGCACTACCCATTCTTTCAGTGCAAGAGTGTAACAAACCCGTGACATAATGTAATATCACACTACCCATTCTTCCAGTGCAGGAGTGTAACAAACCCGTGACATAGTGTAATATCACACTGACCATTCTTCCAGTGCAGGAGTGTAACAAACCCGTGACATAGTGTAAAATCACACTTCCCATTCTTCAAGTGCAGGAGTGTAACAAACCCGTGACATAGTGTAATATCACACTACCCATTCTTCCAGTGCAGGAGTGTAACAAACCCGTGACATAGTGTAATATCACTCTACATTCTTCCAGTGCAGGTGTGTAACAAACCCGTGACAAAGTGTAATATCACACTACCCATTCTTCCAGTGCAGGAGTGTAACAAACCGGTGACATAGTGTAATATCATTTCTACATTCTTCCAGTGCAGGTGTGTAACAAACCCGTGACATAGTGTAATATCACACTACCCATTCTTGCAGTACAGGAGTGTGACAAACCCATGACATAGTGTAATATCACACTACTCATTCATCCAGTGCAGGAGTGTAACAAACCCGTGACATAGTGTAATATTACACGGACCATTCTTCCAGTACAGGAGTGTAACAAACCCGTGACATAGTGTAATATCACACTACCCATTCTTCCAGTGCAGGTATGTAACAAACCCATGACATAGTGTAATATCACACTACCCATTCTTCCAGTGCAGGAGTGTAACAAACCCATGACATAGTGGTATATCACACTACCCATTCTTCCAGTACAGGAGTGTAACAAACCCATGAAATAGTGTAATATCACACTACCCATTCTTCCAGTGCAAGAGTGAAACAAACCCATTAAATAGTGTAATATCACACTACCTATTCTTTGTTTGGTGTTTTGTGAATATAACTCCGCCCTCATACGTAAAATGCCAGGATACTGTCCGACTTGCCGAAACATTTAAATGACGTTGACTGTAAAGTTATGTTATTTTGAGACATTGCGTCATATGATGACAGATGGAAATCAATTTAAAATTATAAAAGGCTATTTATAGAATCTTGGAATATCAATTGTTCTCATTTTTTATAGAAATGACAATGCTCACGACTTAAAAAAAGAAAAAGAAAAAAGTATACTGATCAATTTGTTAAAAATCAGTACCACCATTTACCAATCAATATCAGAAGCAATATTTGCTATAAGCAAAAACAACAGAGGATTCTAAGTGACTAATTCATAATGGTCAAAGCAAACACTAAGCTAGAATTATAGAAATACACAGGGCTATGTTAAATTTACAGTACAATATAATTCTGTTACCAAATAAATTGTATACTGCATGCCGATTCTTTTTTGTTTTTCTGCTGTAAAGTATTATGGTACATGGTCTTCATGTTTAATCAAAATAATGAACACATTTTCATTTATTCTAGGAACGAATCGAATGTAAACACTGGTTGTGCATATCTTCTGGACCTTTGGCACATATTCCTTCATGTGTGTTTTGATTTTTGTTTTTCAAAAATGTTCACTGCTGACATATGGTTTTGTCACAATGGACTAATTGCTTGTCCTTTTTACCATAGAGATCTCCCAAGTATCTGTATTTGATTGTTTTGATGCTTTGTTTGTTTGAACAGTTAGCATCATTTTTATGCCATCGAATGCCAACAGATGCAAACAGCAGAAAAAAAGCATGCTTGAAAGACCAATACACCTTTTTATAAACAGAACGGTCCACAATAGTGTATTATTATAATGACTAATCGACTACACAACAAGGGGAGCGCTTTCATTTTAGTTACACGCATGTCGCTGTAGAACATTGTAAGAATTACGAAAAACAAAAGTGAGTCTGCTAAATTGAGTATACGCATGTTTCCATATTTAATTCTGTATTGGTATGCAGCTCTTACACAGTCATGCAATATTGGAAAATAATCCGTATCTGGATATTAATTGGTGTGAATTACATTGGATACATGGCCAATCTAATGTCTGAATGACATGAAAATAAATGGTTGAAGTACAATTTTTCTGATAACAGAGATTTTGTATTATAAAAGATCTAACATTCAAGAGACATACATAATGTATTTTTGCCAACTCATTCAATTTAATAAATTCAGATATAAATGATCACTTATGTAAGATTCTCTATTTAGTAAACAATGAGGGCAACTGGTACATTTATAAACACACACATCTATGCAATTAAACTTTCTTAGATACATGTAACATTATGCTTTCATTTCTTACTAATTCAGGGTTAATGCCATTTCAACACATTTCAGTTTATAGATTTACACAATAGTTTTATTGATACCTCTTAGAATGAATTGGAGTAAGAAGCTAGTGGTCTTTACCAAATAACAGGCAAACTTTCTTTTATTGAGTATTTGAACCTAATGAATATTTGACTGAGTATTTGTACAGGATCTTCGAGCACTGAGGTCGATGGAGATCTTCAGACAACTACCCCCTCATACAAGATTTATAGTTTCAAAACTGCAATATAATGTCACTCTAAAATTATTACACGAGTTGTCAAAAGACCTCAAAGCTTGCCTCTGGGTGTCTACGTCCAAAAAGGGCCATTACTGTGGCAAAATGCAATCCAGAGTTATGGTTCTTGTCTCTTTGTGTTCCATTGATGATGCCGAACACACATGCGAAGTTTCATTCACATCCAATGAGTGGTTGCATAGATATCTTAAACTTAAATGCAAAAGTTTAATTTGGGTGTCTGCAGACGACGACGCCAGGGTCATGAAAATAGCTCTCCTTGGACTTCGTCATGGTGTGCTAAAATGGATTATGCACAACTTAGACCTAACAAAGATTTTTCCCAGAAAAATTTGGCTAAATCGAACCACAGATGTAGCAGTTATCCGGACAAGATTTTGTGACAGATGTACAGCACAACATGTCTCCTTTGGAAATCATGTAAAAAATGTTGATATGGACAATGGCTGAAGGATATGCATAATGGATACAAAGGTTCAGTAAATTTTGTATACAGGCAGATTCAGTATTAAAAACAAGAGGCCCAAGAGGGCCTGAGGACGCTCTACTGACTCATACATTTAGTTGCCATAGCACTTTTTGAAATTCTACTTTGCAATAGAAACATCAGGGCGGGGTCATTTTTAACTATATGGACACCATTTGAACAATCTAACAAAACTATAGTTGGTCATCATTACTACATAAACATTTTGAAAATCTGTTGGACCGTTCATGAGAAGAAGACTTTTTAAGTTTTGGACTATTTTTAGTAATGGTGGCCATCTTGAATCTTAGATAGAAAAAATAAATCTTTTGTATAGTCTCCTATGCAATAGAAACATCCATGTGAAGTTTCAGTTAAATTGGCCAAGTGGTTTCAGAATAAATGAAAAAAAAAGAGAATTTTCTGTTTTCCCATTGTATCTCTAAGTAAAATTCTAAGTCCCCTTACAGGGCCCCTATATATCTTAACCCCTAAATTCTTATCTGCAAACAAACCCCAACACTTAGGGATAATTTATATCAAATATGTACAAATCTAACTTACCGGTTCTTAAGAAAATAATTTTACTAATTCCCAATTTGTACCCTTTTGGGGCCCCTCCTGACCCCTTAAGATATAAGAACCCCGTCATTTTTACAAATCTTAACCGCCTTTACCTAACAATGCTTTAGTGAAGATATAGGCAAAATTATTTCCATTTAAAAAAAAAAATAAATAAATAAAATATTATATTGACATGACTTGTGTCCCCTTATATAACTCTCAGGGCAGGGTCATTTTTTACCCTAGGGCCACCATTTGAACAAATCTAACAGAACTATAGTTGGTCATCATTACTACATAAACATTTTGAAAATCTGTTGGGCCGTTCATGAGAAGAAGATTTTTTAGGTTTTGGATTATTTTTAGTAATGGCGGCAATCTTGAATTTCAGATCAAAAAAAAAAATCTTCTGTACAGTCTCCTATGCAATAGAAACATCCATGTGAAGTTTCAATTTAATTGGCCTAGTGGTTTAGGAACAGATGAAAGAAAAAGAGAATTTTCTGTTTTCCCATAGTATCCCTATGTAAAATTCTAAGTCTCCTTCAGGGCCCCTATAAATTTTAGCCCCTAAATTCTTATTTGCAATCAAACCCCTACACATAGGGATAATTTATGCAAAATATGAACAAATCTGACATACCGGTTCTTTTGAAAACGAATTTAGTAATTCCCAATTTGTATCCTTTTGAGGCCCCTCCTGACCCCTTATGACAGTGGAACCCAGGCATTTTTACAAATCTGAACCTCCTTCACTAAACAATGCTTCTGTGAACATATAGGTAAAATCATTTTCATTTTAAAAAAAACAGAAATAAAAAATATTATAATGACATGTGTCCCCTAATTGAACCCTTGGGGCGGGGTCATATTTAACCCTAGGGACACAATTTGAACAAATCTAACAAAACTATAGTTGGTCATCATTACTACATAATCATTTTGAAAATCTGTTGAGCCGTTCATGAGAAGAAGATTTTTTAAGTTTTGGACTATTTTTAGTAACAGCGGCCATCTTGAATTTCAGATCGAAAAAAAAAAATCTTCTGTATAGTCTCCTATGCAATAGAAACACCCATGTGAAGTTTCAGTTTAATTGGCCCAGTGGTTTCAGAGAAAGTGCTGCTAACAGACGACAGACGTCAGACGACAGACTACAGACGACGGACGACAGACAACGCGCTATCGCATAAGCACTTCTGGACTTTGGCCAGTAGAGCTAAAAACAACAAAGTAATTATTACAATGTTTAATAAGAATTGACATTTCGTTTTCTGCTTTGTTTGTTTGTAAGGGGTTTTACTTGTTTTTCAGTTATTGTACAGTGGTCATAGCACCTAAACATCGTTACTAAAATGTGTTAGCCAGTTAACAGTTCTAGACACACCTTATCTCTGAAAATCACTACTTTCAAACATATTTAGAAGTGGGAGACTCATAAATGTATATCTAGATGTATATCAAAGTACCTTATTAATCATCACAGAGACTGTGTCCAGGCTTGGATATGAGTGGAAAGACGGTCAAGACGCATTACCAACTGAGCTAACCAGAAAAGCTGCACTTTCTGCAGACAAAGATTTAAATTTCAGACATGAGATCTAGTGCTTTGAACAAAACCATCGATGACTCTTTCTAACATCATTGTCTATTGTGAAGACTAACCTTGCACTATGCCCTTGGTAAGTACAGAGTAATCATTTTATATTTAGGATAAAAGGAAGCCTACAAAACTGTCTGTGTATTATGATATATAGAAAATATATATTGTATATATTACAGGTAGGACAGACATCTGTGAAGGACAGACAGCTGTCACACTTGCCTGATTTACACAACTGCTTAATCTATCTTCCATTACCTAACAATAAAATACAACCCACACTCTCATTGGACAGTTTTAGCATTTCAATATTTTATTTTGTGATTATATATATATATAACGCATATTGTATATAATAGCTTCACTCTGTAAACAGCACTACTTCACCTGTAAATTTCTTGTTAAATACACCATTATAATGTCTGTGACGTAAAACAGATAAAAACCAACACTAATACAAGCATAAGGGGTCCGCCCCCACCCCTGATATTTTCAAAACATCTGTTTCAGTGAAAACATGCTTATCTTCTCCTGAAATATGAACAAACTCACCTGTGAGATGTAAAAACATTTCTACCTTAATTTAGTGAAATCTAAAGATTTGACACGATGTGAAAAAGATGTTGACTCCCTCATCACAGCCATAGGATAAGTTGGTTTACATCCGCCTTGCTCCTGGACCTCATTATTTGAACAACAACAACAACATTTAATCTCTCATAACATGCACACATGTCAAATACAAAGTTGGTAACAGGTAGTGTCAGTTGTGTTGGCAGGTCCTCCCCTATCACACCCAGTGTAGACCCAGCCCTGCCAGTGCACAACAATCAGGGACCACCATCATTTGACAGTGTGTAGCTAGGCATGATTAATGCTGTACCCCCCCCCCCCCCCCCCCACCCCCCGCCTTGTGCCATATACACACTGATCTAGATACACAATGGCAAAGGAGGACCCCCCGGGTAAAAATCCTGGATCTACCTTTACATTCATACATGTGTGGACACAAAAAACAACTTTAAACTTCTATTTAAATTAAACATTTATCAGAATGAGTTAACCTGCTGTCTAATCTCATTATATATAAATACAGACAAACCTCTGTAAGCTGGTCAAACTGTGTAAGCGGTCACCTTTATTAAGCAGCCACTTGTCTTAAGCAGCAACATTTAACTAATTCCAAATTTTATGGTTTCAGAGCAAACTGACCTGTATTACAACCTGTCTTGAAAGGTCAATGTTGCTTCCTTATGACCTTGACTGGCTGCTTAAGACAGCTTTGACTGTATATGGAATATTATATATGTTTGCTACCCGCTTAGCTGTCAAATAATTGAAACACTGTTTAAAAAGGAGAAAAACCAAATACAAACAAAACTATTGAACCTAATGCAATATTAGTACCTCTATACGAAGTAACCTTTTGTAATGAAAAATAAATCGGGAAGTAACTGTTGTTACATCCAGTAGCTGGCAAAAATATCAACCACTACAGGTGACAAACACTCCCCACACTTTAAAGGACCTGAAAATAATGATAACCTCTGCACAACAGTTGAGATCAGAATGTCTTTCATTTCAATCAATGGGTTATTCAACAAAATATAGAGGTGATAAAATATAAAAGGTAAAAATATTATGTTCTACATTAACTATACCTTCCTGATCTCCATCACAAGTGGGTGACATGAATTTAATTTTACAGTGAAACACGGCTTTATATTGTAGTGTATGATGTTTAACTTTATATTGTAGTGTATGGTGTTTACCTTTATATTGTAGTGTATGGTGTTTAGCTTTATAATGTTGTGTATGGTGAATAGTTGTATATTGTAGTGTATGGTGTTTAGCTTTATATTGTAGTATATATAGTGTTTAGCTTTATAGTGAAGGGTATGGTGTCTAGCTGTATATTGTAATGTATGGTGTTTAACTTTATATTGTAGTGTATATAGTGTTTAGCTTTATAATGTTGTGTATGGTGTTGAGCTGTATATTGTAGTGTATGGTGTTTAACTTTATATTGTAGTGTAGTGTATATAGTGTTTAGCTTTATAGTGTAGTGTATGGTGTTTAGTTTTATATTGTAGTGTATGGTGTTTAGTTTTATATTGTAGTGTATGGTGTTTAGTTTTATATTGTAGAGTATGATGTTAAGCTGTATATTGTAGTGTATGGTGTTTAGCTGTATATTGTAGTGTATGATGTTAAGCTGTATACTGTAGTGTATGATGTTCAGCTGTATACTGTAGTGTATGATGTTCAGCTGTATACTGTAGTGTATGATATTTACCTTTATATTATAGAGTATGATGTTTAGTTGTATATTGTAGTGTATGATATTTAGCTTTATATTGTAGCGTATGGTGTTAAGCTGTATACTGTAGTGTATGGTGTTTAGCTGTATAATGTAGTGAATGGTGTTTAGCTTTATAATGAAGTGTATAATGTTCAGCTTTATATTGTAGTATATGATGTTCACCTTTATATTGTAGTGTATGATGTTCAGCTTTATATTATAGTGTATGATGTTCAGCTTTATAATGAAGTGTATGATGTTCAGCTTTATATTGTAGAGTATGATGTTCACCTTTATATTGTAGTGTATGATGTTCAGCTTTATAATGTAGTGTATGATGTTCAGCTTTATAATGTAGTGTATGATGTTCAGCTTAATAATGTAGTGTATGGTGTTTAGCTTTAAAATGTAGCGTATGGTGTTTAGCTGTATATTGTTGTGTATGGTGTTTAGCTGTATATTGTAGTGTATGATGTTCAGCTGTATACTGTAGTGTATGATGTTCAGCTGTATACTGTAGTGTATGATGTTCAGCTGTATACTGTAGTGTATGATATTTAGCTTTATATTGTAGAGTATGATGTTTAGCTGTATATTGTAGTGTATGATATTTAGCTTTATATTGTAGCGTATGGTGTTAAGCTGTATACTGTAGTGTATGGTGTTTAGCTGTATAATGTAGTGAATGGTGTTTAGCTTTATAATGAAGTGTATGATGTTCAGCTTTATATTGTAGTGTATAATGTTCACCTTTATATTGTAGTGTATGATGTTCAGCTTTATAATGTAGTGTATGATGTTCAGCTTTATAATGTAGTGTATGATGTTCAGCTTAATAATGTAGTGTATGATGTTTAGCTTTAAAATGTAGCGTATGGTGTTTAGCTGTATATTGTTGTGTATGGTGTTTAGCTGTATATTGTAGTGTATGATGTTTAGCTTTATAATGTAGTGTATGATGTTTAGCTTTATATTGTAGTGTGTGATACTTAGATTTATATTGTAGTGTATGATGTTTAGCTTTATATTGTAGTGTATAATGTTTAGCTTTATAATGAAGTGTATTGTGTTTAGCTGTATATTGAAGTATATGGTGTTTTGCTTTATAATGAAGTGTATGATATTTTGCTTTATATTGTAGTGTATGATATTTAGATTTATAAAGTAGTGTATGATATTTAGCTTTATAAAGTAGTGTATGATATTTAGCTTTATAATATAGTGTATGATGTTTAGCTTAATAATGCAGTGTATATAGTGTTTAGTTTTATATTGTAGTGTATATAGTGTTTATTTTTATATTGTAGTGTATATAGTGTTTAGCTTAACATTGTAGTGTATGGTGTTTAGTTTTATATTGTAGTGTATGGTGTTTAGTTTTATATAGTAGTGTATATAGTGTTTAGCTTAACATTGTAGTGTATATAGTGTTTAGCTTAACATTGTAGTGTATGTTTTTTTTTGTTTTATATTGTAGTGTATATAGTGTTTAGCTTTACATTGCAGTGTATGGTGTTTAGCTTAATATTATAGTGTATGGTGTTTAGCTTTATATTGTAGTGTATATAGTGTTTAGCTTAACATTGTAGTGTATGTTTTTTTTAGTTTTATATTGTAGTGTATATAGTGTTTAGCTTTACATTGCAGTGTATGGTGTTTAGCTTAACATTATAGTGTATGGTGTTTAGTTTTATATTGTAGTGTATATAGTGTTTAGCTTTATATTGTAGTGTATATAGTGTTTAGCTTTATATATAGTGTTTAGCTTTATATTGTAGTGTATATAGTGTTTAGCTTTATATTGTAGTGTATATAGTGTTTAGCTTTATATTGTAGTATATATAGTGTTTAGCTTTATATTGTAGTGTATATAGTGTTTAGCTTAATATTGTAGTGAATATAGTGTTTAGCTTTATATTGTAGTGTATGGTGTTTAGCTTTATATTGAAGTGTATGGTGTTTAGCGTCGATTTCAAAAACAATTTCAGTCAATATCGTAGCCACAGTCGTGATTTTACACACCTTGAAACTATCTGCCCCTGAAGACATTTCTCTAAATTATTATAACCTTATTATCTAAAATTTCGCATCTACGTAAACTTCGATGCAAAAATATACCATCCAGCGAACCATCCATCAAATGCTGAGTGTTTACTTTAAATACTGGGTACCAGTGAACCATTAATCACCTGCTGTCAGAGTGTTTACTTTAAAGACTGGGTACCAATGAACCATTAATCACTTGCTGTTTGAGTGTTTACTTTAAAGACTGGGTACCTTTTATAATACCCAATCCTGATAATAACACATTAACCTTTTACTTCCAACACCCATGTTGACATTCTGAACACTGACGGCAGAACTACTTATCAGCTTCTCCGCTGGTATGTTGTTACAGTAGTTTATGTATTATCTTGTAGACTATTAGCAAAACAGTTTTACACAGAGTTTGGACAAGGCTCAATCTCAACAAAAAGCAATAAGAAAAATACAGCACAGATAACTTCCGGTCTGGAAAAATGTTAAAACATAGTTATAGAGGAATCATAATTATATTTGTCAGAATTGTGTGAAATTCATCTATTATTGTATTTCTCTTTTTCTTTTAAATAAGTTTTTATCTGAGAAGCACTGAAAACGAGCACTACATGATAGGGGTATATTTGATAATTTCATTTTATTGACCTAATACAATGTAGTTTACTTAGTAAGCATATATTACCCCATCCCCGCCTAAACGAAGCGAGATATTCAGGACCAGCGGTAGGGCATGGGACTCTGAAATATCAAAGGAACGTGGATTCACCACTATGTCGGTCATTAAGCAAGACACTTGACCAGCACATGCTTAGTACTGGTTCTACCCAGGAATACTTAGAGCAAATGTCTTAGTTGTAAAAACTTTCACAATCAATGTAATATAAATAAATTTAAAAGGAAAAGTGTAAGTATCACGGGAAAGGCTAACAAGCAACAAATACCAAATCACCCTGGCACTCTACAGATTAAACATTGGTAGATAAATTAAAGTTACCCGAGCAGATAATGATAAATCTATAATATAAACTGGCTATGTGTCATGTCTTATTTAAGGAAATTAAAAAAAAATAAAATACTGGAGACTGCTCATCCATACGTCGTCGTGTGAATTGTACTTGTGCAATCATTTTATTTTTTGTCAATAATAGTAAATTTAGATAGGATCTCTAATTTACATTTATTTATTTCAGCTGATTGTAAAGGAGACTCAGAACTTATATGAGTCCTGTGCCAACAAGGTTATTTTCACAGTACATCCTGATTGAACAATTTAGTTGCTGAGATGTCAATCATAATGCTATCTTGCCAAAAATCCATAACTTCCAAGTAAAGAAAGGGCCATAATTCTGCTGAAATTCTGGACATAGATATCCTACCGGTACTCGTCTCCCACTAGAATTCTTAAACGTCGCCTAGTGCGAAGGAAATTCAAAATTTGCAAAGATTTTCTTTTTTGCGAAAGTGGTTGTGACAAGGAAATCAGCTGCCCTAATTTTATAATAAACAAGTGACCCTTAACTAGAAAATATCTTGGTTAATCCATTTAACTGTCCCCTTATCCCAATCAACAACCATGACAATTAACAGATTAGTCAATGTCCAGGTGTGTTGTCTCCATTAGGCCGTAGTACACAGCATAACATTTTAACTTCACCTCAACACACATTTGTAAGCTCAAAATAGCAATATCTAAATGAACCATGTGGTCACGTAATGACCAATGGCATATTCGTACTAGTATTTTAAATATAAACATTTTTTAAACATATAGAAATTGAATATGTTGAATATATGCTGAAAAGATATTTATTCCATATACTCTGTCAACACTATACTTTCAAGGGTAACCCAATATTTTGTCAAACAAAGATTGTTTCAAACTGACATTTTCAAGAAATATGACTGAAGACTGTGTAAGAATTTATTGGTAAAATTGCAATCTATACATGTTACATGTAGCGAAAGCTGTTGCTTGCTCTATAGTAATACCAAGATATGACAATAATTGGAATAGTTTTGACCTACTTGCTCTGTTGTTATAATGCTAATATTTACCATATTTCTGTAGTGACAAATTGGGTGGGGTAATAAAGATTTTAGAAATTGTTACAAAATGTTTTTTAACCAACGAATCTTATACAATTTTAAGATATTTCTTTCAGTTGGGTACAAAAGGTACACAGGGTAAACACAATTAAAGTTTTAATAAATGCTTAATCAAAAACAAGAATTCCGCGGAATGATAGTCTCGCTGTGTCCGCTTTGACCGTAAATACACACATGAGAGAGAAAAAAATTAAAAAACAATGGCAAAAATGGCCGCATGTATCTGTAAAGCTCAAAAATTATTGTTTTAATCCAGTGGTAACAGAGAAATGACATAACAACTTCCATGATATATTAAAAATGGTTATTTACAATAGTTATTTGATTTGATGAATTAAGTAACAGCCACGATTTGCAACAATATGACACAAGAATTTGCATTTTATTCACGCAAAAGTTATCTATCTTGGTTGATAAAATATGGAAATATTGTAGGAAGAATTGTGTGAAGTTTCAATCAGATACATTTAGTGGTTTTTGAGATATGAACTTGATGGTAGTTGCACACAAAACTTTAACCCTTTACTTCATAGATAAGCGTTTTCCTGCACCAATCACAGAAGGCCTTTGAAAACGAGCAATCTAAACTCTTCCTGCATTGTTTTCCACTCTGTCAGTTTAAACATAATTCACCCAATAATTCAAAAGCCTTCTATATTAGGTGTTCGTAGGCATCTATGTTAGAGGTGTCCAAAGGCGTCTTTATGAAGTAAAGGGTTAACCAGTATTTGTAAGTAAAATATATTTAAAAAAAAAACTAATAAAAAAAATAAATAAAGAAAAAATAACAAAAAAATAAAATAAAATAAAATATATATTAAAAATAAAAAAAGATTATTTTTTTTTAAATAAATTGAAAAAAAAGAAGTACTCAGCATCTGCATTATATAATGTAATGCAGGGTGTTAGTTGTAACTATGATCCAAGTATGAGTGTCCTAGCAAATACTTATTGAGAAAAAGTGTAAAAATGAAAACTTAACATTGGAGGTAAATGCAAAAATCAGCATCAAATAATATCAATGGACCATGAAATGTATGTCACACTCAGCATTTGCAGTATATAATGTGATGCAGGGTGTTAGTTGTAAACTTCTATGATCCAAGTATGAGTGTCCTAGCACTTGTACTTGTTGAGAAATAGTGTAAAAACAAACTTAACATTGGAGGTAAATGCAAAATTCAGCATCAAACAAAGTCAATGGACCATGCAATGTAGGTCATACTCAGCATCTGCAGTGTATAATGTGATGCAGGGTGTTAGTTGTAAAGTTCTATGATCCAAGAATGAGTGTCCTAGCACTTGTAATTATTGAGAAATAGTATAAAAACGAAAACTTAACATTGGAGCTAAATATAAAAGTTTGATGCTGCCGTCGTCGACGGAAAAGCAACATCTTAATCTCACTTTTGCTCCTTCGTCCCGGCGAGACAAAAAGCACCTTAACTTGTTACCTTGCTTTTTTGACAGGTACATTTATATATTGACTATTACATCATTTGCATTTTTTTTCAACACCTTGCTACAATGTACCATTTGTTGTTTCTCCTCATTATCAACTGAACCCTTTGTATAAAATCCCACAATACATTTTTTTTATTATTACTGCAATATTCATTACAATTTATATTCATTAAAATTTGATTAAATAATATTTGAATTCTGAGGTAACTTATGAGGAGTTTGGTAATGATTTATAGAATGTTGGCAAAGAGAATGAAATTTTGTTGGCTACAAAATGGCTCTCATTTGGCTCAAATGTTTTAAATTTGGCTATGGTAAAAGTACTGGCAACAAAAAAAATAGCCAGGGGAAGCCCTGGAACTGAAGACAATCAAAATCATAAAATAAAAAGTCTGAATTTCAGATAAAGTCTGTGAGAGGAGAAGACCTTAAACATACCGTGTCCGACTCCGAGTCACTATGTCTAAACTGGTACTGTTTCCTCTTGGTTCCCGGTGAAAACTTGAGTACCGGGATCTTATCTGTCCCTAGATTTTCACTGGAAGACATCCTGTTAGCTGAACCGTTTTGTCAATTTTATCATCATCTAAGCAGACACAGTCCTGAAGTGAAACACAGAAAAAATGCAAACTATTGAATGTGGGACATTTTAATTTTACTTGAGCAATATTCCAATATAATCCTTGAAAAGAAATGTTTTATTAGAAAAAAAAACTGCTAAAATGCTTAAAATATAATATTAAGTTTAAGTGAATACATAGCATCTCATTTATAGCTCAAATACAAATGATTCAGAATTTCAAGTCTGGCAAAACATAAAAAAACAAGTTCCTTAAAATGAAACATAATTCCAGTTCTAAAAAATGTATGCGAGCTGCTTGATGACTTTGAGGATATCATTCGGACTTGTTCCATGATCATCTACATTCACCGATATGTAACCAATATGACGCATCCAACTGAAACCAAATTGAAGTCATGTGACTCATTGGGTATGTCATAAACAGTATTGCAACTTTAAGTAGGCAGATTATTTTAGTCTAATCTGGGTGTGAAAGCCAAGTTAAGAAATCCAATTTTCCAAATATTGTTTCGGTATGTTTTACTAGATATCCTATAATACAGAGCTCAGTGATTATATCTAAGCACAATGTATTTGAAAAAGATCTTCTTTCTAATTCTAAATATTTTACAGCATTAGGCCGCTCTTAAAAAAAAAAAATTGTTTGCCATGCTCCTATCTACTTACTCAAAATTGTTTGCCATGCTCCTATCTACTCACTCAAAATTGCAGCTACCCAAACTTTTTTATTGACTTTGAAAGTGTTGATTTATTTTTCATGATTTCTGTCCATTTTTGTTTAAAATGACAACATGAAATCAAAATCTAGCAAAAAAAATAAATATCTACCTACCTACCTACTGACATGAAAAACACAGCAAACAAACATTTTTTTAGGATGGCCTTATTTAGTTATAAATGCACCTTATCACATGACATTGTGTTGATTAACCCCACTATATAGCCTGTGCAATACCCTATATATTTATCTTTTCGAAAAAACAGCTTTTTCAAAGAGAAGTGGCCAACATCTTATAAATTTGTAAGAGTATTATCCACTAAGAATATGAAAATAATGTCATTTATATTGTCATCTTTGTGCAGCGTGGCAGCTGAGCATGTTCACATAATTTGGACCCCCTCCATAAATCATTTTAAAAATCATAAAATACTGTAAAATGACAAAGTTTATCTGTATTAAATCTTTATGAACACTTCTCATGTATTTTGATACTCTTATATACTAGTTATAGTTTATTATACAGTACTAAGTGTCCCCTTCAAAGCACATTCAAATAAAGTATATCATGGAGGCATCTGTCTCACATGTGAGGTGTTGTCGGTTCAATCGTGACATAATACCAACCCTGTAACATTACATACACTGTATCTGTCTCACATGTGAGGTGTTGTCAGTTCAATCCTGACATAATACCCACCCTGTAACATTACATACACTGTATCTGTCTCATATGTGAGGTGTTGTCAGTTCAATCCTGACATAATACCCACCCTATAACATTACATACACTGTATCTGTCTTACATGTGATGTGTTGTCAGTTCAATCCTGACATAATACCCACCCTGTAACATTACATACACTGTATCTGTCTCACATGTGAGGTGTTGTCAGTTCAATCCTGACATAATAACCACCCTGTAACATTACATACACATCTGTCACACATGTGAGGTGTTGTTGGTTCAATCCTGACATAATAACCACCCTGTAACATTACATACACTGTATCTGTCTCACATGTGAGGTGTTGTCAGTTCAATCCTGACATAATAACCACCCTGTAACATTACATACACATCTGTCACACATGTGAGGTGTTGTCAGTTCAATCCTGACATAATACCCACCCTGTAACATTACATACACATCTGTCTCACATGTGAGGTGTTGTCGGTTCAATCCTGACATAATACCCACCCTGTAATATTACATACACTGTATCTGTCTCACATGTGAGGTGTTGTCAGTTCAATCCTGACATAATACCCACCCTGTAACATTACATACACATCTGTCTTACATGTGATGTGTTGTCAGTTCAATCCTGACATAATACCAACCCTGTAACATTACATACACTGTATCTGTCTCACATGTGAGGTGTTGTCAGTTCAATCCTGACATAATACCCACCCTGTAACATTACATACACTGTATCTGTCTCACATGTGAGGTGTTGTCAGTTCAATCCTGACATAATACCCACCCTGTAACATTACATACACTGTATCTGTCTCACATGTGAGGTGTTGTCAGTTCAATCCTGACATAATATCCACCCTGTAACATTACATACACTGTATCTGTCTCATATGTGAGGTGTTGTCAGTTCAATCCTGACATAATACCCACCCTGTAACATTACACACACATCTGTCTCACATGTGAGGTGGTGTCGGTTCAATCTGGACATAATAACCACCCTGTAACATTACATACACTGTATCTGTCTCAAATGTGAGGTGTTGTCGGTTCAATCCTGACATAATACCCACCCTGTAACATTACATACACTGTATCTGTCTCACATGTGAGGTGTTGTCGGTTCAATCCTGACCAATTAACAACCCTGTAACATTACATACACATCTATCTCACATGTGAGGTGTTGTCAGATCAATCCTGACGTAATACCCACTCTGTAACATTACATACACATCTGTCTCACATGTGAGGTGTTGTTGGTTCAATCCTGACATAATACCCACCCTGTAACATTACATACACTGTATCTGTCTCACATTTGAGGTGTTGTTGGTTCAATCCTGACATAATACCCACCCTGTAACATTACATACACTGTATCTGTCTCACATGTGAGGTGTTGTCGGTTCAATCCTGACATAATAACCACCCTGTAACATTACATACACATCTGTCTCACATGTGAGGTGTTGTCAGATCAATCCTGACGTAATACCCACTCTGTAACATTCCATACACATCTGTCTCACATGTGAGGTGTTGTTGGTTCAATCCTGAAATAATACCCACCCTGTAACATTACATACACTGTATCTGTCTCACATGTGAGGTGTTGTCGGTTCAATCCTGACCAATTAACCACCCTGTAACATTACATACACATCTGTCACACATGTGAGGTGTTGTCGGTTCAATGCTGACCAATTAACAACCCTGTAACATTACATACACTGCATCTGTCTCACATTTGAGGTGTTGTTCGTTCAATCCTCACTCTATCATATCAAGTACTTATGAATTTGTATGTTGTCATGTATACACACTTTGTGAACAAAGTATCAGATTCCAAACATTGACATACACATCTAGTACTGGATGCTGGGCAGATGTTCCTTTAGTATATATATGTATCACATCTCGTACTGGGGACTGGGCAGATGTTCCTTTAGTATATACATGTATCACATCTCGTACTGGGGACTGGGCAGATGTTTCTTTAGTATATACATGTATCACATCTCATACTGGGGGCTGGGCAGATGTTCCTTTAGTATATACATGTATCACATCTCATACTGGGGACTGGGCAGATGTTCCTTTAGTATATACATGTATCACATCTCATACTGGGGACTTGGCAGATGTTCCTTTAGTATATACATGTATCACATCTCATACTGGGGACTGGGCAGATGTTCCTTTAGTATATACATGTATCACATCTCATAATGGGGACTGGGCAGATGTTCCTTTAGTATAAAGATGTATCACATCTCGTACTGGGGAGAGGGCAGATGTTCCTTTAGTATATACATGTATCACATCTCATACTGGGGACTGGGCAGATGTTCCTTTAGTATATACATGTATCACATCTCGTACTGGGGACTGGGCAGATGTTCCTTTAGTATAAAGATGTATCACATCTCGTACTTGGGACTGGGCAGATGTTCCTTTAGTATAAAGATGTATCACATCTCATACTGAGGACTGGGCAGATGTTCCTTTAGTATATACATGTATCACATCTCGTACTGGGGACTGGGCAGATGTTCCTTTAGTATATACATGTATCACATCTCGTACTGGGGACTGGGCAGATGTTCCTTTAGTATATACATGTATCACATCTAATACTGGGGAATGGGCAGATGTTCCTTTAGTATATACATGTATCACATCTCGTACTGGGGACTGGGCAGATGTTCCTTAAGTATATACATGTATCACATCTCGTACTGGGGACTGGGCAGATGTTCCTTAAGTATATACATGTATCACATCTTGTATTGGGGACTGGGCAGATGTTCCTTTAGTATATACATGTATCACATCTTGTACTGGGGACAGGGCAGATGTTCCTTTAGTATATACATGTATCACATCTCGTACTGGGGACTGGGCAGATGTTCCTTTAGTATATACATGTATCACATCTCGTACTGGGGACTGGGCAGATGTTCCTTTAGTATATACATGTATCACATTTCATACTGGGGGCTGGGCAGATGTTCCTTTAGTATATACATGTATCACATCTTATACTGGGGACTGGGCAGATGTTCCTTTAGTTTATACATGTATCACATCTCATACTGGGGGCTGGGCAGATGTTCCTTTAGTATATACATGTATCAAATCTCATACTGGGGACTGGGCAGATGTTCCTTTAGTATATACATGTATCACATCTTGTACTGGGGACAGGGCAGATGTTCCTTTAGTATATACATGTATCACATCTCATACTGGGGACTGGGCAGATGTTCCTTTAGTATATACATGTATCACATCTCATACTGGGGACTGGGCAGATGTTCCTTTAGTATATACATGTATCACATCTGATACTTGGGACTGGGCAGATGTTCCTTTAGTATATACATGTATCACATCTCATATTGGGGACTGGGCAGATGTTCATTTAGTATATACATGTATCAAATCTCATACTGGGGACTGGGCAGATGTTCCTTTAGTATATACATGTATCACATCTCATACTGGGGGCTGGGCAGATGTTCCTTTAGTATATACATGTATCACATCTCATACTGGGGACTGGGCAGATGTTCCTTTAGTATATACATGTATCACATCTCGTACTGGGGACTGGGCAGATGTTCCTTTAGTATATACATGTATCACATCTAGTACTGTGGAGAGGGCAGATGTTCCTTTAGTATATACATGTATCACATCTCATACTGGGGACTGGGCAGATGTTCCTTTAGTATATACATGTATCAAATCTCATACTGGGGACTGGACAGATGTTCCTTTAGTATATACATGTATCACATCTCATACTGGGGACTGGGCAGATGTTCCTTTAGTATATACATGTATCACATCTAATACTGGGGGCTGGGCAGATGTTCCTTTAGTATATACATGTATCACATCTCATACTGGGGACTGGGCAGATGTTCCTTTAGTATATACATGTATCACATCTCGTACTGGGGACTGGGCAGATGTTCCTTTAGTATATACATGTATCACATCTCATAATGGGGACTGGGCAGATGTTCCTTTAGTATAAAGATGTATCACATCTCATACTGGGGGCTGGGCAGATGTTCCTTTAGTATATACATGTATCACATCTTGTACTGGGGACTGGGCAGATGTTCCTTTAGTATATACATGTATCACATCTCATACTGGGGGCTGGGCAGATGTTCCTTTAGTATATACATGTGTCACATCTCATACTGGGGGCTGGGCAGATGTTCCTTTAGTATATACATGTATCACATCTCATACTGGGGACTGGGCACATGTTCCTTTAGTACATACATGTATCACATCTCATACTGGGGACTGGGCACATGTTCCTTTAGTACATACATGTATCACATCTCATACTGGGGACTGGGCAGATGTTCCTTTAGTATATACATGTATCACATCTCATACTGGGGACTGGGCAGATGTTCCTTTAGTATATACATGTATCACATCTCATACTGGGGGCTGGGCAGATGTTCCTTTAGTATATACATGTATCACATCTCGTACTGGGGACAGGGCAGATGTTCCTTTAGTATATACATGTATCACATCTCATACTGGGGACTGGGCAGATGTTCCTTTAGTATATACATGTATCAAATCTCATACTGGGGACTGGGCAGACGTTCATTTAGTATATACATGTATCACATCTCATACTGGGGGCTGGGCAGATGTTCCTTTAGTATATACATGTATCACATCTCATACTGAGGACTGGGCAGATGTTCCTTTAGTATATACATGTATCACATCTCATACTGGGGACTGGGCAGATGTTCCTTTAGTATATACATGTATCACATCTCGTACTGGGGACTGGGCAGATGTTCCTTTAGTATATACATGTATCACATCTCATACTGGGGACTGGGCAGATGTTCCTTTAGTATATACATGTATCACATCTCATACTGGGGGCTGGGCAGATGTTCCTTTAGTATATACATGTTTCACATCTCATACTGGGGGCTGGGCAGATGTTCCTTTAGTATATACATGTATCACATCTCATACTGGGGACTGGGCAGATGTTCCTTTAGTATATACATGTATCACATCTCATACTGGGGTCTGGGCAGATGTTCCTTTAGTATATACATGTATCACATCTGATACTTGGGACTGGGCAGATGTTCCTTTAGTATATACATGTATCACATCTGATACTGAGGACTGGGCAGATGTTCCTTTAGTATATACATGTATCACATCTCATACTGGGGACTGGGCAGATGTTCCTTTAGTATATACATGTATCACATCTCATACTGGGGACTGGGCAGATGTTCCTTTGGTATATACATGTATCACATCTCATACTGGGGGCTGGGCAGATGTTCCTTTAGTATATACATGTATCACATCTCATACTGGGGACTGGGCAGATGTTCCTTTAGTTATACATGTATCACATCTCGTACTGGGGACTGGGCAGATGTTCCTTAAGTATATACATGCATCACATATCGTACTGGGGACTGGGCAGATGTTCCTTTAGTATATACATGTATCACATCTCGTACTGGGGACTGGGCAGATGTTCCTTTAGTATAAACATGCATCACATCTCGTACTGGGGACTGGGCAGATGTTCCTTTAGTATATACATGTATCACATCTCGTACTGGGGACTGGACAGATGTTCCTTTAGTATATACATGTATCACATCTCGTACTGGGGACTGGGAAGATGTTCCTTTAGTATAAACATGTATCACATCTCGTACTGGGGACTGGGCAGATGTTCCTTTAGTATAAACATGTATCACATCTCGTACCGGGGACTGGGCAGATTACATATGAAAGCCAGTTCTCGTCAAATAATGATTTTTGATTATGTAGGATAACACTGCAGAAGCTTGCTGTTTCTTGTTGATTTTAAAAACAACCCTTTCTAATGCCACGTTAAAACAAAAACGATGATTGGTTAAAAGTCCCTCCAGGTAGAATGTGGAATAACCATGACCCACTTAGATGGCTGGAGCATGATCCAGAGACGTCCATCCTGCACAACAACCACTTGAATAGTGCACAGAGATCCGATGGCACAAGGCAATATATAATTATGTTCTCGTTCCAATACATTAGTTACCAAATATTGTGTTTCAGGATCACTGAACATATATGTAAACATATTTCAAAGTAAAAACGTTAAACAGATTGCTAGTGTGTGATAAATATGTAGTTACACAAATGATAGATTAATGTAAGTCAGTTGCGGTGAAGCGTGACTCAACTTCCCGTGTTGAACGCTCTATATGTGTAAATGAACGAAACATTCAAAATGTAATCCTTCTTGGTAAGTTTACCAATAAATAAATGTGTAAACTTGTAAATTTCATTCAATTCAACTAATAAAAACAAGAAATTAAAGTTATATAACCTTTTTTTGGTGAATAAAAATAACCACACAGTCAATTTTCCTCCATTTTGATTTTGACGGTTGATTAAACGCTTTATGGAGTAACAGCGTTCGCGAGACTTCGATTTTGAGGGGCGGTCAATAAAATATTTTCAATTTTATGTTGTGAAGTGGTCGAATGTGACCGAAAGCCGCTGAACTGTTTGGATGCAAAAGTGTTGATTTGGTGTAGGTAAGCTATACAGATGGTTTGAAATGAATCGTTATCAAGGAATTTGACAAGTATTTTCTTGACTAGAATTAGCAAGGACTTCAACAGAGAAGGAAAAGAAACTTCTAAATGTTGATAAAGATTTATTATTTGATAAATGCTTCATTCATAGTTCACAGACAGCTGCTTTCCTGTACCAGAAAAATAACTACATGTATCTGTCTAAAGTTGGTGCATTTTGGTGTTTTCCAAATTTCAAGACATTATTGTTTTTTACCTTTGAAATAATATGATATTGGGCTATCTGTGTTTTGACTGGCAAAATATTAAAGAAGTTATTGCATGTAAAACGAAGCTTTATATAGCGAAGAAGAGTTTACCTTGATTAAGATAACCAAATATTGTCTATACATAGAACCAATTGTTACGCTGATAAATCTGATTAGCATGTACCCAGTTGTCCATAAACAAACCCTATAATTTTATATTTCAACCAAACTTCGTGGCTGGGAGTATGTTCTGATATATCTTAAAAATACATAGGTGTATGTTGTTTCGACAGCTATCTGAATTTTCAATAAGTTCAATTTACACGGACATGTTAAGATGGGGATCAAGACTTGCCGCTTGTATTAACAAAAGTGTAAACATTTTCCAAGTAATTAAGTGCTCTACGGAATGAACTTGCTTTAATGTTATCTGAAAAAGAATCTTCCCTATCAGTTAATTATGATCTCTAAAGTAGAGATCTACTTGAAGTTATTATGTATATTATAGATATTGAACGTGTTTCCATGAATTCATTTAAATCAAGCACACTGTGCATACTTTAATTTCAGAAAATCTTTAAACTTACATGTATCCCTTAGTTAATTTATTTCGTTTGTTTGCAATAATTATCTGTCCTCTTAACTTGCTAATCAAAACAAAATTTGCATTACTTTTGGTAATTGTCACAATTTAGACAACACAATGGCTTTTGATAAAAGGTGGAAGTCGAATCATGCAACTATGCCTCAAGTTATCATTTGATATGACAATATCTTGTGTAATGTCAAAAATTAAGAAGGGATTAAGTTATTTCGGTTGATGGAGGTTAATTAATGTACACGAATGCTGAAATCCGTCCGTTTTCCGGAATAGATAGGTTCCACTATACAGAGGTCTATTCTACAGTAGAAAAAGGAACATTTTCTGAACTTTAAAAGTACGCGGTTTATAGAGTATTCCGGTTTATATAGAGTCCGGTTTACAGAGGTTTCACTGTATATAATACGTTAGGTTATGGGCTTTGTACATCATATTAGATTAACATAATTATGGTATTGTAAGAATGTTAAGACATGCTTTTTGGATAGTCTCATTTTCGTTGATACTGTTTTATTTTAAGCTCGATTGCGATGAAAGCTCAAAGCTTATATTAACCGCTCTCGAGTCCGCTTCCTGGGTAGAACCAGTACTGAGTGCTGTTTTATGAGAGGCATCGGGTCGACCGGGGGATCGAACCCTCAACCTCTGGCGTGATCATGTTCACTTAAATTGTATAATCATTTACTTTGTATTGTATATGTTATCAACTGTCAGGAAATACTTCTGACCTATGGCCTGTTCTAAATTATGTGACCTTAGTGATCAGCATGATTCTTATGCATTGCTATCTTGATTTCTTTAAATAACTGCTTCACTGCCACAACACACGTTTACTTGAATGCGTGTAAATCAGGGAATTAAGATACACTAATGTATCTGTTTCTCCGTGGTTTGCTGTAAGCAAGATCACATCCCGTCCATCACAGCAAATTCTCCAGTTGTGATAATTTCTGCACCCATGTTCCAGTGAAGTCATCAATATATCAGACAAAACATGTTTTACATATTTTAGTAAGATTAATGGGTTGTTTTCAATTTGAGGGCTAAAAAACATATTGATGGAAAAGCTGGATATACTATTTGGATTTATGGTACCGTGTCAAAACGACAGTAAACATATCCACAATATATTTACGGTTTTGGATTCATTTTGGTCTACTTTTGTCTTGAACAAGTTTCCGGCCAATAAGTGACTGTTAATAACTTTAAACTCTAGAATATGACCGAGATCATGTGTTTAGAATAGTCATAAGCCGACCAGATCATTAGAAACAGTAAACAGTTCATGTTGTAAGTACTGTTTTAAATCAATATTTCTTCGAAATTCACTATACTTTGCTTTAATAAATGTACAAGATGTTTTAGACCAACTACACACAATACACACTGCTTGTTTCACAACAGTTCTATTTTGATTGATATACTATAAAGTTACCTTTCAAACTCTACGTAAACATAAAGTTGTGTTTCCTATGACATTCTCATATTTGCTAAATACACTGATCACCACCGTGTATAATACATGCAGTAGTAGATCGTCAGCATAGATTTCAGATATTGGCTATAGGTACACTTTCTATTCTCTCTCAGAAAATATCAATAAATGAGGGCATTCGATCTATTCTTTTTTTTAAATGATAACAGCCGACCTTCTACTAGTAGTTGCTATAATAATTTCAACAATTTCTATTGATATTTGAATAGGATTTCAACAGCAAGTTTAGCTATCTTAAAACACATTTAATATGATTTCGGTATCATCTCATATCAGTTGCATTTCTCTTCAAACTGAACTTTGGCTCAGATTTAAAACCGTCATATTCGGCAAAGTAATCACTGATTTCCCAAGAATTATTATTCAACATCAATAGGAATTTAACCAATATAACTATTACAATTTAACCAATATAACTATTACAATTTTCAACCTATAATATATTTAAATAATCAAACATTTATAGATTATTGTCGATAGAGTTATTTATATGTATAGCTGCGCTGGGGAATGACATGAAGCCTCATATACATGTGTCTGGAAATGCTCTAGATATAATGATAATAACAATTTAACTGCCTAAAGATGGAATTGCTTTTCAAATATAGCTTTTGGTCTAGATAATGAAATATCTACATATCTAAAGTTGCTGAAGATTTCATGATATTAATGTTTGCTAATATAGTAGATGTTAAATGCTGAAAGTTTTCTTTTCCAATCTAATTAATCTATACTAAAAAGTGGCTCAACTCTATATTGCATATGATTTCATTCTGCATCACGTGATTTAGTGCTTTGTTAGCTATAGCGATCACAGTGACATGGACCATATTATACTTTATGCTTATGAAATATTGATTAATAATCATATTTTACAATCTCAAAACAAATCAGACTCAATACTCAATATGATAGTTCTCTTTAGATTTGCCAAACCTCAGGTAGTTATATATTATACTACAAATCATATTGCTACCAACCTGATTATACAAAGATTTCGAGAACCAGGCCATTCAATATGCTAGGCATTTAGTGGTGAAGCTTAACTGTTATTGTGACCCACTGCTGTAATGCCATTGGACAAACCTTATGTCATATTTATTGTCTTAATATTCCCTACATGTGTAGAAGCATTACCTCTAAACAATGTATACATCTATTATATTACATGCAGCTGCATTTTGTACAAAATACGGAAGAAAGGCATGTAAGGTCAAGTTCATTTCAACTATGCATATATTGATATACCCATAAATAACAAAACCGCAAATCTTTGTGTTTGATGACATTAAAGAAGCATTTCACAATATTTTGATAAATATCGTATAATAAAGCTAAAAAATAATAAAAGAATATGACATATTTTGAAAAATTTGCGCCTTCATATTTTACTAGTTGACCTTTGACCCAATGACCTTAATGAATGATAAATATATTTTTAAGCATATTTAAACATATATTTAAACTGAATCAGTTCTGTTGGTAAAATATAAAACACACATCTTAAATATGAATATTGTTATTATATATAAATTCCAGCTTAATATTTTGCGCATGATACTATTTGGTGACCTTTGGCCTTTTAAGTGCATCAAACTAGATGTATACCTGGTATTTGCATCATAACAACAGAAAATGCTGTGCTTAAGTTTGTATAATGACATTAGACACATGTTACACAAAACACTTATGAGTCGCCTAGTATAAGGCTATAACAATTTAAAATTATGTCGTATTTTGAGCAAATTCTTCAATATTTCAGTTGTTGACCTTTGACCCAATGAGCTCATTGAATAATACATTTTATTATTTTATACACATGCCATTGGTAATTTAAAATAAACCAATAATGATGGTCAAAACAATCAACATATATCTTAAATATGAATATTTTTGGTATTATCTCGTCCAGTTAAAATATTTGCTTGTGGTGACCTTTGACCTTATAACTCAGTCAAAAGGTCAAATATTTTTGGCAACCGATTGTTTCGAATGTAGGTTATAGTGGCAAACTCATTTAGCCCGGTTGCCGTCCATGAACACGCCGTACCTCATGCATCGATTTCTAGCCACTTATATGAGAAATGTCACCAGCCTAGTAAGCAACCTGGTCACTTTTATTGGGGATAGTTTGCTATCAGCTATATGTATCAGACATAATCTGGATGACACCGAACTATAATATGACAATAGTGAGAATTCCCAGTAGACAAACGTTCATCCCGACAAGTGGGATGCATAGTAGTTTCACAGTAAATGCACATTGGGCCTTCCTCCACCAAGTTAACCCTTTACTTCATATAGACGCCTTTTAGACACCTCTAATATAGAAGGCTTTTGAATTATTGGGTGAATTATGTTTATATTAACTGACAGAGTGGAAAACTGTGCAGGAGGTGTTCCTTCACTGTTTGCAAAGGCCTTCTGTGATTGGAGCGGGAAAACGCGTATCTATGGAGTCAAGAGTTAAATGGATGTAATGTATAAGATGTATTATGATTAAGTATGTCAAGGACGTATAGTAACTAAACATTAAGGGAAGTACTTGAAATTTTACTTCAAACTGCAATATTAAGTTCAAGATCATTTTGCGTGTTTAAAACATTATAAAACATCTAAGGTTACATACATCGGTTGCCTGTGAAATTTGATTTTACATGAACATCAATTAAATCAATACTAATTATATCAACATTTAGCTGAGAGATGCACGTTTCTTGAATATATATCTATATATATATATACAGTATATGACAATTTTTAGGCAAAATCCTTTTAAAATAATTAATTTGACATATTGTATAAATTGAATGCTTCACCGGATGGAAATCGAAATATACATATTCGACGTATTCGATAATTTGATAATTTAATAAAAATTTATATAGATCCAAAAACAGCCATGCAAATGCAACATGTTTGAAGGCAACCAGTACACAATGAATTAGTACTTGAGAAGATCGTATACATTGGCTTCAGAATGGATGATAATTGTTTATTTCAGCACCTAAACTTATGGAAAGGCGTCAAATATTCCGCTCCAAAACTAGAGGAAAAGCTTCAAGTATTCCGCACCTAAACTGGAGGAAAAGCTTCATATATTCCGCACCTAAACTAGAAGAAAAGCTTCACATATTCCGCACCTAAACTAAAGGAAAAACTTCATATATTCCGCACCTAAACTAGAGGAAAAGCTTCAAATATTCCTCACCTAAACTAGAGGAAAAGCTTCATATATTCCGCACCTAAACTAAAGGAAAAGCTTCATATATATTCAGGATACAAAATGTGTGCTGAAATAGTTTAGTTAGATAATTAGAAGAATGCGCGGGCAATGTAAAACGCTATCTGACTTAAATACAGATATCGTTTTTGCTGATACCTACGTACAATCCTGCACACTTTTGATATGCAATCAAAATAATAAACACTACGCTTGGATTCCATGTGCACGTGTTTTTAACACCGCGACGCTGAATGGTGTATTTCGGTGATCTTTTTATGTCAACCTAGTATTTTAAAGAAGTCAAAACTGGTCTATCAACTTGCTTAGTTTTTATTGAGCCAGGCTAGCGTTACACTCAAACATCGATTTACTCATACTGAGGATATTATGCATTTATCATGCATTTGCATCGTTATTGAAAAGACAAACGACATATTGTTTCGTTAAAACAATATTCTATTCACTCTATACGTGTCATACATCAATATACATATTAAATAACAAGTGAAAAGGATTCAGAAGCAAGTTTTGCTAGCTTATACGATGTATCTAAAACGTGTTTGCACAAGTTTGTGGCCTGTTCATGTATGAGTGCACTATCTGGTACGCACACACGCCCACGATTAACTAACGAGGAAGGTACATAGCCGAACCGGATACCTCATCTATTCTAACGGAAGTGAATTACACTCGCCTGTTGATGAATTTCAATAAGATAGACTCACTCTTATGTGCATGCAGACAGAGAAAAGCGCAATATTTAGTCATGAAAAGGTCCATAACCCATGAACGCAGCGTTAAAATAATGGCGGATGCATTATAGGCCTTGGTATTTCGCAAATGAACAATGCATAAAACACACAACGTCCACATGGATTTTCAGCGTTATAAAGAAGGAGAAAAACACTAAAATCGATTCTTTTGCATGTTTTAAGAATGTGTTATATTGCGCCCGATTTATTACGTTTTAAGCGGGGTTTCTCAAACATTATAAACAGTTCTGTATTTCACGAATCTTAGTGTATTGAAGAATATAATTGGTTGATTACAATTTCATGTTAGATTGTTTTATGTATGTTACACCTTCAACACTCAATGATTTAATTGTTGGTATAAAGTCAATCATGACAGCACAAAGAAAACAATTAGTTGATAGACAGAACATTCTGTAGTAAGCAAGAAGAAGCAAAACCAGTTGTTTTCGGAATGTTACGTTTTACGAGTTGTTGATTACTTGACGTGCGGCTGTGTGAATCTCTTTGATTGAAGGTAACAGAAAGCCCGAGTACGCGCACGTTAAGGTGGTGCATACACACACCGCTTGTAAAAAGTTCTTATCATTTTGGGTAATTTACAAACTCCCAAACGATATGAACAACGTGTAACACGGATTAGGATATGTATTAATTAACCATATATTTTTGTTTTGGATTTATTGTTGTTTGCGGTATTTCACGGATATCTAATGACTACGGAAACTGTTTGAAATGTGGATTGATGGATTTACAAGGTTTGACATATGAACTATTTATAATTATATATTTAATAATTGCCTTGAATTTTGTTATTTATTCTACTGATTACGCAGATTCTTGATACTATTAATGATACACGTGAGCTTTGAAATTAAGCATTTATCAATTGAATACGTTTTGTTCATTTTAGGAAAAAACTCAATTTCATGGTTCTATTAATGTAAATGCTTTTCCGGAATGTTCCACTGTTTAAATTCATCCAAATTATCGCCATTTTCCGTCTCAGTAAAAAAAAAAAATTTGGATTTCTGGTTAGTCGGTTTTATTACTATTTTTGTATTAAATGCCGGTTACAAAGTCACGGATATTGCGGTTATTTGTGATTATCCAAAATGTTGCGAATTTAAATGTTTCAAGATAATTTTAGAGTAATTTGTAATCTTGGAAATAACGCCTTTTTATATTGAAAAGTGGGAAGAGTGTTCGGCTCTTCTTTTTCTCATGTTTGAATATAATTCGACATACAACTTATTATTTCGTTTATTAGGCAGTCATAGACAACCAAACGATGGTAACTTTATACAGATTATGTATATCTATTTACATTCGATCAAATATTTTGTTGTTTTTTAATGGGAGTAAATGGCATTTTAACACGTTTGGTGAATGGAGACTTTAAAATAAATCTGAGTAGAACCTTTGTCCTTCCACAAGTAACTTAAACTGGCAAACGTTCTCGCAATAAAGTTTTTGTACCGAGCTCGACTCGAACCAACTACCTCAGCGGTGGTCGTTAACTGACAGCGAGCGCCTTAGTCCACTCGGGCACGGACCAACTACCTCAGCGGTGGTCGTTAACTGACAGCGAGCGCCTTAGTCCACTAGGGCACGGACCAACTACCTCAGCGGTGGTCGTAAACTGGCAGCGAGCGCCTTAGTCCACTCGGGCACGCATCAACTACCTCAGCGGTGGTCGTTAACTGGCAGCGAACGCCTTAGTCCACTCGGGTACGGACCAAATACCTCAGCGATGGCCGTTAACTGACAGCGAGCGCCTTAGTCCACTCGGGCACGCACCAACTACCTCAGCGATGGTCGTTAACTGACAAGCGAGCGCCTTAGTCCATTCAGGCACGGACCACCCATTTCTAAATATTCCACTTATATAAGTTTGCTAGTTTTTATTCTATTTTATACAATCAGTAAAAAAACAGTTAGAAGCGGCTAGTTTGATATTCGGTTTTCGTATTTCGATATTTAATTGCATAATTGAAGGCTGGGAAAATCATAGTAAATGAATATCGAACGACGAACAATTAATATCGAAATAAATCTAAATCTACCCTGGTAAAAGACGTTTGTGCGATGTTATCTTTATTTGATAAATTAATCAAAATGGACGAGCATATCGATACATGTAATACACCTTCTATATGTGTTATCTACCGGAAACATGAAGCGCTATCTTGTCTCAGTCTCGGGCGCGTGTATGTTTTAGGCAGGCACCACGGCCAGACATTTCTTCACCAATAATCATAACAATGAATACTACTCGTATGAAGTATGATTTATCATAGATGGCGTGTGAAATTTAAACTGCTGATGCTATTCCGCCTACTTCTGTTCCACTGCTGTTAGACACATCCGGGCTATTGTGATTATTCCGCCTACTTCTGTTCCATTGCTGTTAGACACAGCCGGGCTATTGTGATCATTCCGCCTACTTCTGTTCCACTGCTGTAAGACACAGCTGGGCTCTTGTGATTTTGAAGTAAAACAATTTTTATTTGAATTCTGAGAAAATAATTAACCGAAATTGTAATTCTTAAAATGGTCTGCTCGTTTGGCACAGAAATGTATCAGTTTTAATTTTACGTTTTACAAAGGAACAGAGATACGGGATGGTCCCGTGGATGTTTTTTTAAAATCGGTGGTAAGGTAGGGTGGGGGTGGGGGTGGGGGTGGGGATGGGTGACCAGCTTAAGCTATGCGTGCTAAGCCTCTGCTTCTGTTTTCAATAGGAGGGAGAACTGAACCTGTGAGTAAGACTATATACATCAGATAAATATATATGGCGGGCTGTCAATGTATCAGTGTGTATTATACGGACACCTTAAAGAAATATAGGAACATAACTGATAAAACAGAACACATGCTCCCCTCTGTATGATCCAGACTCCCTACCGTCGGGCCAGTACTCTGTATAATCCAGACTCTCTACCGTCGGGACAGTACTCTGTATAATCCAGACTCCCTACCGTCGGGCCAGTACTCTGTATAATCCAGACTCCCTACCGTCGGGACAGTACTCTGTATAATCCAGACTCCCTACCGTCGGGCCAGTACTCTGTATGATCCAGACTCCCTACCGTCGGGACAGTACTCTGTATAATCCAGACTCCCTACCGTCGGGCCAGTACTCTGTATAATCCAGACTCCCTACCGTCGGGCCAGTACTCTGTATAATCCAGATTCCCTACCGTCGGGCCAGTACTCTGTATGATCCAGACTCCCTACCGTCGGGACAGTACTCTGTATAATCCAGACTCCCTACCGTCGGGCCAGTACTCTGTATAATCCAGACTCCCTACCGTCGGGCCAGTACTCTCTATGATCCAGACTCCCTACCGTCGGGCCATACTCTGTACAAAAACAATGAGCCTTAATATCATCTGATTCTATTAATGTTTTAACGACAAAAATTGGATGCTTTTCATTTTCTTAACACATTTACTGATATTAAACTTATTGTCTTATCGTAACTAATGCAAAACCAATTACATAGTAACATAACACTCATTACGTAGACTAACGGACGGATATAATCATCGGCTCCGCGAGTGTTGGTTTAACATGGAATTAATGTAGCCATTAAGCAAGCATTTAATGCTTAATTAAGCGTTATGACCTTAATTAAGCAGTTTGTACTTAATTAAGCATCAGTAACACATACAGTCTGACGAAGTTAAGAATGTGTTAATTGAAAGTTGTATTGTAAATCCGTTGAAGGTAGCAGAAGTGAACAATGTTATATAAACAGTATTAATTTATTTATTATTTGCATTATGTGAACATGTCACAAAATAATATTGATTAACCGATTTATACCTTTATAGCAATTTAATACAAAGTCATTCATTAATAATAATTTTTTAACCAACACTGTGTTAAAAGACGGGGAATTTCACTAAGTAAATGTGTTTGTGTGTGTGTGTGATTTTAAAAAATCGCGACGCATGCAGGAAGTTGTGGGCTATATTTCCAGATATGCCTCGTGTGTGTTCGGGTTACTGCTGATCTCTACAGATGGTGTGGGCTATATTTCCAGATATACCACGTGTGTGTTCAGGTTACTGCTGATCTCTACAGAAGTTGTGGGCTATATTTCTAGATATACCCCGTGTGTGTTCAGGTTACTGCTGATCTCTACAGAAGTTGTGGGCTATATTTCCAGATATACCCCGTGTGTGTTCAGGTTACTGCTGATCTTTACAGATGTTGTGGGCTATATTTCCAGATATATCCCGTGTGTTCAGGTTACTGCTGATCTTTACAGATGTTGTGGGCTATATTTCCAGATATACCCCGTGTGTGTTCAGGTTACTGCTGATCTCTACAGATGTTGTGGGCTATATTTCCAGATATACCCCGTGTGTGTTCGGGTTACTGCTGATCTCTACAGAAGTTGTGGGCTATATTTCCAGATGTACCCCGTGTGTGTTCAGGTTACGGCTGATCTCTACAGAAGTTGTGGGCTTTATTTCCAGATGTACCCCGTGTGTGTTCAGGTTACGGCTGATCTCTACAGAAGTTGTGGGCTATATTTCCAGATGTACCCCGTGTGTGTTCAGGTTACGGCTGATCTCTACAGAAGTTGTTGGCTATATTTCCAGATATACCCCGTGTGTGTTCAGGTAACGGCTGATCTCTACAGATGGTGTGGGCTATATTTCCAGATATACCCCGTGTGTGTTCAGGTAACGGCTGATCTCTATAGAAGTTGTGGGCTATATTTCCAGATATACCCCGTGTGTGTTCGGGTTACTGCTGATCTCTACAGAAGTTGTGGGCTATATTTCCAGATATACCCCGTGTGTGTTCAGGTTACGGCTGATCTCTACAGAAGTTGTGGGCTATATTTCCAGATATACCCCGTGTGTGTTCAGGTTACTGCTGATCTCTACAGAAGTTGTGGGCTTTATTTCCAGATATACCCCGTGTGTGTTCAGGTTACTGCTGATCTCTACAGAAGTTGTGGGCTATATTTCCAGATATACCCCGTGTGTGTTCGGGTTACTGCTGATCTCTACAGATGTTGTGGGCTATATTTCCAGATATACCCCGTGTGTGTTCGGGTTACTGCTGATCTCTACACATGTTGTGGGCTATATTTCCAGATATACCTCGTGTGTGTTCAGGTTACTGCTGATCTCTACAGAAGTTGTGGGCTATATTTCCAGATATACCCCGTGTGTGTTCAGGTTACTGCTGATCTCTACAGAAGTTGTGGGCTATATTTCCAGATATAGCCACGTGTGTGTTCAGGTTACGGCTGATCTCTACAGAAGTTGTGGGCTATATTTCCAGATATACCCCGTGTGTGTTCGGGTTACTGCTGATCTCTACACATGTTGTGGGCTATATTTCCAGATATACCTCGTGTGTGTTCAGGTTACTGCTGATCTCTACAGAAGTTGTGGGCTATATTTCTAGATATACCCCGTGTGTGTTCGGGTTACTGCTGATCTCTACAGAAGTTGTGGGCTATATTTCCAGATATAGCCACGTGTGTGTTCAGGTTACGGCTGATCTCTACAGAAGTTGTGGGCTATATTTCCAGATATACCCCGTGTGTGTTCGGGTTACTGCTGATCTCTACACATGTTGTGGGCTATATTTCCAGATATACCTCGTGTGTGTTCAGGTTACTGCTGATCTCTACAGAAGTTGTGGGCTATATTTCCAGATATTCCCCGTGTGTGTTCGGGTTACTGCTGATCTCTACAGATGTTGTGGGCTATATTTCCAGATATACCCCGTGTGTGTTCAGGTTACTACTGATCTCTACAGATGGTGTGGGCTATATTTCCAAATATACCCCGTGTGTGTTCGGGTTACTGCTGATCTCTACAGAAGTTGTGGGCTATATTTCCAGATATAGCCACGTGTGTGTTCAGGTTACTGCTGATCTCTACAGATGGTGTGGGCTATATTTCCAGATATACCCTGTGTATGTTCAGGTTACGGCTGATCTTTACAAAAGTTGTGGGCTATAGTTCCAGATATACCCCGTGTGTGTTCAAGTTACTGCTGATCTCTACAGATGGTGTGGGCTATATTTCCAGATATACCCCGTGTGTGTTCAGGTTACGGCTGATCTCTACAGAAGTTGTGGACTATATTTCCAGATATACCCCGTGTGTGTTCAGGTTACTACTGATCTCTACAGATGTTGTGGGCTATATTTCCAGATATACCCCGTGTGTGTTCGGGTTACTGCTGATCTCTACAGAAGTTGTGGGCTATATTTCGAAATATACCCCGTGTGTGTTCGGGTTACGGTTGATCTCTATAGAAGTTGTGGGCTATATTTCCAGATATACCCCGTGTGTGTTCAGGTTACGGCTGATCTCTACAGAAGTTGTGGGCTATATTTCCAGATATTCCCCGTGTGTGTTCAGGTTACGGCTGATCTCTACAGATGTGGGCTATATTTCCAGATATACCCAGTATATGTTCGGGTTACTGCTGATCTCTACAGATGTTGTTGGCTATATTTCCAGATATACCCCGTTTGTGTTCAGGTTACTGCTGATCTCTACAGATGTTGTGGGCTATATTTCCAGATATACCACGTGTGTGTTCAGGTTACTGCTGATCTCTTCAGAAGTTGTGGGCTATATTTCCAGATATACCCCGTGTGTATTCAGGAAACGGCTGATCTCTACATATGTTGTGGGCTATTTTTCCAGATATACCCCGTGTGTGTTCGGGTTACTGTTGATATCTACAGATGGTGTGGGCTATATTTCCAGATATACCCGTGTGTGTTCAGGTTACGGCTGATCTCTACAGATGTTGTGGGCTATATTTTCAGATATACCCAGTGTGTGTTCAGGTTACTGCTAATATCTACAGAAGTTGTGGGTTATATTTCCAGATATACCCGTGTGTGTTCAGGTTACGGCTGACCTCTACAGATGTTGTGGGCTATATTTCCAGATAAACCCCTAGTGTTCTCAGGTTACGGCTGATTTCTACAGATGTTGTGGGCTATAGTTCCAGATAAACCCCGTGTGTATTTAGGTTACGGCTGATCTCTACAGATGGTATGGGCTATATTTCCAGATATACCCCGTGTGTGTTCAGGTTACTGCTGACTTCTACAGATGTTGTGGGCTATATTTCCAGATATATCCCGTGTGTATTTATGTTACGGCTGATCTCTAAAGATGGTGTGGGCTATATTTCCAGATATACCCCGTGTGTGTTCAGGTTACGGCTGATCTCTACAGATGTTGTGGGCTATATTTCCAGATATACCCCGTGTGTGCTCTGGTTACTGCTGATCTCTACAGATGTTGTGGGCTATATTTCCAGATATACCCCGTGTGTGCTCTGGTTACGGCTGATCTCTACAGATGTTGTGGGCTATATTTCCAGATATACCCCGTGTGTGCTCTGGTTACTGCTGATCTCTACAGATGTTGTGGGCTATATTTCCAAATATACCCCGTGTGTGTTCAGGTTACGGCTGATCTCTACAGATGTTGTGGGCTATATTTCCAGATATACCCCGTGTGTATTTAGGGTACGGATGATCTCTACAGATGTTGTGGGCTATATTTCCAGATATACCCCGTGTGTGTTCAGGTTACGGCTGATCTCTACAGATGTTGTGGGCTATATTTCCAGATATACCCAGTATGTGTTCGGGTTACTGCTGATCTCTACAGAAGTTGTGGGCTATATTTCCAGATATACCCCTTGTGTGTTTAGGTTACGGCTGATCTCTACAGATGTTGTGGGCTATATTTCCAGATATACCCCGTGTGTATTTAGGTTACGGATGATCTCTACAGATGTTGTGGGCTATATTTCCAGATATACCCTTGTGTGTTCAGGTTACGGCTGATCTCTACAGATGTTGTGGGCTATATTTCCAGATATACCCCGTGTGTATTTAGGTTACGGATGATCTCTACAGATGTTGTGGGCTATATTTCCAGATATACCCCGTGTGTATTTAGGTTACGGATGATCTCTACAGATGTTGTGGGCTATATTTCCAGATATACCCCGTGTGTATTTAGGTTACGGATGATCTCTACAGATGTTGTGGGCTATATTTCCAGATATACCCCGTGTGTATTTAGGTTACGGATGATCTCTACAGAAGTTGTGAGCTATATTTCCAGATATACCCCGTGTGTGTTCAGGTTACTGCTGATCTCTACAGATGTTGTGGGCTATATTTCCAGATATACCCCGTGTGTATTTAGGTTACGGATGATCTCTACACATGTTGTGGGCTATATTTCCAGATATACACCGTGTGTTCAGGTTACGGATGATCTCTACAGATGGTGTGGGCTATATTTCCAGATATACCCCGTGTGTGTTCAGGTTACTGCTGATCTCTACACATGTTGTGGGCTATATTTCCAGATATACCCCGTGTGTGTTCAGGTTACTGCTGATCTCTACAGAAGTTGTGAGCTATATTTCCAGATATACCCCGTGTGTGTTCGGGTTACTGCTGATCTCTACAGAAGTTGTGAGCTATATTTCCAGATATACCCCGTGTGTGTTCGGGTTACTGCTGATCTCTACAGATGTTGTGGGCTCTATTTCCAGATGTACCCAGTGTGTTTTCGGGTTACTGCTGATATCTACAAAAGTTGTGGGCTATATTTCCAGATATACCCCGTGTGTGTTCGGGTTACTGCTGATCTCTACAGAAGTTGTGAGCTATATTTCCAGATATACCCCGTGTGTGTTCAGGTTACTGCTGATCTCTACAGAAGTTGTGGGCTATATTTCCAGATATACCCCGTGTGTGTTCGGGTTACTGCTGATCTCTACAGAAGTTGTGGGCTATATTTCCAGATATACCCCGTGTGTTTTCGGGTTACTGCTGATCTCTACAGATGTTGTGGGCTCTATTTCCAGATGTACCCAGTGTGTTTTCGGGTTACTGCTGATCTCTACAGATGTTGTGGGCTCTATTTCCAGATATACCCCTTGTGTGTTCGGGTTACTGCTGATCTCTACAGAAGTTGTGAGCTATATTTCCAGATATACCCCGTGTGTGTTCGGGTTACTGCTGATCTCTACAGAAGTTGTGAGCTATATTTCCAGATATACCCCGTGTGTGTTCGGGTTACTGCTGATCTCTACAGATGTTGTGGGCTCTATTTCCAGATGTACCCAGTGTGTTTTCGGGTTACTGCTGATATCTACAAAAGTTGTGGGCTATATTTCCAGATATACCCCGTGTGTGTTCGGGTTACTGCTGATCTCTACAGAAGTTGTGAGCTATATTTCCAGATATACCCCGTGTGTGTTCAGGTTACTGCTGATCTCTACAGAAGTTGTGGGCTATATTTCAAGATATACCCCGTGTGTGTTCGGGTTACTGCTGATCTCTACAGAAGTTGTGGGCTATATTTCCAGATATACCCCGTGTGTTTTCGGGTTACTGCTGATCTCTACAGATGTTGTGGGCTCTATTTCCAGATGTACCCAGTGTGTTTTCGGGTTACTGCTGATCTCTACAGATGTTGTGGGCTCTATTTCCAGATATACCCCTTGTGTGTTCGGGTTACTGCTGATCTCTACAGAGGTTGTGGGCTCTATTTCCAGATGTACCCAGTGTGTTTTCGGGTTACTGCTGATCTCTACAGATGTTGTGGGCTCTATTTCCAGATGTACCCAGTGTGTTTTCGGGTACTGCTGATATCTACAAAAGTTGTGGGCTATATTTCTAGATATACCCCGTGTGTGTTCAGGTTACTGCTGATCTCTACAGATGTTGTGGGCTATATTTCCAGATATACCCCGTGTGTTTTCGGGTTACTGCTGATATCTACAAAAGTTGTGGGCTATATTTCCAGATATACCCCGTGTGTGTTCAGGTTACTGCTGATATCTACAGAAGTTGTGAGCTATATTTCCAGATATACCCCGTGTGTGTTCAGGTTACTGCTGATCTCTACAGATGTTGTGGGCTATATTTCCAGATATACCCCGTGTGTTTTCGGGTTACTGCTGATATCTACAAAAGTTGTGGGCTATATTTCCAGATATACCCCGTGATGTTCAGGTTACGGCTGATCTCTATAGATGTTGTGAGCTATATTTCCAGATATAGCCCGTGTGTGTTCAGGTTACTGCTGATCTCTACAGATGTTGTGAGCTATATTTCCAGATATAGCCCGTGTGTGTTCAGGTTACGGCTGATCTCTACAAAAGTTTTGGGCTATATTTCCAGATATACCCCGTGTGTGTTCAAGTTACTGCTGATCTCTACAGATGTTGTGAGCTATATTTCCAGATATAGCCCTTGTGTGTTCAGGTTACTGCTGATCTCTACAGAAGTTTTGGGCTATATTTCCAGATAAAACCTGTGTGTTTCAGGTCACTGCTGAAGCTCTACAGATTGGTTGGGAACTTCGTAATGCCTGGATTGATTAGCTTATTATTTCAATTGGTCATTGCTGCGCTTAAATCATTAGTTAAATCACCAACACATGTATGCTCCCATGGTGCTACATGAGTGATGGCAAAACTAGCACGCATGTCGTAAATTGCGATGAATTAAGTATTCGACATAGAATTTGTTGAAACTCTGCAATTATACAGGTATCAAGGGTGTAGATTCTTTAAGAATATTCATTTATTGTACTTAACTTTTCATTCTGATTGGTATTTTATATATTGCCAAAACCCTGGAATGTTCTTTATCGTTTGTGTCATATAATATTCAGTTTTGGCACATCGTAAAACGCCATTTTAGATAGTCATTTTTACACCAATCAGTTTACAACTAGTGTCCTATATGGCGCCTACATTTGTGGGGGTGTTGAATAATTAATTGTTCAACTATCGGTAAACAAGTTATTGACCGAACACGAAGAAAATAACTTTAAAAGTTTCAATGTAACTATGATATGCTAATATCACATAACACGTTGATTGATTAATATGCCATGTATCTTGTATATAGACGCACGCGCACGCACGCATGCACACAAACTTCATGGTAAATAGGACTTATTAATACAAAATGAAACTCGTCTTCAATTTAATGTTATGAAAACTGCGTACATGTTTTGTAAACCAAATCCGTGCATGTCTTAGTCATCGATAAACGATTGTGACATTAACAGATAATATCTCATTACATTTTGCGTTTCAAACAATTCTATACTTTGTATATAATTTAGAAATAATGGCATGCAGTACATCGTGCTTTGACCTCTTGTATTGTGTACGCCAGGGTCTTTATTTTGACTTCATTCTAAAGCGTGCACTGTAAAACATGAACACAGCAGTATTGTTAACTGGGGGAGTTTGTGTGTTTTGTAAGAATAATCCAAGTTGCACGTTTGTTTTCCATTATAGCTGACAACAAGTCGATCCCATCACGCAATGTGAGCTGTTAAACACAAACTTTTAAAATGTTTATTCACTGTGCTCGGGGATCGAGTGGTCTAAGTTGCTATGTCAATATCGCGAACATCTCACCGCCGAGTTTGTCCTTTCAAGCGTAGTTTGATCAAACCACCATTTTCTTAAATCACGGATGACTATACTGAGGTTGTACTATTTCGTCCATATTGAAATGACAAGGTTAACATAAGAAGTGCTATCCCAATTGCAAATATGTGTAAAGAAAATTAAACTGAACAAGTCCAGTCCACTGGATACGTGCTCGAGTGATCGTAGGTTCGATTGTCCTTCACGGCTATGTGTAGTGTTGACACGTTATCAGTTTACCCAGGAAAACTCCAAGCGTCATGTGTCTAAGTTGTTAGAAAGTGTTTCACAGTACAATCGATGTGAAATAAACAAGTTTAGAAAAATAATAAAATCGGATATTTCATATATAACCTGTCATGTGTCGAAAAATGGCGTAAAACTAATTAAAATGCAATGTGTAAGAAAGTCATTATTTCAATATGATCCGATTATGCATGGAGTTTGACCAATATTAAAATTTCACATACACTCATAAGTTTGGCAAAAAAGCATTTGTTAATCATTTTTGTCAATAGGCGTTATTTTTGGCAGATATTTGCACGCTGGCTATTTTCGTATACCATTTAACAATAATTTGCAAAAATAGTTCTTTTCTTTAAACATTTGAAAAGACCCATGACATACAATTTATGAACACTTTACATACAAACGTTTTGAATGTTTTTTCTTCTTAAAGTGACGGGCCCTTTGATCAAGTTTTACTAAACACCCTGATTATATAGTCATGTTGTAAACAAGACATTAATTACCTCAATCTGTACATGTGTCCTTCAGTTCGTTTCTCTTTAGGAAAAGTCGTATCTCCGGTACAGATATAGCCCATTTTTGGTTATCAATGACAAAACGTAGTGAAAACATTCTTCCATTTTATAAATCTGTATAGGAATGGTAGAAAACAATTACAACAAAAATCAATTTGTACTTTATATAAAGCTGTACAGGTATGGTAGAAAACAATAACAACAAATATCAGTTTGTAGTTTATATAAAGCTGTACAGGTATGGTAGGAAACAATTACAACAAATGTCAATTTGTATTTTACAATTACAATAAATATCAATTTGTATTTTATATAAATCTGTACCGATACGGTAGAAAACAATTATAACAAATATCAGTTTGTATTTTATATACATCTGTACCGGTATGGCAGAAAACAATTACAATAAATACCAATTTGTATTTTTTAAATATGTATCGGTATGGTAGAAAACAATTACAACAAATATCAATTTGTATTTTTTAAATATGTATCGGTATGGTAGAAAACAATTACAACAAATATCAATTTGTATTTTATATAAATCTGTATCGGTACGGTAGAAAACAATTACAACAGATATCAATTTGTATTTTTTAAATATTTAAATATTATTTGAATTACAAATTCAAATCCGATTACTTTTTTAACAGCCCCTTTTGATGGGCATTCAGATGAGTTAAACTTGTTTTTTTTACTACTTTAAACTTAGCCATGGAGGCAATATGCGGGCTGTATAAAGAAGCTGTAGAAGCGACTCGATACGCAATTGTGGAATTTATGTCATTTGGAACAACAATAACATAATTATGTAACAGATGTCGGGCGCATCCACCCAATTGTTAAATGTATACAAAAGAGGCGGATCTGGGATACAATTAAAGATTAGGAGAATTCTTTTCATTTTATTGCAGTTTTACGTAATTTACAATGGAAGAAAGCAGCTACCACGAGCACGTTCTTTACAGCAGACCTGTACATTAATTTATCATTAATCTTAATAGTTCGGATTTTGCGCTTTTTACATAGTGAGAAAATGAAAACTAAATTAAATAATGAAGTGTATATTGCTACTAAAGTATATGCGTGTTGTTTGAATTTAAAACCAACCATTCACAACTTCATTAAACTTTTCAGATAATTCCGCACTTCACTCGCAGAAGCGTAGAGTATGGAAGCTAAAGTTGATCTGATTTTAATGCGATTAAACAAATTATAACTAAGATATTATGATACACAACATAAAGGAATTAACATTTATTTTGAATACGCGTATAGTGAACTGCAGTTACACTACCCCACAGCAAATATGCAACAATACTATCAAATACAATACATCGTAATACAATGTAATGCATTACAATATAATATAAATTTCAGAGTTCTACAATGAATACAAAATATATATACAAAAATATGCGATGCAATTCAATGAAAAAAACTACAACACGAAACCACTACTTAACCTTCTCGTTTCCCCATCGTGAGATTCTGACCGTGTCAACCTGTCCCACTTTCACAATGGTTGATGGTTGTTCGGGGAAAGGCAGACCGGGATTTTGCACAAGCGTTACATACTGTATCGTATCATGTAATCAGAAGCCTGATCTCCAGTGTTAGCCAACTATGTGTCACAGTGGTAGATGTTTTATCAGTCGTAAACTATGAACACCCAGGTTCGAGTTTACATTGTTTGATTCTCAGTTAATTAATACCAAAAACATTCTTGAGATAATAAAACGGCCTAAAAGGTGGGAAAGTTTGTTATCGAAAGTTTGCAAGCTAAGGATTTAATCTACATAATTTCAGAGCACCTTGATGGCTAGCTGCCTATGCAGCGTTCAGCGTTCAACAAACGATATACCATTTATATAGCCATTAATCAAAGCTAGCAACTCGGTACGTAATTCGAGTTTTAATTTTTCATTGTGATTGATTGATTTTGTAACCGTCCGGGCTTATCTGACATGTTTATATAGCATCAATCAAGGTGTAAATTTCACCCAAAAAATGTCAATATAAGGACTGAAATCATATATATAGGCGATTGTGTAACGGTGTACTTTAACATACTTGTTTCCGTGTGGGTGTTTTGGTGCTTGTTTTGCTGTTTTTGCAGTCATGGAGTTAAAAAGTGGCAATGTGGTATACGGCGTTGTTTTAAAGTCACTTACCTTTCATTTCTGAGGTCATGGGTTCCAGTTCAACTTATTATTAAAATCTATGTGAAAAAGTATGTCAGTGTTGTATGAAAATTAGCTTTAACCGACGATTAGTCAATATTACCAAGTGTTGCTTTAAAGTTTGGCGAGTTTATTTAAAGGGAGTATATCAGGGGGGAAAAACGAATAAATGTCTCTAAAGATAAAATTATTTTAAAAATAGATGTAGAGCATCGTATTATCATTAATAAATAAAGTCCAAATGGTTTGGTATGCACGGTGAAATTCACAAGAACGTGACATAATCGATACTTAAATTGGAGTTGAAAACTTGAAACGAAATCCCCATTCTAAAAGTAGATAGCACTTAATTACCTTTATATCGTCATTTGAACACTTTTTGAGATGAAATAAATTGTTTTACGTGTAAACCTGTATAACGGATCATATTGATATCCAAATGTAATCTAACCTAGGCGCGTAGCCCAAGTTAGAAAATCCCTTTTAAATATAAAATTTTGGCATATTTAAATAGATACCCTCTTGGCAATGCGGGATCAGTGAGTATATATAGGGATGCTATATTGAAAATAAATGTTTTAGCCAATTTTTTTTTTAAAATCACGATATATTCCCTTTAAGAAATGAATTTCATATGTTGACAGGTGACGAGATATGCACTTACATGTAGATCTACACGTTAAGTAAGTGAACTGTGGAAATGCCCATGTAAACTTTACTCATTGTATGAAAATGGATAACTCACGAATGTTCAGCAAATACAATTAATTCCTTATATTTTTGTTATTAGTAGACCAGTCTATAACAACATGGCCTATCCATTATCCAGCATCTTATACCGGTCAGTTAGGTGTTGTATCCGTATGCTTAACTCGGTTAATGGAACAACCGAAGTCACGTCTACGTTACCCGCATGCTTAAACTGAACTCTACAGTCTATTGCAACATCTCGGTTGCGCTATTTTTATGGTAGATCCAAAGCTGAAAATGGTCGTTCATGAAGCAACGAAGACGTTACAATTATTGTTAATATACACACCCAAGAGATATGAAAACGCAACACAGGAAGATATATAAAATAACTCACCATATTTAGCACGAACATATATTTCCATAGCATACAGTACGTATTGTCTGTTGATGTCATTGGTCATTTACTTGAGATGCTACTGAAGTAAGGTCCCATAAACCCTGTGTTACGTTTTTATATCTCTTCATGTGTTGCGTTTTTATATCTCTTCCTGTGGTGCGTTTTCGTACGTCTCCTTTAGTGTTGCGTTTTCATATCTCTCTGTGTGTTGCGTTGTCATATCTATTCCATGTGTTGCATTTTCATATATATTCCTGTGTTGTGTTTTCATATATTTTTCGGTTTTCATATCTCTTTCTTTGCTGCGTTTTCCCATCTCTCCCTCTGATGCGTTTTCCTTCTTTTCCATGTGTTGCGTTTTCATATCTTTTCCCGTGTTGCGTTTTCATATCTCTTCCTGAGTTGCGTTTCATATATTTTCATGTGTTACGTTTTCATATGTTTTCATGTGTTGCGTTTTTATCTCTCTCCCTGTGTTGCGTTTTCATATCTGTTCCTGTATTGCGTTTTCATATATATCTACCTGTGTTGCTTTGTTATATCTCTCGCTGTGTTGCGTTTTCATATCTTTTCCCTGTGTTTTGTTTTCATTTATCTTTCTGTGTTGCTTTGTTTTATCTCTCCCAGTGTTGCGTTTTCATATCTTTTCCCTGTGTTTTGTTTTTATTTATCTTTCTGTGTTGGTTTGTTTTATCTCTCCCAGTGTTGCGTTTTCATATCTTTTCCCTGTGTTGCGTTTTCATATCTATTGTGTGTATAACTATTCATTTACCACACACCAATGAGGACGTGGGTTCGAGCCAAGCTTGGCCCACTCAGTATGAGAGGGTTGGCATCTTTCTTGCGCAAGTACGGTGGTTCTTTACAGATTGGTGTTCATGAGTCTGAGGTCCAAACTTCCCTTACGAACAAAATTAAATATATAAGGCAAAAGCACGGTACAACGAACAAGGTACCAAATAAGCATCATAAGTAATGAATTCATATTATAAAACAATTTCATTTGATTATTTTTAAATTATTTTTTCATACCACCATCTTGATACAGGAAGCCTATCTGTCATACTGCTTACATAGTAACTCCCTCACGCAGGTTACAGAGGCTAATTATTTTTCCTTTGATGTTTACTTGTACCTCGCCGCAACCTTAAACCAAAACATCTAGTTAATAACTCAGTAAATGATTACATCATTACTCTGTGTAAGAGTCGGCGTCTATAATAAACAGGCCAGGTTGTTTTCGGAATACATACCGCCAGTCATGGTCTGGCTGATATCTACATACATGGTATGCGTTATCAAAATTAAAATGTTTTAAAAATAAAAATACATGTGTTGTATTAACAAATTAACAGCAGTTTACTATTCAGTAGCGGGTAGTGCGTGTAGTGGACTAGACCGCCCTTCAAGTTTCGGTACGCGGTATCTGGTTACGGTAGTTATTTTAGTCTGATTTGTTTATAAAAGGTATACAATCTGCACATTGATCATTGATTGTGTTAACGTAACACATATACTTATATTATAGTCATTGAACGATGGCATGTGTGATGTGATGTATACATAGAGGCAGGATAGGCCGGTGTATCATGGCTGTTATAATGTAAAGAAAAAACTTCCATTCAAGGCGGTGTTGATGGTCTTACACTTATAAGTGCATTGTTTAAATTTTCTGTTTCACTTAACATTCTTACCAGCATACTGAGTTAAGTGTTTTCGCCAGGACTAGTTTAAGAGATTTACGTGTTAAACTAGAGGGCCAAGTGAGATATACCATCACATCAATCAAAGGTTGGCTTGATACCCTACAATGTGCCAGAGAGGATTTTAAAAATTATTTTAGAGATAAATTTTCGGAAACTCGTAAAAAGATGTATGTGTATTTGTAAATCCGCACAGTGTTATAAAAATCCATCATTAGGAGAAAGTGGTATAAGGTTAGTAAGCGCACGTAAATATTGTAAAGAAATATAATGCATTCCAGGTAACAGGAAGCCCTGCGTGTTCAGAGCGAGCTAATTACTCCGAGTAAAACCTTCGTTACATTCCAGGAGAAGTTTAAAAAGAAAGGTTAAAAGTATCGCCAGTCGAATCTGTGTTCCAAAATGGAAAGTGATAAAAAACATAAAAGTGGATTACGTGTGACAAATGCAATCACCATTTTGGCATTTATTGGAGTTTTTATGGTTTCAAAGTCAGACGGATTAGAATTTACCAAAACGCCCCAAACGTACGCCAAATATCCGAAATGGAACGCATGCACAAATAGTTCAATGTCCTTCGAATTTAAAACCAGACAGTCAAAGGCATTATTGATGTATACGGACGACAATGGTCGTTATGATTTTGTGGAAGTTCAACTTTTATCCGGAAAGGTCCGTCTGCGGATGAATATAGTTGACGGACGTGACGGTAGTGTCGATATCACGCTTGGGGAACGTCTCAATGACAACAAATGGCACATGGTGAAAATTCAAAGGAACCGAATGGAGACGACATTATACGTGGACGCGCAACAGGACAGTAGGGTTGCTTTTGGGTCGGATTTCTATTTTGGGAACATTGCCACGAATAATTTTGTGTATTTCGGCGGGTTACCTAAAAACTACCAAAGCAATTTAAAATCTCTCTCACTCCCTTCGGCGTTCTTTGAGACTCGCTTTTCAGGATCTATTCGAAATGTGATATATCAAAATTGCACGTGTATGCCCGTGCGTGCGGATATGGTTACGGGAATGTCAGTATCACGTGAGCCAAAGGAAGCCTGTGAAGAACGCAATGGTTGTAGTGCTGAGTGCTTGTGCATCAGCACGGACGAGGGACCCGGTTGCCAGTGTGTGGACCGAGAATGTTCTACAGGTGAGTGTCTGTCTGTCTGTCTGTCTGTCTGTCTGTCTGTCTGTCTGTCTGTCTGTCTGTCTGTCTGTCTGTCTGTCTGTCGGTCGGTCGGTCGGTCGGTCGGTCGGTCGGTCGGTCGGTCAGTCGAACGGTCGGTCGTCCGTCCGTCCGTCCGTCCGTGTCTGTTCATTTATTTCATTCTCTTTATATTGGCATCTTCCACAAGTAGCTGGCAAACTTGGGCAAGTACAATATATTTAATCAGTCGATGATATAATCACCTTTTCGACCTCGAACAACTTGCCAAACCCATCTTGACCATTCCAGCAGCAGTAATCAGAAATCTGTTTTAAGATCATCAAACAATGATATGTTAACATTTGACACATGTTAAAGATCAAGCTGTACACACAGGTACATTGTACAAAACTAAACACTTGGCTCATCATGAGGTATACAAATAATTTGTGAAATTATAGCTGTCCATATGCCAGCAGGCTTAATGCTCAGTTTTACCATCGGCAGTACACGAATTCATGTGGCCGCCATGTGATGATAATCATGTTAACTGTACTTTTTGTTGTAAACTGTTTTTGTCCGAGCGAAGCTTTTTGCCTGGAAGACATTTTTGTCCGAAAAGGACATTTTAGTCCAAAATACATTTTACACGCAAGACAAATATTTGGTACTTAATATAACTGACAATCGCACTTCCTTCATTCTTCGGTATTTTATTTAATGCTATGAACTTGGTCATGGTAATCCGATTGTACCATCTAAAAAACAAATAATATCCATAAGTCAATGATAGGTAACAACTGACACAAACAACACTGTGTTTGGTATAGCACCCGAGGTAGCATCATCGCTACTATATACCGATCATTAATCACAGTTAGCTTAAAGTTATTTATTTTACATCGATTACAAAAATAGTTCTTACAATATAATCACATCGCACTCGAACTGTCCAGGGTAGAGCCATACAATATAATCACATCGCACTCGAACTGTCCAGGGTAGAACCATACAATATAATCACATCGCACCCGAACTGTCCAGGGTAGAGCCATACAATATAATCACATCGCACTCGAACTGTCCAGGGTAGAACCATACAATATAATCACATCGCACTCGAACTGTCCAGGGTAGAAACATACAATATAATCACATCGCACTCGAACTGTTCCAGGGTAGAACCATACAATATAATCACATCGCACTCGAACTGTTCCAGGGTAGAGCCATACAATATAATCACATCGCACTCGAACTGTTCCAGGGTAGAACCATACAATATAATCACATCGCACTCGAACTGTTCCAGGGTAGAGCCATACAATATAATCACATCGCACTCGAACTGTTCCAGGGTAGAACCATACAATATAATCACATCGCACTCGAACTGTCCAGGGTAGAGCCATACAATATAATCACATCGCACTCGAACTGTCCAGGGTAGAACCATACAATATAATCACATCGCACTCGAACTGTTCCAGGGTAGAACCATACAATATAATCACATCGCACTCGAACTGTTCCAGGGTAGAGCCATACAATATAATCACATCGCACTCGAACTGTTCCAGGGTAGAACCATACAATATAATCACATCGCACTCGAACTGTCCAGGGTAGAGCCATACAATATAATCACATCGCACTCGAACTGTCCAGGGTAGAACCATACAATATAATCACATCGCACTCGAACTGTTCCAGGGTAGAGCCATACAATATAATCACATCGCACTCGAACTGTTCCAGGGTAGAGCCATACAATATAATCACATCGCACTCGAACTGTTCCAGGGTAGAACCATACAATATAATCACATCGCACTCGAACTGTCCAGGGTAGAACCATACAATATAATCACATCGCACTCGAACTGTCCAGGGTAGAACCATACAATATAATCACATTGCACTCGAACTGTCCAGGGTAGAGCCATACAATATAATCACATCGCACTCGAACTGTTCCAGGGTAGAACCATACAATATAATCACATCGCACTCGAACTGTCCAGGGTAGAGCCATACAATATAATCACATCGCACTCGAACTGTTCCAGGGTAGAACCATACAATATAATCACATCGCACTCGAACTGTTCCAGAGTAGAGCCATACAATATAATCACATCGCACTCGAACTGTTCCAGGGTAGAACCATACAATATAATCACATCGCACTCGAACTGTCCAGGGTAGAACCATACAATATAATCACATCGCACTCGAACTGTTCCAGGGTAGAACCATACAATATAATCACATCGCACTCGAACTGTCCAGGGTAGAGCCATACAATATAATCACATCGCACTCGAACTGTTCCAGGGTAGAACCATACAATATAATCACATCGCACTCGAACTGTCCAGGGTAGAGCCATACAATATAATCACATCGCACTCGAACTGTCCAGGGTAGAACCATACAATATAATCACATCGCACTCGAACTGTTCCAGGGTAGAACCATACAATATAATCACATCGCACTCGAACTGTCCAGGGTAGAACCATACAATATAATCACATCGCACTCGAACTGTTCAGGGTAGAACCATACAATATAATCACATCGCACTCGAACTGTTCCAGGGTAGAACCATACAATATAATCACATCGCACTCGAACTGTTCCAGGGTAGAACCATACAATATAATCACATCGCACTCGAACTGTCCAGGGTAGAGCCATACAATATAATCACATCGCACTCGAACTGTTCCAGGGTAGAACCATACAATATAATCATATCGCACTCGAACTGTCCAGGGTAGAGCCATACAATATAATCACATCGCACTCGAACTGTCCAGGGTAGAACCATACAATATAATCACATCGCACTCGAACTGTCCAGGGTAGAGCCATACAATATAATCACATCGCACTCGAACTGTTCCAGGGTAGAGCCATACAATATAATCACATCGCACCCGAACTGTCCAGGGTAGAACCATACAATATAATCACATCGCACTCGAACTGTCCAGGGTAGAACCATACAATATAATCACATCGCACTCGAACTGTTCAGGGTAGAACCATACAATATAATCACATCGCACCCGAACTGTCCAGGGTAGAACCATACAATATAATCACATCGCACTCGAACTGTCCAGGGTAGAACCATACAATATAATCACATCGCACTCGAACTGTCCAGGGTAGAGCCATACAATATAATCACATCGCACTCGAACTGTTCCAGGGTAGAGCCATACAATATAAACACATCGCACCCGAACTGTTCCAGGGTAGAGCCATACAATATAATCACATCGCACCCGAACTGTTCCAGGGTAGAGCCATACAATATAATCACATCGCACCCGAACTGTTCCAGGGTAGAGCCATACAATATAATCACATCGCACTCGAACTGTCCAGGGTAGAGCCATACAATATAATCACATCGCACTCGAACTGTTCCAGGGTAGAGCCATACAATATAATCACATCGCACCCGAACTGTTCCAGGGTAGAGCCATACAATATAATCACATCGCACTCGAACTGTCCATGGTAGAACCATACAATATAATCACATCGCACTCGAACTGTCCAGGGTAGAGCCATACAATATAATCACATCGCACTCGAACTGTTCAGGGTAGAACCATACAATATAATCACATCGCACTCGAACTGTTCCAGGGTAGAGCCATACAATATAATCACATCGCACTCGAACTGTTCCAGGGTAGAACCATACAATATAATCACATCGCACTCGAACTGTCCAGGGTAGAACCATACAATATAATCACATCGCACTCGAACTGTCCAGGGTAGAGCCATACAATATAATCACATCGCACCCGAACTGTCCAGGGTAGAGCCATACAATATAATCACATCGCACCCGAACTGTTCCAGGGTAGAACCATACAATATAATCACATCGCACTCGAACTGTCCAGGGTAGAATCATACAATATAATCACATCGCACTCGAACTGTCCAGGGTAGAACCATACAATATAATCACATCGCACTCGAACTGTCCAGGGTAGAACCATACAATATAATCACATCGCACTCGAACTGTCCAGGGTAGAACCATACAATATAATCACATCGCACTCGAACTGTCCAGGGTAGAGCCATACAATATAATCACATCGCACTCGAACTGTTCCAGGGTAGAACCATACAATATAATCACATCGCACTCGAACTGTCCAGGGTAGAACCATACAATATAATCACATCGCACTCGAACTGTCCAGGGTAGAACCATACAATATAATCACATCGCACTCGAACTGTCCAGGGTAGAGCCATACAATATAATCACATCGCACTCGAACTGTCCAGGGTAGAACCATACAATATAATCACATCGCACTCGAACTGTCCAGGGTAGAACCATACAATATAATCACATCGCACTCGAACTGTCCAGGGTAGAACCATACAATATAATCACATCGCACTCGAACTGTCCAGGGTAGAACCATACAATATAATCACATCGCACTCGAACTGTCCAGGGTAGAGCCATACAATATAATCACATCGCACTCGAACTGTTCCAGGGTAGAACCATACAATATAATCACATCGCACTCGAACTGTTCCAGGGTAGAACCATACAATATAATCACATCGCACTCGAACTGTTCCAGGGTAGAGCCATACAATATAATCACATCGCACTCGAACTGTCCAGGGTAGAACCATACAATATAATCACATCGCACTCGAACTGTTCCAGGGTAGAACCATACAATATAATCACATCGCACTCGAACTGTTCCAGGGTAGAACCATACAATATAATCACATCGCACTCGAACTGTCCAGGGTAGAGCCATACAATATAATCACATCGCACTCGAACTGTCCAGGGTAGAAACATACAATATAATCACATCGCACTCGAACTGTTCCAGGGTAGAACCATACATTATAATCACATCGCACTCGAACTGTCCAGGGTAGAACCATACAATATAATCACATCGCACTCGAACTGTTCCAGGGTAGAGCCATACAATATAATCACATCGCACTCGAACTGTCCAGGGTAGAACCATACAATATAATCACATCGCACTCGAACTGTTCCAGGGTAGAACCATACAATATAATCACATCGCACTCGAACTGTTCCAGGGTAGAACCATACAATATAATCACATCGCACCCGAACTGTTCCAGGGTAGAACCATACAATATAATCACATCGCACTCGAACTGTCCAGGGTAGAGCCATACAATATAATCACATCGCACTCGAACTGTTCCAGGGTAGAGCCATACAATATAATCACATCGCACTCGAACTGTCCAGGGTAGAGCCATACAATATAATCACATCGCACTCGAACTGTTCCAGGGTAGAACCATACAATATAATCACATCGCACTCGAACTGTCCAGGGTAGAACCATACAATATAATCACATCGCACTCGAACTGTTCCAGGGTAGAACCATACAATATAATCACATCGCACTCGAACTGTTCCAGGGTAGAACCATACAATATAATCACATCGCACTCGAACTGTCCAGGGTAGAGCCATACAATATAATCACATCGCACTCGAACTGTCCAGGGTAGAACCATACAATATAATCACATCGCACTCGAACTGTTCCAGGGTAGAACCATACAATATAATCACATCGCACTCGAACTGTCCAGGGTAGAGCCATACAATATAATCACATCGCACTCGAACTGTCCAGGGTAGAACCATACAATATAATCACATCGCACTCGAACTGTTCCAGGGTAGAACCATACAATATAATCACATCGCACTCGAACTGTTCCAGGGTAGAACCATACAATATAATCACATCGCACTCGAACTGTCCAGGGTAGAGCCATACAATATAATCACATCGCACTCGAACTGTCCAGGGTAGAACCATACAATATAATCACATCGCACTCGAACTGTTCCAGGGTAGAACCATACAATATAATCACATCGCACTCGAACTGTTCCAGGGTAGAACCATACAATATAATCACATCGCACCCGAACTGTTCCAGGGTAGAACCATACAATATAATCACATCGCACTCGAACTGTCCAGGGTAGAGCCATACAATATAATCACATCGCACTCGAACTGTCCAGGGTAGAACCATACAATATAATCACATCGCACTCGAACTGTCCAGGGTAGAGCCATACAATATAATCACATCGCACTCGAACTGTCCAGGGTAGAAACATACAATATAATCACATCGCACTCGAACTGTTCCAGGGTAGAGCCATACAATATAATCACATCGCACTCGAACTGTTCCAGGGTAGAACCATACAATATAATCACATCGCACTCGAACTGTCCAGGGTAGAACCATACAATATAATCACATCGCACTCGAACTGTTCCAGGGTAGAACCATACAATATAATCACATCGCACTCGAACTGTTCCAGGGTAGAACCATACAATATAATCACATCGCACTCGAACTGTTCCAGGGTAGAGCCATACAATATAATCACATCGCACTCGAACTGTTCCAGGGTAGAAACATACAATATAATCACATCGCACTCGAACTGTTCCAGGGTAGAACCATACAATATAATCACATCGCACTCGAACTGTCCAGGGTAGAGCCATACAATATAATCACATCGCACTCGAACTGTCCAGGGTAGAACCATACAATATAATCACATCGCACTCGAACTGTCCAGGGTAGAACCATACAATATAATCACATCGCACTCGAACTGTCCAGGGTAGAGCCATACAATATAATCACATCGCACTCGAACTGTCCAGGGTAGAACCATACAATATAATCACATCGCACTCGAACTGTCCAGGGTAGAGCCATACAATATAATCACATCGCACTCGAACTGTCCAGGGTAGAGCCATACAATATAATCACATCGCACCCGAACTGTCCAGGGTAGAACCATACAATATAATCACATCGCACCCGAACTGTCCAGGGTAGAACCATACAATATAATCACATCGCACTCGAACTGTCCAGGGTAGAGCCATACAATATAATCACATCGCACTCGAACTGTCCAGGGTAGAGCCATACAATATAATCACATCGCACTCGAACTGTCCAGGGTAGAACCATACAATATAATCACATCGCACTCGAACTGTCCAGGGTAGAGCCATACAATATAATCACATCGCACTCGAACTGTTCCAGGGTAGAGCCATACAATATAATCACATCGCACTCGAACTGTCCAGGGTAGAACCATACAATATAATCACATCGCACTCGAACTGTTCCAGGGTAGAACCATACAATATAATCACATCGCACTCGAACTGTCCAGGGTAGAGCCATACAATATAATCACATCGTACTCGAACTGTCCAGGGTAGAACCATACAATATAATCACATCGCACTCGAACTGTCCAGGGTAGAGCCATACAATATAATCACATCGCACTCGAACTGTCCAGGGTAGAACCATACAATATAATCACATCGCACTCGAACTGTCCAGGGTAGAACCATACAATATAATCACATCGCACTCGAACTGTCCAGGGTAGAACCATACAATATAATCACATTGCACTCGAACTGTCCAGGGTAGAGCCATACAATATAATCACATCGCACTCGAACTGTTCAGGGTAGAACCATACAATATAATCACATCGCACTCGAACTGTTCCAGGGTAGAACCATACAATATAATCACATCGCACTCGAACTGTTCCAGGGTAGAACCGTACAATATAATCACATCGCACTCGAACTGTTCCAGGGTAGAACCATACAATATAATCACATCGCACTCGAACTGTTCCAGGGTAGAACCATACAATATAATCACATCGCACTCGAACTGTTCCAGGGTAGAACCGTACAATATAATCACATCGCACTCGAACTGTCCAGGGTAGAGCCATACAATATAATCACATCGCACTCGAACTGTTCCAGGGTAGAACCGTACAATATAATCACATCGCACTCGAACTGTTCCAGGGTAGAGCCATACAATATAATCACATCGCACTCGAACTGTTCCAGGGTAGAGCCATACAATATAATCACATCGCACTCGAACTGTTCCAGGGTAGAACCATACAATATAATCACATCGCACTCGAACTGTCCAGGGTAGAACCATACAATATAATCACATCGCACTCGAACTGTCCAGGGTAGAAACATACAATATAATCACATCGCACTCGAACTGTCCAGGGTAGAGCCATACAATATAATCACATCGCACTCGAACTGTCCAGGGTAGAACCATACAATATAATCACATCGCACTCGAACTGTTCCAGGGTAGAACCATACAATATAATCACATCGCACTCGAACTGTTCCAGGGTAGAACCATACAATATAATCACATCGCACTCGAACTGTCCAGGGTAGAACCATACAATATAATCACATCGCACTCGAACTGTCCAGGGTAGAGCCATACAATATAATCACATCGCACTCGAACTGTCCAGGGTAGAACCATACAATATAATCACATCGCACTCGAACTGTTCCAGGGTAGAGCCATACAATATAATCACATCGCACTCGAACTGTTCCAGGGTAGAACCATACAATATAATCACATCGCACTCGAACTGTCCAGGGTAGAACCATACAATATAATCACATCGCACTCGAACTGTCCATGGTAGAGCCATACAATATAATCACATCGCACTCGAACTGTCCAGGGTAGAGCCTTACAATATAATCACATCGCACTCGAACTGTCCAGGGTAGAGCCATACAATATAATCACATCGCACTCGAACTGTCCAGGGTAGAACCATACAATATAATCACATCGCACTCGAACTGTTCCAGGGTAGAAACATACAATATAATCACATCGCACTCGAACTGTCCAGCGTAGAACCATACAATATAATCACATCGCACTCGAACTGTTCCAGGGTAGAAACATACAATATAATCACATCGCACTCGAACTGTTCCAGGGTAGAACCATACAATATAATCACATCGCACTCGAACTGTTCCAGGGTAGAACCATACAATATAATCACATCGCACTCGAACTGTTCCAGGGTAGAAACATACAATATAATCACATCGCACTCGAACTGTCCAGGGTAGAGCCATACAATATAATCACATCGCACTCGAACTGTTCCAGGGTAGAGCCATACAATATAATCACATCGCACTCGAACTGTCCAGGGTAGAACCATACAATATAATCACATCGCATTCGAACTGTTCCAGGGTAGAGCCATACAATATAATCACATCGCACTGGAACTGTTCCAGGGTAGAACCATACAATATAATCACATTGCACTCGAACTGTTCCAGGGTAGAACCATACAATATAATCACATCGCACTCGAACTGTCCAGGGTAGAACCATACAATATAATCACATCGCACTCGAACTGTCCAGGGTAGAGCCATACAATATAATCACATCGCACTCGAACTGTTCCAGGGTAGAACCATACAATATAATCACATCGCACTCGAACTGTCCAGGGTAGAGCCATACAATATAATCACATCGCACTCGAACTGTCCAGGGTAGAACCATACAATATAATCACATCGCACTCGAACTGTCCAGGGTAGAACCATACAATATAATCACATCGCACTCGAACTGTCCAGGGTAGAACCATACAATATAATCACATCGCACTCGAACTGTCCAGGGTAGAACCATACAATATAATCACATCGCACTCGAACTGTTCCAGGGTAGAACCATACAATATAATCACATCGCACTCGAACTGTTCCAGTGTAGAGCCATACGATATAATCACATCGCACTCGAACTGTTCCAGGGTAGAACCATACAATATAATCACATCGCACTCGAACTGTTCCAGGGTAGAACCATACAATATAATCACATCGCACTCGAACTGTCCAGGGTAGAAACATACAATATAATCACATCGCACTCGAACTGTCCAGGGTAGAACCATACAATATAATCACATCGCACTCGAACTGTTCCAGGGTAGAACCATACAATATAATCACATCGCACTCGAACTGTTCCAGGGTAGAACCATACAATATAATCACATCGCACTCGAACTGTCCAGGGTAGAAACATACAATATAATCACATCGCACTCGAACTGTCCAGGGTAGAACCATACAATATAATCACATCGCACTCGAACTGTTCCAGGGTAGAACCATACAATATAATCACATCGCACTCGAACTGTTCCAGGGTAGAGCCATACAATATAATCACATCGCACTCGAACTGTTCAGGGTAGAACCATGCAATATAATCACATCGCACTCGAACTGTTCAGGGTAGAACCATACAATATAATCACATCGCACTCGAACTGTCCAGGGTAGAACCATACAATATAATCACATCGCACTCGAACTGTTCCAGGGTAGAGCCATACAATATAATCACATCGCACCCGAACTGTCCAGGGTAGAGCCATACAATATAATCACATCGCACCCGAACTGTTCCAGGGTAGAGCCATACAATATAATCACATCGCACCCGAACTGTTCCAGGGTAGAGCCATACAATATAATCACATCGCACTCGAACTGTTCCAGGGTAGAACCATACAATATAATCACATCGCACTCGAACTGTTCCAGGGTAGAACCATACAATATAATCACATCGCACTCGAACTGTTCCAGGGTAGAACCATACAATATAATCACATCGCACTCGAACTGTTCCAGGGTAGAACCATACAATATAATCACATCGCACCCGAACTGTTCCAGGGTAGAACCATACAATATAATCACATCGCACTCGAACTGTCCAGGGTAGAGCCATACAATATAATCACATCGCACTCGAACTGTTCCAGGGTAGAACCATACAATATAATCACATCGCACTCGAACTGTTCAGGGTAGAACCATACAATATAATCACATCGCACTCGAACTGTCCAGGGTAGAACCATACAATATAATCACATCGCACTCGAACTGTCCAGGGTAGAGCCATACAATATAATCACATCGCACTCGAACTGTCCAGGGTAGAGCCATACAATATAATCACATCGCACTCGAACTGTCCAGGGTAGAGCCATACAATATAATCACATCGCACTCGAACTGTCCAGGGTAGAGCCATACAATATAATCACATCGCACTCGAACTGTCCAGGGTAGAACCATACAATATAATCACATCGCACTCGAACTGTTCCAGGGTAGAACCATACAATATAATCACATCGCACTCGAACTGTTCCAGGGTAGAGCCATACAATATAATCACATCGCACTCGAACTGTTCAGGGTAGAACCATACAATATAATCACATCGCACTCGAACTGTCCAGGGTAGAGCCATACAATATAATCACATCGCACTCGAACTGTCCAGGGTAGAACCATACAATATAATCACATCGCACTCGAACTGTCCAGGGTAGAACCATACAATATAATCACATCGCACTCGAACTGTCCAGGGTAGAGCCATACAATATAATCACATCGCACTCGAACTGTCCAGGGTAGAGCCATACAATATAATCACATCGCACTCGAACTGTCCAGGGTAGAACCATACAATATAATCACATCGCACTCGAACTGTTCCAGGGTAGAACCATACAATATAATCACATCGCACTCGAACTGTTCCAGGGTAGAGCCATACAATATAATCACATCGCACTCGAACTGTTCAGGGTAGAACCATACAATATAATCACATCGCACTCGAACTGTCCAGGGTAGAACCATACAATATAATCACATCGCACTCGAACTGTCCAGGGTAGAACCATACAATATAATCACATCGCACTCGAACTGTCCAGGGTAGAACCATACAATATAATCACATCGCACTCGAACTGTCCAGGGTAGAACCATACAATATAATCACATCGCACTCGAACTGTCCAGGGTAGAGCCATACAATATAATCACATCGCACTCGAACTGTTCCAGGGTAGAACCATACAATATAATCACATCGCACTCGAACTGTTCCAGGGTAGAACCATACAATATAATCACATCGCACTCGAACTGTCCAGGGTAGAACCATACAATATAATCACATCGCACTCGAACTGTCCAGGGTAGAGCCATACAATATAATCACATCGCACCCGAACTGTCCAGGGTAGAACCGTACAATATAATCACATCGCACTCGAACTGTTCAGGGTAGAACCATACAATATAATCACATCGCACTCGAACTGTCCAGGGTAGAACCATACAATATAATCACATCGCACTCGAACTGTCCATGGTAGAGCCATACAATATAATCACATCACACCCGAACTGTCCAGGGTAGAGCCATACAATATAATCACATCGCAGTCGAACTGTTCCAGGGTAGAGCCATACAATATAATCACATCGCACTCGAACTGTTCCAGGGTAGAACCATACAATATAATCACATCGCACCCGAACTGTCCAGGGTAGAACCATACAATATAATCACATCGCACTCGAACTGTCCAGGGTAGAACCATACAATATAATCACATCGCACTCGAACTGTCCAGGGTAGAACCATACAATATAATCACATCGCACTCGAACTGTTCCAGGGTAGAGCCATACAATATAATCACATCGCACTCGAACTGTTCCAGGGTAGAACCGTACAATATAATCACATCGCACTCGAACTGTCCAGGGTAGAACCATACAATATAATCACATCGCACTCGAACTGTCCATGGTAGAGCCATACAATATAATCACATCGCACTCGAACTGTTCCAGGGTAGAACCATACAATATAATCACATCGCACTCGAACTGTCCAGTGTAGAGCCATACAATATAATCACATCGCACTCGAACTGTTCCAGGGTAGAACCATACAATATAATCACATCGCACTCGAACTGTCCAGGGTAGAACCATACAATATAATCACATCGCACTCGAACTGTCCAGGGTAGAACCATACAATATAATCACATCGCACTCGAACTGTCCAGGGTAGAACCATACAATATAATCACATCGCACCTCGAACTGTTCCAGGGTAGAACCATACAATATAATCACATCGCACTCGAACTGTTCCAGGGTAGAACCATACAATATAATCACATCGCACTCGAACTGTCCAGGGTAGAACCATACAATATAATCACATCGCACTCGAACTGTTCCAGGGTAGAAGCCATACAATATAATCACATCGCACTCGAACTGTTCCAGGGTAGAACCATACAATATAATCACATCGCACTCGAACTGTTCCAGGGTAGAACCATACAATATAATCACATCGCACTCGAACTGTTCCAGGGTAGAACCATACAATATAATCACATCGCACTCGAACTGTCCAGGGTAGAAGCCATACAATATAATCACATCGCACTCGAACTGTTCCAGGGTAGAACCATACAATATAATCACATCGCACTCGAACTGTCCAGGGTAGAGCCATACAATATAATCACATCGCACTCGAACTGTTCCAGGGTAGAACCATACAATATAATCACATCGCACTCGAACTGTTCCAGGGTAGAACCATACAATATAATCACATCGCACTCGAACTGTTCCAGGTAGAACCATACAATATAATCACATCGCACTCGAACTGTCCAGGGTAGAACCATACAATATAATCACATCGCACTCGAACTGTTCCAGGGTAGAACCATACAATATAATCACATCGCACTCGAACTGTCCAGGGTAGAACCATACAATATAATCACATCGCACCCGAACTGTTCCAGGGTAGAGCCATACAATATAATCACATCGCACTCGAACTGTTCCAGGGTAGAACCATACAATATAATCACATCGCACTCGAACTGTTCCAGGGTAGAACCATACAATATAATCACATCGCACTCGAACTGTTCCAGGGTAGAACCATACAATATAATCACATCGCACTCGAACTGTCCAGGGTAGAGCCATACAATATAATCACATCGCACTCGAACTGTTCCAGGGTAGAACCATACAATATAATCACATCGCACTCGAACTGTTCCAGGGTAGAACCATACAATATAATCACATCGCACTCGAACTGTTCCAGGGTAGAACCATACAATATAATCACATCGCACTCGAACTGTTCCAGGGTAGAGCCATACAATATAATCACATCGCACTCGAACTGTTCCAGGGTAGAACCATACAATATAATCACATCGCACTCGAACTGTCCAGGGTAGAGCCATACAATATAATCACATCGCACTCGAACTGTTCCAGGGTAGAACCATACAATATAATCACATCGCACTCGAACTGTTCCAGGGTAGAGCCATACAATATAATCACATCGCACTCGAACTGTTCCAGGGTAGAAGCCATACAATATAATCACATCGCACTCGAACTGTCCAGGGTAGAGCCATACAATATAATCACATCGCACTCGAACTGTTCCAGGGTAGAACCATACAATATAATCACATCGCACTCGAACTGTCCAGGGTAGAGCCATACAATATAATCACATCGCACTCGAACTGTTCCAGGGTAGAACCATACAATATAATCACATTGCACTCGAACTGTCCAGGGTAGAGCCATACAATATAATCACATCGCACCCGAACTGTCCAGGGTAGAGCCATACAATATAATCACATCGCACCCGAACTGTCCAGGGTAGAGCCATACAATATAATCACATCGCACTCGAACTGTCCTGGGTAGAGCCATACAATATAATCACATCGCACTCGAACTGTTCCAGGGTAGAGCCATACAATATAATCACATCGCACTCGAACTGTTCCAGGGTAGAGCCATACAATATAATCACATCGCACTCGAACTGTTCCAGGGTAGAGCCATACAATATAATCACATCGCACTCGAACTGTTCCAGGGTAGAACCATACAATATAATCACATCGCACTCGAACTGTTCCAGGGTAGAACCATACAATATAATCACATCGCACTCGAACTGTTCCAGGGTAGAACCATACAATATAATCACATCGCACTCGAACTGTTCCAGGGTAGAACCATACAATATAATCACATCGCACTCGAACTGTTCCAGGGTAGAACCATACAATATAATCACATCGCACTCGAACTGTTCCAGGGTAGAGCCATACAATATAATCACATCGCACTCGAACTGTTCCAGGGTAGAGCCATACAATATAATCACATCGCACTCGAACTGTTCCAGGGTAGAACCATACAATATAATCACATCGCACTCGAACTGTTCCAGGGTAGAACCATACAATATAATCACATCGCACTCGAACTGTTCCAGGGTAGAGCCATACAATATAATCACATCGCACTCGAACTGTTCCAGGGTAGAGCCATACAATATAATCACATCGCACTCGAACTGTTCCAGGGTAGAACCATACAATATAATCACATCGCACTCGAACTGTCCAGGGTAGAACCATACAATATAATCACATCGCACTCGAACTGTTCCAGGGTAGAACCATACAATATAATCACATCGCACTCGAACTGTTCCAGGGTAGAACCATACAATATAATCACATCGCACTCGAACTGTTCCAGGGTAGAGCCATACAATATAATCACATCGCACTCGAACTGTTCCAGGGTAGAACCATACAATATAATCACATCGCACTCGAACTGTCCAGGGTAGAGCCATACAATATAATCACATCGCACTCGAACTGTCCAGGGTAGAACCATACAATATAATCACATCGCACTCGAACTGTTCCAGGGTAGAGCCATACAATATAATCACATCGCACTCGAACTGTCCAGGGTAGAACCATACAATATAATCACATCGCACCCGAACTGTTCCAGTGTAGAGCCATACAATATAATCACATCGCACTCGAACTGTCCAGGGTAGAACCATACAATATAATCACATCGCACCCGAACTGTTCCAGGGTAGAAGCCATACAATATAATCACATCGCACTCGAACTGTCCAGGGTAGAACCATACAATATAATCACATCGCACTCGAACTGTCCAGGGTAGAACCATACAATATAATCACATCGCACTCGAACTGTCCAGGGTAGAACCATACAATATAATCACATCGCACTCGAACTGTCCAGGGTAGAACCATACAATATAATCACATCGCACTCGAACTGTCCAGGGTAGAACCATACAATATAATCACATCGCACTCGAACTGTCCAGGGTAGAACCATACAATATAATCACATCGCACTCGAACTGTCCAGGGTAGAACCATACAATATAATCACATCGCACTCGAACTGTCCAGGGTAGAGCCATACAATATAATCACATCGCACTCGAACTGTTCCAGGGTAGAACCATACAATATAATCACATCGCACTCGAACTGTTCCAGGGTAGAACCATACAATATAATCACATCGCACTGGAACTGTACCAGTGTAGAGCCATACAATATAATCACATCGCACCCGAACTGTTCCAGGGTAGAGCCATACAATATAATCACATCGCACTCGAACTGTTCCAGGGTAGAGCCATACAATATAATCACATCGCACTCGAACTGTCCAGGGTAGAACCATACAATATAATCACATCGCACTCGAACTGTCCAGGGTAGAACCATACAATATAATCACATCGCACTCGAACTGTCCAGGGTAGAACCATACAATATAATCACATCGCACTCGAACTGTCCAGGGTAGAACCATACAATATAATCACATCGCACTCGAACTGTCCAGGGTAGAGCCATACAATATAATCACATCGCACTCGAACTGTCCAGGGTAGAACCATACAATATAATCACATCGCACTCGAACTGTCCAGGGTAGAACCATACAATATAATCACATCGCACTCGAACTGTCCAGGGTAGAGCCATACAATATAATCACATCGCACTCGAACTGTTCCAGGGTAGAACCATACAATATAATCACATCGCACTCGAACTGTCCAGGGTAGAGCCATACAATATAATCACATCGCACTCGAACTGTTCCAGGGTAGAACCATACAATATAATCACATCGCACTCGAACTGTTCCAGGGTAGAACCATACAATATAATCACATCGCACTGGAACTGTTCCAGTGTAGAGCCATACAATATAATCACATCGCACCCGAACTGTTCCAGGGTAGAGCCATACAATATAATCACATCGCACTCGAACTGTTCCAGGGTAGAGCCATACAATATAATCACATCGCACTGGAACTGTTCCAGAGTAGAGCCATACAATATAATCACATCGCACTCGAACTGTTCCAGGGTAGAACCATACAATATAATAACATCGCACTCGAACTGTTCCAGGGTAGAGCCATACAATATAATCACATCGCACTCGAACTGTCCAGGGTAGAACCATACAATATAATCACATCGCACCCGAACTGTTCCAGGGTAGAGCCATACAATATAATCACATCGCACTCGAACTGTTCCAGGGTAGAACCATACAATATAATCACATCGCATTCGAACTGTTCCAGAGTAGAGCCATACAATATAATCACATCGCACTCGAACTGTTCCAGGGTAGAACCATACAATATAATCACATCGCATTCGAACTGTTCCAGAGTAGAGCCATACAATATAATCACATCGCACTCGAACTGTTCCAGGGTAGAACCATACAATATAATCACATCGCATTCGAACTGTTCCAGGGTAGAGCCATACAATATAATCACATCGCACTCGAACTGTCCAGTGTAGAGCCATACAATATAATCACATCGCACTCGAACTGTCCAGGGTAGAGCCATACAATATAATCACATCGCACCCGAACTGTTCCAGGGTAGAACCATACAATATAATCACATCGCACTCGAACTGTTCCAGGGTAGAAACATACAATATAATCACATCGCACTCGAACTGTTCCAGGGTAGAACCATACAATATAATCACATCGCACTCGAACTGTTCCAGGGTAGAGCCATACAATATAATCACATCGCACCCGAACTGTTCCAGGGTAGAACCATACAATATAATCACATCGCACTCGAACTGTTCCAGGGTAGAGCCATACAATATAATCACATCGCACTCGAACTGTTCCAGGGTAGAACCATACAATATAATCACATCGCACCTCGAACTGTTCCAGGGTAGAACCATACAATATAATCACATCGCACTCGAACTGTTCCAGGGTAGAACCATACAATATAATCACATCGCACTCGAACTGTTCCAGGGTAGAGCCATACAATATAATCACATCGCACTCGAACTGTTCCAGGGAAGAAACATACAATATAATCACATCGCACCCGAACTGTTCCAGGGTAGAACCATACAATATAATCACATCGCACCCGAACTGTTCCAGGGTAGTGCCATACAATATAATCACATCGCACTCGAACTGTCCAGGGTAGAACCATACAATATAATCACATCGCACTCGAACTGTTCCAGGGTAGAAGCCATACAATATAATCACATCGCACTCGAACTGTTCCAGGGTAGAGCCATACAATATAATCACATCGCACTCGAACTGTCCAGGGTAGAACCATACAATATAATCACATCGCACTCGAACTGTTCCAGTGTAGAGCCATACAATATAATCACATCGCACCCGAACTGTTCCAGGGTAGAGCCATACAATATAATCACATCGCACTCGAACTGTTCCAGGGTAGAGCCATACAATATAATCACATCGCACTCGAACTGTTCCAGGGTAGAGCCATACAATATAATCACATCGCACTCGAACTGTTCCAGGGTAGAACCATACAATATAATCACATCGCACTCGAACTGTTCCAGGGTAGAACCATACAATATAATCACATCGCACTCGAACTGTCCAGGGTAGAGCCATACAATATAATCACAGCGCACTCGAACTGTTCCAGGGTAGAACCATACAATATAATCACATCGCACTCGAACTGTCCAGGGTAGAACCATACAATATAATCACATCGCACTCGAACTGTCCAGGGTAGAACCATACAATATAATCACATCGCACTCGAACTGTCCAGGGTAGAGCCATACAATATAATCACATCGCACTCGAACTGTTCCAGGGTAGAAACATACAATATAATCACATCGCACTCGAACTGTTCCAGGGTAGAACCATACAATATAATCACATCGCACTCGAACTGTTCCAGGGTAGAACCATACAATATAATCACATCGCACTCGAACTGTTCCAGGGTAGAACCATACAATATAATCACATCGCACTCGAACTGTCCAGGGTAGAGCCATACAATATAATCACAGCGCACTCGAACTGTTCCAGGGTAGAACCATACAATATAATCACATCGCACTCGAACTGTCCAGGGTAGAACCATACAATATAATCACATCGCACTCGAACTGTCCAGGGTAGAACCATACAATATAATCACATTGCACTCGAACTGTTCCAGGGTAGAACCATACAATATAATCACATTGCACTCGAACTGTCCAGGGTAGAGCCATACAATATAATCACATCGCACCCGAACTGTTCCAGGGTAGAACCATACAATATAATCACATCGCACTCGAACTGTCCAGGGTAGAAACATACAATATAATCACATCGCACTCGAACTGTTCCAGTGTAGAACCATACAATATAATCACATCGCACTCGAACTGTTCCAGGGTAGAGCCATACAATATAATCACATCGCACTCGAACTGTTCCAGGGTAGAACCATACAATATAATCACATCGCACTCGAACTGTCCAGGGTAGAACATACAATATAATCACATCGCACTCGAACTGTTCCAGGGTAGAACCATACAATATAATCACATCGCACTCGAACTGTTCCAGGGTAGAACCATACAATATAATCACATCGCACTCGAACTGTCCAGGGTAGAAACATACAATATAATCACATCGCACTCGAACTGTCCAGGGTAGAAACATACAATATAATCACATCGCACTCGAACTGTTCCAGGGTAGAACCATACAATATAATCACATCGCACTCGAACTGTTCCAGGGTAGAACCATACAATATAATCACATCGCACTCGAACTGTTCCAGGGTAGAGCCATACAATATAATCACATCGCACCCGAACTGTTCCAGGGTAAAACCATACAATATAATCACATCGCACTCGAACTGTTCCAGAGTAGAGCCATACAATATAATCACATCGCACTCGAACTGTTCCAGGGTAGAACCATACAATATAATCACATCGCACTCGAACTGTCCAGAGTAGAGCCATACAATATAATCACATCGCACTCGAACTGTTCCAGGGTAGAACCATACAATATAATCACATCGCACTCGAACTGTTCCAGGGTAGAACCATACAATATAATCACATCGCACTCGAACTGTTCCAGGGTAGAACCATACAATATAATCACATCGCACTCGAACTGTTCCAGGGTAGAACCATACAATATAATCACATCGCACTCGAACTGTTCCAGGGTAGAGCCATACAATATAATCACATCGCACTCGAACTGTCCAGGGTAGAACCATACAATATAATCACATCGCACCCGAACTGTTCCAGGGTAGAACCATACAATATAATCACATCGCACTCGAACTGTTCCAGAGTAGAGCCATACAATATAATCACATCGCACTCGAACTGTTCCAGGGTAGAGCCATACAATATAATCACATCGCACCCGAACTGTCCAGGGTAGAACCATACAATATAATCACATCGCACTCGAACTGTTCCAGGGTAGAACCATACAATATAATCACATCGCACTCGAACTGTTCCAGGGTAGAACCATACAATATAATCACATCGCACTCGAACTGTCCAGGGTAGAGCCATACAATATAATCACATCGCACTCGAACTGTCCAGGGTAGAGCCATACAATATAATCACATCGCACTCGAACTGTTCCTGGGTAGAACCATACAATATAATCACATCGCACCCGAACTGTTCCAGGGTAGAGCCATACAATATAATCACATCGCACTCGAACTGTCCAGGGTAGAGCCATACAATATAATCACATCGCACTCGAACTGTTCCAGGGTAGAACCATACAATATAATCACATCGCACTCGAACTGTTCCAGGGTAGAACCATACAATATAATCACATCGCACTCGAACTGTCCAGGGTAGAACCATACATTATAATCACATCGCACTCGAACTGTTCAGGGTAGAGCCATACAATATAATCACATCGCACTCGAACTGTCCAGGGTAGAACCATACAATATAATCACATCGCACTCGAACTGTTCCAGGGTAGAACCATACAATATAATCACATCGCACTCGAACTGTCCAGGGTAGAACCATACAATATAATCACATCGCACTCGAACTGTTCCAGGGTAGAACCATACAATATAATCACATCGCACTCGAACTGTCCAGGGTAGAACCATACAATATAATCACATCGCACTCGAACTGTTCCAGGGTAGAACCATACAATATAATAACATCGCACTCGAACTGTCCAGGGTAGAACCATACAATATAATCACATCGCACTCGAACTGTTCCAGGGTAGAACCATACAATATAATCACATCGCACTCGAACTGTCCAGGGTAGAACCATACAATATAATCACATCGCACTCGAACTGTTCCAGGGTAGAACCATACAATATAATCACATCGCACTCGAACTGTTCAGGGTAGAACCATACAATATAATCACATCGCACTCGAACTGTTCCAGGGTAGAACCATACAATATAATCACATCGCACTCGAACTGTTCCAGGGTAGAAGCCATACAATATAATCACATCGCACTCGAACTGTTCCAGGGTAGAACCATACAATATAATCACATCGCACTCGAACTGTTCCAGGGTAGAACCATACAATATAATCACATCGCACTCGAACTGTCCAGGGTAGAACCATACAATATAATCACATCGCACTCGAACTGTTCCAGGGTAGAACCATACAATATAATCACATCGCACTATAATCACATCGCACTCTAACTGTTCCAGGGTAGAACCATACAATATAATCACATCGCACTCGAACTGTTCCAGGGTAGAACCATACAATATAATCACATCGCACTCGAACTGTCCAGGGTAGAACCATACAATATAATCACATCGCACCCGAACTGTTCCAGGGTAGAACCATACAATATAATCACATCGCACCCGAACTGTTCAGGGTAGAGCCATACAATATAATCACATCGCACTCGAACTGTTCCAGGGTAGAGCCATACAATATAATCACATCGCACTCGAACTGTCCAGGGTAGAGCCATACAATATAATCACATCGCACTCGAACTGTTCCAGGGTAGAAGCCATACAATATAATCACATCGCACTCGAACTGTTCCAGGGTAGAGCCATACAATATAATCACATCGCACCCGAACTGTTCCAGGGTAGAGCCATACAATATAATCACATCGCACTCGAACTGTTCCAGGGTAGAGCCATACAATATAATCACATCGCACTCGAACTGTCCAGGGTAGAACCATACAATATAATCACATCGCACTCGAACTGTCCAGGGTAGAACCATACAATATAATCACATCGCACTCGAACTGTCCAGGGTAGAGCCATACAATATAATCACATCGCACTCGAACTGTTCCAGGGTAGAGCCATACAATATAATCACATCGCACCCGAACTGTTCCAGGGTAGAACCATACAATATAATCACATCGCACTCGAACTGTCCAGGGTAGAGCCATACAATATAATCACATCGCACTCGAACTGTTCCAGGGTAGAGCCATACAATATAATCACATCGCACCCGAACTGTTCCAGGGTAGAGCCATACAATATAATCACATCGCACTCGAACTGTTCAGAGCCATACAATATAATCACATCGCACTCGAACTGTTCCAGGGTAGAGCCATACAATATAATCACATCGCACTCGAACTGTTCCAGGGTAGAACCATACAATATAATCACATCGCACTCGAACTGTCCAGGGTAGAGCCATACAATATAATCACATCGCACTCGAACTGTTCCAGGGTAGAGTCATACAATATAATCACATCGCACTCGAACTGTCCAGGGTAGAACCATACAATATAATCACATCGCACTCGAACTGTTCCAGAGTAGAGCCATACAATATAATCACATCGCACTCGAACTGTTCCAGGGTAGAACCATACAATATAATCACATTGCACTCGAACTGTTCCAGGGTAGAACCATACAATATAATCACATCGCACTCGAACTGTTCAGGGTAGAACCATACAATATAATCACATCGCACTCGAACTGTCCAGGGTAGAACCATACAATATAATCACATCGCACTCGAACTGTCCAGGGTAGAACCATACAATATAATCACATTGCACTCGAACTGTCCAGGGTAGAGCCATACAATATAATCACATCGCACTCGAACTGTTCAGGGTAGAACCATACAATATAATCACATCGCACTCGAACTGTCCAGGGTAGAGCCATACAATATAATCACAGCGCACTCGAACTGTTCAGGGTAGAACCATACAATATAATCACATCGCACTCGAACTGTCCAGGGTAGAACCATACAATATAATCACATCGCACTCGAACTGTTCAGGGTAGAACCATACAATATAATCACATCGCACTCGAACTGTCCAGGGTAGAACCATACAATATAATCACATCGCACTCGAACTGTCCAGGGTAGAACCATACAATATAATCACATCGCACTCGAACTGTCCAGGGTAGAGCCATACAATATAATCACATCGCACTCGAACTGTCCAGGGTAGAACCATACAATATAATCACATCGCACTCGAACTGTTCCAGGGTAGAACCATACAATATAATCACATCGCACCCGAACTGTTCCAGGGTAGAACCATACAATATAATCACATCGCACTCGAACTGTTCAGGGTAGAACCATACAATATGATCACATCGCACTCGAACTGTCCAGGGTAGAACCATACAATATAATCACATCGCACTCGAACTGTCGAGGGTAGAGCCATACAATATAATCACATCGCACTCGAACTGTTCCAGGGTAGAACCATACAATATAATCACATCGCACTCGAACTGTCCAGGGTAGAGCCATACAATATAATCACATCGCACCCGAACTGTTCCAGGGTAGAACCATACAATATAATCACATCGCACTCGAACTGTCCAGGGTAGAGCCATACAATATAATCACATCGCACCCGAACTGTTCCAGGGTAGAACCATACAATATAATCACATTGCACTCGAACTGTTCAGGGTAGAACCATACAATATAATCACATCGCACTCGAACTGTCCAGGGTAGAACCATACAATATAATCACATCGCACTCGAACTGTCCAGGGTAGAGCCATACAATATAATCACATCGCACTCGAACTGTTCCAGGGTAGAACCATACAATATAATCACATCGCACTCGAACTGTCCAGGGTAGAGCCATACAATATAATCACATCGCACCCGAACTGTCCAGGGTAGAACCATACAATATAATCACATCGCACTCGAACTGTCCAGGGTAGAGCTTTACTTTACGTACTTAACCATGCATTTATCTGAGTGTTGGTTCAAACTCGCCTACATTTATGTAAGATGTGAAACATTGTCCCATTAAAGATGTGACTCTTCTACTCATCTAAGTATTGATTCAAACTCGTCTAAACTTATGTAATATTTGACATATTGCCCCATTAAGTTTTGACTCGTCCACTCATCTGTGTATTACGTAATGTCATCATATATAATTTTATATTTTCATTAAAAAATCTTCATGATGATCAGTATAGAAAAACAATTTATAGGAAAATGGACGTTACATAGCTGCAATATTACATTTTCAAGTTTTGATAAAGGCCATGTGGTCGAAAATTAGATATTGAGTGAATTAAATATAATTTTATAGTTTAGCAACTTTGGAATTTTAATAAAAAAAGAGAAATACTTTACAGTTTAACGTCAAATAGTAAACTAGTAAAATATCCCATACTAATTATTGTATTCTTGCAATTACACTCTCCCGCTTTTATGGGAGGAACGCCTTGCCCAAATATCTTGCGTATACCAAATGATAATAAGAATGTTTAGATTGTTTTCTGGTTATGTTTTAGGAGCACTACATTATTATCCTACAGCAAGTTTTGTTATTTCTATTACAAACGAGACGGATCATTGTGCTTCCATTATATACTTGTTTGCTTTATTCTTAAATATGCAACTTTCTGAATAAGTTGTTATACGTTATAATTAATAAAGTTATAATAATTAACCAAGTTTAAAATGTTTTACAGACACTTATAAAACACTTGTATTAGATAATCAATAAATGGCAGTTATTTAGTAAGTGCTGGAGTACCAAATGAGTGATGGAAAGAACAATGTCGCTGCAGCTCATACATGCCCTAAGAGGCAACACATTTAATATTGTTGGTCAGAATTGACCGAATATCTGCAGTTATGTTGGTATTCAAGGTTTAAGGATCATTTGGCATATCAGTGCATTTTATTCAATCTGTATGTTAATGTGCTCGTTTTTGTAGCCCGGAATCATCCTACCTATTGACGTAATGTAACATTTATGTGTTGATACGCCGTAAAATCTAATTCATTATTTCATATTGTTACATGCACTTTGCATAAACGGTTACCTTGTTATACGGTTCTGTGAGTGCGCGATATATTTCTTGTTTCGAGGAGATCTGTGTATTGATACTATATTAAACGGATATAAAAGTAAATCAACATGAATGATGGTTTTGTACTAACAAAATGAGCGACTCCGGTGTGCGTTCATATGCTTAGCAAAGTGTGTTTATAATAAAATACCGGTGGAATGGCAAGAAAAAACTTCACCATTGACGCGGAAGTGCTATGATGGAGAAAAACTAAGTCTTGTTCCATAATAGATCCAGTTAAAATCATTGTACACCAATAGAGGGGTTCTGATGAGCGGGTGATTTGACACGTCAATAGAGGGGTTCTGATGAGCGGGTGATTTGACACGTCAACAGAGGGGTTCTGATGAGCGGGTGATTTGACACGTCAATAGAGGGGTTCTGATGAGCGGGTGATTTGACACGTCAATAGAGGGGTTCTGATGAGCGGGTGATTTGACACGTCAATAGAGGGGTTCTGATGAGCGGCCGATTTGACACGTCAATAGAGGGGTTCTGATGAGCGGGTGATTTGACATGTCAATAGAGGTGTTCTGATGAGCGGGTGATTTGACATGTCAATAGAGGGGTTCGGATGAGCGAGTGATTTGACATGTCAATAGAGGTGTTCTGCATGAGCGAGTGATTTGACACGTCAATGGAGGTGTTCTGCATGAGCGAGTGATTTGACACGTCAATGGAGGTGTTCTGAATGGGCGAGTGATTTGACACGTCAATAGAGGGGTCATCCATGGCCGTGATCACGTACCTTTCACCGCTGAGTTCGAATCCAATCCGCTCCAAAAACTTTAATTAACTTTAATTTAAAAAATGTACTAAAGAGAAATATAAATCTGCACAAGTTTGCATATCGCTTATTAGCAAGAGCACATGTGCGTTTCGTCTAATGTTATTCTCAACCATTCATCTGTTAAAATGCTGTCTTCTAATTCTTAAAACAAACACCAGCATGTTCCCCCCGAACAACCCTGAGCTGCTAGAATGCACTCCCTGTGTTTTCCTGATATCACAGATACATTTTAAGCCGCCTTTCAAATCAATAAAATCAACTGCATTTTATACAGTTGCCCATGATTTGCGCTATTATCTTGAATACACTTTGATAGCCTTTTAAACCTGACATAATTGTACATATCAGCTCTTAGAACATCTAATAAGAACATAGTTTTTTATTATGATAAATTGGGACTGAAAATATAAAATGTGAAAGGTATGACAAAGTGTTGAAAGAGTAATTTATACTAATAAAAAATCGAACCACCACATATTTTACAGGAGGCAAGTGCCTCCGTTTGACTAGCGTGGCTATGGCCCTGGGTACAGGGTAGTTAAATTCATTCACAGAAGCTTGAAAGTTAATTAATCAAAAACAAATAGTCGTATAACTAGTTTGCCAATCAAAATCAAAGGTGACTAAAAAAGGTAAAATAAACATAAAAATGTACACGAAAGCTACCCAGCTGGGCCCAGCTAACTCGGTAGCATGGTCGACTCGATCTAGGGATCATATGTGCGAATCCCTGTCTGGCTGCGGTCTCTGATGATAAGTCGTGAACATTTCTACGATCATGAGCTTCCCACATATAAATATGTGGGGTAGTTGTCAGTGACTTACAGACGGCAGAAATAATGACAAAATTATTATTTGACAAGTTTATTTCCAGAATATCTGAGACTCATGAAGAACAATCATACACGAATACAAATAGTGTATTCTAGTATTGGGTATACAGAACAACTATTAGGTGTGTTGACCTTGTTGAAAAACTGAAAAAAAACCCCATACAAACAAATGATTCAAAGAGCAGTTCAACACCTTTAAAAAACAATAAATTGTGAAAGATCACTAAATATAGTTCTTTTGGATATGGTCACCAAATGTAGTTCTATCATAGTCAGATCTGTGCAAATTGTTTTATTTGAATATTGAGTGCATTTTTATGCCATCATGCTAATGGATGATCATTAATCTAACAACTATTTTCCGATATCCTGGAATGTTAACCAGTACTCGGTCGAGCACAGCCCTCTCCGGAAGTTACTAATAACTATCTCACTTGAATCAGGGGTGATAAACTAATGACAATGATACGCATTGTCGTATATCAGTCATCACGGAGACTGCGGCCGAGCAAATATTTGAACTCATTACCACTGAATTGATAGTCAGACACGCTACCGACTGAGCTACCCAGTTCCATTTTGAATAATCCCCATGAGCTGGAATTCAATATATATATATATCTACTGGGCAACAGGTACTTCTCATTTTGTCATATATTTCAGCAATAACTTGTCTTTACATAGCAGCTTAGATTTCGTCCTTTAGTGAGTGTTTCAGGATAAAACGCTGTAAATATCTTAAAATTTAAATAGTTATCAAAATGGATAAAAAGCATCTCATTATCATTAATAAATATCATTCGAATATGAGGCCCTCCCAGGTGAGGGGGTCCCTTTTCTCTGGATCTCTTAAAGTAATGCCTATTCTCTTCCCCAGATCTCCAAAAGTATTTGCCAAAGTTTCCCAAAAGTATTTTGTCCATGTTCCCCAGATCTCTAAAAGTATTTTCACTGTTCCCTAGATCTCCAAAAGTGTTTAACATAGTTCCCTGAAAGTACCAAATAGTGTTTCCTTAAGTAGAACGTCTACTATAATCATCTCTATTATTATTTACACATCATCATAAAAAGCAAAATCCATGTACTGTCTTCTTTTCCTTGTTTAAAATATCTATGGTCTATGACTTGAACTTTCAGAGAAAAGGTGTTTTTTAAGTTTCCTTAAAAATGTGCTTGTAAGTCCTGTGCCAGGAGCATTTGTGGTTCAATCACGCTGGTTCAAGAACTTCAAGAATTTGTGGTTATACAAATGCTGTGCGAGTTTGGATAAGATTTTTTGAAAAATGTGAGGGATGCTATAGCTTCTACAAGAAAAATGTTAACGGATGGACGATGGACAATTTACCACGACATAAGCCCTGCTGGCCTTTGGCAAGTAGAGAGGACAGTTCAGAGACAAAAAAATTGAACAGCTGAACGGTTAATTTACAAAAGCCAATAAATACACATACATAATTATAAATTGACTTTATTGACTTTATTGTGTAACACGATCTAATAAAAAAATAGTAGATGCCGGATGGGATTGAACACCAGTCCTTACGATCCGATATCGACGATATTAACCACTGCATTTTTCTGCCTTTACTCATCTATCTTTGGTCGGAATTACCATCCAAAATTTATTTCGAGTACGTACGATTATGGGATGAAGTTGTGCAGGGGCCCAGACTAACACGTAAGAAACCTCCAAAGCTTCAAGCAGTCGACATTTTAAAAGTAAATTATGATCAAGTATAAAAATTATACATAAAATCAGTGACTTAATTACAGAAACTGGCAGGCTAATAGCAATATAATATCCACGGCACTTTTAGTATTTCTATTTCTATAATAACTCTTCGAATCTTGGTCTGAATTTAACAATTTTGGTGCCAAAGTAAAGCTGATAAAAATGATGACCAATTCCGAAAATCAATTATTTAATATTTTTCTTCTGAATTTAAATCATTACGGATTGAAATCGAAATATGTTGAAATTTCACGAAAAAAGAAGATTTTTAAACAAAAACCGTAGTCTTGATTTAACAAATGCCATGTACGTTTAAACAAAACACAATAAAAATAGAAATATTAAGTAGAAAGAGGAAGTAGTAAGTTTTCCATCCATCGGTGGTGAAAGTTTCATATTGATATTTATTGAAGTGGTTTTCTTTATTTCTTATTTAAAAAATGTGCTAAAAAAGAGAAAACGATCATACACAAAAACTTGAAGCGTAAAATTCTTCATTTCTTTAAGTTTAAAAAAGAAAAAAAATAATCTCCCAAATCAAGCCCTTTCTTTTGATACCATAACCACAAAATTATGTTGTTTGATTCTGGAGGATGTGTGTTTCCATGATTTAGAAAACGCCACGTGATCTAGTGGTAAAGCACCGAACCTGTGATCGGAGGGTCGTGGGTATTTCAATCCTTCGCCACGACTATGTGTGGTGTCCTTGAGCAAGACAATTTATTCACATATGCTTAGTACTGGTTATACCCAGGAAGACTTCGAGCGTGATTTGTCTAAGTCGTAAGAACTTGTTTCAAAATCGAAGTAAAATAAATAATAACTAAACTAGAAAAAGCCAAAATGTGCCACCTGAAATTTAGACAAGTGCCTCCAGTTGCCTATCCCTGTTTATATGTCTCTGATAAAATTGATAAAATTAGGTACTTTTTTCATTAAGGACAATATCCCTAGATCTCTAAAATTAGGCCTTTGACCCCTGGATCTCTGAAAGTCATGGCCAATGTTCCCCAGATCTCTGAAAATAAATGGCCATGTTCCCCAGATCTCCAACCCCCCCACCCCCACCCGCGAGGGCCTCAATAGTTCTATCAAAATGTGACAAAATCGGTATATATATTTGGTGTGGCAAAGATGACACGGAATCCCAATTCTAAAAATAGACAGCACCTAAATTTATACTGTTTGACAAGTCTATATTTTAGTGTTGCACTTATTTAATTGAAAAATTAAAACTTACCATTGACATAACGCAATTTATCTATGTTAAATGTCACCATGTAAATTTGAGAATAACATGTCCGTATTTTTGGCAACGGATATCCTCCATAGTAGTAAGTGTTTGTTGTACTTGCAGACATTTCTCAGTACGTCTGCCAGAAATTGGCCTATAATATGCATTGTAGTAAATAATATTTCCTGGTAATACGCATTTTGAGCTCAAATGATTATTAAGTTCATGGCTAGTTATACACATAAACAGCAATTCAAGACTGATTTATTAGTGTTAGCTATAACTGAATCATTAATGAAATCTTCATTAACGTACGTATTTTCTGTACAGGTAAGACACCACCATTAATAAAGAGTTAAGGTATGTTATGTAAGACGTCACTATGCGTGTTGTTAAGGAAGAATTATTGGTTCAGTTTTCGTAAAGGTGAGACACCACCGTTAGATACATAATCATTGCGTAACCCACAGGTGAGACAATGTCACTTATAATCGGTGACCCAGTCAATGTGTATATAAGACGCTGCTACTACAAAATGACGCATCAGTAACAAGTTTACGTGGTTTGGAGAACCCACCGAAACTAAAGGGTAAAATATACTTTGGTGCGCATTGTCATTTACATATCGGTGACATCACTTTTAATACATTTTACACAAGTGTGCAATGCAGACCCTTCACTAACTCTCACGTTTAGCCACGTGATCAGTTACGACTTTACAGGCGAACGTTAATTCAGTTGAAATGTGGGACAGGCAGGAACTCTCATGCTTTTACACATTGGTGTATAACAGACACGGACTGGGAGATATCAACTAGGCAATGAAACTACTTTGGTAGGCTGGTCGCTATCTCGGACATGGTGTTCTTTTCACCTTGAAGGCGAATATCCTGTCTATGTGTAAGACCACCATTGAATTTTGTTTTTTTATTCTATAGTAAACAAAAGTTGAAGGCTTTTCATTCATAGAGAGAGAGATACAAATGAAAGAAGTGAAACTTTGTCAACCTCTGCACTACCAAAATATGGTAAAAAAAGTAGGGGTCATGTGTCATATAGGAAAGTTTTGTCTGTTAAGTTTGTACACAGTTGACAAAGTGAAAGTAGACGTCCGAAATCATGTATTCATATGCCAATTTCAGAGCATCATTTTTTTTCTAAATTCACAATTCACACATTAAAATGCTTACAAAATGTTCAAAATACATCAATAATGCCATTCGAAAAAATCAGCCTTAAAATAAGGAAAATGCATTTTTAAAGAAGACGAAACGATAATTATTTATAACCACCATTATGCGACTACACCAAGGAAGCTTTTCCTGTTTCCAATGGTGGTACACTATTTTGTCCACGTCCTTGAGATCAACTTTTATAAAAAGTTAATTCTGATTTTGGTTTTCGCTAATTGAAAATGGTGTAAATCTACACACGAGCCCAGATCCATGGCAATCAGTAAATTGGACATTTCAGAATTTCTATTTATTCAAGTTAAACGCCTGTTGCTTGCGTATATAGTACATTTGCATAAGGATTTTATTTACTTTACCGTCTTCGTTAAGAGTGTATAAACTCATTTATTTTAAACAAACTTCTTCAGAACATCCATGTTTCAGTATAAAAACTGAAAAAATACGACGTGTTGATTTTTCTCTCCCTTTGAATGAAATAAATTCATGCCAATTTCTTAAATATATGGATATTTCGTTAAATCAAGAGGATAACGAAAATAACCCAAAACTTACACAAAAACTCACCTGAAATCTCGCCCCAAAACTCACCAAAATTACCTGTTGAAAGTTATATTTAATTGATTAAAAAGTTATTTATATCCCATATTATGTTTTGAAATATAAACTAATTATCAAAGAATTAAAATTCAAGGCACCCTGTACAATTTTGTTAAACTATTCAATATCAAACTGTGGTATATAAAGTATATGACATGTATAGATGCGTTTTTATTTTCCAGTTCCATACAGTGTTCCTTCATAATCTCAGTAGTGTCACTGTAGTTTATTGTGACACGTTTATCTCTGTGATGTCGCTGTAGTTTATTGTGACACGTTTATCTTAGTAGTGTCACTGTAGTTCATTATGACACGTTTATCTCAGTATTGCAACGGTAGTTTATTATGACACGTTTATCTCAGTAGTGTCGCTGTAGTTTTTTGTGACACGTATATCTCAGTTATGTCACTGTAGTTATTATTACACGTTTATGTTAGTATTGTCATGGTAATCTATTATGGCACGTTTATCTCAGTAGTGTCACTGTAGTTGATTATGACACGTTCGTCTCAGTAGTGTCACTGTAGTATATTATGACACGTTTATCTCAGTAGTGTCACTGTAGTTGATTATTACACGTTTATCTCAGTATTGCCAGGGTAGTTTATTATGGCACGTTTATATCAGTAGTGTAACTGTAGTGTAATATGACACGTTTATATCAGTAGTGTCACTGTAGTTTATCATGACACGTTTATCTCAATATTGTCACTGCAGTTTATTGTGACACGTTTATTTCAATATTGTCACGGTAGTTTATTATGACACGTTTATCTCAGTATTGACACGGTAGTTTATTATTTCACGTTTATCTCAGTAGTGTCACTGTAGTTTATTATGATATGTTTATCTCAGAAGTGTCACTATAGTTTATTGTGTCACGGTAGTTTATTACGACACGTTTATGAATGGCTTTTGCTTAATATGCGTTCTTAATGGGGGTGAACTAATGATGGGTAATAAAGGTAAGAATGAACATTTGCATTTGGAAATAAAATTTGTAAACTATGCAAATATTTTCAATATATTTTGTAACTGATTATCTGGTATGATAAACGCACTGTATGTGTTTTCATCAATAACATTCCCTTAATAACATATTCATTGATAATATATCCATCGATTAAATATTCATTGATTTTATTCAAATATTATGATGCATGACATGTGCTGTGTGGTTTCATTCCTTTGTATATCTGTCCACGTCATCTCTGTCCACGTCATCTTTGTTTCTCTCTCTCTCTTTCTCCCTCTCTCTCTCTCTCTCTCTCTCTCTCTCTCTCTCTCTCTCTCTCTCTCTCTCCCTCTCTCTCCCTCTTAATCTCATACTTGGCTCGATATATGATAATTAGTTAGCAAATGGGCCGTAACACAGCAATTATCCATTATACGAATATATAACATCACAGGATGAACTCAAGGAACTGAAACAAATTTACGGTACACTTCGCACGGTACAAACAAACCGTTTATTTTGTAGCCAAGACAACTTAATGTGAGCAACAATGAACATAATTATATGAATGTACGATAATATACATCAATTAATGAACGGGGCACGAAGATATGACGATAAGCCATGCTTCTGTAGCAATAAATATTTTTAATAAATCATTTTTTTTAATTTTCGCCTAAGAACTAATACGTAACTCATAAACGTTGTTATACGGAAATTACTTATGGAAAAATGTCTGTTTTGTTACAGAACATCTTACTGGCTTACTCAAGGTCTCACTTACCAATTACCTCCCTTTAGTGACGATAGCAAGATTATTGCACCCAAGAAATCAGAGCTGTGTAAATCGGTTGGGCATTATTTTCGTTGAAAATCCTTAACATGGTCATATATTTTGTACATACGAGAGCATTTGAACACTTTTATTAGATTTGTATGATATTTGGTACTTTTTGGATGAAGAAATAATAGTTTATAGATGCGTAAGTGAGGTGTCATTAAACAATCGAAATTGTAAAAGCAATCTGGTCAACCCCATGTTTGTTCCTGCATATTTCGACCAGTAGAAGACAATCTGTGGAAACAAGACACTTTTAGAACCATTGTGAATGTGTTCAGTATTTCAGAAGTGCATGGCTGACTCTATAATTTTATGTAGAATAGTACAAAATTAATTGGTGTCTGAGACGTTAAGTGCATTAATCCATGATTTTCTCTATTGGAAGTTAAAAATGCCTTAACCTGTAATAGTATGTAAGACATCTATAAAAGCAGTAGATGGTTGAATATTGCATATTTTAACTTTTTTTTTTTGGTCTCCAGAAACTCTTTCGCAATGTGCAAATAGTTCCCTTAAAATGAAAGCTAGTGACACAATATTGAAAAATGCCGTTTGTTATATTAAGTTAATTGTGATATAATTATTTCTTTAATATTTCAAGCATATGTTATACTACTATGAAATTAACAGTACCTAGCTTAAAAAATGCATTGATTCCTTTGTAAAAATGTGATATGGATGCATAAGCGGCATTAAAAACATGGCTGTAGCTGTGCGCTGCAGGTGTTGCTGTAAGGCTATATGGGAACACAAACCAGGAACGTTTAACTTACACACTTCATTATAAGTGCTTTTTAATTCCTCAGGTACTGCTAATTGAGTGCACTTGTAAAAATATCAATTATATCACTTTCGCTTCAAAAATAACCCAGCCATACTTTTTGTGCCAAAAAACTGTATATAAATTTTGTTCTGTTTGGTTTAAGATCAGACATTCTTCAAAAACCGGGAGTCAATAGGACAACGAATTGCACATGAATACGCCGTGGTGATTTTTTTCTGTGTAAATATAATGCAATAGAAACGGGTTAGTTAACTTAGCCATTAAGAAGGTTTTTTTTGTATCTAAATTGTCTGTTTGATTATACACTTCCGATGGCATTATACTAGCACTATAATAACACTGTTTTCTTTGCAATTGCGCAGCTGCACGCAGGTATCAAAGGATTACAAGCAGCCGATCATTGAGATGCGAGAAATGCATACTTGTTGTGTTTACATTTTGTTGGATTGCTTTGTCTTTAGAGAGATCCCAGCGTCTTATAGGTTTTACAACGTTGATTCACTTGTTTGTATACGGATATTTCGTGCCAAACTTGTTGATACGTGTTCACAGAAATATCTAATGATACTAGACGAGCCTATATGTAAAGCCGATATGGAACTCATACATGAAACCTCTCAGTTTCGTCTAGTGATTGATGCGTGTGTTAGGACCCTATGAAAGGACAGTGTGTAAAGGATTATGTGCAAGAACCGTATGTAAGGACCGTGTGTAAGGACTGTGTGCAAGGACCACGTGCAAGGTATGAATGCAAGGACAGTGTGTAAGGACCGTGTGCAAGGACCGTGTGTGTAAGGACCGTTTGTATGGACAGTGTTTAAGGACCTTGTGTAAAGACCATGTGTAAGGATCGTGTGTAAGAACCGTGTGTGTAAGGACCGTGTGTAAGGACCCTGTGAAAGGACAGTGTGTAATGACCCTTTTTAAGGGCCATGTGTAAGAACCCTATGTAAAGACTGTATGTAAGGAATATGTGTAAGGACTGTATGTAGGAACAGTGTGTAAGGACCGTGTGTAAGGTTCCAGTGTAAAGATTGTATGTATGGACCCCGTGTAAGGACTGTATGTTAGGACAGTGTGTAAGGACCGTGTGTAAGGACCCTGTGTAAAGACTGTATGTATGAACCCCGTGTAAGGACTGTATGTAAGGACCCCGTGTAAGGACCGTGTGTAAGGATCGTGTGTAAGGACTGTATGTAAGGACCGTCTGTAAGGATCATGGGTAAGAACTGTGTTTAAGGACCGTGTGTAAGGACCTGTGTAAGGACCGTGTGTAAGGACCTGTGTAAGGACCGTGTGTAAGGATCGTATATAAGGACCGTGTGTAAGGACGTGTGTAAGGACCCTGTGTAAGATCGTGTGTAAGAACTGTGTTTAAATACCGTGTGTAAGGACCTGTGTAAGGACCGTGTGTAAGGATCGTATGTAAGGACCGTGTGTAAGGACCTTGTGTAAGATCGTGTGTAAGAACTGTGTTTAAATACCGTGTGTAAGGACCTGTGTAAGGACCGTGTGTAAGGATCGTATGTAAGAATCGTGTGGACACTGTGTAAGGAACCTTTGTAAGGGCAATGTGCAAGGACCGTGTGTAAGGACCATGTGTAAGAACCGTGTTTAAGGACCGTGTGTAAGGACCCTGTGTAAGGACCGTATACAAGGACCATGTGTAATGACAGTGTGTAAGGACCATTTTTAAGGGCCACCATGTGCTAGGATCGTATGTAAGGACCGTGTGTTAGGACCGTGGGCAAGGACCGTGTGTAAGAACCGAGTTTAAGGACAGTGTGTACGGATTATGTGGAAGGACCGTATGTAAGGACAGTGTGTAAGTGCCGTGTGTAATACAGTGTGCAAGGATCGTGTGCAAGGACCGTGTGTAAGAACCGAGTTTAAGGACAGTGTGTACGGATTATGTGGAAGGACCGTATGTAATGACAGTGTGTAAGTGCCGTGTGTAATGCCGTGTGCAAGGATCGTGTGCAAAGACCGTGTGTAAGAACCGAGTTTAAGGACAGTGTATTCGGATTATGTGGAAGCACCGTATGTAATGACAGTGTGTAAGTGCCGTGTGTAATACCGTGTGCAAGGATCGTGTGCAAGGACCGTGTGTAAGGACTTGGTCCGGTGTAAGAGCACCGAACCCATGATCGGAGGGTCGTTGGTTCGATCCTCCGCCACGGCTGTGTGTTGTGTCCTTGAGCAAGACACTTTTCCGCATATGTTTGACAATCGAAGTAAAATAAATTAGTTTAAACTAAGGACTATGTGTTAGGACCGTGTGTGAGGGACATGTGCAAGGACCGTGTGTATGGACCGTTTGTAAGGATCCTGTGTAAGGACTCTTTGTAAGGACCGTATGTACGGTGTTCTTTTTCAAAACATAAACATTGCATTTTCTTCTGCTTTTCCATGCTGCAGTACAATTGTGAAAGGGGATTTTGATTTTTGTTTACTTGTCGACCATATGTTCTTTTGTGTGTTTTATTTTCTATACGACACAATCCACATTTGATGGCTTTGTTCAAAGTTAAACATTTAATATTTCAAAACATAGGCTTGTAAATCTATATTGGAGGTGTGTCTTTCTTAGCCAATCCAATCCCGTTTCGATTTTTTTAATCATTTAATCTTGAAGAACTATTATGCAACAAAGCACCATTGTAGGGAAACTGTTAAAATAAGTTTATTGGAATTTGTTTATATATAATTTATGTAGGGAAGTCAAAGCTTAAAGGCAAATGGCGTGCACGTTATAGCAAACTGGCATATATTAATTTTACTAAGTGTTTTGCGGATACTAAAACCTTTATATTATGAAACTTATATACACAATGCCGACATGAAATGTTTTTTTATTGTAAACAAGAAATTTGATGAACTGATGGAGCTAATGTGACTATAAAATTGTTTATGGAAATGTTGGGAAACAAAGTCCCGACAAACATAGACGCACACAGAGTCCCGACAAACATAGACTCACACAGAGTCCCGACAAACATAGACTCACACAGTTCCTTTAATGTTTTGTTGTTACTGATAATCTGTTACTGATAATCTGTTACTATTAATTTGTTAATCTGTACTACTACAGTGTATATTATTTTGTATATTCAACATTTGTCACACGTTACTTCACACGTAATATATGGTTATACCGGTATGTATAATCACGCTCCGTGTATTAGACTAACTTCAATTAAACGGTAGGAGCCAAATTTATAACATCTAAAATGGAAATAACGCGCATAAACTGTCAATCAAGACAGAAATATCTTCAGGTACTAATAACATTGGTAAATAAACCGTAACTACATTCGCCACTTCCTTGGCAACCAGAACGTATTCTCCACCGAAGTGCACCAAACGATACTCTGCGATGAGTTGGAACTTTCATCGTTAAACAAAATTGCCCTTTACGCCCATTAGTAAAACGGTATTTGAGAAGAGAGCATCGTTGTAATTATGGTAAAAGTAAACAAGAAAATGAAATAAGTAAAGCAGCGAGTCACCGTTATTAACATTCTCTGCGTCAGAATGGTAATCTCTTTCCGCCTTTTAAATCTCCTACGCTCTATTAATTGGCAACGTTATGTGTTACAGATATAATGTTCTCTGAACTTTTATTTTTTTCGAATAATACTTTGAACTATATTTCTTAAAAATGTTTTTTTTTTGCAATGTGTTGTTGTAATAGTGCATGTGTTTGGAAACCACACCGTTGCGAGTAATTAAGAATATTCAATGAGTGGTTTATTTTTTCTTTGATATCACCGCTATAATAGTTAAGAACTCCGGTGTTAACAATCAGACTTACATAATATTATACGCTGTATTACTCGTAGTACGCAGGCTCGAACCCTCAGTTTGGCAATATGAGAGGAAAATACTGTATCTCAGCAGGTCACGTGTGTTTCTCATTCACACTGGTCACCAAAAAGTATAAGAAGTATTGATGGCGGTCTTTAGTAATATTGTATCGCATTTTTTCATTAAACATTTTTGTGGACGAGCTGTGACTCTAGTCTCATCACAAAACCGATTGTCATATACGGACGTTGTTCATATAACACGTAAATCCCAGTAAAACAATCGTTATCGGTTATTGGTGACTTTGGTGACTTCGGGGAAAGTTGAACAAAGTCTATGTGAAGTTTGTGTTTCTGCTGCGGATTCGGGTCTTGTTGTTACTTTTACATGTACTTTGAACGTTATTTAGTGTTTAAACGCACGAGCGGGGTCTGGCATCGAGTCTTGTGTACGAAGCACTGTGAAACTGACATGAACATGTTTCAGCCTTCCGGTTGTGATTTAAAACATATTTGAAATCAATAAAACTCATATTTTGGACAGCTTTGTGGCGAGTCGCCAATTACGTTTTGGCGGAAAGTTTACGAACCGCACCCATTTTATCACACTTGACGGCAACACCGTCAGTATTAATAACCATATTTTACATGTACCGGGCTCATTAGAAGTAATCCGTGATCTGGTTTGGACATTTTGTGGGCATTTTTATGTTTCTTTCGAATTATCTCTCATAACGCGATGGGGGTACCATAAAGATAAGCGATAATTAATCTGAAGGAACGTAAACTTACACGTGATCTCCAGCCGACATTCGTATCATCCGTCAAACCAATCGTCCGTGGGTCAATCACAACTGTTCCGCACGTGCCCGATGGTCTGTTCGTTTCCTGGCAACTGTTTATATATGAACCGAAACATGTATCAACAATAACGTGAACTGAGGCTCATTCAACTATTCTGTGAGAATTCTGTATCGTTTATGAATTCATTAGAAATAAAATATGCACATTCGACTAGTCTAGATACATGTGTTCATAGACAAAGAGTCCCGTAATACATGTACATATCACGATCATTGCCATTTATGACATTCATCACCTTCTTCCTCTTCTTCTTCTTCTTCCTCTTCTTCTTCTTCTTCCTCTTCTTCTTCTTTATTTCTTCTTCTTCTAAATCTCATCATGCTCATCATCATGATCATGATCATGATCATCTACATCTTCATCTTCATCACCATTACCATCATCATCATCATCATCATCATCATCATCATCATCAGTTTCATCATTATCATTATCATCATCATCATCATCATCATTATCATATATTATCATATATTATTATTAATATCATTATTATTATTAATTATCATTATTATTTTTATTATTATTATTATTATTATTATTATTATTATTATTATTATTATTATCATTGTTATTATTATCATCATAATTATTATTATTCTATCATTATTTTATCCTTATTATTAACTTGATTTATATGAGATTTATTATTATCTTGTTTCTGTTGCTGTTATTATTTGCGTTGTTCTTCATTTTTCATCTCCGTTTAACTTCATTTCATCACCTATTTCTTCCCTCGTCAGCTTCTTTTTCTTCTTGAATTTTTTTTTAATCTTCTTTCTTCTGGATTACTTATAAGAGCATGTAATTTTTTCTGCGTGTTTATTTGTAGTATCAGTATTGTAAGCCCCGGTGTTTACTGCAGCATGTACATCATTCTATATATTATTCCCACGTAACACCTATCAAACTGACACCAAGTAAGAAATGAAGCGATTGGAGTACGAGTGGGTGAAACAACAACCACCAACACTATAATCATGGGAATACAGATGTATCAGACACATACAAAATCCATTTAATCTGACGTGTTTAGTTATCTGATGGAATTTAATTCCACATAAAAGAAATCACATGTTCCTGATTTCAAATCACGAACTTGATAATATCGTTCTCGGCACACATTGGATGGACGGATTTTAATTTTAATCAAAGACGTGTTGTACACCCGGAATTTAGATATGTATAGGTCACGGAAATCTGCCCCATAGCGAGTGGATGCAGAGTATGCAGAAATAAGTCATAATAAGTATAATAGTTATCTAGTAATCTAGTGGTAGAATATCGGACTCCGGAACAGAACATCGTGTTGTTTTGGAAATTACTGGTCATTTTCTCTCTCTTTTTATGGAGATTAAAAACATTTCTAGCTGATGACCGGGTATATGTATCGGTAGGGGAAAAGATTATTATACATCTGAGTAGAGCCACCATTCTTGTACATGGAACTGGCAGATATTACAAATCTAAGTAGAACCACCATTCTTGTGTGTGGAACTGGCAGATATTACAAATCTGAGTAGAACCACCATTCTTGTGTGAGGAACTGGCAGATATTACAAATCTGAGTAGAACCACCATTCTTGTACATGGAACTGGCAGATATGACAAATCTGAGTAGAGCCACCATTCTTGTACATTGAACTGGCAGATATTACAAATCTGAGTAGAGCCACCATTCTTGTACATGGAACTGGCAGATATGACAAATCTGAGTAGAGCCACCATTCTTGTACATGGAACTGGCAGATATGACAAATCTGAGTAGAGCCACCATTCTTGTGTGAGGAACTGGCAGATATTACAAATCTGAGTAGAACCACCATTCTTGTACATGGAACTGGCAGATATGACAAATCTGAGTAGAGCCACCATTCTTGTACATGGAACTGGCAGATATGACAAATCTGAGTAGAGCCACCATTCTTGTACATGGAACTGGCAGATATGACAAATCTGAGTAGAGCCACCATTCTTGTGTGAGGAACTGGCAGATATTACAAATCTGAGTAGAACCACCATTCTTGTACATGGAACTGGCAGATATGACAAATCTGAGTAGAACCACCATTCTTGTACATGGAACTGGCAGATATGACAAATCTGAGTAGAACCACCATTCTTGTACATGGAACTGGCAGATATGACAAATCTGAGTAGAACCACCATTCTTGTACATGGAACTGGCAGATATTACAAATCTGAGTAGAACCACCATTCTTGTACATGGAACTGGCAGATATGACAAATCTAAGTAGAACCACCATTCTTGTGTGAGGAACTGGCAGATATTACAAATCTGAGTAGAACCACCATTCTTGTACATGGAACTGGCAGATATGACAAATCTGAGTAGAACCACTTTTCTTGTGCGTGGAACTGGCAGATATGACAAATCTGAGTAGAGCAACCATTCTTGTACATGGAACTGGCAGATATGACAAATCTGTACCACCATTCTTGTGTATGGAACTGGCAGATATGACAAATCTGAGTAGAACCACCATTCTTGTGTATGGAACTGGCAGATATGACAAATCTGAGTAGAGCCACCATTCTTGTGCATGGAACTGGCAGATATGACAAATCTGAGTATAACCACCAAATTTGTGCATGGAACTGGCAGATATGACAAATCGGAGTAGAGCCACCATTCTTGTGCATGGAACTGGCAGATATGACAAATTTAATAAAGAATAATTATTATTAATTCTTAGATTATACGGTGTAGTTATTCCTACAGTTTCAGGAAAAATATTGTTTAAAAATTCTGGACATTTTTTACTTTATATGCAACAATTTTTTTGATATAATCTTCTATCTTCTAAAGAAAGCCAGCCTAGTTCTTTGTACAAGTTGCGAAGAGAAGTAGTATGACAAATCTGAATAGAACCACCATTCTTGTACATGGAACTGGCAGATATGACAAATCTGAGTAAAGCCACCATTCTTGTACATTGAACTGGCAGATATGACAAATCTGGGTAGAGCCACCATTCTTGTACATGGAACTGGCAGATATGACAAATCTGAGTAGAACCACCATTCTTGTACATGGAACTGGCAGATATGACAAATCTGAATAGAGCCACCATTCTTGTACATGGAACTGGCAGATATGACAAATCTGAGTAAAGCCACCATTCTTGTACATTGAACTGGCAGATATGACAAATCTGGGTAGAGCCACCATTCTTGTACATGGAACTGGCAGATATGACAAATCTGAGTAACCACCATTCTTGTACATGGAACTGGCAGATATGACAAATCTGAGTAGATCCACCATTCTTGTGCGTGGAACTGGAAGATATGACAAATCTGAGTAGAGCCACTATTCTTGTGCGTGGAACTGGCAGATATTACAAATCTGAGTAGAACCACCATTCTTGTGCGTGGAACTGGCAAATATAACAAATCTGAGTAGAACCACCATTCTTGTGCGTGGAACTGGCAAATATTACAAATCTGAGTAGAACCACCATTCTTGTGCGTGGAATTTGCAGATATTACAAATCTGAGTAGAATCACCACTCATGTACATGGAACGGGTAAATATTACAAATCTGAGTATAACCACCATTCTTGTGCAATCTGAGTAAAACCACCATTCTTGTGCATGGAACTGGCAAATATGACAAATCTGAATAGAACCACCATTCTTGTGCATAGAACTGGCAAATATGACAAATCTGAGTAGAACCACCATTCTTGTGCGTGGAACTGGCAGATATTACAAATCTGAGTAGAACCACCACTCTTGTACATGGAACTGGTAAATATTACAAATCTGAGTAGAACCACCATTCTTGTGCAATCTGAGTAGATCCACCATTCTTGTGCATGGAACTGGCAAATATGACAAATCTGAGTAGAACCACTATTAATGTGCATGGAACTGGCAAATATTACAAATCTGAGTAGAACCACCATTTTTGTGCGTGGAACTGGCAGATCTGACAAATCTGAGTAGAACCACCATTCTTGTGCGTGGAACTGGCAGATATTACAAATCTGAGTAGAACCACCATTTTTGTGTGGAACTGGCAGATTTTACAAATCTAAGTAGAACCACAATTCTTGTGCGTGGAACTGGCAAATATTACAAATCTGAGTAGAACCACCATTCTTGTGAGTGGAGCTGGCAAATATTACAAATCTGAGTGGAACCACAATTCTTGTGCGTGGAACTGGCAAATATTACAAATCTGAGTAGAACCACCATTCGTGTGCGTGGAACTGGCAGATATGACAAATCTGAGTAGAACCACCATTCTTTTGCATGGAACTGACAGATATTACAAATCTCAGTAGAACCACCATTCTTTTGCGTGGAACTGGCAGATATTACAAATCTGAGTAGAATCACCACTCTTGTACATGGAACGGGTAAATATTACAAATCTGAGTAGAACCACCATTCTTGTGCAATCTGAGTAAAACCACCATTCTTGTGCATGGAACTGGCAAATATGACAAATCTGAATAGAACCACCATTCTTGTGCATAGAACTGGCAAATATTACAAATCTGAGTAGAACCACCTCTCTTGTACATGGAACTGGTAAATATTACAAATCTGAGTAGAACCACCATTACTTTAAACATATTTTATTGCTTTTTCATATACATGTGATAGCAAAAGGGTTGGGCCACAAGTTATCCAACATTAAAATCGGCCCTTCCCAACAACATATTTTTTACAAATAAGCAATCAAGATGGCAATAAAACATATTCATACAGGAAGAAGGGGTAAAACATGAAATAGGGTGTATTGTTTGAATATACGTTTCCTATGCTGATCTTAAATGAGGGGCTCCACCATGAGGTAAATACTAAGATTTAATAGGAGCTATTGTTTATCAAAACGTTTAGTGTCTTTAATGTAAGTTTGGACATTGTTAAATATATTAATATTTTCATTGTCTGAGATATCATCACTCCCGTGTAATAAGGTTTTAACACTTAAAGGATGAAGATGACGTGTAGCATGAAAGAGACGAAGTCGATCATTTAAAAAAGAAGGACATTGCATGAAATAGTGTTCGGCGTTCTCTTTTTCATGCCCACATTTTCACAAGTTGAAAATAGTTTTAATTTGTTAACAAATAAATCATAATTTAGGCTACTACAACCTTTTCTTAAACGTGCATAAAAATAGATAATTTACGAGGACCTGTTAAATAAAAACATGGTATTTTGGTGGGTTTAAACAGATGTTTTATAAGCTGGTGTTTGAATGATGATAGAGTTTCAGAATTGCGTAAGTATTCCGGAAGACCATTCCAAGAAGAAATACATGATGGAATAAAAGAATTTCTAAATAATTGAGTTCTAGTATTTAATAAAGAATAATTACTATTATTTCTTAGATTATACGGTGTAGTTATTCCTACAGTTACAAGTTGCGAAGAGAAGTAGACCGGGTTAAACCGGTTACAATACGAGCCGCTTCATGTTGAATTTTTTCGAGATTTTCTTTTTTTTTATTTGGTACATCCACCCCACACAACAGATCCATATTCTAAAATAGGTCTTAGAAATGACATATAAATTTGATTTAAAGCCGTTCTATTAACTGTGAACTTGATTTTTCTCATCATACCTAAAACCTTTGATGCAGAGTGTAAAATATTATGAATATATATTACAAATCCGAGTAGAACCACCATTCTTGTGCATGGAATTGGCAAATATACAAATTTGAGTAGAACCACCAACTTGTGCATGGAGCTGGTAAATATTGTCACATACATTTTTAAGTACAAGTTCTGCTCAGAGTGATTTCGAGATGAAGTTCCATTACCACGTGCCGATGATCGGCTCTTGCAAAACAACATTTAACATTGATATAAAGCATCGATTCTCCGACACGGCTATGTGTGGTGTCCTTGAGCAAGACACTTTCAAGTTCCACATATGCTTAATACTGGTTCTACCCAGAACCTTTTTGAGCGTGATTTGTCTAAGTTGTAAGAACTTGTTTCACATTCGAAGTAAAATAAATAAGCTTAAACTATAAAGCAATGCGACATTTAAAATTGATATAAAGCAATACAACATTTAACACAGATATGATGTAATACAACGTTTTACATTGACATAAAGCAATATAACATTTTACACTGATATAATGCTATACAGCATTTAACATTGATATAATGCAATACAACAATTAACATAGATATAAAGTAATACAACAATTAACATAGATATAAAGCAATACAACATTTAACCTTGATATAAAGCAATATAACATTTAACATTGATATAAAGCACAACAGTTAACATAGATATAAAGCAATACAACAATCAACATAAATATAAAGCAATACAACAATTAACATTGATATAAAGCAATACAACATTTAACATTGATATAAAGCAATACAACATTTAACATTGATATATAGCAATACAACATTGAAAATTGATAAAAGCAATACAACATTTAACATTGATATAATGAAAAAGAACATATTATATTGATACAAAGCAATATAACATTGATATAAAGTAATACATCATTTAAAATTGATATAAAGCAATACAACATTTAACATTGATATAAAGTAATACAGCATTAAAATTGATACAAAGCAATCTTACATTTAACATTGATATAAAGTAATACAACATTTAAAATTGATACAAAGCAATATAACATTTAACATTGATATCAAGTAATACAACATTTAACATTGATTTAAAGCAATACAACATTTAACATAGAAACACACATATACTTAATGGTTTATTGTTTTACGATAGAGTTACACAATTACAATTCGCGCTAAGCTGTTTTTAGCGAAAAAGAATCGGGGGATAGGTCTTGTATGTTGTGCCTTATATCTATATGATTATTTAACGTGTTCACTTGATAAACAATGAAATTCGGTGTTGTTGTTTGAATTATGACTATTTGCTTCAGGGCAGGGCAGGGCAGTTCTGTATGAAACGATTCAATTCGTGGCAAATATCTGAATAATAAGTTTATACGCTATGCTATTCAAGACAACTAACCAAGAGGGCATACTCTCTTGTGATGAAAGCCACAGACCATTAAATCATTATTAATAATTTACTCCCAACCCATAAGGGCCCTAACTACCTCCCTTAATCTTTACGTCTCTTATCCTTAGATATCGACGTTTTTTATACCGAAGACAAGTGGTGCGGATGAATTCAAGATGTGTTTTGTACATGCTGTCTGCAAGCGGAGTATAAAATATTTATGACTAGATGGATTAAAGACGGCTTTAAAAGAAAGCGAAAGATGGCAACAAATTATGTAATTAATCTGGCTTACGTCTTATCGTATTGACATACACTATAGTGCATCTTATTGAATGCTGTTTCATGCTCAAGAAAGCACAAGTAATGAATTAAAACAATTTAGAGAGGATAAATCTGTCTTACTATTTGAAAGTGTTTGCTTGTTGGATGGCAATAATTCCACACTGATATTTATGTAAATGTGTCCAGTCAAACTGATTATCATCTGGACTCGAACCCCCGACGTCTTGTGTGAATGACCGACACTTTATCCACTGCGCTACTGTCCTTTTAAAGTAACAACTTGAAGTGGTGGTGTAATTTATAAGCGTTTAGTATGACCCTATATAATTGCGATCGTATGTATGGCGGGCGGTTTAGCTATCCATCGATGTGGTCCACAAGCAACATTTAAATTAAGTACATACTTAATAATATCTTGTGTTAGTTTTGAAACATAGGCTGAAAGAAATCATGTTTGGGATATATAAAAACCTAAATTAATGTGCAGTGGCGTAGCTTCCTATAGGCACTATAGGCACGTGCCTACACTTTTTTTCTGAGAAATCGAAAAAATAAAAATGCCAAAAATGTAAAAAAAGAAAAAAAGATTCGCAAAAAAACAACAACAACAACAATAAAACATTAGTTTTGATCCAAATATTTAACATCAATTTATCAATTTTGGTTTGAATTCAATGTTAATATAAAGGATAACCAGGTCCCTAAAACGTAAGAAATATACACCTAAACGCACCTACGACGGCCTAGCTGAAGAAAAAAAAATCGGGGAAGCGTGTCTCGGATCCCCCTACAACTGTGCCTACACACCATTTTCAGCCAAGCTTTGCCCCTGCGTTTAAGCGAATCTATTCTCAAAGCAACGCTGAATGAGTTCCATGATTCCATTTATAACACTTGCAAAACAAAAATTCTACCTGACCATGGGCAATAAAAACCTGTGTATATATGGTTTCTAAATTACACGTGGTCGTAACTAGATCGCGAATACAATACCTGTGGATGTGCCTTTGGCAATGGATTATAAATTATATTAATAGCTATTTCAGTATAAGAACGCACTTATTATGTCCCTTTTTCTTTAAATAGACAAATTGGTATAATGGTAAAACTATAAGTGCAGAAAATATAACAAAAGATAAAATATTTATTCATTAATATACTGACTTAATAAATATAATTTATTATCACTTTATATTCATATCATGTAAATGTTTGTAACATGATAAACGTTTTATCTTAGGTGTATAAAAGTCATAAAAATATATACGACGACCATTACTTATTTTCCCGGCGTTTTATCAGTTAGGTGAATAGCCAACATTTGAAATCCTCGTACATGAGGTCAACCTAAAACATGGTTGCATTTTCACAATTGCTTAATCACCGGTCGTGGAGGATTAAGCGCCTTTCCTATCTTCTCACTTATTTCTAAACTACTACTACTGTTGAATTTTATTTTCTTCAAATAGCTTACGTAGAACACAAAACTAATACTGTGTTTGTTCTTTACTGTAACACATTCTTTCCGTACTTACTCCAATCTTTTTTATCTTTGTTTCTTTCCTTGCTGACGTTATATTCCAATCTTGTTTTCCTGACTTAAATCATACTCAATTCTTGTAATCTGGTTTACTTTCCATACTAACCTTGTTCTTGTAATCTTTGTTTCTTTTTTTCAATTATACTCCAATCTTGTCAACTTAATTTCTTTCCATACTTCATTCTTGTTATCTTTATTCTTTCCTTACTTACTTGATTATCGTTATCATCGCTTCAAACTTCGACCTTATTATCTTGTAAGCCTGGTTATTTAAAGAGTAGAAAATGGTATGGAAACCTATAGTGACCCCGCTGTATATATACTGAAAGGATAAAGAAACGTAGGGTAAATATTTGAGGTGTGTATTTGAATGTTATATACAATGTTTTTATTTAAATATACAAAAAAAAATAAATCTTTAATCAACAAATTACCTAAATTTCATTAGATTTTTGACCGATAATTCATGAGTAATTAAAGCACATTTGACAGTACCCCCCAATATTACAGAATGAAATCGACTGACTCGTCAGTATCTCGTATGCAACGTGCACGAGCGAGAGGCAGACCAACGTAAGGACGACGAGTTCGCACACCAACCTCGTGCAATCGGTTCCTTACAGTTTTTGGGTGAATGTGGCGATTATGATTGCCAACAGTATTTATAGCGGTTTCAGTGGCAGTAACGTAGCGATTACGCAGGTTGGCAAGACGAATAGCCCTGTCTTGATGTCGCGTTGTTACGCGCGGATGTCCCGATTGCGGTCGGTCGGTCGGCAACCCTTCCGATGTCTCTCAGAAGACGGACAAGACGTTCTATGGTGGAAACATTTACACCGAACTGCATAGCAGCCTGTTGTTGCCTTTGACCTTGCATTAGCCTGACCCCTCTGAACTTTCGTCAGCCGTACTATTATACATGTAATTGACTATAAATAGCGGAAAGCGATGTGTATGACAAAATGTGTTGACGAACTTGTCATCATTATTCTGCACGTATTTTTTGCTTTTTATCACTTTCTCTATGTGGCACGATGTACATTACACGGTTGAGTAATTTTAGGCACAGGTTTAAGTACACAGTGACCGAGATACTCGTCTGAATGGTTTTCATAATTTTAGGCCAAGCAGTTAAATAATTGTTGCATATTTTGTTACCCTGCGTTTTTATCCTTTCAGTTTAGATCACCTTGAGATGATTGAACATTTATCTTTGAAATATATAAACTTTTTTTCAAATTCATACTTTTAGACGATTTTTCCAATAAGTAATTGAACTCGAAGGCTTTATTTAAAAATACCGCTATGATAACTTAATTTAAAAGACTGGACTTTTTCTTAAGATCATCTTGGACATGTTAAATTGGAGATTGAATTTCAGGTACATCTATATACTATCTTTGAAAGACAGCATTTAACCTTCTTTAAAATGTATACAAATAGTTATCGCTTTGGAGACTGAACTGTTAAAAATCTTTTAACATTTTAAATAAAAGTTAGTTAAAACAGAATACCATCTGGGCTTGTGTGTTTATTTGTACGGTTTCTAAATTCTAACATCTTATAAATCTCTTTCCATCAGTGTGCTAGTATATATATTTTTCAGGCTACATATGACACAAACTTTATTATTTCATTTCTTTAATTTTCTAAAGTCATTTCTGAGCAACTACAACAGTATAAATTGCAAGGATCATAACTAACAATTCTTAACCATTTTATGACGCCGGTGCAGTCTTCATTTACGAATTAGTGTTGTATATTAAAGAAGAAGAACAAGAAGAAGTAGAAGAAGAAGAAGAAGAAGAAGAAGATGAGGAAAACCCCACCTGCTAAATGACAATATCATAACATATCATAACAAATAATAACAAGGAATTTTATATCCCTACCGCGTTATGTGACGCTGGTAAATACCGTTTGCACAATCTGGAGCAATTAAGCCGTTACATAATTTTCTGAGGAATCGAAAAAAAAAAAAAAATAAGAAAAATGTAATGTAAATCGGACAGCTAGCGGGGGTAATCTATAAATACGCAACCAAAATGTCATAGAATATGATCCAAATATTTAATATCATTTTATCAGTTTATTTGATCATAAAACAGTGAATTCAAGGTTAATATTAAGACTAACCAGCCCCTAAACACATAAGAAATATACGCCTACACGCACTTACGACGGCCTAGCTGAAAATGAATTTCGGGGGAGCATGTCCCGGACCTCCTACAACTGTGCTTACACATCGTTTATAGTCAAGCTACACCCCTGATTTGTTGTGAATATTGATATTAAGAAATCATTAATATCATGAAATTGTATTGGACAAGTTTACGCCAAACAGATGAAGCACAGTATTTATATTGTACTAAGTTTGACAACTCTAAATCTGCTTTGATTCTGTTATATTAAAATCGTTTTTGGATGCAAATTATGTTTTACTCGACAAATTTTAAAAGTGAAACAATCTTATTAAGCACTAACACATGCTGACATTTCGATTCATAACCTGTATATGTTCCACGAAACTTTATACATTTATATAAAACTAAAACTCAAAACCCCTTTGGCAAGCACCTGAGTCCTTGAAACTATTTCCATGCTACTTAAAACCTCATATAACAATGTCAGTAGTTCTAACTGTTTTAAGCGAACTTAAACCTGTTAAAAACGATCGAAGTTCACAGCGTATCATGCTTGCATGTTTTCATCGTAACACGTTCAGGTTTGCTCACCATTTGGCTTTCATCATTCTCAGTTTAAACATAAAGACAACCATCACTCGCCATGATTTGTTTGACAGAAACAATAGTGAGAGATACGGTACCAGTCCGAGACACATATCTTCATTATCAGCTAGTTTCACGGTGCTGGCTACCATTAAAATACCACTTTTCTCGTTTTGGCAATTAACGGTTACCTCTCTTAGCTGAACAAAAAACATGAAAACTTGAAGTGTTAAGAACATATCGTTGATTCTCAGTTCGTAGTATCGGGGCTGCGTTCAGAAACATTAGATGGGGACAAATTTACTGGCTGGTACCGTTAATGTATGTGCAATGCGTGTTTTACATGAGGTGAGTGGACAAGAAAATATATTAGCACAGACTGGCCATTGCATTTATGTCCTCAACCGCTGCGGCATCTCATTTTTAAGTAGCTTTATCTCTTTTTTGCGATATAAACACAATCGAGTGATCTAGTGGTAGAGTATCCGCCTCACATGCGGTCATTGGTTCCATACCCGGTTGGGTTATACAAAATAAAATCATTTGAGAAAAAAAAGATGGTTTTGTACTTAGCGTGTCTTCGCTTTGCGATCAACATTTAGAGGATACCTCTAGGTCTGGTCGGTCAGGTATCTGTATGATAATGCAGTTTTGCAGGTGCTCAGAAAACTGTCTCAAACAGACACCGTCGTTATATCTAAAACATTGTTGAAAGCGACGGTTTACATCATACAAGACAGTACAATTATAGGATGAGTTCTCAGCGTAACTTTGCATTGTGTTAAACGGGACGTAAAAACTCATTCATGGTATAATTATGACAAAAACAGCGGTCCCATTTCAGGAAAATGTCATTATGTCAAATAATTCAGACAGGTACACTGGACCGCCATGAGTGCCGTGCGCAAGACAGGCGAGTCTAGCTTAAAAAACACAAAGTGACAGAGGGAAATCTTTTGACGATTACACCATCCGTCACCAACACCATCACCATCACCACCATTAGTTAGCCGCCCCATTGCGTAAAACGGACATGCGCTTTTGGCGGTCTAGTCTATTCGTTTGTACTAGAGAAACGAACCCAACACTTCCTGCTAGTTCTGTCTCAAAGCATTGGTTGACTACATTTAGCAATAGTAGGAGCACACCGATTGGTCAGTTAATTCTACACATTGAAAGCCCTAGGAAATATGAGATCTAAGTTCAAATTTCGGTATTATCTTTATAGTGTTTTATCTTGCATCAACAATGTCAACGTTGTTGTATGTTCTAAACGTTGAATATTGTGTGATAGACATAATATTCCCTTTTTTAATTGGGGGTATATGAGACAGGAAATCGAGAGATACCAGGAACGTGTATAAAACGCTCTGTCAGTTGCAATCGTACATACTTAACATTTCCGGCATCCTTTGGCATAAGCATTCAATTTAGGGAAATCGATGAGGTGTTCCGACTGTTGTTGATTGTTGGCAGTGTTGGACGTATCGTTTAGTTGGCCAAATTATATTAATTCTCTGACGTTAATCAAAACAATGCATTCCCATATTGAACATATCACTTGGACAAAATGCAAGTTAAGGAATACTTGACAAGGTGACAAGTTTGTCATCAATATGTCCGAGAACCCCAATAGGATGTTATTAGTATGCTGGCAAAGCAAGCTATAAAAACATGTTCGGCAGAATAACTGACTTGTATGTTACGCGAGGGTATTCTGAGTTCTTCCTAGCTAATTGGTCTAAAGGCACCGTCTCTCCGCCGCCGAGGTCGTCCTACTTTGGTAGTTTCTGACTTGTGGAATATTGGTGGTTCTTCTAAGATTCTTGAATATGCATCTGGGGTTAATCTCCATCAATAACACTTTTGTCCATAGTTATAACGTGTAATGTGTTAAACATGATGTTGAAACCTTTTAAAATAATACAAAACGTTTTACGAATCAATAATTAACTGACACATAGTTTTAAGATTTTACATATTTACGTGTTTCGGGAATGTGTCCTGATGTTTAAGCCCACGCCATTTGAAGAATGGTGAAAGAGCGTTGTTACCCCTATCCGTTCATTCGTTTGTTCGTCCGTCCGTCCGTCGTCTGTCCATCGTCCATGTGTCTTATTGGTTTCCAACCAAACAATTCTATGTATTAATAAATACTTGTATGAGGCTGTGTAGGTCAAGTTCAATATTTGACAGGGGCGGTCATATTTTACAGGAGTTTTGACCCCTTTTCGACGACGTTTCCTTGGGGTAAACAGGGTTCCGATAAATAACTTCTGAAGGGAATATATGTTTTAATGATAGTTTGGGGTAGCTGTGCGAATACAAAACACAAATCAAGTTATGTATTTGTTACGTCGGTCAATTTGTTAAAGAGCTATGGTCTCTTCTCGTTATTGTATCTTTTTGGTAAAATTTATTAACATTAAGCGGCCCCATCCTTGTCCTTTGGACATATTTCTACTTTTTTTAGTTTCGAGGAAGCGAAGCTAAACATTGGTCTAACATTTTGTAGAGTAAATTAATTATCGGCAATGATCAATGTCACCCAGGAGATTGTTACATGGGCTTGATTGCTACTGCCCATTACATAATAATGGACCAAATTTGGTGACTCCAGACCGAACAGTTTATGTGAAAAACAGCTAAACGTACAAAACTTTACAAGAAGTAACACATATGTACAGTTTTTCTTTGAAATGTTAAACAATCACCTATCCTCTCCAAACAGTTCGTTATTTACAGTTCTAAACGTATTCGATAATTAACAAAAGAAAAAACAACAATTCGTTCGACAATATTTGCTGCGAAAGCTTTGATTAACCGTTTCAAGATATTATTTTATATAAATATATCACAAGCTTAATTCTGGCTTCAACATTTAACTTAAATTTTATATATACATATAACTTTAAATTAAAAAAAATGAGTTCGTGGCTGCCAGGATATCAGGAAGATGGACACTAGCAAAGACAGTATCAGGTCTGTCAGAGATAACATGGCACAGCCATTGTTAAAAATAAATCAGAAACTATGTACAACACTTAGGTTTTATCAACTATTTATCTAAACTATGTGGAACGCAGATAAAATACACGCATGTATTTAACTTCCACTTTCGAATTTATTTTTTTTGAAAAGGAATGAATTCCTTTCTACATTATTATTTCCAAATATTTTTTACTTGCTACTTCCCTAGATGACGAGTGTATATGACGAGTGTATAGTGGCCACAGAATGTATTTACATTATTTTGTTATATTGTTTATACACAATTAAATTAAATACAATAACATTAAATACTTCAACAAAAGTAATAGTTTAAGAAACGAAATACCCCTTCAATTCAAGTTAATAAACAAGAAAATATGAATAATTCCTAACCAACAAATAAAAGTTCATTAATAATGCACAAGGTAAGCTTCTCACAATGCCGATTTTCATTTTTTTATCTACAGGATTGTAAATATATAGGTTTAAAGGTTTGGATTAAAAAAAATTTTTACTTCGGGACCTCAAGGAAGATTATTTAAATGAGAGTCCCGTTAGCTAACTACTAAATATATTATTATCATCAATAATTATTAAATTTATAATTAGTAGCAGAAGTAATAGTAGTTTTGGAGGTGGTGGTGGTAGTATTAGAAATGTTAGCAGTAGTAGTAAAAGTAACAGCAGCAGTAGTGACAATATTGAATTCTGCTGCCAGGTATAAGTTTGATAAAGTAACGGTTATTTGCATTATTTCGGTTTTGTTGTGTGCACAACGTTTATAACTATGATAATTCCTATAGACAAACAAAGCACAACTGATTGTTGAAAACACGGCATTAGTGTCTAATAAGAATCTTTAGTCCTCGCAATAAGCCAAAGTCAATTGCAACAAGAGAAGTCTCAATTGCACTTGCTCTCTGGTACTTAATGTAATAGATTTCATTGCTTTGCGCAGGAACGACACTTAGAACTGAGATCGTTGTTATCAATGAATTATGCAAAAAAACTTTTGGCAACTTGCGCATGCTTGTGTTAGAGATAACACTGACTCACACGGAACAGCGAATTGGTTTGTCTCGTTGACAGGTGGTATACTAATCAGGAAGGGATGTGCAAAAATAACTGACACGTTTTGTACAAGATGTAAATTCATTTTTTTCTTCTGAGAACTTGCATTTGGGTTATATCGTTCATATGAGGTAAATCACTTGTTCTGTGGAGAATAAGTGTGATGCGACGAATTTAATTGTATAGTCACTGACATCATCAATTTTTGTTTAACGATTGAAAACAATGAGGCTGGTCATATCTGTCGTTAGGGAAGCCAGAAGTGCCATTAGGCAGGTCATATATGTCGTTAGGGAGCCAGAAGTGCCATTAGGCTGGTCATATATGTCGTTAGGGAAGCCAGAAGTGCCATTAGGCTGGTCATATTTGTAGTTAGGGAAGCCAGAAGTGTAATTACGCTGGTCATATATGTCGTTAGGGAAGCCAGAAGTGCCATTAGGCAGGTCATATATGTCGTTAGTGAAGCCAGAAGTGTCATTAGGCTAGTCATATCAGTCGTTAGGGAAGCCAGAAGTGTCATTAGGCTGGTCATATATGTCGCTAGGGAAGCCATAAGTGCCATTAGGCAGGTCATATCTGTCGTTAGGGAAGCCAGAAGTGCCATTAGGCTGGTCATATGTGTCGTTAGGGAAGCCAGAAGTGCCATTAGGCTGGTCATATATGTCGTTAGGGAAGCCAGAAGTGCCATAAGGCTGGTCATATCTGTAGTTAAGGAAGCCAGAAGTGCCATTAAGCAGGTCATATATGTCGCTAGGGAAGCCAAAAATGCCATCAGGCTGGTCATTTATGTCGTTAGGGAAGCCAGAAGTGCCATTAGGCAGGTCATATATGTCGTTAGGGAAGCCAGAAGTGCCATTAGGCTGGTCATATCTGTCGTTAGGGAAGCCAGAAGTGCCATAAGGCTGGTCATATTTGTAGTTAGGGGAGCCAGAAGTGCTATTAGGCAGGTCATATATGTCGCTAGGGAAGCCAAAACTGTCATAAGGCTGGTCATATCTGTCGTTAGGGAAGCCAGAAGTGCCATAAGGCTGGTCATATTTGTAGTTAGGGGAGCCAGAAGTGCCATTAGGCAGGTCATATATGTCGCTAGGGAAGCCAAAAGTGTCATTAGGCTGGTCATATCTGTCGTTAGGGAAGCCAGAAGTGCCATTAGGCTGGTCATATTTGTAGGTAGAGAGCAAGACGTACCATTAGGCAGGTCACATATGTCGTTAAGGAAGCCAAAAGTGTCATTAGACTGGTCATATCTGTCGTTAGGGAAGCCAGAAGTGCCATTAGGCTGGTCATATTTGTAGGTAGGGAGCAAGACGTGCCATGAGGCTGGTCATATCTGTCGTTAGGGAAGCCAGAAGTGTCATTAAGTTGGTCATATCTGTCGTTAGGGAAGCCAGAAGTGCCATTAGGCTGGTCATATTTGTCGTTAGGGAAGCCAGAAGTGACTAGGCTGGTCATATCTGTCGTTAAGGAAGCCAGAAGCACCATTAGGCTGGTCATATTTGTCGTTAGGGAAGCCAGGAGTGCCATTAGGCTGGTCATATATGTCTTTAAGGAAGCCAGAAGTGTCATCAGGCTTGCCATATCTGTCGTTAGGGAAGCCAGAAGTGCCATTATGCAGGTCATATATGTCGTTAGGGAAGCCAGAAGTGCCATGAGGCTGGTCATATTTGTAGGTAGGGAGAAAGAAGTGCCATGAGGCTGGTCATATTTGCTGGTAGGGAGCAAGAAGTGCCATTAGGCTGGTCATATTTGTCGTTAGGGAAGCCAGGAGTGCCATTAGGCAGGTCATATATGTCGTTAGGGAAGCCAGAAGTGCAACGAGGCTGGTCATTTTTGTAGGTAAGAAAGCAATAAGTACCATTAGGCTGGTCATTTTTGCCGTTAGGGAAGCCAGAAGTGCCATTAGGTTGGTCATATTTGTAGTTAGGGAAGCCAAAGGTGCCATTAGGCTGGTCATATTTGTAGTAAGGGAAGCCAGAAGCGCCATTAGGCTGGTCATATATGTCGTTAGGGAAGCCATAAGTGTCATTAGGCTGGTCATATATGTCGTTAGGGAAGCCAGAAGTGTCATTAGGCTGGTCATATGTGTCGTTAGGGAAGCCAGAAGTGCCATTAAGCTGGTCATATATGTCGTTAGGGAAGCCAGAAGTGCCATTAGGCTGGTCATATTTGTAGTTAAGGAAGCCAAAGGTGCCATTAGGCTGGTCATATTTGTCGTTAGGGAAGCCAGAAGCGCCATTAGGCTGGTCATATATATCGTTAGGGAAGCCAGAAGTGTCATGAGGCTGGTCATATATGTCGTTAGGGAAGCCAGAAGTGTCATTAGGCTGGTCATATCTGTCGTTAGGGAAGCCAGAAGTGCCATTAAGCTGGTCATATATGTCGTTAGGAAGCCAGAAGTGCCATTAGGCTGGTCATATCTGTCGTTAGGGAAGCCAGAAGTGCCATTAGGCTGGTCGTATATGTCGTTAGGGAAGCCAGAAGTGTCATGAGGCTGATCATATCTGTCGTTAGGGAAGCCAGAAGTGCCATTAGGCTGGTCATATCTGTCGTTAGGGAAGCCAGAAGTGCCATTAAGCTGGTCATATATGTCGTTAGGGAAGCCAGAAGTGTCATGAGGCTGATCATATCTGTCGTTAGAGAAACCACTAGACTGGTCATCTGCTGTTAGGGAACCCATTAGACTGGTAATATATATCGTAAGGGAAGCCAGTATTGCCACGTTGAGCATTTTCGTTACTACCCTCAGTTGATGAGGTACATCAATTATCTAAATAATAATTATAATTATTATAGAGTACAACCTAGCATAAGCTGGTTACAATCGATTATTATAATTATAGAGTAAAACCTAGCATAAGCTGGTTACAATCGATTATTATAATTGTAGAGTAAAACCTAGCATAAGATGGTTACAATCGATTATTATAATTATAGAGTAAAACCTAGCATAAGATGGTTACAATCGATTATTATAATTATAGAGTAAAAGCTAGCATAAGCCGGTTACAATCGATTATAATAATTATAGAGAAAAAGCTAGCATAAGCTGGTTACAATCGATTATAGTGTAAAAGCTAGCATAAGATGGTTACAATCAATTATTATAATTATAGAGTAAAAGCTAGCATAAACTGGTAACAATCGATTATAATAATTATAGAGTAAACGCTAGCATAAGCTGGTTACAATCGATTATTGTAATTATAGAGTAAAAGCTAGCATAAGCTGGTTACAATCGATTATTATAATTATAGAGTAAAACTAGCATAAGCTGGTTACAATCGATTATTATAATTATAGAGTAAAAGCTAACATAAGCTGGTAACTATCGATTATAGAGTAAAAACTAGCATAAGCTGGTTACAATCGAATATAGAGTAAAACCTAGCATAAGCTAGTAACAATCGATTATTCTTACGTTTTCTTCATCAAACATAATAATTTTGCTTATGAAGCAAGGGCCAAATTTGGTAATCTCAATTGCATGTCTTTGTCCCTGCGGCGAATATCATATTCTACAATAACAAAATTAAACCTGGTTTGCATAGTTATCTTAATCATCTGTATGATGTGAAACATAAATAATAAAATGTTTATCATCTCTTATCACTACCGTTTCGTAGTTATGAAATATAACAGCAAAATATTCCAGTCAAGTTTCCTCAAGAGTTTCCAAACTTACTCGATGTGTTTACAACTCTTTCAGTATCTAATTATTCCACTCTTTAATCTTTATTTTGTGCAATCATAAATAGATATTGCCGATCTCTGCAGACGGGTATAGAATTTCTCATAATGCGCAGTCATGTCATTTTTTACTTACTGTTCCCGTACTGTATTATCAGCCTCTGTGTTACTCCGGGCGCTACACGAGTGATGGCAAGAATAAGTTCACTGTGGCTCTTACATAAATAAAAATAAGTAAATCAATTCATAAATAATTACATTTTCACCTCGTTAGCGCAGAAAGGTATCAAAGGGATTTACATTTCATATACACTTGGCGTCTTATTGCGCTATCGCTGTACGCCATGATTTAAACTAACCATGCTTCGTAAAATGTCTAACACCATACGTCTTCCCGTTAGATTGTGAAACAGACATGGTTCGACAAAAAACAAAAGTTCCGATCAAAATATCCCGAATCATTGGAACATAATCTGCAAGAAACATCAGACGATTGCATAATCAAATGTTTGCATTCTTCTCCTATCTTGTCCGCCATTTATATTACGTCTGTATATTCAACTTTTATCTGTTATTCATCTATTTTTTACTTGCGTGGAAAAAAACTGCTTATTTGCTAAATTGGTTACAGATCAGCGAAAATGTCAGAATGCAAGTGCAGAAATGATCGAACAATCTGCTAAGTATGTTCTTTACCGGGATAAAAACTGAAAAGTAAACGCTCATTGTAACACAATCTGGTATAACTATAATTGCATTTACTTCGTTAATTGGTTACATGAACGAAATAATGAACAAAAGAACGAGCGAACGAATGAATGAATGAAATAATGAACGAATGAAAAAAGGAACGTGAATGTGATGAGTGAGTGGATACATGAAAAAATGCATAATGCGTTAATGCACGGATGAATGAATGAATGAATGAATGAATGAATGAATGAATGAATGAATGAATAAGTATACTAACACAATGTGGTTGTATAACACTAACAGGAGGGTGTATTCCAGAATCACTATTCATCAACAATTTAATAACAACTTACATCAACAAATAACACAATTTAATGTACATATTTAGAGACATCTTACATCAACAAATAACACAATTTAATGTACAGATTTAGAGACAACTTACATCAACAAATAACACAATTTAATGTACGTATTTAGAGACATCTTACATCAACAAATAACACAATTTAATGTACATATTTAGAGACAACTTACATCAACAAATAACACAATTTAATGTACATATTTAGAGACATCTTACATCAACAAATAACACAATTTAATGTACAGATTTAGAGACAACTTACATCAACAAATAACACAATTTAATGTACATATTTAGAGACATCTTACATCAACAAATAACACAATTTAATGTACATATTTAGAGACAACTTACATCAACAAATAACACAATTTAATGTACATATTTAGAGACAACTTACATCAACAAATAACACAATTTAATGTACATATTTAGAGACAACTTACATCAACAAATAATACAATTTAATGTACATATTTAGAGACAACTTACATCAACAAATAACACAATTTAATGTACATATTTAGAGACAACTTACATCAACAAATAACACAATTTAATGTACATATTTAGAGACAACTTACATCAACAAATAACACAATTTAATGTACATATTTAGAGACAACTTACATCAACAAATAACACAATTTAATGTACATATTTAGAGACATCTTACATCAACAAATAACACAATTTAATGTACAGATTTAGAGACAACTTACATCAACAAATAACACAATTTAATGTACATATTTAGAGACAACTTACATCAACAAATAACACAATTTAATGTACATATTTAGAGACAACTTACATCAACAAATAACACAATTTAATGTACATATTTAGAGACAACTTACATCAACAAATAACACAATTTAATGTACATATTTAGAGACAACTTACATCAACAAATAACACAATTTAATGTACAGATTTAGAGACAACTTACATCAACAAATAACACAATTTAATGTACATATTTAGAGACAACTTCCATCAACAAATAACACAATTTAATGTACAGATTTAGAGACAACTTCCATCAACAAATAACACAATTTAATGTACAGATTTAGAGACAACTTACATCAACAAATAACACAATTTAATGTACATATTTAGAGACATCTTGCATCAACAAATAACACAATTTAATGTACAGATTTAGAGACAACTTGCATCAACAGATAACACAATTTAATGTACATATTTAGAGACAACTTGCATCAACAAATAACACAATTTAATGTACATATTTAGAGACAACTTCCATCAACAAATAACACAATTTAATGTACAGATTTAGAGACAACTTGCATCAACAAATAACACAATTTAATGTACAGATTTAGAGACAACTTACATCAACAAATAACACAATTTAATGTACATATTTAGAGACATCTTACATCAACAAATAACACAATTTAATGTACAGATTTAGAGACAACTTACATCAACAAATAACACAATTTAATGTACATATTTAGAGACATCTTACATCAACAAATAACACAATTTAATGTACAGATTTAGAAACAACTTACATCAACAAATAACACAATTTAATGTACATATTTAGAGACAACTTACATCAACAAATAACACAATTTAATGTACAGATTTAGAGACAACTTCCATCAACAAATAACACAATTTAATGTACATATTTAGAGACAACTTGCATCAACAAATAACACAATTTAATGTACATATTTAGAGACAACTTCCATCAACAAATAACACAATTTAATGTACAGATTTAGAGACAACTTCCATCAACAGATAACACAATTTAATGTACAGATTTAGAGACAACTTCCATCAACAAATAACACAATTTAATGTACAGATTTAGAGACAACTTGCATCAACAGATAACACAATTTAATGTACATATTTAGAGACAACTTCCATCAACAGATAACACAATTTAATGTACAGATTTAGAGACATCTTACATCAACAGATAACACAATTTAATGTACAGATTTAGAGACAACTTGCATCAACAGATAACACAATTTAATGTACATATTTAGAGACAACTTGCATCAACAAATAACACAATTTAATGTACATATTTAGAGACATCTTACATCAACAAATAACACAATTTAATGTACAGATTTAGAGACAACTTCCATCAACAAATAACACAATTTAATGTACAGATTTAGAGACAACTTACATCAACAAATAACACAATTTAATGTACATATTTAGAGACATCTTACATCAACAAATAACACAATTTAATGTACAGATTTAGAGACAACTTACATCAACAAATAACACAATTTAATGTACATATTTAGAGACATCTTACATCAACAAATAACACAATTTAATGTACAGATTTAGAGACAACTTACATCAACAAATAACACAATTTAATGTACAGATTTAGAGACAACTTCCATCAACAAATAACACAATTTAATGTACATATTTAGAGACATCTTACATCAACAAATAACACAATTTAATGTACAGATTTAGAGACAACTTACATCAACAAATAACACAATTTAATGTACAGATTTAGAGACAACTTACATCAACAAATAACACAATTTAATGTACAGATTTAGAGACAACTTACATCAACAAATAACACAATTTAATGTACAGATTTAGAGACAACTTCCATCAACAAATAACACAATTTAATGTACATATTTAGAGACATCTTACATCAACAAATAACACAATTTAATGTACATATTTAGAGACAACTTACATCAACAAATAACACAATTTAATATACAGATTTAGAGACAACTTACAGCAAGGACTTATTTAGACATATATAAATCCTTGGTACTAACAATTATTCATTCAATTATCAATGTGTCGCCTCTCACGTGTACGACGTCTGTGAGCTACAGTGGTCCTATTGTTGCCATTACTCATTCTGTACCCTGGAACCATATATGGTTGATAAAGCGGTCTGAATGACAGTCACACCCACCACATTGTGAGACAATTAAACTGTTACATAATGTAAAGTAAGTTAAATGGTGACAAGGTTGTTTGGGATATCGTATACACGCAGTGTTTAAGTTTAAAATGTGACCAGACCTTACATAATAAATGTTCTATGTTATAATATTTAATGATTACATGAACTAAGTTTTCAGCAGAAACATTTGCACATCGTCTTGATGAGTTGAACGTTTGATTGATGTTTCAAGTACATCCTTCAAGTGGTTTTATAAATAGAGATCGGACACAAGACGACCTTAATTATGACCTTGACCCGACATGGTTGGAAAGCTCATTATGCAAATCGTCTCATTAAGGCGAGCCTTGATTCAAGGATCACGGAAAGTCTTCAAGAAGGCAAGGATACACAGGGAGGACATGAAATGAGGGTTGAAAAAATATTACCTTGAACTATGACCTTGACTTTAAACTGACATGGTGGGTTAAGATATGAATTTTGAACGTCGTTTCGAGGATGTAAACATCAGACTCAAGTTTCATGACAATTCGTGTTTAGGAGATACAGGGCAAACACGAAAGCATGATTTAATCAGTGACATTGCCAACACGGTTAGAATGTAGGTTATGCACATCGTCTCAGGGATGGGAAGCACTTGACAAAGTTATATGGAAAGCATTCAAGGGTTTTAGGAGATACACAAAGGACATTAAATAATAGTTAAAAACATATGACCTTGAATTGTGACATTGACCTTGAACCAACATGATTGGAATATGGGATCTACACGTCGTATCTCTTCTAGGTTATTTATTAAAAAAGGAAAGAACATATAAATCAACAACAAAACAAACAAAAATAAAACCCCTAAAATAACTGCAAACGGCCACGCAACCACACCATACCGCCTGTTTCCACTTTAAACAAAAAGCCTGAAGATGAATACCGCACCATACCGCCTCTTTCACAGTTCGACTAAAACCTGGAAAATAAAAATCAGTTGCAGCTGTCATAGTTTATTTAACAATCGATGAAAACATTTTCAACACTTGGAATAGTTTCTGTTATAGATAATCCGTGTAATTGGAACTGTGCTGATTGGAAGCCAGAACACGTGAAATACTGCACACCTTCAGATAAACTCGAGATTCCGATTGGTGGTCTATAACCAGCCATAACTAACCCAGAAAATCATAAATCAGTTATTCTTCTTGTTTTTAAAGACCGGAATTAATTTATAGTTTTGTTCACCCATTTTTGTGTGCGAGTACCTGTGCAGATGTGCTATAAAGCTCTGAGTTGGTTAAAAAGGATAATTGATTGTTTTTTTATATTTTTTTTTGTAAAATTCGCACTTGGCATCCATTGACCCGTTCTGTTGGGACAAAATACTATCTATTTTACATCGACTGTGAAATTAGCTGACTGTTCGGGTACATGCTACTACATCAAGTACAAACAATGTATTGGTACCCAGCTAAGTCAATACAATGTATACCAAGATCGGAGTGCGAACACCTTACTGTAAGAAAATGTTTATTTAACATTATTTGGCTCTCGGTCACAAAACTCCTATTGAACGATGATGTAATGGTTCATAGTAAAAGGTGGAAGAGTCTATTGTCTTATAGATAATATATTGTGTATGTTTAACATTTTGATAGGGCTGAAACACGAAACATGCGCAGTAACTTAAACAGTATAGATTATGTTACTGGTGACTTCAGTATGTCGTTGGTGCTACAGATGGTGTTTAATCTCACCAACTATTGGTAAAACAGCTCGCATATTTAGAATGCACACACCTGTATACACAAGTTTGAGGTTACATATATAGTCTACCCGTGGTTGACCAGCAGCTGTTAGTGGTCACCCACGATAATCTCATGATTAAGATCAAAGTGTCTTGATTATGTCATAATTGTGGGGAGATTAACACCATCGGTATGTTGTTGATTTAAGATGGCGGTGTGGTCTAAGATGATGTTTTAAGTTGACTTGTTTCAAACCGCTAGCTGACGTTGTGGGTTCCAGCCCAGTTCGGTTCACAAACTATATAGTCACTTGTGGATTGACAGTGGATCTGCTCATATTCATTCTGGTGTCTTTATCCGCCAATAACCAAAATCGTGACCCTATCCTTCTAGTGTATGTACACTCACCACATATTGCTTCCCTAATACAACAAACAAAACCACATTTATATGAACAAGTCCGTTAGACACGTCTTCGGTAACTTGTAATTCGTACATTATATATATAATATATATATATATATATATATATAAAACAATTAATATGTTCATTTCTTGAAATTATAACTATAGTTTAATAGTTGCGTTTGTATATCCCCCCACCCCCTCTGTCATCCGAAGAATGATGTGTCAATTTGTGTTGTGTGTTTCGATCAATGACATTATAAGGATGTATATATTTCATATAAATACTTCAGGTGTAGCTGCATGATAAACGGATAACGGTCAAATTCGGTATTTGTCAACGTTGGTCAAATTTTACAAGAGTTGGGGCCGCTTTTTTACCTATATTGTGGTTAAACGATCATTTAGCGAGGACATCCACAATGGAAATAAGAGAAAAGTTCTTTTATCTTTCTTGTGTTATCCTGGGTATTTGTGTGCATTTCATGGTCTACATGTGCGTTTTGCTATGGTAATTTCTATATCATTGTTGTTATATCGTTCATGCATCATGTTGTTATCATGATGTCTGTGCACATTCATTACCAAAATAAAAATAAACATATCTATATCAGTGTAGTATGTACATATTTCTAGTTTTATACTTATACTTAGTTTTATACTTAGTTTTATACTTAGTTATAAGTTGAATTTAATTGGTCGATGTAAGAAAAATATTTTTCACTCTATCTTTATATAAAATTGATACTTGGAATGAAAGTATTGTATTTTCTAAAAATTGTTGATAGTGCAAATGTCAGACAAACTAAACGGTTATTTGATGGAAACTTCCGAACATTTATCCATAAGTATATTTTCTATTCAACACATCCAACTAATATAATACCCATTAAACGTAACATTTCGACTACCAGTATGCTCGTATTTGACAGAGATATATAACAAAGTCAATATTCCTGGATATAGATTTAATGCCGTTTTTATGACAATTATCTTCATTTTTTTTTATAGATTTATACTAGATGCACCAAGGTGCCTTCTTCAGGTTTAAGTCATGCCTCTTGAGTTTATGATGTTTTAAACGGATCCCATTTTTGTAGTATTGTAAAATAAATGATATGATCTGTGAATGTAATTTAAACATATTAGTGACCTGAAATTATTTATTTTAAGTTTTTATTGCTATTTTTGTCCCCAAACGGCCACACCAGATATCTATGTAGACTGATGTAGACTATGTAGACTGATGTAGACTATGTAGACTGATGTAGACTATGTAGACTATGTAGACTGATGTAGACTATGTAGACTGATGTAGACTATGTAGACTATGTAGACTATGTAGACTGATGTAGACTATGTAGACTGATGTAGAACACAAACACATAGCACCGATTTCTTAACTACAAAACTATTCTGGTGTTAAAATGCTAACCACTTGAAGCATTGCCCATGAAACCTGCAATGTCACGTATATCAATAATTATGATAGTTCTTGCAGAAACTTTTATTTTTTTACGCCGATTGCTAAACAAGTATTTACACATGGCAGGAGCAGTACTGCGTATAAACGAATATAGTGGTTTGCTAAAGATTATTACAATGGTCATTCAGGGTATCGAGCCTAAGACTTTCCAATCCTGGGTTGCAATTACTGCTTGTTTAAACTCCGCTGTATTCCGTTAAGGAGATCTTGAATTTAATAGTTTGTATTTAAAATAAGAATCTTGACTTTAAAGTTAGGGTTTCCTACATTGTGGTATTTGCATTCGAACCACTTCAATTGACAGGTAATGCACTTTACAGCAAAAACTCTTCCAATATAACAAATTATATGGGTATGACACACTGATGTATAAGGAGTGAGGATTGGAGGTACGTACCTCACCCTCTTCGAATTATCCTGAATATAAAAAAAAGATAACTATTTCTGTGCAAATGGTGCAAAAACCTTATCAGACGAAAAACCCTCTGATACACTAAACCTTGGCCCGCTCCTGACTGAAAACCTGGATTTGCCCATGTGACTTGATAATTTATTATAACAAAATAAATACCACTCCTTATAAAGTGCAGACGACACGCATCTTGATATAATACACCCACAGGCATCAACCGCATGATATGTAACGGTTTATAATAACGACTCTGTCACCACTTTACGCATATAAATGGTTATTTACATCTCCTATGGGTTCAAACACTCAGTTGTGGGCGCGTGGGTAGGGTATGACCATATGGTTTAAAATCAAGCACTTAAGTACACGTTCCATTGGTATCAGTTACACCTTCCGGATCGCAATAGTTTTATCAGTAACACAAGGGTCAGCTTAATATAAACAATATCCACGATAACTCTTATGAATATCCGTTACCAATCTATAAGGAGACAGGAACTGAGAATAAGAGAGGCAGCGGCAGAGAGAGAGAGAGAGAGAGAGAGAGAGAGAGAGAGAGAGAGACAGACAGACAGACAGACAGACAGACAGACAGACAGACAGATTGAATGACAAACACTCATAAGTGGAATAAACTTGACATCTAGATACGATTTGACTTCAACTCAAGTGCGAATGCTTTGAATAGAAGTCGGAAGTTGGCCATCTCCTTGATCGTCTATCGCTGTAATGGAACGTTTCCCGCTCTTCTCCTCTACTTATCATGCCATTAATACTTCTGGTCAAAATTGTTATCTTATTACAACAAGGGTTTGTTTTTCATGGACATGAATTATATTTGAATGAGTATCATACATACGAAGTGAAGACTGTTTGCAAGTATTTTACTGGTCGACTATGCCGTACCTTCTAAATATCTGTTACTTTGACAAAGTATTTTAGTGGTCGACTATGCCGTACCCTCTACACATCTGTTACTTTGACCAAGTAGTTTAGTGGTCGACTATGTCGTACCCTCTACACATCTGTTACTTTGACCAAGTAGTTTAGTGGTCGACTATGTCGTATTCTCTACATATCTATTACTTTGACCAAGGAATTTAAGATATTTGTAGCGGTAAGAGTCTAGTTTGAAATTTGTTTTTAATTTTCGATATTTTGGTGTGTTACTCTTTGATATTGGAGGTTGAGAAGTCATGGTTAACGTTTGCTTAATGTTGAATTTCGAAAGACGAGACAGAAATATCAAACTGCCTTTAGCCTGCCGATGTTTGATCGTGTTTTGACCATTGGTTCATTTTCATTAATGTTTTAATCGCACTTTCAAAAATAATTTGCTTTTTAAAAGTTTTAGTTAATTTAAATAAAATTGTTGATTTTGACCAATTAAAGTCAGTGATATAAAACTTTGCAGTATTTTTTTATAGAGTTTATCATCTGACACAAAATTCATAAAACTCACTTTAGTAAGGAATACAATCGCATTTCTATATTTGCTCCCTCTGTATGACCACTAATTCCGAACTAACTGCCGAGTGCATTTTGTAATTCATGTGCCACACTTGAGTATTAATAACACATTAAACATGCATTTACCCTACCTGTATCAGATACACAGGGACATAAGTGGTATTTTATTGTATTCAAAATGTGAAACAGTGCATACCTACTCCGCTGCAGATATTAAAACTATTAAAGAAACAAATAACATCCATCGCATGATTTATTACAAAGATTGCCATGCAAATACCGCAATACACTTATTGATCTAAATATACTCGGTCTAAAATTAATTTATGAACTTTATGAACATTCCTCTTATGATTTTTTTAAAGTAAGAAACACAACTTTTACCCAACAGCATATAACAGTTAACGCGATTTATTTCCCCTTGAACCAGCGAAAATGCTGACGAATATTTCCTAACTTCTCGTATCCGGGGGCTCCACATAGAAATCCCTTTGCTTTTGCCGATATACTGGTATAGTAGAGTGCTTGAAAACAATTTAGTAAAAAGTCAAACAGATAATTAAGAGCAGGAGGATTAGTAGAGATAGAAGGAAGTAAAGAGAGGGAAAGAATAAAAAAGGACAGAAGAGTTTAAGAAATAAATTTCTAAATCAGCCGAGTACAGCTCAAGTTGAATTATTTGGATTGCTCTATGTTCGTCGTCGTATGTCCGTCTGTAAACTTTCAGACTGTATATACCTGTATCTTGCATTGACTATCAGCAGTAGACACATGTTTGAACTATTCATGTTGAATAAATAATGTATGAATTATAGGCTGGTTTATAACTCTATAGCAATTACATGTGTTATTTATATCTCTACCAGATACCAGCAAGTACTATCACCTGCCTATGGATATCCTGAATGGTGACAACCTGGTCAACCCTTCTGGTCTGGATGCCAAGGTCAGTGGTCGGCCGATTACAGTGCCAGGTGTTCTGGGTAAAGCACTTAAATTAGACGGACGAACACAGAAAGTTAAAGTGAGTGGACCAGGACACAGAAATGAATGCTTCGGAGACCTAACTCTTTGTCCAGAAGGTAAGGTTCTTGTTTCAAATTATTTTCCCATTACCGTCCATTTATTATACGGGAATTTTCTATATGAGAGAGTAAACCACGTGACCAATCACGTGCACATTTACTTCTTTTTGTGCCCCCGCCATTCGAAAAATAAGGGGAAAGAGCATGCATTATTACAACTGTTTGCTCGTTTGTACTTCCGGATTGTTGCCGCTATATAACTTGAATTTCTGATTACAGTGTGTGGGTGTCTAACATGGCTTTGAGGTAAATCGAGTTCCGGTCAATGTACAAAACACGATATCTTCTCAATAACTTTAGTTTCCTTTAAGCTGTATTATGGTGAATGTTTGTTTGTTTCCTATTAAAATGAAGATTTGGATTTCAGATCAGCCTAGTCAAAGCCATTGGTATAGGTATTAAAACAATAAAAAATGTTCCATTTAATAACTTATGTCTTTAACCTATTTTGATGAAATTCTGTGTATTATTAATTCCTGACAGAAAACTGAAGCTTAGGATAGGTTTTGAGTCGTTACTAAAATAGCAAAAATGTTTCTTTTTATTTCATTTACACACATTATTCATAATGTTTCATACTTGTAATGGACATATAATGCCAAGGACTCATTGTTTATGTTTTATTAATAAAATGCCAAGGACTCAAAGCTGACTTCTGTTTTCAAAATCTAAGCAAAACAGCTGTATCCTGTAAACAACATTTCCGCTTCAAAATGGCTTCAGGATGTATCGCAGGACCAGCAAATATATTATAGATAAAAAGCTTGACTAAAGTACGAAACTGTGACCCCTGTGACCCCTGGGTATTTGGCAGAAATAAGTTTAAACCAGATGTATTATGCAACTTGAGAGCCAAAACACATATAGGGTAGATATTCGTTTATAAAATTGTTGAAATAATCTAAACGAAAAGGACAAATATACAAACAACAAAAATAGTTGAAATATATGTATCATGCTATCATACCTTGTTTGACACAATAACTGGTAGATTCGATACACTTAAAATTATATGGCAGGTAACGTAAACATATTTCATTTTGATTTACTAGAATGTCTTCCTTTAAAACTTGGATTTCTTCCTTCAAATAAGTGCCAGATATGTTGCGTTGCAGTTGCATTTTACTCACTTTCCGACCATATTATTATTTTGTTTTGTTATTCTGTCGTTAAACGTGGCCATTGTTTTATTTGAAGGTTATACAATTGGATTGTGGGTAAAATTCGACAAATCCGGAAGCGGAAATGGCGTGTATATGTCAAATGGCGGTGAAAGAGTTGAATCACACGGAGTCGCAATGTTTTATAGAACCGGACGTCTGCAGTGGAAATTCCGCACTAAGACAGGCCGGGAATGGGTTGTGACTGCAAACAACATGTTGCCGCGACAATGGTATCAGGTGATGGTCACGTGGGAAGACAAAACCGGTCTGGTGCTGTACATTAATGGCGAAAAACTTGCCCATGAAGATCGTCCTTCTGTCAGGTATTTACATATACAGACATACATACATAATAAGTCGTTGACGAATTCTTATTGTTAAGAAGATTTGATTGTGTTTTTATGCTTCCGATAAAATGGGGAAGCATTTTGTCGCCACTTCTTCCGTGCGCCCGTCTGTTGATGTATGCGTCCGTCTGTCCGTCACCAACTCATTAATTTGCTGAAACGTCCAGGATGTATAATACCAAATATAGTTGAACAGAGTTATGACTGTGGTGCTGTCCATTACAAAATTATTGTTGAAGTTTGATTAGTTTTTGTTTGTCCGTCCTAATTTCTGTACAACAGCTTGTATACATCACTACAAGATTGAGATGTGCATATTGTCTTTGTGTTTCGGTTCGATAATTTGTCACACGGTTGATTCTGTCCATAACCAAACTCTTGTTTTGGAATATTTTTGTTTGTCCGGAGCATATCTTCAAAAGTATAGAAAAAAACCAAGTACGACCTGGATAGAGAAAAATATGTAACAGTGCAGAGTGAAAAGATAATCAACTCTATCTTGAATGATAACAGAAACACTGCACTTTTGCTTGTCATGAGCATACCTTCAAAAACATGCAACGGAATTCATAACGACTCGGAATATGGAAAGGGGGCAGTTTTTGGAGTACATAGCGAACAAAAAATATAACTATATCTTGAAGAATGATATAATTATCTCCTTTGCATTGCTTTTTGGGGTTATGTTTGCTTGTCCGGAGCATATTTTTAAGAACATAGAAGGGTATCAAACTTGACTGGAAACATGAATTGTTTGCAATATGTGGAAGAGCCATAACTCTATTTTGGATATAATGATTGAATTATCTGTCTTGTCGAAGTTGTATTTTATTTATTTTTGTTATTTTTGTTTGTCCGGAATATATCTTTTAAAGTATGTCAGGGAATCCAGCGTAACTTGGAACATTGATAGAAAGAAATGTGTGAAAGGGCAGAGAGAAAGTTTATTATAGCTTATTTTGAATAGAGAAAGCATTATTTCCTCTTGTTATATTTTACTTTCGGTTATATTTGCTTGTCCAGAATATACCTTCAAAGATATGCTAGGGAATCCTACGAGACTTGGTACATGGATAGAGGTCTATGTATGGAAATGCAGAAAATATAATTCTCAAAATTAGTTTCCTTTTATACTCTCTTTTCCTGTTCAAACAAACTAACTATAACTCAATCAAGCATTTGTTCGTTGAGCCATCGGTTCCACCTATATCTTTTTTTTTATCCTTTTTGCCGTCCCTCCCATTTAACAGATCATCACAACAGCTGAAGCAAGTGAGAAAGTATAAAGCGTGAAGTGTGAATGCTAGCATGACTCTTAACAGACGCACGCACTGTCCTTTCGTATGTGGCATAAAACTGCACTTGAAATAAATCAAAACTACAATTCTTAAACCACAATCCTAGTAACGAATGAATGTAAAACAACGCACTTAATACTTTACTCACAACAATTCGGTCATAGAGCACTGCTCGGTCATAGAGGATTGTTCGGTCATAGATCACTACTCGGTCATAGATGATTGTTCGGTCATAGAGCACTGCTCGGTCATAGATGATTGTTCGGTCATAGAGCACTGCTCGGTCATAGAGGATTGTTCGGTCATAGAGCACTGCTCGGTCATAGAGCACTGCTTGGTCATACAGGATTGTTCGATCATAGAGCACTGCTCGATCATAGAGGACTGCTCGGTCATAGAGCACTGCTCGATCATAGAGCACTACTCGATCATAGATGAATGTTCGGTCACAGAGAATCTGTCAGGAATAATAATAGATTGGTAAAACGAAGCAAACGGTTTGTTACAGGTAAAGTGTATGAAACCCTGATGACGTTTTTAGATCCCATAAAGATGAAGTCGAGTAGTGTTTGCAACATGGGTATTACGTTCCAGGCAGTACGTGTAACTTATAAAGTAATCTCACTGTGAAACAGTCGTGTCCGTTAACGCTTTGTCTAATTGGTTAAAACAAACAACCGAACTACCTTAGATATTTCCAATCACTCTTATTTAGTTTTAGCAGACTTGTTCTTTGCATGTCTGTATGATTTTTTTCATGTGACAATACTTTAAACAAGATAACCGTCCGTAATCACTTCAATAATCAAACTATATTTTTGTAAATATAGGTCGTATTCGAGGTTTGTTTACTAAACAAATCTTATTTTCTGTTTCGAGAGTTTTTGTGCACACAGTATCAAGACGTTTGTATTTTAGAAAGCAAGCATCGCAGATGATTTTTACGCTATTTACACAGGTGACTGTAAGAAATGCTCACTCTTATTGGTTCGGGGTTCTTACAACGGAACGTGCGATACATTCTATGTTTTATTGTTTGCCTCTAGGGTTGGTCCCACGAAAGATGGTGCGGACAAGATGTACAATGATTTTGTAATTGGCCAATCAAACGACGGTACCGGGTCACGTGACTTAGGAACAATGACGATAGACGATTTCCAATTTTGGTCATCTAAAATGACAACATCGGAGTTGAGAGAAAAGGGTAAAGTCTTGATATTGATAATAACTAAATAAACACTAGCTAAACCACAAATAGATTCATGTAAGTCCCAGATAAAGTTGTTACGGGTGATTAAAAAACTTTGGGATTTCATAAATGTGTAAACCTATGAGAGCAATTTACCCCCCAACCCCTCTCACCCTCCGCACCCCAAATTGAAAATGTTATGTATTGTTTCATCAGGAGAACCATAACAATCAGCAAATTGAACATTTCAGAGTTTATAGCTCATTTATATCAGTACAAAAACTGTTGCTTATGATGCTTTGAAATATGAAATGTACTTATTTGCTTTCTACAAGATATAATGTTTAAAACGTATGGAGTACATTTACACCCATTTCTACTAAGCGGTAACTAGCTGAATCATGTCGATCAAATCCCCCGTAAACAACGTTATCCAAGTCTCTAAAAATATAGGTATCTATATAAAAGCACGATAATAGATTATACAAACGTACGTACGGACGGACGAATAGTCTGCATAAGTCATAGTTCAACAATACAATACTTCTTCTAATAGATAAAGCGTAAATAGACATATTACTAAATCCACTTATATAGAGGAGATCATTGATACTACAAAGCGTAAAAAAGGTCATACACATGAAGCATTTATTGAAACACGTGATCATGTTTCAGTAAAACCGTTATTTTATCAGGAATTCATCATTAGAAAAAGGCTATAAATGATTTAGCACGTGAAAAAGACAGTTTTTCAGATAGCATGGAGTTCACTCTCAGGATGAGACTAAAAGTGAAATATATCATTAATTTCTAACTGTAGATTGTTACTTTTTAAAGAGACCTTCAAGGGTTTTACTTTAACTCGAATCTTTAAACTGTTATAAGTTAAAATATTATATGAATGAAGAATGTTTTTCTCTTTCAGGACCAATATATAGATATCACCTAAGTATGGACCAACTGGAATATGGCCATCTGATTGTTCCAGAACTGGAACCAAGAACTCGCGGTATACTTCAGCACGTCCCGGGTAAAATCGGAAAAGCTGTGTTGATTGCTGGTAGCGGAGAATCAATTGATCTCGGGTCATTTTCCGACTCGTGTCTTGGAAACACGAGTTTATGCATGTATGGATTTACCGTGACTTTCTGGATCACATTCAACGAGCTCAGAGACAATAGTTACTACATGGCTTCCGGTGTTGCCGGGTTTTCCATATTCTCCAACGGCGATCGCCTGATCGTAAATGTACAAAATGGTGACCGACAATGGCGAACTTCGACTTCCGGTATCAAAACAGACACGTGGTATTTTATTGAGGTTTCATGGAGTCCGACTGCCGGTCTTTATTTGTATCTGGACCAGAAAGAAATGTCGTCACAATCAAGCAGCCATCACCAGGCGGTCAAATCAACAAGTTACAAAAACTTTTACATAGGAAGAGCAAACAGCGGAATGAATGTAGAGAAATACGGTTCAGTCACCATTGATCACCTTGACCTATATAATGCCGATAGAGAAAGACTTCTAAACATTGATTTCATTCAAAGAGGTAATTTCTTTTTATTGTTTGAAACAAATATTTTGTTTTTTGTTTTTGGCAATACACATTTCTTTGCCAGTTCTTATTCAGTTTTTTTTCCGTTTTATGTGTCCATTTTCTTTTATAACATGGGACTTTTAAGTCATTGGTTGCAATATATATTTATTTTTCTCAAAGGAAAACCTCAAAAACATTACTACGGATTTGATAGTATGACAAATGGAAGAATACACCATGCCTCGACTGTTATAACTACTTCCGGTAAGCCACAGTTGGTCCCAGGAAAGATTGGTCAGGCGCTTAGACTCTCAGGACAATTGCAGACGGCAATATTTGATCATGGTGACGGTTGTCTTGGTAACCTTGACTACTGCAAGCATGGTGCTCTGTTGGCCCTTTGGTTCAGGTAAGTGACGTATAAAGATGATTAAGCTGATAACAGATGATATTTAATTGATACTCCATAGTTATTTTTACATCGCACCTCTTAAGTTGGTATTCGTTATATTTGTTGCTGAAGTGATTTATACATACACGGTCCTGTGTGGTTAAGGACATAAAACCTCACCCAATAAACATCATGACTAGAGGATGTGTAGTAACTATCCTCCGTATCTTTAAAATGACGTTTATAATTTGAGATAAAAAATGTGAGCTTTATTCTTTTGTCATAATATTATACTATGTCGGCCTTGGTTTGGCCTACAGCGTCTGCCAATAATAATTATTATTGTTTATGAGTCGTGTGTTCTATTTACAGACCTGAAAAATTTGAAGAAGGGATGTTTTATCTGTCGAGCGGTATCAACGGCATTGCCCTAGCATTTGTGGACCGGAAAGTACGTGCGTCAGCAGCGACCTCTACCCTCATGTGGAACGCAATGACGTCAGAGCTAGAGTTGCTGACCTGGTATTACATTGAAGTTACATGGCATCCAGATACGGGATTAAAGCTGTTTGCAAACAACAAACTTATGGACAAAAACTCTTACCACAAAGCTAAAGGTACTTAATAAATAAATAAATCACGTTCAATGTATCTTGTATGTAAACAGCTCACCTCACACCAAACAGTCCGGTATAACGTCTTTTAATGCCAATGGTATGATAGGTTTGCAAATTGTTAGTGACTTGTGCTTGTGTCTAGCTCATTTAATCTGAATTTCATTTGCTTTTTGCTGGTTAAACTAAAAATTATTATAGTTCAATGTGCCAGATAAATGAAAGCAAAATACGGACCAGTGTGTCTCATTTGCCCACATACACAAAGATAAAGGTGACATTCTTAGCAAGATTCAGAAAACCGTTTTCAGTTACGTTTTCCAAGGTATTCTGCAGAACAGTTGGAATTTAAGTTCAATAGACATTATAGTGGACTAAGTACTTAGCTTATATTTTTGAGTATACAGCACTAAACCACCAACTGTATTCTTTGAGACCAACGAACTTTTGTTCTCTCGGCAGAGAAAGACGTGATCACGATTGCATGTATTTTATTGTTAAACTATCGGATAAATATTCCTTAAGCTAGTAGCTGTGTCATTCTCTGACTGTCGTACTCTGACTGTATTCTTTTCAATTCTAAACACCGAATTCAATGAAATAAGCACACCTTTCACCTTTAGAAAAACGTCTACAAAATGTGTTTACTAAACTACATGTATTTTAATTTTGGTTCATGAAACTGCATGGCCAATGGTGTTTAAAGATTATACATGACTTGTTTGGTTCTAGCCGGCCAAGATACGGAGGATTTGTCTGTCATGAGTGACAAATTCGTACTTGGAAAAGACCATGGAGAGAAAACCGGAAGCATTTATGGTGCTGCCACCTATGATGAAATGGAGTTTTGGTATGGATCACGTGAATATCTTGTGGCCTTTGGTTATATTCAAAGAGGTAAGCCATTTCAATTGATGTGAATTGATTAAATACAAATCGAGTCGCCATAGATTTTATCTTTTGTTGAAACGCATATCACTAATCCATGCAAATGTATAAAATACAAAAATGACCGGAAACGTCTGCTAAAATGTTTAATATGTGTGCTTACCAGAATATTAAATGTATATATTTATTATTTCCAGGAAGACCAATGAATTATAGAATCAACATGGACACCATTTTGAACAATGGATCTACGCTAGCACATCCGTCATTAAGCATACGACTAAATGGAAAACCCTTGCTGGTTTCCGGTATAACAAATAACGCTGTGCATCTCAGTGGTAGAGCGCAGTATATTGATTTAGGTGTAAACACAGATCAATGTTTGGGAAATCTTGATAAATGTACCTTTGGAATTTCTATATTTTTCTGGGTAAAAATTGATCGGTACGATTATAATATGTATTTATTATCCACTGGGCAGAATGGTATTCACATTTCGTACAATAACGGCTTTTTGTTTATTACTCTTGATAACAAACAAAAATCATGGCGAATAAGTATTCCAAAGATCAGTGAGAACGTCTGGCATTTACTTGAACTATCTTGGCACCCCGAGTTTGGTCTGAATTTCTATGTTGATGATGAACTACAGAAGCATGTAGACTTTATTAAAATACCGTACTATCGCGCCTACGGTAGTAGAAATTTCTATATTGGGGGTCCGAATTCTGGCGATACCCCGGGGCAAAGGTTTAGTTTTGCGAACATGGCGGTTGACGAAATGGACATCTGGTATGGTAGGAGGGAGGAATTACTTGCCTTCGGTTATATCATTCGAGGTAAGTATACCATTCTACAAAAGGTTTGGGAATGAAATGCATTTTAAATGTTGTAACAAGACGGAAAAGGCATTTTATACATTTATACTTATATATTAATAATAGAAATAGTAAAACAGGGAATTCTTGCATGGGTAGCAGCATGTGTGTATAAAACAAATTGATAGTATACATTTGCCCGACAGTGTGTGTGTATACCTTGCTTATATATCTACCCTCACAACTAGTGCATGTCTCTTGTTAAGTGTGTTTTAGAGTAACATGCATGTCTGTTGTTGTATATTGCACCCTGGACGCACTAAGACAGATTATGCTATATATCTTCGTTTCCATTTTCGATTCAGTGTTGCTTGCTGGGGGAAATCAGTGAACTGTCGTGCTCGTCTAAAATGTTCGATTCGTAGAAGTCTCTATTTTTGTGTCCAAAATCAACACCACAACACAATGCTGACGATGCAGTTTTGGAAAATATAATCACCGATTCAGTTTATTTTACCGACAACACATTATTAAATCGGAAATTTCAAAGCGATTATAAAACGGTTTTATACTGTCTTTCTAGTCTCAAATTCTTCTTTAGTTTCTTCATATAAACAATTGGATTACCTCGATGATTTTCATATGTTTTAACATTGGTGTTTTAGCAGAGTTAAGATGTTTATTTCTGTATTCATTTTTGTCTGTTATTATGTGAATAATATCTTAGGAAAGATGTCGGAACAAAGTATTTGTTCATGATCTTAAAACAAAGGTCGTATTAGAGACATGTTTGATGTAACCATTCACATTATATAAGCTGCTTTAAACATTTTTTCTAAACGAAATATAAAAACTATTGACTTTTAAAAAAATAACATCGACCAAGACTATTGCTTTCTGGCAAGTTCGAAATCGATATCCAGAAACAATATATCATAAGCCTCACTTCCAGAAACAATATATCATTAGCCTCATTTCCAGAAACTATATATCATTAGCCTCACTTCCAGAAACAATATATCATTAGCCTCACTTCCAGAAACAATATATCACTAGCCTCACTTCAACAAACAATATAATATCATAAGCCTCACTTCCAGAAACAATATATCACTAGCTTCACTGCCACAAACAATATATCACTAGCCTCCCTTCCAGAAACAATATATCACTAGCCTCACTTCCACAAACAATATATCATTAGCTTCACTTCCAGAAACAATATATCACTAGCCTCACTTCCACAAACAATATATCATTAGCCTCACTTCCATAAACAATATATCATTAGCCTCACTTCCAGAAACAATATATCACTAGCCTCACTTCCACAAACAATATATCACTAGCCTCACTTCCACAAACAATATATCACTAGCCTCACTTTCAGAAACAATATATCATTAGCCTCACTTCCAGAAACAATATATCACTAGCTTCACTTCCACAAACAATATATCATTAGCCTCACTTCCAGAAACAATATATCACTAGCCTCACTTCCACAAACAAGATATCATTAGCCTCACTTCCACAAACAATATATCATTAGCCTCACTTCCAGAAACAATATATCACTAGCCTCACTTCCACAAACAATATATCACTAGCCTCACTTCCACAAACAATATATCATTAGCCTCACTTCCAGAAACAATATATCACTAGCCTCACTTCCACAAACAATATATCATTAGCCTCACTTCCAGTAACAATATATCATTAGCCTCACTTCCAGAAACAATATATCATTAGCCTCACTTCCAGAAACAATATATCACTAGCCTCACTTTCAGAAACAATATAATACCATAAGCCTCTATTCCACAAACAATATATCACTAGCATCACTTCCAGAAACAATATATCACTAGCCTCACTTCCATAAACAATATATCATAAGCCTCACTTCCAGAAACAATATATCACTAGCCTCACAGCCACAAACAATATATCACTAGCCTCACTGCCACAAACAATATATCACTAGCCTCACTTCCACAAACAATATACCACTAGCCTCACTGCCACAAACAATATATCACTAGCCTCACTTCCAGAAACAATATATCATTAGCCTCACTTCTAGAAACAATATATCACTAGCCTCATATCCACAAACAATATATCACTTCCAGAAACAATATATCACTAGCCTCATTTCCAGAAACAATATATCACTAGCCTCACTTCCACAAACAATATATCACTAGCTTCACTTCCACAAACAATATAATATCATAAGCCTCACTTCCAGAAACAATATATCCCAAGCATCACTTCCAGAAACAATATATCACTAGCCTCACTTCTAGAAACAATATATCATTAGCCTCACTTCCAGAAACATATATCACTAGCCTCACTTCCAGAAACAATATATCATTAGCCTCACTTCCAGAAACAATATATCACTAGCCTCACTTCCACAAACAATATATCACTAGCCTCACTTCCAGAAACAATATATCACTAGCCTCACTTCCAGAAACAATATATCACTAGCCTCACTTCCAGAAACAATATATCACTAGCCTCACTTCCACAAACAATATAATATCATAAGCCTCACTTCCACAAACAATATATCATTAGCATCACTTCCAAAACAATATATCACTAGCCTCTCTTCCAGAAACAATATGTCATTAGCCTCACTTCCAGAAACAATATATCACTAGCCTTACTTCCAGAAACAATATATCACTAGCATCACTTCCAGAAACAATATATCACTAGCCTCACTTCCAGAAACAATATATCACTAGCCTCACTTCCACAAATAACATATGATTAGCCTCACTTCCAGAAACAATATACCATTAGCCTCACTTCCAGAAACAATATATCACTAGCCTCACTTCCAGAAACAATATATCATTAGCCTCACTTCCAGAAACAATATATCATTAGCCTCACTTCCAGAAACAATATATCACTTGCCTCACTTCCACAAACAATATATCATTAGCATCACTTCCAGAAACAATATATCACTAGCCTCTCTTCCAGAAACAATATGTCATTAGCTTCACTTCCAGAAACAATACATCATTAGCCTCACTTCCAGAAACAATACATCACTAGCATCACTTCCAGAAACAATATATCACTAGCCTCACTTCCAGAAACAATATATCACTAGCCTCACTTCCAAAAACAACATATCATTAGCCTCACTTCCAGAAACAATATATCACTAGCCTCACTTCCAGAAACAATATATCATTAGCCTCACTTCCAGAAACTATATATCATTAGCCTCACTTCCAGAAATAATATATCATTAGCCTCACTTCCACAAACAATATATCATTAGCCTCACTTCCAGAAACAATATATCATTAGCCTCACTTCCACAAACAATATATAACTAGCATCAATTCCAGAAACAATATATCATTAGCCTCACTTCTACAAACAATACATCATTAGCCTCACTTCCACAAACAATATAGCATTAGCCTCACTTCCAGAAACAATATATCATTAGCCTCTCTTCTACAAACATTATATCATTAGCCTCACTTCCACAAACAATATATCATTAGCCTCACTTCCAGAAACAATATATCACTTCCAGAAACAATACATCATTGCCTCTATTCCAGAAACAATATATATATAATACAAGTTTATTGGCATATCAGCAAAACATTGCCTTTGGCCATTTACACATTCAAATTAATGTAAATATGGCATAGACATACAATTATAGGAAATACAAACAAATACATACACATCACATATTCAAACAGAAGCAGTCATAGTATTTATACATATATAATTACAAAATCATTTATAATCATATCAATAATCAATCAAATTGTTTAAAGTTTCTTGTCTTAGCTTTTGAGCTTCGGTTATAAATTTTGCCAGATTACAAATACTTTTTTTATTCCTTGATGACATTATGTTTTTAAAACTATTAATATTTGGAAAAGCACTATGTTTAATATATTTATTTCTAATTGTTCTATATGTAGGCCAACATAAGAGAAGATGATACTCCAATTCAACCAACCCCCCATTACATACTCTACAAAAACGATTTTCCCTTTGTACATTTGTGTATCTCCAAGTTTCAATTTCTAAATTATGCGCACTCAGTCGAAATCTTGTTAAATTTTTACGGTTTGTTTCATTTGGAATAAAATCCAAGTAAAATTCATATTCAAAACATGTTTTAAATTTTCTTAAATAGTCTAATTTGGGCATATTTTGAAGAGATGTATTCCAATTTTGTAAATACTGATCACAAATCCTTTGTTTTAACATGGAGAAATAATTTGCGTTTAAATTGAAATTCAACCAAATATCTCCAAAAACCCAGTCGATTAAAAACATTATACGTTAGCCTCGCTTCCACAAACAATATATCACTTCCAGAAACAATATATCATTAGCCTCACTTCTACAAACACTATATCATTAGCCTCACTTCCACAAACAATATATCATTAGCCTCACTTCTACAAACAATATACCATTAGCCTCACTTCCACAAACAATATGTCATTAGCCTCACTTCCACAAACAATATATAATTAGCCTCTCTTCCACAAACAATATATCATTAGCCTCAATTCCAGAAACAATATATCACTTCCAGAAACAATATATCATTAGCCTCACTTCCACAAACAATATATCACTTCTAGAAACAATACATCATTGCTTCTATTCCAGAAACAATATACGTTAGCCTCGCTTCCACAAACAATATATCACTTCCAGAAACAATATATCATTAGCCTCACTTCTGGAAACAATATATGTTAGCCTCACTTCCAGAAACAATATATCAGTAGCCTCACTTCCAGAAACAATATAGGTTAGCCTCACTTCCAGAAACAATAAATCGTTAGCCTCACTTCAAGAAACAATATATCGTTAGTCTCACTTCCAGAAACAATATACGTTAGCCTCACTTCCAGAAACAATATATCGGTAGCCTCACTTCCAGAAACAATACATGTGTATCGTTAGCAAAACTGCCTTTGGGATATATAAGACTGGATGTAGCAAGGTAACAAACGTACATTAATATTGTGTATCGGGTCGATCTAATAACCCCAAGGTGTTTTGTTTCGGAATATATTTTTGTTTGTTTCGTCATATTTATATATTTTTTTTCATTTTGGCACTAAGTAAACTACACAATTCATTTCAGTAAACGCGGAATTAATTTTTATCCAGCTTAAGGACATGTCTTTACGATCGTCGTGTTTTTTTTTTACTTTTTTAACTTATTTTTACCGGACACAAAATGAAGATTTGAATTTCGAGCAACTTTCTTTAACCAGGACCGTTTGACTATTGTACCCGTGTCGTACTTATTAGCATCGCATTAATAGGATATAGAGTTTATTTATGGTTGGTTATATATTAGTGTTGTTAATAATGGTGCTAGCACGGTTACACGATTGTTTATTATAATCACCTATGATAGTCTGGTTGTGTTTTGTATGAGATGCTGATACGTTGTTAAGTTGGTGAATATAAGTTTCATTTTGATCAACTAATAGGTGTATTGCATGGTAATATTTTGTTGTTGTTGCAACTGCAGTAGTTGTTGTTGTTATTTTTTGGTTTTGTTTAATAATTAATTTCGGTATTTCTTTACGACTGGACAATGTCCGTTTTTTTGTACTTTGTATGGTTTTAATAATTTCAAATATTTGTTACTTGTGTTTATACATGCAGAAATAATGAAATGGTTTACGGTCTGTTTATACTGTATAGATTCAGTTTCAAATTTACAGAATAGAAAACGGTCGTATTCATTTACGTTTCAAAGTTTGTTAAGTTTTAATCAAGAGTATTGGTGTCTTCTTATTCGTAAATTAAAACAAAATATTAAAGTTTGTATAAGTTAGTTTTATAGATAGATTCTATAAGTATTACGTAGTTTCGATGACAATTGTTTACATGCTTTATTTACAGTTTTCATGGTGGAATGCTCTCAATCTCGATTGTCTCCTTTTCCTCCCTTGGCTGCTTGTACTGAATAATGAATCCATGTAAGATCATTTATATATTGATTACATGTCAATATCATTTTACCATGGTACCGCTTTCAAGCCTTGCACCTCTTACTATACGAATATCGTCTTTAATATTTTCAAACAAACTATCCACTGCTTTACACTCTGTCACACGCTGCTATACATGCACACTTTCCTTTTGCTTATTAATTACGTCACCCAAGGTTGCGATACACATGCTGCGAAATTTACGTTTTTTACGGGTGGGTGGGGGAACAGTATCAGTTAATTTTAAAATATGTATTAAAACTTACTTTTAAAAAGTATATACTGTATACATTTCTTGTTTCAGTATACCTTCATACTCAGGTATGCGCTTATTTAAATTGATATAATTAACACTTTATTGTAAATCGACAATTGTGTAAACATTTCGATAAATCAGCCTTCATCTCACACATGCATAAACTACCCCACCCACTTTCCCCGACAGGTAATGTCGAGTATGAGTCATTCTCCATGGAAACAGCCTCCAACGGCGTCATTATCAACCCTCGTTATCATATAACTCTAGAACGAGGCGCAAAGCTGATTCCCGGAAAAGTTGGTAATGCCGTGTCACTCGACGGACGCGGATACGTCAACCTTGGAGAGCACATGGACAAATGTTTTGCAAATGTTGACCTTTGCAAAAATGGAATAACTATATCTATGTGGCTTAATCCGCGTACCCTTGTAAACAATACGTATTATTTATCAAGTCCAACCTATGACCTATACTTCGAAAACGGCGAATTGAAATCAAAATTTTTGTCAAATGGAAAAAGCTGGAATGTGCAGACGAAAAAATTCAGAAGGAACCAATGGAGCAATGTTTTATTGTCATGGGAACGAAACAACGGATTGGAACTATTCATAGACGGTGATCGAGTAAGCAGGGACGACAGACCAGTTGATTTACCACAAGGAGACGAACCTCAGCCCGGGAGCTTATATATTGGAAAATCGGCGAAGCCTGGTACCCGTTCACCAAATGTTTTAGCAGACGAGGTGCAATACTTTTATGCAAACTTGGAGAGACTGAGAGCCCAGGGTCTTTATGGAGGTAAGACTATAAATGTATATTAGCGTGATCAGTGCTGTGAGTGAGTGCATGCTGGTATGAATGCCTGTGAATACCGGGCATTGAATATGCTAATTGGATGTGCGATAATACGACTGAGTGCTAACTACAGCCGTTCTCCTGGTTCCGAACATTTGGTTTTGTTATGTTCTCCAAATATAACACAAACACGTTTCACGTGTAATTAAATGGGTGATATGTGCATGTCATATTTCCCTATATATGTCAGTTTAACTATTAAACATAGCTAGTACTCCTTTCATTGAATACGTCCTAGTTCCGGTTAGTGGATGCGCCAATTACATAAAAATAAACAATATTCTTTTTCAAGGAGAGTGAATTATTCATTTTAATAATGACAATGTCATATTAAGAGAAACTACAGAAAACTAGTTTAAATGCGTTTGTATTTTCGTCGCAAGAACCTGAAAGTATAAGCAAAAACAAAAAAAAAACACTTTGTTTTACCGACGGTAAAACATCCGGTCTAGACAATGTAAGAGCGGTTTTCTTTCAATGTTGGACTTTTATACAAATTTTACCTACATCAGTTTAAAAGAAATAAGCTGAAACGATTTAGCGCGGTTATTAAGCTTAATGTCGCTAGGGCTCGTGAAGTGGAATCCCCGCCCAACCTGAGCCTTTAGCCAGGAACTTTGTTCAACGGCCATGAGTCTCCTAGCTCCGAATTCAAGGGGAAGTAGTCATCAACTTACAGAGATAGGGCGTGGCTAGTATCTGTTTATCGCCTCGTGTGCTGATCTCCCTTATATAAATATTATTGGGACAAAAATTTGGCCCTTCAAATTTTAAATGCTGGACAAGTTGACAATAACCCGTAGTTTATGAAGTATTGAATGAGATATTAGTTGAATACGAGAATAGAAATTTAATAATGGCACAGATGGTATAGAAATGTAAAACAATAATGGATAATAACATATGTTGTCGCCCTGTGTCAAAATCGAGCAATGGTGAAAGAAGCCTCAGTAACGGTTGCCGTAATAAGTATAGGTTACAGTACAGTGCATAGATAATTAAGAATGAATAACGTGCAAGTTCTTAGAGTGCTCGCAGTGTTCCTCGAGTTCTAAAAGAGTATGAGTGGAGCGATGAGTAATAGTACTAGGGAAATTACTTGTGAAATAAATTGACGACGCGACGACGTAACGTAAATCTGACCCGCGGCAGATAGGCGTACATGATATGTTTGAAGTACATGAAACTGTTTTATTCGAATATACAGTAGAACTTCGTTGACACGAAAACGGATGGCTGAATCACCACATATGGCTCGAGCTACTTATCTGGTCCCCGATGTATGTACATGCACCTATATGTTATTCTGCTGAACAATACTTAGCTCGAACAACCCTTAACTCGAACTATTTTGTCCAGTCTTGTCGGATTCGAGTCATCGAATTTCTACTGTATATTTTCTTCATATTTTGCATACGGTTTGAATTAGATTAAATATAAATACATGTAAAATCCAAGTAAATCCGGCAGGTTCATATTATGAGATTCATACACGAACTTTTGAATAACCCCGTAGTAGGTAATGTAGGAATTCTAGAAGGGGTATTTTTGTTTATGGAGTTTTTAACTCCGTTCAAGATTTTAAAATAAAGGACTCTCGACGAGTGTGTTAAGGTGTTTCACAAAAACTCGCTAATTATGAAATGATAGAGAACTTATTCCAAATAGTTCTTTATTTTTGTTGTTGTTTCTTTCGATTAAGCCTTGGTCATCTTCGGTGTTTGCTTTTCTAAAAGACAAACTTGTAACGAGATTTTCTGATCTTTTTTCAAACAATCGGATTGTCTCGGTGATTTCCATAATACTTCAGCAGAATTTTTTTTTTATTTCTGATTGAATTTCTTTGCGAATGACGTGTCTACTATTTGAAAAATACCTTTAACAATATAACTGCAACGACTTTCGTCGGAATGAGTTTATGTTGTTGTTTTTTTTTAAAAAATGTCAGGAAATCTTTTTAGAATACAACTTGATTTTTCCTTTTTTACTATATCGTAGTTAAAATAAAACATGGTTCGCACTTTTTGTCACATGTTACCCCGTTCAAAGTTTTATCAGAGTCATGCCCCTTTTCAAAATAGAAACAACGTTAAGGGTTTACATACATGGTATATTTCTATTTCAGATTTGCATAAATAGGTAAATATACTTCTCAAAAGTTAAATAGAAGTGTCTCAAAATGTTCGTGAATTTGTTTCTTTAAAGTGAACAAAATATTGTATCAAGTGCCAGATAACTGACTTCTTGTTGTCAGATAAGTGACTTGCTGTTGTCAGATAAGTGAGTTGTTGTTGTCAGATAACTGACTTGTTGTTGTCAGATTACTGACCTGTTGTTGTCAGAAAACTGACTTGTTGTGTTGTCGTTACTCAGGGGAAATACACGAAGTCGTACCACTTAGCCAGATGGGTTCCAGTGGGGTTCTTAAACTTTCAACACGGACGATAACACTTGAAGGCGGCGCAACAGTAACCAGGGGACAGCATCATAATGCTATCGCGTAAGTAGAAGGCACATTCAGAGTTATGTAGCTTTATCAATTAAGTCTGCATCAATATAATAAAATGTAAATGCATAATTTACATTAAATTTTTCTGGAACAAAATATATTCGTATTATCGTCTTTTCCTTTCTTATCATGAATGGTAATAAACATAAGATTAATACATCACTGGAGAGTATAAAAAGAACTGAGACTAGGACCTACCACACTTACATCATCATCATCATCATCATCATCATCATCATCATCATCATCATCATCATCATCATCATCATCATCATCATCATCATCATCATCACCACCACCATTCCACCATTATCATCATCATCATCATCACCACCACCACCACCACCATTATCATCATCATCATCATCATCATTATCATCATCACCACCACCATCATCATCATCGTTATAATCATCATCATCATCACCACCACCATTATCATCATCATCATCATCATCATCATCATCATCATCATCATCATCATCACCACCACCACCACCATTATCATCATCATCATCATTATCATCATCACCACCACCATCATCATCGTTATAATCATCATCTTACGAGCACCAGCATAAGAATGGCAATAAGATTGTCGTAGCGTTTATTTGTAGATTAAGTGGAAAGAATCAGTACATCAACATGGGTGAAAACCTGACGTGCGGCGGTAACCTTGACAACTGCCGTCAAGGTTTCACTATGAGATTTTCTGCAAAGCCGGACAAGTTACAAAATAACATGTACTTCTTGGATAGCTACCCTGTGTCCATTTTTTACAAGTAAGTTTGCAATTTAATTGAAATTTTAAACAAGAAAATTGTGATGACTAATTTATTTAAGTTATGAATACACACTCGCATCTTTAAATACAGACTCGTATCTTAAAAACAGATTCATTAGAAATGCATTAAAATAGATGCAAGTTCCTTTCACATATACATTATACAAGGGCACTAACAAGTGTACATGAGTTGAACTGTTCTGACGGAGTGATGCCCCATTATCTAAGTTTTATTTTACGCAAAGTGACCATTTGTAAATAGTAGACTATAATTTTCCAGGGATGGAAAACTTTACTCAACGGTACGGACATCCTCCAGAACCTGGACGGTGGCGGCACCAGGTTTCAAGGCTGGGGAGTGGCAGGTCGTGGACGTATCCTGGCACCCAGAGATAGGTGAGATAATGGTTACATAAGTGCGTGCTCTCGCATTTTTGTATTTTTATATGCCAATTTCTAGTGTCTGTTGGTCGCAATTGTTTGGTCCGTCTTCGTGTCGGCATTTATAATGATGCTTACCAGTTTGTGTCAACTGTCGTAATCTGTGTTTATGTGATAGTTAGTGTCAACTGTCGTAATCTGTGTTTTTGTGATAGTTAGTGTCAACTGTCGTAATCCGTGTTTATGTGATAGCTAGTGTCAACTGTCGTAATCTGTGTTTTTGTGATAGCTAGTGTCAACTGTCGTAATCTGTGTTTTTGTGATAGCTAGTGTCAACTGTCGTTATCTGTGTTTTTGTGATAGCTAGTGTCAACTGTCGTAATCTGTGTTTTTGTGATAGCTCGTGTCAACTGTCGTTATCTGTGTTTATGTGATAGCTAGTGTCAACTGTCGTAATCAGTGTCTTTGTGATAGCTAGTGTCAACTGTCGTAATCTGTGTTTATGTGATAGCTAGTGGCAACTGTCGCAATCTGTGTTTTTGTGATAGTTAGTGTCAACTGTCGTAACCTGTGTTTTTGTGATAGCTAGTGTCAACTGTCGTAATCTGTGTTTATGCGATATCTAGTGTCAACTGTCGTAATCTGTGTTTTTGTGATAGCTATTGTCAACTGTCGTAATCTGTGTTTATGTGATAGCTAGTGTCAGCTGTCGTAATCTATAATCTGTGTTTTTGTGATAGCTAGTGTCAACTGTCGTAATCTGTGTTTTTGTGGTAGCTAGTGTCAACTGTCGTAATCTGTGTTTTTGTGATAGCTAGTGTCAACTGTCGTAATCTGTGTTTATGTGATAGCTAGTGTCAACTGTCGTAATCTGTGTTTATGTGATAGCTAGTGTCAACTGTCGTAATCTGTGTTTTTGATAGCTAGTGTCAACAGTCGTAATCTGTGTTTTTGATAGCTAGTGTCAACTGTCGTAATCTGTGTTTTTGTGATAGCTAGTGTCAACTGTCGTAATCTGTGTTTATGTGATAGCTAGTGTCAGCTGTCGTAATCTATAATCTGTGTTTTTGTGATAGCTAGTGTCAACTGTCGTAATCTGTGTTTTTGTGATAGCTAGTGTCAACTGTCGTAATCTGTGTTTATGTGATAGCTAGTGTCAACTGTCGTAATCTGTTTTTTTGTGATAGCTAGTGTCAACTGTCGTAATCTGTGTTTTTGTGATAGCTAGTGTCAACTGTCGTAATCTGTGTTTATGTGATAGCTAGTGTCAACTGTCGTAATCTGTGTTTTTGATAGCTAGTGTCAACTGTCGTAATCTGTGTTTTTGTGATAGCTAATGTCAACTGTCGTAATCTGTGTTTATGTGATAGCTAGTGTCAACTGTCGTAATCTGTGTTTATGTGATATCTAGTGTCAACTGTCGTAATCTGTGTTTTTGTGATGTCTAGTGTCAACTGTCGTAATCTGTGTTTATGTGATATCTAGTGTCAACTGTCGTAATCTGTGTTTATGTGATAGCTAGTGTCAACTGTCGTAATCTGTGTTTATGTGATAGCTAGTGTCAACTGTCGTAATCTGTGTTTATGTGATAGCTAGTGTCAACTGTCGTAATCTGTGTTTATGTGATAGCTAGTGTCAACTGTCGTAATCTGTGTTTATGTGATAGTATCAATATCAAATAAATTTCCAGAAGGATCTGGACTGACTTTCAAACAATGGTTTCTCAGTGATGTACACTTTGACTATCATCTCCATGTACGTTACGAGTTTGGGCCAAAGTCCTCGTTTTTTGTGACACTTCATGTAATCGTAATAGACGATATTAGAAAAATCTTAGATGGAACTAGACAAAACCAGAAGTGTCGGTATTTCCAAACTCATCTTCCCTGTTTGGTAGCGTGTCGAGATTATCTGTATGACAGTGGTTAATGATTTATATAGTTTTACCGATATGTTAACATACATGCCGGATAAATCAGTGTTACCGATATGTAAACATACATGCTGGATAAATCAGTGTTACCGATATGTAAACTTACAAGCCGGATAATTCAGTGTTACCGATATGTAAACATACATGCCGGATAAATCAGTGTTACCGATATGTAAACATACATGCCGGATAAATCTGTGTTACCGATATGTAAACTTACAAGCCGGATAATTCAATGTTACCGATATGTAAACATACATGCCGGATAAATCAGTGTTACCGATATGTAAACATACATGCCGGATAAATCAGTGTTACCGATATGTAAACATACATGCCGGATAAATCTGTGTTACCGATATGTAAACTTACAAGCCGGATAATTCAGCGTTATCGATATGTAAACATACATGCCGGATAAATCAGCGTTACCGATATGTAAACATACATGCCGGATAAATCAGTGTTACCGATATGTAAACATACATGCCGGATAAATCTGTGTTACCGATATGTAAACTTACAAGCCGGATAATTCAGCGTTATCGATATGTAAACATACATGCCGGATAAATCAATGTTACCGATATGTAAACATACATGCCGGATAAATCAGTGTTACCGATATGTAAACATACATGCCGGATAAATCTGTGTTACCGATATGTAAACTTACAAGCCGGATAATTCAGCGTTATCGATATGTAAACATACATGCCGGATAAATCAGTGTTACCGATATGTAAACATACATGCCGGATAAATCAGTGTTACCGATATGTAAACTTACAAGCCGGATAAATCAGCGTTATCGATATGTAAACATACAAACCGGATAAATCACTACTTTACAATTGTTGCAGGTTTAACTATGCACGTGAACGATGACGAGGTTGGAGCCCACAAGACCCACGGAACGGACGTTGAGCCCGTTTTTGATTGGGACAGGACCACCTTCTTCGGCAGAGCAATGACCGTCATGAGGGATGAGAGGTAGGCTCTACCATACAAATCATACAACATCCTTCAGTTGACATCTATGTCTATCTCTAGTTTAAAAACGACTTAATTATTATCATTATTATTATCATTGTCATTGTCATTGTCATTATTATTATTATTATTATTATTATTATTATTTTTATTATTATATTTTTGTAATTTTTCTAATAGTACTGAACCGACTTCGAAAATTGGAATCTTTTATTTACCAATTAAAAACTGTCCAACCATGAAATTAAATTATGTTTCTGTCATAAAATGTATTTACAAAACAACAAAAATACCCTCGATAGAGGCATGCGTCCTGAACAGTAAATCATCGTCCACATTAAACAACAATGGTGTTTTTGTTTATCATGGTTGACGACTAAACATCGACAGAGAAGTAGTTAAATACTAATACACTTCCCCACATTATTTAAAGCCAGCTTCACGTCCCCATGGGGTCATATAAACATAGGACTAACTATACTTACTTGAAATAAAAGAGCTCGTGTCATATTTGCGTCCCGATTTCTATACAGTACATATCAGCATTTTCAGTCTTGTTACAGAATTACATAGATCCATTAATGAGCTCCAGGCCTATAGTCCAAAATAAGGACAGAGCCATAAATGACTGTGAACTTTATGGATAGGGGTCAATACTGGCTGGAGATGAAGCATGGAAACAGGGACATTACATAATGCTTCGAGGCTTCTTTGTACAGAGACATACACTGATGCATGTTCGTATTATCGGATCGTGTTAGGGTCACAGTGGCATGTTGGGGTCACATGAGGTGAAATGCTCTCAGCCCTGGTATACTGGAGCATGTTCACATGTTCGGAGCCTATTGTGGCGACAAGAGCATGTTGGGCTCGCACGTGGTGACAATGCTCCCAGCTCAGGGTATGTAAGGCTTGATGATTATACCTTCAAGAAGTTGGGTCTTAGGTTGGCTGTTTGATTAGTGGGATTTTTAGTATTAGGATGGGAGATTCTTCAGAGTTACTTCGTTTTAAATATTAATGATAAAACCGTGTAAAAAGTATGTGAACGTGTGAAAAGTGTTTCTCATTATGTTGTATATATTTCATTTAAAGTAAAATTAGACATTTGGTGTTGAAATAAACATATATTTCACAAACAGTGGGATTTCTGATGTTTATAATTCCCTACGTAAATTTGTAAAAGTCTGTTCACTAATCAAAAAAATTGAACATGTTAGAATAGTTACCGGAAGTAGGAGATATTTTTTTTCTTTTTGTCTCACCTTTATTGTCACATCTTTATTGTCTCATCTGTATTGTCTCACCTTTGTCCCATCTTTATGGTCTCACATTTATTATCTCACCTTTGTCTCATCTTTATGGTATCACATTTATTGTCTCACCTTTGTCTCATCTTTATGGTCTCACATTTATTGTTTCTCATTTTTCTCACCTTTATTGTCTCACATTTATTATCTCACCTTTGTCTTATCTTTATGGTATCACATTTATTGTCTCACCTTTGTCTCATCTTTATGGTCTCACATTTATTGTTTCTCATTTTTCTCACCTTTATTGTCTCACTTTTGTTGTCTCAACTTTGTCTCACCTTGATTGTCTCACCTTGATTGTCTCACCTTTATCATTTCCACATTTAGTGTCTCACCGTTGTCTCATCTTTATGGTCCCACATTTATTGTCTCACCTTTTTTCTCACCTTTATTGTCTTCTCATTTATTGTTTCACCTTTATTGTCTCAACTTTGTCTCATTTTGATTGTCCCACCTTTATAATTTCCACCTTTATTGTCTCACCCTATTGTCTCACATTTATTTCTTACCTTTATTGTCTCACCTTTATTGTCTCCCCTTCATTGTCTCACTTTATTTCTCACCTATAATTCTCTAACCTTTATTGTCTCTACTTTATGCTCTCACCTTAATTGTGTCACCGTTATTGTCTCACATTTATAATTTCACCATGATGCTCTCACCTCTATTGCATCATCTTTATTGTCTCACCTTTATTGTCTCACCTTTATCATTTCCACATTTAGTGTCTCGCCGTTGTCTCATCTTTATGGTCCCACATTTATTGTCTCACCTTTTTATTCACCTTTATTGTATTCTCATTTATTGTCTCACCTTTATTGTCTAAACTTTGTCTCACCTTTATTGTCTCACCGTTATCATTTCCACCTTTATTGTCTCACCTTATTGTCTCACATTTATTCTTACCTTTATTGTCTCTCCTTTATTGTCTCATCTTTATTTCTCACCTTTACTGTCTAACCTTTATTGTCTCCCCTTTATGGTCTCACCTTTATTGTGTCACCGTTATTGTCTCACCTTTATTGTTTTACCTTATGTTCTCACCTTTATCTTTTTTTGTCTCACATTTGTCTCCCCTTTATTGTCTCACCTTTGTCTCACCTTTATTGTTTCTACCTTTATTTTCTTCTCATTTATTGTCTCACCTTTATTGTATCACCTGTATTGTCTCACCTTTGTCTCCCCTATATTGTCTCACCTTTGTCTCACCTTTATTGTTTTCATCTTTATTGTCTAACCTTTTTTGTCTCACCTTTATTGTTTCCCCTTTATTGTCTTACCTTTTTTGTCTCACCTTTATTGATCACATTTATTGTCTCACCTTTATTGTCTCAACTTTTTCTCAACTTTATGGTCTCACCTTTATTGTCTTTTCCTTTATTGCCTCACCTTTATTGTATCACCTTTATTGTATCACAATAATTGCCTCACCGTTATTGTATCACCTTTATTGCATCACCTTTATTGTATCACCTTTATTGCCTCACCTTTATTTTCTCACCTTTATTATCTCACCTTTATTGTCTCATATTTGTCTCACCTTAATGATCTCCCCTTCATTATCTCCACCTTTATTGTCTAACCTTTATTGTGTCACCTTTATTGTCTCCACTTTTATTGTCTCACGTTTATTGTCTCACCTTTATTGTCTCTCCTTTATATCACTTTTATTGTCTCACCTTTATTATCTCACCATTATTGTGTCATATTAGTCTCACATTTATTGTCTCATCTTTATTATCTCACCTTTATTGTCTCACCTTTATTGTCTCACCTTTATTATCCTACCTTTATTGTCTCATATTAGTCTCACCTTTATTATCTCACCTTTATTGTCTCACCTTTATTATCTCACCTTCATTGTCTCACCTTAATTGTCTCACCTTTATTGTCTTACCTTTATTGTCTGACATTAATTGTTTCCCATTTATGGTATCCACCTTTATTGTCTCCACCTTTATTGTCTCCACCTTTATTGTCTCACATTTGTCTCACCTTTATTGTTTCACCTTTATTGTCTCTCATCTTTGTCTTATCTTTATTGTCCCACCTTTGTTTTTGTGATATTGTTTCAGATATGCAGATACAGCGGTAGAAAACTTTGAAGTTTGGAACGTCCGCCGTGACGTTTTAGTGTCCGATAACCAGAATGGGTTCGGATTAGCCACTACACAGAAGCCACGACCGAATACAACGCCGCCACCGCCTGTGTCTAACGATGCAGGTCATACGACGAAAAAAGGTATGTAAGAGTATTAACGTTGGTGATATTTTGATTTGTTTATGTTCTGTTATCTAATTCTTAATGGTAGAGCATCGGATCCAGGATCTGTGGGCCGTGGGTTCGAGTGCCTATACTTGATGCCCTTAACCAAAAATACTGTCTATGATTAGTACCGGTGTTACCCATGAAAACTTCGAGTGTGCAATATCTAAGTTGTAAAAACTGGACAATTCACAATCCTATCCTTTAGTGAGGAGGCATATTGGCACGGTGTCACCCGGGGCCGAACTTTACTGGGGAGGCATATTGGCACGGTGTCACCCGGGGCCGAACTTGACTGAGGAGGCATATTGGCACGGTGTCACCCGGGGCTAAACTTGACTGAGGAGGCATATTGGCACGGTGCCACCCAGGGCCAAACTTGACAACGGAGATATATTGGCACGGTGTCACCCGGGGCCGAACTTTACTGAGGAGGCATATTGGCACGGTGTCACCCGGGGAAAAACTTGACTGAGGAGGGATATTGGCACGGTGTCACCCAGGGCCGAACTTGACTGGAGAGGCATATTGGCACGGTGTCACCCGGGACCGAACTTGACTGAGGAGACATACTGGCACGGTGTCATCCAGGGCCAAACTTGACTGAGGAGGGATATTGGCACGGTGTCACCCAGGGCCAAACTTGACTGGGGAGGCATATTGGCACGGTGTCACCCAGGGCCGAACTGGACCGAGGAGGCATATTGGCACGGTGTCACCCAGGGCCGAACTTGACTGAGGAGGCATATCGGCACGGTGTCACCCAGGGCCAAACTTAGCTGAGGAGGCATATTGGCACGGTGTCACCCAGGGCAAAACTTGGCTGAGGAGGCATATTGGCACGGTGTCACCCGGGGCCAAACTTGACTGAGGATACATATTGGCACGGTGTCACCCAGGACCAAACTTGATTCACTGCATACCTTTCGTACCAGTTTGATCCAGTTATGTGAACTAATCCTACATCCAAAGTTTTGTGCAGAGATATATACGTATTGAACTAACATACCGCGAAAAATGTACAAACGTGTTTGTAGTAGTGTATGTATAAGGGGAATAATCGCTGCATTGCAAAATATTATTGTGGAATGCAGTTGTCTCCCGTAAGCAGTTGCTGTAATTAAAGCTACACGTACCGAAATATATTATCTTTATCATTTCCTCCATTGTATGGAGATTTACATTTAACATAATATTAAACAAAAATAAACATGATAATATCAATGTAAATGGTAGAAAACTTAAAAAATACTTTGTATATTGGAATACTATGTGGAAAGAGCAAATTGTCTTTTTGTCATTTCTAATTGCAGTATCATTTATTCATAATAGGTGAGACTAGGTCCTTTGAAGGGAGTTTAATATCCATAAGGGACCAGGTGGGACCCAAAGAGGGATAAAAGTGTGATCTTCTCAAGAACCGACTGGCCAAATGTGTCTACTGAGATAATGAAGACACGCCGGGTGAATTTCATAGCCGCATATCAGGAAGAGTTTAAACGACATTTACAATCTCAGAATATCTATGTTAGTGATTCTGTCAGTTATATTTATAATTGATAAAACCAGGAATGAAATACCATAACATAGATACAATGTATTCTAAAGCTGTAAATATCGCTTACAATAGTTAATGATAATGCGGCTCTGAAATTCAATCTGCGTTTCTTTATCCTTTCAATATATATATTTGAGGTTAATGATTTCCAAGAATAGGGGTTTCACGTTTGAATGGGTTATTGTACATTATGGCCTAGTAAAGAATAGAGTAATAGTTCTCCATTTATTGAAAAATAAATTATAAAAACATTTTACTAAATTTTCATTTAATCCTGATCCAACTTGGTTGAGTTTTTGAGCTGGCCTGTTTCGACCAAAAAGGCACCGAATTACGGCCTTTAATTTACTAATGTTTGCCTCGTAAACACCATGTCACCATTATTTTGGTCAGGTTGTAATCAAACGTGGTTAGATATGACTGTTTATAAATATTTGAGTGAGTTTTTGAACTGGCAGACTCGGAACAGAAGGGTCAGGGCTGTGGGTCTTGTGTTATACAGTTCCAATTACCTGCTCGCATTGTTGAGTTGAAATCGCACTAGGGCACGTAGGCATTTGTAATGCTAATCAGACAGGGCGAGTAAATTCCTGTTGCATTAATTTTGTGAATGTTTGGAGTATCAAACTCACGATCCCAATTGTTAGTCAGACGTTTTACCAACTCGACTGGCCGAGTATGGTTTGTTGCTTTGTAATATTTTCATGAATCCGTTTGCAAGTCATGCTAATTGTTCAATTACATGTTATTGAATAATAGTGACGCATGCATTTTCGTACAAGAGTAAAGGAGTTTATATGAAGGTCCCGGATTGACTTGGACACTTTGCCCCTGACGAGCACAAAATTGGCACGAGAGCCATGATAATGATATCCCAGAAACTAGAACTGTAAGGTGTCCAAATTAATATACACTTGTCATTTGGAATTTTGACTAACGATCTAGGAGGCCACATATCGACAGTTTAAATCAATGCAATAACCTTGCACGCTAACGCTATTATTTTTTTAGCTGAAAAAAACCCCTGACTTGTTAATGGTACAAAGAAACTTTTTATTCAAATTAAAGGCACCTATCATATTTCGTTTATGCTAAATGTATTTATTTTTACTTTGATGATTACAGCTTGAAATCAGCGCTAATGTGGATAAAGTGCCTTGCTCAAGGACACCATACATTTGCTTTGTTAAAAACTGTCATTTGATCATAAACTTCCCCAATACTTAGTTATATTTGAGGACTAACCGGCTCAGTGTCTGTATAAACCTCCCCAGTATGTACAGTTAATGTCAGGGCTGACCGGGCCAGTGTTGGTATAAACCTCCCCAGTATGTACAGTTAATGTCAGAGCTGACCGGACCAGTGTCGGTACAAATCTCCCCAGTTTGAACAGTTAATGTCAGAGCTGACCGGACCAGTATCCGTACAAACCTCCCCTGTATGTACAGTTAATGTCAGGGCTGACCGGCTCAGTGTCTTTATAGACCTCCCCAGTAAATACAGTTACTGTAAGAGCTGACCGGGCCAGTGTCGGTATAAACCTCCCAAGTATGTACAGTGAATGTCAGAGCTGACCGGACCAGTGCCGGTACAAACCTCCCCAGTTTGAACAGTAAATGTCAGAGCTGACCGGACCAGTGTCCGTACAAACATCCCCCGTATGTACAGTTAATGTCAGGGCTGACCGAGCCAGTGTCTTTATAAACCTCCCCAGTAAATACAGTTACTGTAAGAGCTGACCAGGCCAGTGTCGGTATAAACCTCCCCAGTATGTGCAGTTAATGTCAGGACTGACCGGGACATTGTTGGTTTAAACATCCCCAGTATGTACAGTTAATGTCCGGGCTGACCGGACCAGTGCCGGTACAAACCTCCCCAGTATGTACAGTTAATGTCAGGGCTGACCGGACCAGTGTCGGTACAAATCTCCCCATTATGTACAGTTTATGTCAGGGCTGACCGGACCACTGTCGGGACAAACCTCCCCATTAATCACAGTTAATGTCCGGGCTGACCGGGCCAGTGTCGGTATAAACCTCCCAAGTATGTACAGTTAATGTCAGGGCTGACCGGACAAGTGTTGGTACGAACCTCCCCAGTATGTACAGTTAAATGTCAGAGCTGACCGGACCAGTGTTGGTACAAACCTCCCCAGTATGTACAGTTTATGTCAGAGCTGACCGACTCAGTGTTTTTATAAACCACCCCATTAATTACAGTTAATGTCATTGCTGACCGGATTAGTGTAAGTATAAACCTTCCCAGTATGTACAGTTAATGTCAGAGCTGACCGGACCAGTGCCGGTACAAACCTCCCCAGTATGTACAGTTTATGTCAAAGCTGACCGGACCAGTGCTGGTACAAACTTCCCAAGTATGTACAGTTAATGTCAGGGCTGACCGGGCCAGTGCCGGTACAAACCTCATCAATATGAACAGTTAATGTCAGTTTGACTGGATCAGTGCCGGTACAACCTCCCCAGTATGAACAGTTAATGTCAGTGCTGACCAGGCCAGTGTCGGTAAAAACCTCCCCAGTATGTACAATTAATGTCAGGGCTGACCGGACCAGTGTCGGTATAAACCTCCCCAGTATGTACAGTTAATGTCAGAGCTGACCGGACCAGTGTCATTATAAACCTCCCCAGTATGTACAGTAACGGTCAGAGCTGACCGGACCAGTGCCAGTATAAACCTCCCCAGTATAAACAGTTTATGTCAGAGCTGACCGGACCAGTGCCGGTACAATCCTCCCCATCATGTACAGTTAGATGTCCGGGCTAACCGGACCAGTTTCGAGATCACAATTCCTTAATATTTATTAATGCTCTGCCAATACTTCGAGTATTGTTTTATGACTGGTCGACCCGGTGTCGGAATAAAGTTTATCAATATTTAGAGTTAAATTTTATTATTCCGTGGTAGAAATAATTTTCCTAAATATTTTGAGTTAAGTTTTAGGACTGGTCGATCCAGTTTCGAAATATACTTCGCCAATATTTAAACCCGGTGTCGGAATACACTTCCTCAATATCAAGAGTTAAGTTTTATGACTGGTCGGTCCGTGGTAGGGATAATTGTCTTTCCTTTTAGTCCAGCTTCGAAATAAACTTTTCCAATATTTAGAATTTGGTTTCATGACTTGTCGGCCAAATTTCAGAATATGTTCCTAGAGTTGGTCTTTAGGTCTGGTCGACCCAGTTTTAAAATAAACTACTCCCAATATTTAGAGTTAGGCTTTAGGTCTGGTCAGTCCAGCTTCAAAATAAACTTCCCCTATATTTAAAGTTAGGATTAGGATTTGTCGGCCCAGTTTCAGGATGTATTCCCCCAATATCTAGAGTTAAGTTTCAGGTCTGGCTATAAAATAGTCCAACATTTACTCTAACCGAACTCAAGCTTTAGGAGAGAACCTAATATCAAACACAGTGTACTTGGTGTCACAATAAAACACCTGTCACATGCGAGTGTATAGCCACGCCCACAGAATATAGGCTAATGTATGCAATTTATCTTAAAGTACGTCGATTTAATCTCCTGCTATCTTTGTATTTTTTTAAACATTCCCATATCACACAGAAGAATTGATTAACTGTGTAATAATGTTGACACTACTCAGAATGTGACCGTTCCCGAGCTTACATTGTTTGTAAATGATTGTGGAGAATATCCAGCTGGGAATGAAGTTTTGTGAATTTTCTTACTAAAAAAAACAACAGTTTCATCGTTCACTGGGCTAACTGTAAGTTAATATCAGTGTAAGAAATGTCAACGATTTCCTTACGCAGAAGTGGATACTTGACACAAGTGGTCTCCAAGTATTAATGGAAGTGCAAGTCAAGTACACACGTGACTCATGCAGCCCGGTGTGTTTACATTTAGGTGCACTGCTATATTCCGACCCGATCGACAAAAAATGAGGATTACTTATAGCCGTTGTTTTGGTATATGAAATGTCAATCAGATTATTCATAAACTGTCCTATCCTTGTTACACGATAGACAATAGCCGGTCCATCCCTGCGTACCATACAGGAGATTAAAGTCACTCAGTTACATTGTTCCCCTTTTTCCAATAACAATGTTGTTATTTTTGTGTTATTTAGGTATACATGTAACTTATACATATTCTTATTCCCCATCAAATATAACCATTATTATCGACAAAGACAGTTCCGAGAATGAAACCAACTTTAAAAAACGCCAGTTATTTGCACCCTGTACGTGTTTGTTTTTAAATTAGGGAATGATCATTCTCACGTACTGCGATTCTTACGATGACAACTTTATTATGCACTTGTCGGTTGTGTGTGGAGAATCATACACATTTCAAAGCAATATGCACCGTGGCAACGTCTACACGTCTGTATGTTCATTATTTTTATTCCTCACTCCGCTTGTAATTCTACACATTGCACGACAAAGTTCCTCACGAAACACCAATCATTTAGAGGATTGTTCTAGGTTTGGTCGCCCCGGGGTCAGGATATTGTGTCTGTGTATGACAACGTTTTGATGGCTGTATTAAGTCGACCGCGAACTTTATAAGTCGACACCATGCGTGATATTACTGCGTTTTTTTATAATAATGTGTTGAGTCAACAGCGCCATGTTTAGATATTGTCGTGATTTTGTTGTTTTAAGTCAATATCATCCTGATAAAAATGTCTTAAGTTTGACACTGTCGTGATTAAACTTGCATAAGTCGACATCGTCGTAATAAGACACCTTAAGATGACACCATCGTGCCAAAAAATATATTGTTCACTGTAACATCTCACATTACAATATCCAAACCAAATAATTGCTGGGCTAATAAAAAAAGAAAACTATACAAAATATAAGTGTTAACTTAAATGAGTTATCTTCGGACATTGCTTTTCGGCGTACATTGAATGTATTCGCTTTATATCGTACACTGAATGTATTCGCTTTATAGCGTACACTGAATGTATTCGCTTTATATCGTACACTGAATCTTTCGCTTTATATCGTACACTGAATCTATTTGCTTTATAGCTACATGCTATATAACTGTATATAATAAGTATGTAACAAGAAACACTACAACAACGGGGCGAGCTGTTCAGAAACACACCCTTATCATGTACACGATGCTTAAAACTGAGACCGGAAAGTAGTCTCAAATAGGCGAACCGTGATATTGAAATAAATAAGTTGGACACCTTGACATTGTCGCTTACGTTTATAGTGTCTCCTCCAAGCTCTCGCTCGCACGCACGCACGCCACACGCACGCACGCACGCACGCACGCACGCACGCACGCACGCACGCACGCACGCACGCACGCACGCACGCACGCACGCACGCACGCACGCACGCACGCACGCACGCACGCACGCACGCACGCACATTTTGAAGGCTTTTCTCATTAAGACAATATTTGAACATACCCCAACATCACTAATGGTTTTACTGGTATATAAAGATGTACAAAGCGACATTGGTCAAATTTGTCCGTCCCATCTTGGACTACTTAACTGCGTTGTTAATCATTCCAAGCTCGCAGGTACAACAGTCCATGACACGTGTAATTAACGACCGCCTTTACGGGTTCCCGGCAACGCCTTTGTACTATTCACTATTCGTCATGTGGGATAAAATGAAATATAAAATAAAACATATGACCCGGTAGAAAATGTAACCATACTTGGCAATAAACCCTTACGGTAACATTACCTATAGGTTAGTTTATTAATCAATTGCAAACTGGGATTGATACCATTGTTGTTATTGGGGCATTAGGCAAACCTATATGAAACATCGATACACATTCTAGCTATAAAATATAAGCAAAAATAAAGTTAGGACATACCGTCCCAAGTAAAATAACTGTTGACAATATAAAGGTCGACTAAGTCGAATAGCAACTTGCACACTTTTAGATGCGTTTTCTTTTTAGTTCGCTCATGTACAAATGATGTACGTTGATAATTATGTTCAGACAACGCTGCGTTACATATCATGCTGGTTGCAAGAAGTATGTCTACCATGACAAATCATTGAAAAAGATACTAATTAATAAAGCACACAAAACAAGAAAGCAGACAATAAGAACGATGGTAAGTTTACAGGAACTTATATATGATTACATCAGGGGACACAGACGTAAACACTTCTTTGTTATTTAGTGTAATTAGATATATATAGTTAAGTTTTTGGCAGTATACAGATACTCTACTGACATGGCCTTGACCAACCGTGCGGATGAAATTACTGTTTCCGTGGTGTAACAACCATACTAAAATAATTAAAAACAGACTGCCAGTGTAATTTTCAGGCAATTTTATATGTTTAAAATGTCAAGTAACCACATATAAAACGTTGATACGGCTTATCCATTTCTAACAAATTGGACAAGTTTATGTTCGACTGTTAAACATTATATTATATAATATATAGTTTCCGGGGTCTGTTTACTGGTTTATAAATACATACCTCCAATATTGTTACAATGAATTGAAAAAATACACTTCTTCAATAATGGATCCTGTCACCACATCTCATCTGATCCTGTCTCATCCCGTTTCCTCCCCTTACTTCATCTCCCCCCCCCCCCCCCCCCCCGTCATCTCCGACCCATTTCACCACATGTCTGTCTGTCAGTTTGTCCGCCTTCTCTCACGTCCGTCCTTCCGTATGTCCGCCCGCACGTCCCTCCGGCCGCCCATCCATATTTTATGGGGTGTAACGTCATTTTATACAATATATAGTGAAACCACCGTCCCTCCGCAAGTAACTGGTACATTTTCTCACATATATTGTTTTTGGTCGTGCTTGACTCGAGTCTATAACCTCAGCGGTGAGAAGCTAGCGGCCATTACTGCCTTAGAATACTAGGCTGAAAATATAAGGTTGTTTATCCAAAGATTAAATAAACATATACCGATTATCAATGAAGCGATCAATAGATCAATATCGATCTGTCTGGTCAAATCTGCAGTACTATAAGGTAGCGTATGTGTAGTATATAGTGTTATATCACGTATTGTGTAGTGTAAATAACATACCGTATTTATTATACTACGTTGTGGCGTGTAAGCTGCCAATAAAATAAGCTCTGTATAAATGAATAGCGTAGATCGGGACAATCCCTGGTGTACAGTTTGATTTTGTTGATCAATTCCTTCAATATCATGAAGCACACCTGAGCAAGAGTTTGACCATTCGACATTGTCTCTGATAAATGTTGCAAATTTCGACAGACTGTTTATATTTATTCAACGGGAAACTTTAACCGTCCCGACCTCGACATGAGGACAACATCTCAAGACGAAGAACGAATATCAAACAAGCTGCAAATCTCTGTAAAACCAACGGTGAGTCTTAAACCCACACCTCCATTCCACTCTGTGTGGTTTGTGGGTAAGACGCTACAAGAGGGATGGCAAGAATAACACCAATGTAGCTCTATTTTGACTCAAGGGTCAAACTAAGAATATAGAATGTGCCGACACTCTGTAGTCTTGCAGGTTCATCCTGCATACGGACTATATTGCTAATATCTGGTTTTATGCATCGTTGCTGTACATTGAGAGTGAGGTTGGAATCTTCCTTCCTATTGTCGCCTTACTCACTAGTTACAAGTCATTCATTGCATTCACATTTGTCCGGCGAGAGTACATGACAGGTAAACTTGGGTTCAAATCCTGCTGCGTCGGTTTGAAATGTAAACACATGAGATATATGGAGCTCGCTGTGTGATCTATATTAAATTACTTACTGAAATTATGAAATGGTTTCATTTGATACAGTTGATCGGGGAGGTATTTCTACGTTTTTTAGTTGTTTTAAATAAACGATGGCAGACAATATTGTTTATCACATTTAGCGGACATCTTAGATTCCGGTATCAGTTACCTTCCCCAGGAATGCAACATACCGTTACCTCGCAGATAAACTTGTAATATGTTGGCGAAACAATTAATAAGCAAATTACACCATTTAGCAACATTCAAACTGGTGGTTTCTATCCGACAAACAACCACGAGTTTTACTCTGAAAATATAACAGAAAAAATATGTATTAATCTATGCAACCTGCAGTTCGACTTAGGAAAGAATGCGATGTTCCCAAGATCCTCTGACTATTTTTGGAGCGAGAGATAATTGGCCCGATTGGTGCCAACACGGGCGAAACCATTCACGACATAGGGCGGTCCATGGTGGTACGCGAACGACTGGTCGCAAAGAAAACGCTTTGAACGAACAAAGAAACATCACTTAAGTTACATTAGAAAACATTTTTTATGTATTCATATATATCGACAAAAATGTAACGCAATTATTAAAAAATAGGAAAATAAACTGTTACCGCATCGTAAACACCGGAAGTGACTTCTGTGAAGCATGGTATGTCTCGACTGACTTGCTATACGTTTAATTTGTCTATGCGAATCCCTTGTTTGTTAAGGTAAAGCCTCATTAAACTTCAGAAATGCACCTTTTTGATAATAACAAAACTGATTGCAATTAATGTGTTTAAAGTATTGCTAAAACCATTCTTGTAGACCCCTTAGCGACTGTTTTTTTTATTAAAAAAAAACGAGAAAATAAATAACATATTTTAAACATATTTTATTTCTCAATATAAGTACATTTTATACAGTAATACAAGTGTATACAATAATAGAAAAAGGATTAGAACGGAAGCATAATGCTTATTATGTTTTTCTTAGACGAGCGAATCGAGCTTTTAACTTTTGTTTACATTTTTGTAATTACGGAATGACTCAGATGCTTTCCGGCTGTACCTCCGCCAATGTTCGGAAGTACACAAAGAGATACATGTGTTTGGATGCGCACATTATCTAGATTCTCAGATTCGGCAAAGAAGATATAGAAAATAGAGATACATCATTCAATGATCGTCATAACTTTACAATGGCAGGAAATAAGACAACTACACTCTCTGAAGATTTTTATTACACAGTTGGGGTATAATGAAGGGATGTATCGGTATTTCAAAATAAGCAAACTGCAGTGGTAGTGTGTGGATTAAGACCGGGGTTTATGAACAAGATTAGAAAAGTTATGGCTTAACTAACATTATGCATCGTTATTGACGGGGTTTTGCTTTGTTTTAAAAAAAAAACTACTAATGTCTGCAATAAAACTGTACCGAGGGTGGTAAGCATTATACTATATATACGCACTGAGAAATAATGAGTACCGAATGCTAGTTTGCCTGGTAACTCTTGATCAGGATCCACCCTTGCATATACGCGTGGTACTATCGCAAGCCCCATCACGCCAAGATCCACTTATTGCGGGGCTACCAAGTGTTTTTGTTTAGTACAGTTATTAAAAAAGTAATTTAAATTATAATTTTATATGAACGATTCGTCGCTTCCGTGCAATTAATTATCTCGAAGGTTCCAGTTCATTAATACACTGAGGGTTTTTAATTTCTAACTACATCCCCTTTACTGGTTCCCCATACTGTTTTTCTCTCTGAATATTGCAGACCGACGTGTTTCCGAACAAGCTTTTTATCTCCCCGCTTTCTGCCGAAATGAGACGAACATTAATTTGTAAACAAAATCCGTTCTTAATATGTACTAATAATGTGCTTTACATTTATTTTTTCGTTTGTAAAGTTTCTCAGTGATCAAATAAACATGTATTCTATCATCTGGAAGAGTAAAACAAATTAAAACTAAAAATGACCAATTCGGAAGTTAAATGAGCCTTAAATATCACATAGAATTTCCCTAATTAGCTCCTGGTATAAACATTATTTAAAATAAATCTTCTGTGGCAAAGTAGTTATGTTTTACCTTAAAGCAAACACATTGCACTATTGGTTTAATCTTTACCCTTCACTATTTCGGATAAAAGTATCCAACCAATGGTTTGTATAGACTTCTATATGAGTCTATATATGCATTGGACCCGACACTTCATAAAATGAATTTTGAATGTTTGATAGAGTTTATGCAGATTTAAAAACAACAAGGAAATAAAAAATACAGGAAAAAGGATTTCCACTTAATAAATGTATTTTCCTTGAAGGCATATTAATGAGATTATTTGTAAAGGTTTCTATGAAAACGAAAATGAAAAGGAAACGTAAAATTGAATTGAGATTTATAGATCAAGGTCAAGATCATTGTTACTAAAAATAGAAAAAATGTTTTCCCCTCAGTTTTAATAAAATTTATGCTTAGGATCCTAACATGGAATGAAATAATGGAATTAGTTTTGATGAAAATCAAGACAAGGCCTGATAAAATTCGATTTCTGCCATGTGACCTTCAGTTTTTATCGAAACCTATTCAGAGTTTATGAAATATTCGTGAAATAATAGACACTATTCTCAACCGATTGAATTTGACAAATCCCACAAAGTGGTTATATTAATAGAGAAAATGATTTTTTGAATAAACGGAACAATGACTATGTACTACTACTACTACTACTACTACTACTACTACTACTACTACTACTACTACTACTACACTACTACTACTACTACTACTACTACTACTACACTACTACTACTACTACTACTACTACTACTACTGCTTCTGCTACTGCTTCTACTACTGCTACCGCCACCGCCACCGCCACCACGACCACGACCACGACCACGACCACTACCACTACCACTACTACTACTACTACTACTACTACTACTACTTCTTCTTCTACTACTACTACGACTACTACTACTACATCTACTACTACTACTACTATTTCTACTACTACTACTACTACTACTACTACTACTACTACTACTACTACTGCCACTTCTACTACTACTAATTATAATAATAATGATAAAAAATAATAACAATAATAATAGCTGCTGCTGCTGCTACTGCTGCTACTACTACATCGACAACATAATGCCTTTGGCCATAATATTAAATGATTTTTAAACACATTTAAGTGAAGAAAAATAAAAGTATGAAGCAATTATTCCACATGTAATTTTTAAGATATGACAAGTACATGGGAGTACCGTCCCTTTTAAAGAAATAATTACCGAAGTATTATTGTACAATTCATTATAAAAACACACAACAAATATGGTTTCTTGAGTAAACATTTAATGTACTTTGTATAATTAAAACAAAAATTTGGAAAGATCCTCTGTATAATGATCAGCCCATTTGAAATAGCGTATATATCAAAACACGTCTATCAAGTCAGCCGCTCCACCGAACCCTGTCAAAACAGCAGTCGGCTAAACATTCATGAATAGGGGGGGATTTTTACATGGCAAATAAGATAGAAAGATAGGTATAAACTGATTGAAGGTGAAAACATACATCTGTGTAGGAGTGGGGCATATTTTACCTGTGTAATATTGAATGACTCACCGTCTCAAAGACGTTCTTTGAAAGAATATTCTAGGGAAGGTGCTTCATTAACAGCACACGAAGTTACGTTACAAACTTAAATAGTTCATGCTTATCGAAAAATATGTATCCCTACCACTTCGACTAAAATCACTTAGGCTTGAAAAAATAACGACGTTTTAGTTTGGATGTATAGAGAAATTAAATGTTGATGGATAACTAAGATAAAATAGTTGTTATACTGTCGGATTACTGTAGTTTAATTATTCTGAAGGAATAGTTTCACCCGTTATCGCGCATAATACGGTGGATTAATTATAGTATAGGATTTACACAGAACACGTTTTAGTCAATATTGCTTAATTTGGTGGATTTTAATTGTATTTACGTGGACTTTAATATGCAAGTATGAAGGCGATAGTGGCACACCTGTTTTTGTTAGGTAAGAAAATTGTATGTTTTGTTTGTTTATTGAAGCACAGTATGTATTTATTTGCTTAAATACCAAACCAATTGAAATATGTGATTTCCCGCCGTCTTCAGCGGCTTTTACGGTTACATTATACAGCGGCAGCAGCAATGATTAAACCAGATTAAAATTATTTAAATCATATTAATCAGTGTCATACTATTGTTCCATTTTACGGTAGTGTTGTAGTACAGTTCAAGCCGCTTATGCAGACCCGTCAGTTCGATCCTTAACTTGACCAGCTTGCATATTATCCAAAACAACAATTGTTGCTGGTTCTACCCTGAAAGCGGACGCTATGGCAATTCGTGTAAAGCTCCGAGTTTACTGCGACACCGAGCTAAAATCAATTAGCATACAAAAAAAGACTGCAACTAAATCTAAAACCTGCCAGCATATTTTAAATTTGCAATGTACACGACTTACCCAATTAATTAAGGCCTTGCAGTACTGAGATAGGAAGTGACAAATCGAAATGTTAAAGACTTTATTTACGTGTGGTTATGGCAGGTGGTTCATATTTCAGGATTCGTGATAAACATAACACCCGGTGCAGGCCACATGCGTAAACAAGTAAAGCTTGCATGATAAAACGACATAGAGTCCTGGTATAATAGTCAAGTATTGTGTAACCCCACATGCCATGTATTCCTTATTTTGATAATGATGGGAACGAATTGTTACTTATAACACGAACTCAAATTCAAACACAAATTTAGTGTCTTCATGCTTTATCTAGCTTATATCATATAATCCATATCCATGTCCGAAAAATACGAGATATTTAACCAATGCGTGATATCACTTCTTCAGATGATTGATATAATTTATTCAAATGAACGATATAACCTGTTTGAATATTTGAATTTTTTATAGTAAAACGGCGCCCGACACAAAACTGCACAAAAAAGACAAACCCATTATCGTAAAAGTATATGCTTTACCAAACCGACAGGTTTAAAACGCATATTTCTAACTGTTTTCTCAAGGACGAAGATTAATAAAAACAAACACTGATGAGACAAAACTAAGTTGCTTTTAATTGATAAACAGTTACAGTTTTAACTGATGGGTCATATGATTAATGAGGGTGGTAGTGCAGTGGATACGTATTTTGTCGTTCATTCCAGAGGTCTTGGGTTCATCCCAGTCTTGACCCGATGACCTCTTAAAAACGATACTCAGTACTGGTTCTAACGAGGTCATGGACTCAAGAGCGATTCATATACAAGTTGAGCTTTTTCGCAATCGAGATAAAATAAAGAGTAGATAGACCAATAAATGATTAATACACAGAGGCAAATGTGCTCTCGAAAAATGTATAGAACAAAATTAATGATATTAACATGTACATTATATTGTATAAAGAAGTGCTGGAAACAGGCATATAAAAGAAACGGGTTTATAAAACGTTTTCGTTATACATAACCGCGAATCCATTATAAACGAGTTAAATAGCAGTGTTATTGTTTTTATATTATTACAACAAAATGTTCCCACTAGATTTAAAAGTATATTATAACATGGTAAGCAAATATATAATCCATGGCACGATATCAATTACTCGTGATGCTGTAAATCAAAAATCTTGTTAACGAAGCCAGTCTGTTTATCAGCAGGATCGCCGTAAGCATCATAAACACTGGTCATATGCTGCTGTAATGGTTACGATAGACAGGGAGACCAACATGCCAGATTTTCTAGTCACTCTAGAAAAGTATAGCTGTGTAATGCTTACAGGAGCGACCGCGTATATTTCTCTCTGCCTCTGTCTGTCTGTCTGTCTGTCTCTGTCTCTGTCTCTGTCTCTGTCTCTGTCTCTGTCTCTGTCTCTGTCTCTGTTCCTGTTCCTGTCTCTTCATCTCTCCAGAAAAGGACTTGCCGAATGTTTACTTTAGTCATTAAAATTAATGTTCTTTGAAGCTCCGTTAATCTTTATTTAACCTCATTTAGAAGTTAAATAAGCGTATCTATTTAAATGAAAAACAACTGCCCTTTCACGAACACTACGCTTCATGATTGGTGACGCAGCTTTATTTAATGTTATTGTCTCCTTGAATGAATCTGATTATGTGTTGTTTCTCACAAGTTAACACATGTCATTATATGAGTCATATAAGACAGCACGAATAAAACGAGGGACGGGCGGGCTGCTAGTATGGTTAGAGTTCGAGCTGCTGTCGTCTGTTTCCACACAGTCTGACACTTATACACTCATGTACTTAATTTTAGGTTTATCAGTCATCCAGTAAGTTGTATAAACAGTGCAACACAATAGTGTAAACCAAATACAATAAAGTGGCGTGCATGTGAATAATCAAAAATATTGATATAGATCTACTGGTATGTACTCACAAACGTTTGATCGCCATATTTGACAATCTGGCGACAATACGTAATCAATATGTTGTCGTGCCTGTCCTGAAGATGTACAGATTATACAGCTAACAAATAAATAAGTTATCGATCTGTCATCGATATTTATAGATCACACATAAGTGTCCGTTTCTGACAGGGTAATCTCAGTGTCTAATCTTTGTACGCCATGGTGGAAATATGCCGCACACTCTCGAATTATTTCATTTCATGCATATATTCATTATGTCACACAAATATGTCACATACGCTCGAATTATTTAAATACAACAGGACAATAATAAAAACACAGAGACTGTTTACATGTGTTTGACATAAGGGAACGTGTAGTTCAAGTAGGCCTATTGCCATAAATAAGGATTTTCACTTGTGAACTAAAAATGTCACGAACATAACAGCTCAACTGGGACCCGGCTACACGTGATTCATATCTAAAATACGACAAAGTTACATTTACCTGGGAACCATGATCTGTGGTCAGATGGGGCCACCAATTTTAATTAGTAAATATTTAGCGGTTCTAAGAAAATACTGTCATTTAGCAACTTACATTTGGAACGTCGGCGTTGTGTGTGTGTTTGTTCGCGCGTGGATGCGTGTGTTTGTGTAGAAGTGCACGGGGAGGTGGTGTGCGTGCGTGCGTGTGTGGTGAGGTGAGGTTTTGGGGGATTCAGTACCTTTATTACCCCCGATTTAACGCGGGCAGTAATCTATTTCTTAGATTATGTTACAAAACTTGCTATAGTGTTTCGATAGGAACTGGAATCATTTCTCGTATTCTTGCGTGACTTAACCCCTGTTGATATTAAACCTCGTTCTGTGTTAGACTTTCTTCAGGGTAGCCTATCTATGAAAGTACAAGTAGCCAGGTGTCTAACTTATTCAGCCAAACAGCGCACCCACTTAACCACTCAGATCATGTGACGCAAATATACATGATAAATATGCACAACTAACACTTCATCTGCCCGCCATTATCATCTTGTGAAAATTAGCATAAGCTTGTATTGCATATTTGTGGCATGTCGTTATTCATTCTCAACCGAGTTATTTGTGATAGTGGATAATATCGAAAACGCTACGTTTTACTTTCTTAAGTGTGTGCAATTTATACAAACGATAAAAACAGCTCCGTGTTATTAAGGTCTCATTTACATAATATATTGTAGTGATACGAATACACATTTAAAGCGTTAAAAAGTTATCATCAAAGCGAAAATTATATTAAGATGAAATAAAAGCAGCGAACCTTGCAAATGTGATTTAGTTTTTATGATATAACATAGTGATTTCAAGGGCGAACGACAGGTCATATTATGAAAAAATATTCACAGAACGGGTTAGATGGGGTATATTAACACCTTCAACGCACATGTTTCATTAAAGCAATGGCAAATAGATCATTGGACAGGGGTTCTCCCTGGCCGAGTGGTCCGGTGCATTACCTCAGTATTTGCATCGTTTGTATCTGATGAACAATGGTTCCACTCAATTCTTCCCATGTAACATGTGCTGTGTTGAAATGCCACTGTGCAAAGAAACGTACACAACTGGTTACTTTGATATTGTTTCATATTAAACCAACGCTATTTAGGTTGATTCTAAATGCTGTTAAAACCTTACCTAAATGCTGTTAAAACCCTACCTAAATGCTGTTAAAACCTTACCTAAATGCTGTTAAAACCATACCTAAATGCTGTGCTGTTAAAACCCTACCTAAATGCTGTTAAAACCTTACCTAAATGCTGTTAAAACCCTACCTAAATGCTGTTAAAACCCTACCTAAATGCTGTTAAAACCCTACCTAAATGATGTTAAAACCCTACCTAAATGATGTTAAGGATGTGCCTAAATATTGTTACGATTATGCCTAAATGCTGTAAAGATCGATTCTAATACAATTTAGATTTGCCTAAATGCTGTTAAGATTGTGCCTATATGGCGTCAATATCTATTCTTATGTGCCAGATGGGACATCGTATTACAAACACAACGAAACAACGTAATTGTAAGCGAACCTTAAATATTTAAACACATTTTTTAATCAACTTTATGCGACAGTATTAAATAACAGATTGATACTTTCCTGCTATTTAATGTTATTCGACTTGACATATCGAGCGACAAAATCACGCGTCGTTTGAAATATCAATATTCCGGCAACTCAAGGTTCGGCTACATTACGGTTTATACCGCACACAGGCGTCCAGTCTGGTCAGTTATTGTCAAGTCAACAACTTGTTTAGGATGCCCGTTTTTATTTCACGGCTGATAAATTTTCAATAGAAACTACACAGAAAATCACTCAATAAAGCGACAGTATACAGTAATTTAAAAAGTATCCGATCTGTATCTCTGTCCAATTATTTGTTATTATACACGTGTGAAGGCGCTCGGTGTTTGGGTGGGATCTAAAGGAGATAATAGTATACACCTGGGTACAACAAAACCCTGACCTGCAGAAGTAATGCAGACAATCGCATCAAAATAGATTAGTGTCAAAGTATTTACACTGGCTAAACGTTTCCGTACATGCAAAAAATCGAATATGGTAAAATAGAATATTTATCAGGAAGTGGAAGGTTTTCAGTGTTAACATTGGTTATATCATTGACCGGAGCATATATCTCGCCGGACCACATCGAGTCGGTTTTTATATAGTTTTTTCTCTTTGATCAACGCTGTTTTCTTCATTTTTTTGCTATTCCTCTTATAGAATACTTCTGCAATTATGTTCAAGTGCGTTTCAAAGTAACGATTTCAGTATGCCGTTTCTTTAACTAGACGCCTTTGGACACCTTTAATATTGAAAGCATTAATTCACCACGTATCAGCAATGAGTGAATTATGTTTATATTAACGGACAGAGTGGAAAACAGTCTTCCTGCACTGTTTCCAAAGGCATTCTTTGATTGGTGCGGGAAAACGCGTATCTATGGAGTAAAGGGTTAAATAGAGCAATGGTTTTTATGTGTCTGGTTTACGCCAAGACAGCCAACAAAACTACCTTCTCTGTGTTTCACCATAGAAATATTGTATTTACACAATTAATCTGCACCGACCTAACCTTGGTCATAGTGTACCCAAAATAGTTGCTGAATATCACACATCTGCAAACGTGATTATTCCTACCGGTATACGCTACTTGTATGCATTCCAGCGTGCATTTTATGAATGCATTATGTTCGTATTCTACAGAAGATATGCCGTTATCTTTCCACCAGATCGCAAAATTTAGCCGACCCCCGCTGATGTCATGCCGACACTTGCGTTGTCTGATACTAATTAATACATGATGGTTCAGTGGTTCTACACAGATAAAGGTACATTGAACTGTAATTCAGTTTAAAGTTCATTGAAGACACACTTTAACGCAAGTATAATGTATGTTGACCGCCTATCGGATCGGTTCCCCTATTCTCTCTGTAGCAAGAAAACACATCTTAGCACCGGTTTACTGCGGAAGCATAACTTGTGTTGGTCATCGCGTATAGATAATTAAGTCAGACACGACAGCCGTGCAAATAGTTTCCAATACCATGTCTTGATTAGACTAGACCACCGACGTATTTATAGTAAATGGGTGTCCTACGAGTCATTATTTACGTGTATGTGTGGGTGAGTGGGCGTGTGCCTGCGTGTGGAAGAGCTCCGATATTATCATTAATGTATATGTGCGTGTTGACGCATCGGGGAGAGCTGTAACTAATGTTGTTAAAACTTGTAGCTCGATCCTTTTGAAAAATTGTAATCGTTAACAAGGTCCAAACAAAGATCCTTGTGTATCTACATCTAGGACTAAGCGATAGTGTTTTATGGGAAATGTGAAATGCAATAAACCCCATTATCCAGTGTCTTATTTTATGAGCAGTGCCTACATGCACATCTACCCTTTGTTTTTGACAAGAAATTATAACAACGCCCATAACCTTATAAAATAAAACAAACGATTGTCCGTGCAGTGCCGTTACGGTTTTTGTTGGGCGTGACGGTGACCTCCTTGTAACGTTACGTATAGAATATACTCTTTATCCCTTGAGCAACAATGAAGATGGCTTGTCACCGATATACGTAGTTGTGACATATGGCACTTGTCAGGGAGGAATGCTTAAACGTGTTGTGTTTCAACTAGTTCACATACCTGGATGTTATGATATGTAAAGCATCTGTTCAGGTATTTGAAACAGCGAATTTGCCCTGCACTATAGTCTTTTATATTTGGTTTTGTCTCTTTGACATGCGAATACATCGTGTGTGTATCAACACGTTTGTTCATTCCTCTCAGTCTCATAGCTTGTATATGAAATTAAAGTTGGGGTGCTTCTCGGGTAGTGGTTAACCACACTGGCATACTGTTAAGTGACACTCTAGCATAATACGTTTTTATTAAAATGCGCCGTACAACACACTGCATGGTTTAATTTATCGAACTGTACTGAATGGAATAGCTAACGTGCCATAGATCTGACATTTTATGTACCTGACATTGTTTTAATTTGCTCCAAAAGTACCAGAGCAATTATCTTGAAAATTGGACTTATATAAGAAAGAACACTACCTTGTAAAGTCCATACATAATTGTCTGTTTATGTCATATACACATTTTATAACGCCACTCAATATTTTGAGGAAGATATTAAAAATACAAAAGTGCGGGGTTAGCTGTTACGTTCACTAAAAACAAACACAAATCCGCTAAAACAACCACATTGTACTAAAGTCTTTCTATGGCGAAGCATTGTCTCAGTCGACATTCAAATGTTTGTCTGCTGCTACGTGCACGAGGGCAGGCCATGGATTATCAGTCGCGGGGATCCACTGTTGTTTTTGTTAATCATGGAGAAAGTCTTCAAAGTCGAGTCGTTGGTATTGGCACCTTTCTTTTAATATTCTGCCGGACCCGATTAGCTCAGTCGGTTACGCGTCTGACTATCAATCTAGGGGTCGTGAGTTCGAATCCCCCGCCCGGCAACAGTCTCTGTGATGATTAATATACGACATTGTGTCTCATTATCATTCGTTTCTCACCACTGATTCAAGTGGGAAAGTTATCAGTTACTTGCAGTGATGGGGTATGCTCGAGTACTGGTCAATCCTAGGAAACAGTGGTTAGGTTAACTGGTCGTCTGTTAGCCCTCGATGGCATAAAATGAAGTTAAATATTCAATCAATCAATCAATCAATCAATCAATCAATCAATCAATTTAATATTCTGATTATCTCGGGTGTTGGGACGAGGGCGGGGTGTGCCGGATACTCTGCCTCCGTCTAATGCACTCGAGCATAAACGTCTGTGTGCATGTTTGAAAGACGAATATTTGGATTGATTGAATAGTTAGCGTCCTTTTACGCCACATAACCACTTTTTCCTGTGATCCTGGAAGGTTAGCTAATTCTCGAACACACCCCATCTCCGCAAGTAACTGATAACTTTCCGACTTGAATCAGCGTTGAGAGACGAATGCTACTTAGACACAATGTCGTATATCAATCATCATGGAGACTGTTGCCAGGCGGGGATCATGTTCGAACTCACGATCCCAGGATTGATAATAAGACGTGCTATCGACTGAGCTTATCGGACCCGGTGCGAAGATTTGAATTTAGATATGGTAGGAATACGGTACCGTCACATATAAAGCGACACAAAAGTATGTGGGTTTGTATAGCACCAGCTTACGTATGGAATGGAAGATCTACTTCAGATATTTTACACGTCATAAAAAAGCCATTAACAAACTAATAAAAGCAAAGGAAAATGCCACGAGAAATATAGACTGAATAATCAATGAAAACATTTTTGGATATAAATGTATCGTCACGGGTTGAGGATGTTTTTGTCAAATATTATTTAAATGTTGAGTCAAATTGAAAATTGGAGACGTTGTTAGCATGTTAATGTCGGCCAATAGCTATACGTAATAGCTAATGTTGTTAGCATATTAATGTCGGCCGATAGCTATACGTAATAGCTAATGTTTATTGTGTTATATCTGAAGGCGACTATAAATGACATTATGTATCTTGTATCTAGTGCTGGCATCAGATACTTCGTTACCGGTGGCATGCCGACGCAAATCGGGTTTATCTAAGATAATCTTCGACTTCGTAAGAGAACCATCACGCAGTGTTGGTGTTTTATTTATTTATTTACATCTTGGTGTATGACATGGTCCCCAATGTATGACCAGCCGCGTATGGCACGGTTCGCACCGATGCTGATGTTGGCGACCTTATATGCGATCAGTTGTAAAACAACAACAAAGTACAGTTTTACCATTACAGCATAAAATCGCAAAATGTAGAAAATTGTTCATAAATATGCTCTGTATCACAAGATTGCACCGGATAACATTTAAAATTGACAGTAATTTGTCTCCAGTTAAACCCAGCAGACCTTGACAGACAGCAATTTTAACCGTAGGAGTTCAACACAAATAATTGCAAGTTAGCAACTAGTCACAGTTGTGCTATTTCAATAAAATAGATAAGCAAAAAAATAAACAAAAGTGTGTAGTAAAAGGCTTTTAACGTTGATACATTTGAGCGGAGACGAAGATTTTAAATGTAAGATGACATACGCCGCGGGGGCACTCGAATCATTCATTTTCACGCAGTCGTGTTAATGTGGTTATGTGTATACATTGCCTTATAAGGTGATTAATTCACCCTTTAATATGTGCAATTGTACCGCCTTTGTTTGATTCATTGGAGGCTGTAATGGAAAAAAAAGGATGGTATCAAGGGCAGAGCGGGATGGAGGGTGAAAGCCAGAATTATTTTCAATACGTGCAGGCGTTTAAGACTCTGTAAAACATTGAAGATTGTAGAAGTTATACATCGCTTTTTCGAACAATTTTTTATTTAACCCTATCTAACATACTTCATATCGTGTTTTGCTGGTAAAGGAAAACCCTAATATGAATCTGAGTGTAATCGCCGCAGTTCAGCAAGTAACTGACAAACTTTCTCACGTAACGATTTTAGGCTCAAACTGGCTGTACATAGCATAATTTTCTTGGACCAATAAGATCTACTATACCTCTACATATTAATATGCGTTTTATATTTATGGCATATCCAGTTTTATTGGTCAAGCATGACTATAATTTGAATATAACAACCATTTCTCCGAAAGCAACGTGTCAACTATCTCATATCTTATTTTACATGAATGGGCTCAAACCCACGGTCTCAGGCTCAGCGACGAGAGTGGCAGCGCCTCTCGACCACTCAGTAGTCGCCAATTTCAGATCGGTCAAATACACTTAATCTATTTTGCAACAGTCGAATTAATCTGATCTTAAAAGTAGTTTAAAACCATATAAACATACACTTGCTACATACATTGATGTCAGATAAGCAAACATTAAAAAAATTATAAAATAGTTTAGGAAAAAAATATGCCAGAGAGTAAGAATAAAATTACCATAAAAAATCAATGGGTTGCTTATCAACATAATTCCAAATGGGGTAATGTCATTTAATATGTTAATTGACAAATGTTATCGGCTTTTTAAAAGCAGACCTTGTGGATTGACGGATTCTCATGTATTATACTGAATTACCTCCCTTGTAAAAGTGTTGGACCCAGTGAACATGATTTGACAGAATGCTGGGATGTTTATATCCAAGCAAAAACGAGTATTAAAGGTTAACGTTTTATGAAATATATGTTTTATTGTAACAAGAGAGCCTAGTTCGCCCGAAATCGCTCATGTGTGGCAGACGAGATAATGAAGACGTGAATTTTACATACCTCAGACATTTAAATAAGGCAAGTTTAGTGATAGGCAAATGAAATCTGCAGGTGCTAGACTGCACATAACTTCAAATAGTGCACATTTTGGCAATTCAAGGGACATGACTCCAACAGTTATAATCGAACTTGGTCAGTTAAAAACTTTATCCAAGATGTTGTGGTTATACATCTGTGCAGGTTAAGTACACACAGCATACAATGACGCGTATGGCTATGATTCAGCGACCATAACTCCAACAGTAGTTAACCGGCCAGTGATCTTATTTGAAATAGAGTTGTCATGTTGCTTACGATTCAGCCTGTTCAAAAGCTTTGTATAGATATTGTGGTTATAAGTTTTGTGAACGTCCAATAAAAATGCAGGTGATAGAGTGCAAGCAGCAAAACGTTTACCGACGGAGTGACGGACAGCAGACGGCAGGCAACAACAGGCGATCAGAATAGCTCACCTTGACATTTGCTGGCTTCACAGTTCATTCAAATGCAATTATGATGAGCAGACGAAATGATGTTAGGGTTCAATACAAAGTTGGTGGATAACTAACTATAACTGGGTTACCTTTCCATTGCGATTTTCTGCATGGTTTAAAGTGTTTTACACTCACGAATTACACTCACAAACTAAAATCTAAAACATTATGACCACTTTCTTAATAGTTTATTATCCGAAAAACGTTTAAAAAGTTTCAATAAAAGACGTCAAGCCTATCACATTCCGTTGCCTTGATAAACGTTTCGGTCATTAAATTATTTTAAACTCTTATCGTCAGTGTACCGGATTTAAATTTTATATACCTTATCTGATAAGGCAGAAGACTTCAAGTATGTGCAGGTTTTAGAGCATAAATGACATGGAAATATAAATACTTCAGCGATGAATGTTTCAGACATCAACATTCCGTCTTACCGTAACTATGTCAATACGCGTATCAACGGAGATTCCTCTTTGTCTTGAAGCTTTCCAAACAGAAACTTTGTTTTGTTTGCTAGAACACACCACAGTAGCTCGGCGGTTCCAAAATATGTCAGATTATGGAAACATGTGTAGAAACGATATCAGGAAACAAGTGGACTCGTGTATTTTCAGTATATTTTATCGTGATGGTGGATTTTGGTTGTCAGATTTTAGATGGTTCCGCACAGAAACTGATGTCAGTGGATGAAACATCACTTACAGTTCATTAATTGATTTCTCATTGATTGAGATAACTTTATTTTACATTCATGGAAATAACTTTGCTAATTAAATATGTAAGTTGTGATAAAAATCCGTTTGTCATTTAGTAATATTTAAATTTGTTACAGAGTTATCTTCTCTTGTTGAGAGTTGTACTATTGTAATATTTACAGCTATGTGGCTTTTATACTTTTATACGATCAAAATCATTCTCCAACATACAATACTGGCAAATTAAAAATCGAGCTGGTATGCAATATCTATAGTTGTGCTCCTTCTGGCCAGTGGCCCTCCAATCCAGACGAGCTTGTATAAGCATAAGGCGTCTAATGAATCGCACTGAAATAAACGATCGAAATAGGGACGTAAATAGCAACATCTAACGTAAAGTACGGAATGTAATTGTTATCACAAAACCGCTAATATACTAGCGGAAAAAAGAAACTGTGCATGTGTTAAATGTTCATGTATCGCTCAATTTTATAAATTAAAGCTTGAAACATTACACAGGTAAGTGCATGAGTTGCACGGATAGTTTGTCTGTCTGGCCAACGTCTTCGTTTTCACGTTTTTTTTCGGCCAGCAGTCAATCTCAAACACGTTTGTCGCCTAAACCTGTGTAAAAGCATAGTGTTGATACCTGTAAGACACAAAACCAGCATAATTTTGAAAAACGTCTTTGATACGCCATGCCAAGGTTGAATGAAACTGACAGATGCCGCGCCGTAGGCATGATTGAAGCTGGTGTACGTCATACTGACATTGCCAGACAATTTGGTGTGCACCGAAATACTGTAAACGCCTTGTGGAGACGGTACCAACAGTTTGGGACCACCACAGACCGGCCTCGGTCAGGACGTCCACGCGTAACGTCTAATCGCCAGGATACGTACATCCGGGTCGTTAATATCCGTGAACGGCTCAGAACTGCGACTTTGGCGGCTAGAAGTATTCCTGGCCTTAGAAGAATTAGTCCCCGAACGGTACGTAATCGATTGCTTGAACGAGGCATACGTCCTGTTCTCCAGCAACGTCATCGATTAGCACGTTTTGCCTGGTGTAGACGACACATACACTTCACGCAACAGGACTGGGCACGTGTTCTTTTTACGGATGAGTCCAGGTTTCATCTCGACAGCAGCGACGGTCTTTCTAGAGTGTACCGTCGTATTGGTGAACGTTTCCATGACAGTTGTGTGGTTCAACGACGTCCATTCGGCGGAGGTAGTGTCATGGTGTGGGTTGGCATCTCCTGTGGCAGAACAGCTCTTGTGGTTGTGGCAGGCACACTTACAGGCATCAGATACCGTGACGAAATCATACGGCCTCACGTCCTTCCATTTGTGCAGCAACGTAACGCCACGCTGCAACAGGATATCGCTCGCCCGCACGTCGCGCGGGTCGTCACCGACTTCTTGATCCAGAACAATGTGAATGTGCTGCCCTGGCCTGCAATGTCATCGGATATGTCGCCTCTAGAACACGTGTGGGATGAGATGCAGCGTCGCTTACGTCGCCTCCAAAATCAGCCGTTGACGTTACCTGGCCTGTCACGTGCGCTTGTGAGAATCTGGAATGGTATTCCCCAGGCATTTTCAGCACACTTGTCACATCAATGAGGCGTCGTTGCCAAGCATGCATCGATTCCAATGGTGGACATACACAGTATTGATGAGATGGACTTTGTTTAGAGAACGCCTCTGAAAACTACTCTCTATCCAAGACGCTGCTGATGCAATAATCATATCAATTGAGCTGGTGTTAAATAAAGGTCAGATAAAACCCTGTTGAAATTTTTTTAGTTATAGCTTATTATACCCATGCACAGTTTCTTTTTTCCGCTAGTATATATGGTTATTGTGATGGTGATAGAATGTCATAGGTCACATTTTAAGCGTATCGTTTCTGATATACAAATACCGTTTGATGATAATTCAAGCGACACCTATTTCATATCATTCAGTAAATATGACATTAAATGTAACATCAAGTTTTATATGTAAAATACTGTTATTTTTTAGAACATGTAAAATGGATCATCCGTAATTAGCAACTTTCAACACAGGTGTGGTCATCATTAAACAAACCTGTGTGGTACAGACTCACTATAGTATATATACGTAAACACGGCGGTTGTGTTAGGTTTATCCACTGTTATCAGGTGTTTTCAGATGTTAAGCAGTTATCAATCAAACACTTGGCAGCCCCGCTGTATACACCATCAGTACATAAAAAGTATATACAGTCCCGTCCTGATCAACAAAATATGTTACTATAAATAAAACTGCCGATAACACCACACATACACGGTATATAATGCACGTGCTTTTTTTGACGTTTTTTGTACGTTCAGTACTATTTGTCCGCCGAATGGTGCGATTTTTTGACATACGATTCTTACAAGGTGCTTTAGGCACACCAGTTAAGTCAAATTCTTTACTTACGATAAATACATTTTTATAACTTTATGCGTTATCAGTTTGAGTTCAACAATTTGTCAGTGTTTATCAGCACACAGAAATAAAACAAAAAAATATGACAACCACGCCTTTTACTTTGATACATATACAGCTGATGTAATACAGCACATTTCCGTTACGCATTCCTTTGTAATATTCATAAAATAACACGATGCACGCCAATGCGTGTTTGCTGTAAAATGAGATAAGGATGAGAGAAGGACGAGCCGTGTGTTATAGTCATTATCCAGTACTCTCGTATCAACTACAGGAAAAGTAACAAAAGCCTCTCTATTATATATTAATATAATGTAATAATATAATTATATGTGAAAATAGAGAGGATTCTTTTGTTATTTTTCACTGTGGTATCAGCACCAAGTCATGACGCTGGGTGAGTATTTACACGCCAGACTGAATGTGTAACGTACAAGACTCGTCGTCATCATTACAGGCACTTTTTTATTTTTGGTCTACATCATAGTTATTGTGCTTAAAACGCATTCCACTAATTGATATTGTTTGTGTCACGATGTTACTAACGTTAGGTTAAGTGTGTCACGATGTTACTAACGTTAGGTTAGGTACGTGTGTCACGATGTTACTAACGTTAGGTTAGGTGCGTCACGATGTTACTAACGTCAGGTTAGGTGCGTCGTTTTTTTTCACTCATGAAAACGAGAATCATTTGGACAGAATCTCAATCGCATGTTTTCTTTTTTTTTTGTTTAATTTAAGCTTGAAAAAAACACACACACACAAGGAAATTCAGGCTTGTATTTATAATAGATTATAATATAATAATCCAGGTCATGTCAACATTCGGAAGTTATAAACAGAACTGAGAAATAAAAATAACCACTGATGATAAATTTGTACGTCACTTTGTAAAAAGTTAAAAAGATACAATATGATATTGTCAAAGTATTTTGAAATCAAGTATATGTATACACAATGTTTTAAATCTGAATTGTTTTACTGTTAGACTAGTAAATATATTATTAAGTCACTGATGTTTATCCCTAAGGGTTTTTTTCCCCCCAGTAACTTAACTTCCCATTATGACACAGCCAAACACAAGACTTTTTATTATTCTTTATTTCTGGTTATGTCTCATATTCATGACAAATACCTTTCTACAAGGTGTGTTATATATATTTATACACAAACCAAAAGATGCACGCGCTGGTGAGTTCGCACTTTACACCTGTGTTACGCCTCAAAATGGTATAGCAACGCAATCTGGTAGTGAATCATCATCATCATCATCATCCTTATCTATTACCCATCATCATTTTTCATCAATCATCCATCATCCGTCAGTCATCATTATTATCATCATCAATTTCATCATCATCATTTTACCATTATCACCACCACCATCACGTCTGTCTGTCTGTCTGTCTGTCTGTCTGTCTGTCTGTCTGTCTGTCTGTCTGTCTGTCTGTCTGTCTGTCTGTCTGTCTGTCTGTCTGTCTGTCTGTCTGTCTGTCTGTCTGTCTGTCTGTCTGTCTGTCTGTCTGTCTGTCTGTCTGTCTGTCTGTCTGTCTGTCTGTCTGTCTGTCTGTCTGTCTGTCTGTCTGTCTGTCTGTCTGTCTGTCTGTCTGTGTGTGTGTGTCTCTCTCTCTCTCTCTCTCTCTCTCTCTCTCTCTCTCTCTCTCTCTCTCTCTCTTTCTCTCTCTCTCTCCTTATTTGCAACGTAATCATAAAACGGCGATAAGTGGCCCGCCATGAGGATGAATACAATGTACCAGACTCATTAAACGATGAGTCAAGAAACAGGAAAACAGGAACTGACAACAGTTTTGACAGTTTTCCAATTTGGCACCATTTTCTGTGCCATACAACTCTAGAACATGATAATACAGTTTGTGGTAATTGCTTATTTCCAACTAGAGGAATTGCCAGTAATAGAAGAAAAAATACAGAACTCGGGCCATATTATATAGAATATAGAAACAAGTATAAAATGAAACGCATATAAATATTTCTTTGTAAGTTTTACTTACATTTATTCAGACGAATTTAATACTATGTGTCTAAATCTCATTATCCAAAACTCCTCTATTCTATTGTTCAACTATCAACCGTGTTTATTGGCCATGTGGGACTATTTCAGACAACACACTGGCTTACCGAGAGAAGTTACCCCCCTTGACATCGGCGGTTTTTACTACTTACCTGGCTAAACCGTCATATTTGGTTTACATAGAAACATATAGGAGAAATTTAATTTTATCGTTATAACTTTTTCATTATTAAATTGCCAACCTATTACAACGTCTAGCCATTAAGTAAAAAAAAATATAACCTTTATCATGATAAAATAAAAATTGAAATAAGTTTACGCCTTCTTGGTTCCTTTTTTTATTTTATAACAGCATATATGCTCCTTATATGTTCTATATAAAAATACTCAAAACACGTTTTCGGCCACGTTTATTGTCTTATAAACCTTAGTTGTGATTTTTTACCAACCTATTACAACGTATACGTTCATTGCAAATAAAATTCTCTTTATGATGATATTTTGATATAGAAAATATGATAATTGCATCTTGCTTCCATTTTGATTTGAAAATGAGACAAAATGTAATTCTGATTTATTTTCTGTATGTTCAATAGAGCGTACTATTGAACCCAATACAGCATATTACAGTACCCAATTAAATACAGCATGTATGTTGCTATATCAGCCGGCAGATGTTGGTCAGTACCGACATGTTTATATACACATGGTGATATTGCAAGTTATGTGTAGTTTAAAGTGTTGTTTTTATTTATGTATTTTACCTATATTCTAAAGAATAGATTTATATTAATTTCATATTTTAACTAAAGAACCTTCAAAAAACTTCTAATTCAAGTATATTTCTTTTGTAAACCAAAACATTATTTAATGGTGTATTTCTTTCGCACAAATATATATTTTTATGTCTTTGTTATGAAATAATTCAGTGGACATAGAAAGAAAATCAATAAAGATCAAAACCAGTGACTAAATAACAACAATACTTTACGCGAGGCATATTAATTGAACAAAGAGATTCGATAATGTAATTGGTTGATAAGTATGTTAATACAGCAAAATTATCATATCATTGTTTTGAATTACTCAATTTAATGATCTTTATAAGATAATTTTAAAAATGCGCAATAGCGCTCTTTTTCTTCTTCAGCTTTTAATTCAAACTTGGTTGATTGCAGCTTTTAATATAAAGATTAGCAATATTTTACAAAGAACTTTATCGTGTAAAATAATTGTGCTTTACATTGATATGCATAAAGAATGAATCAATCAATCTTATAATTCTTTTAGAATGGCTTTGTACAAGTTTAAACGTTCATATAGCTGTTTTGTTGTATGACGTGTATATAGATTAGACAAAAATAAAGATATTAACTATGCAATGAATGGTGTTTTGCGGAACGAAAATAAAATTATTTCAAGAAATATAAAGATATTGAGATTACTTCATTAAGTTTAGTTATCCGAAATAGATATTCTAACTGCAAACATGTTTTATTTTGTGTATTATTATGTTTGTTTTATAGACATCGCATTGATATCGTGTAATTAACTAAATACAAGTTCGTTATGATAAGCCAATATAAAATGTTTATAAATATTACAGCATATTGAATTTAAACGTTTATCTAAGATCAGTAAAGTAATATGTAAATCTAATAATTCATGTACAAAAAAAGCAGAGACCCCCCGCCCCGCGCCTGTCTGTTTTTCAAATCTCAAACAATGGAATAAGCCTGCGTTATTTATGACCTTAATTACCGACTACTCCTGCCCGGAGGCGAAACTTGTAATTTTATTGGGGGGTAATAATATAATTTGTTAGGATGTAGTTGAGTAATTATATTTCAACACAAGTTTGGCATCACACATTTTTTTTAAAATTAGCTATTTGATTTAACATAGATTTTCAGATAAACTGATAACAAATTCAAATTTTATAAACAGATAATAGAACGGGAGGAAAAATGTTAGCGGTTTTCAAATGTATGTATTTCTCAATTATGCGATGACTTTATTAATTAAATGTATTGGTAATAATTCTTTAAACAACTTAATATTTTTCTTAACTTACCTACAGTTTTAAGTCTTTTAAAAAAGATCCTCTCGTATATTTAAGTGGTATGCAAAACATTTTTATCTGTTGTAACATTATAATCAATAAGATATTATAACACGAGGTTCTTAAAAGAAGTTGTTAAAAAAGAATTATGGTCAAATACCGTTTTAGGCTTTATTAAAAACGCTAATATACAGATGTCCGTTTCAAACAAAATTTTATATAATTATATAACCGTAATAATTTTCTTTTAGAAACAACAACATAAAGTTTAAAATATCATTTGAATATCAGTGCACTCGTCAGTTAACTCAGAAAGAAATGAGTCTGACTATCAACCCTCGGGTCGTGAATTCGAATCCCCACCCGGCACTAATCTCTGTGAATAGTTGAGCGCTTAGTCCAGTGATAAAGCACCGAACCCATGATCGGAGGGTCGTGGATTCGATCCTCTGCTACGGCTATGTGTGGTGTCCCTGAGCAAGACACCTTTTCCGCATATACTTAGTAATGGTCATACCCATGAAGACTTCGAGTGTGATTTGCCTAAGTTGTAAGAACTTGTTTCACAATCGAAGAAAAATAAATATGTTTAAAAAATAAAGACATTATGTCTCATTGTCATATTGTCTCTTTTGTAAGTTTATATAATCAATTAACTGTAATAATTGTATTTATTTATAGTAACACAAAATAATCAATCTTTATCTATAATAAAATAAACTATATCAAAGTATATCATAATTTGTAAAAAAATCATTGAAATCATTTATCTATGTTATATTTTTACACATTAAACTTTATCAAATGAATTTAGCGTTTAAGTCAAATTCAATAATTTCTTTTTTATAGTACACATCAAAATCGCCAAAACGCCCTTATCAAAACAAGGACATATATAAGACCTTGTCAAACTGTACCCGAGGGCATATATAACACATCACGCATACTTAGTTTTAGTGTCAGAGCGGAACGATACCTGTATGTTTTATCGCGGTCTAAGGGAAGTAATTGGATTCATCTCCACTATCATCAAACTGCGCAGGGGCAGTTATCGGATAACTCTTGAGAAATGTCTGAAATAGTCCAGTATGGCGGTTTTGGAATTGAATATGCGTTTCTTTTTTATTTCGATGTATATATATATATATATTTACACTGACATATGTACAGTTTATAACACACATCTCAGCTGCTATTTTAAATTTTTTTTTCATACTCAAAGCTATATTTAATCGATCTGTTTTCGACAAAGGCTCCGGTTCGTTTGCATATCACATTGGGTCAGTAAAATGTTCGGCTAGTAATATGAACACATACTTTTGGAAAGTAACCGCCTGGGTTTTCCACTGCGAATATGTAAACAATATACACGAACGTGGTTATGTTATGTGCTTGCATTTTCATATATAATACATATTATATATACTATTTTCAGTGTTTGTCACTAATGCCCCTGGGGGTACGACGCAGCCGATCAACTCAAGACCGGTAGACACATCCAAAATTATTCGATTTTTTGGCAGTTCATTTATAAAATATGACCTGATACAGCTTCCGTCGGAAGTACGCAGATCTGTCAACAAAGAATCAATGCATTTGTCATTCTATACAAGATCTTCCAACGGATTGATGTGGCTCTATATTGGACCAGATAATGAAAAAGTACACATCAGTGTTCGGGTAAGTTGTATCACATATACAATCTCATAACAACTTGTCCACGTGATTAATGCCTCATTTGCATACATATATTGAAGCAATATTAATACTACCTTTATTCATATTGCTACAGCTAATAATACATTACGGAAAAACATATTTTATTCGAAGGCATTAAATCATTATACAACCAATTGTACTTAACCATGACCAGGACAACAGGGACATTCGTGCCGCGCTTTTAGTTATTGAAATTTCAATGTCCTTAAAGTAATATAAACTTAAATAATTTGATAAATTGCTAAAAGGGATCAAAATATATCAACAGATTTTAATGTTCAGCCTAAAATACACAGCTCAACTAAAAGAAGTAGCAATCGAAGTTATACTAAGGTATCCAAGTCTGCCTTACAGATAGTTATATCTCAGTCCATTCTTGGCTAAATAAGCAACTTCTGCTTAAGCCTAGATCCCACTGTCAAGGATTAGCCTTACGGATGACCACGGTTGATAAACCTTGGCCATCATTGGACAAGACCGCCGTATCACCGTCCACAGCCGCGAACAAAATGGGGCATCCGTCATCAACCGGGGAGTGTCCAAGGATGTTTCATGTGTAACCTTATGTAAGTCACGATATTATGCAATCCTTAATTAACCTTACCGCAGCCGTAACTCGAACGTGACTAACTGTACTAAACAGTCGGTTTTCTATACCATCCGTTAATATCCCTACAACCACCGTAGCCACAATCCGTAGTAAAACTGTTGCATGTTCTTGCATATCTTGCTTGTCCGGCTTACAAACTGTAAAAAAACCTTAACAAAACGTACTGAAATTGTGATACGCCTTATTACCAACTCCGTAAAAAAGTTGAAACCGTTGAATTTTTTTCAAGGATAAGTGATCACGATTAACCGGCAACAATCTTGGCCTGAACCGTGGTACATCGTTGACTGTGGAACCCAGGCTTACGGCCTTGGGTGCGTTAACACGAGTAAAGCGGTTTCGCCATCTATATCTTCTTTTTAAATAGTGTCCGTAAACAGTACCTTTAAAATGTTCATTATCATTGTAGGATGGTGCCCTGCTGTTTGTGATGGATGATGGCAGAAGACTCCCACAGCAGGTTGTCGTACAAGACCCGCAATCACGTAGCCTCATGAACCGCTGGGTGAAAGTCAGGGTGGAAAAAGAAGGCAGAACAGTGAGTTGGCATAACTACATCTTTTGTTCTTTTCCAACATGTACCACATGTAGTCTTAAATAGAACATGCAGAACAAAAAAAACAGAAGAAAGCGGCGATTGTCTTATACAATTCGACATATGCTTTTTAGCTCACAGGTGAGCTTTTGTGATCACCTGGCGTCCGTCGTCCGTCGTTAACTTTTAGCTTCTAACAACTTCTCCTCTGAAACCACTGGACCAATTTTGATACAACTTCACAAAAATGTTCCTTGGGTGACCCTCTACCAAGTTTATTCAAGCCATCTTGATTCGTCAAAAAACATGGCCGCCAGGGATCGGGGCAAATTTAATTAGTAAAAAACTTAAAATATCTTCTTGTCAGAAACTACTGGCTCGATTTTAAAATAATTTCACAGAAATGTTCCTTGGAGGACCCTTCACTAAGATTGTTCAAACCGTAGTGATTCGTCAAAAAACATGGCGGCCAGTGGGTGGGGTTCGTTTACTATATAAGTTATTGTAAAAACTTAAAAAATCTTCTTGTCAGAAACCACTGGGCCAATTATTATATAACTTCACAGAAATGTTCCTTGGGTGACCCTCTACCAAGTTTGCTCAAGCCATCTTGATTTGTCAAAAAACAAGGCCGCCAGGGGTCGGGACAAGTTTAATTAGTAAAAAACTTAAAAAATCTTCTTGTCAGAAACCACCGGATCGATTTTAAACAATTTCACAGAAATGTTCTTTGGGTGACCCTTTACCAAGTTTGTTCAAGCCGTTGTGATTTGTTAAAAAACATGACCGCCACATCGAGGTGCTAGTTTACTATATAGGCAGCTATAGTAAAAACATGTCAGAATCTACTGACCTGATTTCGATGTGATTTCACTGACATTTACCATGGGTGAACCGCTACCAAGTTTGTTCCAGCCATTGCGATTCGCCGAAAAACATAGTCGCCAGGAGGGGAGGCTGGTTTTCTTTATATGGATATATAGTGAAACTTTCTTTTGATATCTGATATCCAGATATCCGCACAAGGATACTATTGTTATTGCACAACTCTTCTACGCATCTGTTACATCCTTAAAACAAATCAAATTTCTAACTACTCGCCTATTTCGTTTTTCTGCAATTTTAAGTGTACATGTATTATATAATCTACTTAAGTTTGGTGACTCAAGGTCACTCAGGTGAGCGATATAGGGTCATCTTGGCCCTCTTGTTTAAATAGAGAACTAAATATTTTATTTCGATTAAAGTCTGTATAGTTATCTTATCGTAGATAATTGTCACATCAAAACGAAATATATGAATAATAGAAATAAACACCTAAAACCTTACACAAGTAGAGTGCGCATGCCTATAAACAGAAGAGCATCAATACCTATTGACACTGCAGATAGGTCGCCTCACTGTGCGCATGTCTACTGGGGCCTTCATGCCACGGTAACATGGTCATCTGAACGTTTGTAAACCATAATACATTTGTACTCCTAAAACGTTGGTAGATATGACAACGGACATTATTATTTAAAGTTAAAGACCTTGGGTTTGAGCCCCGGTTTGCCGATATATTTTCTCACTCTGATAACAACACAATACAGGCCTAGCGTATACATATCCAACACAATACAGGCCTAGCGTATACATATCCAACACAATACAGGCCTAGCGTATACATATCCAACACAATACAGGCCTAGCGTATACATGTCCAACACAATACAGGCCTAGCGTATACATGTCCAACACAATACAGGCCTAGCGTATACATATCCAACACAATACAGGCCTAGCGTATACATGTCCAACACAATACAGACCTAGCGTATACATGTCCAACACAATACAGACCTAGCGTATACATGTCCAACACAATACAGGCCTAGCGTATACATATCCAACACAATACAGGCCTAGCGTATACATATCCAACACAATACAGGCCTAGCGTATACATGTCCAACACAATACAGGCCTAGCGTATACATGTCCAACACAATACAGGCCTAGCGTATACATATCCAACACAATACAGGCCTAGCGTATACATATCCAACAAATTACAGGCCTAGCGTATACATATCCAACACAATACAGGCCTAGCGTATACATGTCCAACACAATACAGGCCTAGCGTATACATATCCAACACAATACAGGCCTAGCGTATACATGTCCAACACAATACAGGCCTAGCGTATACATATCCAACACAATACAGGCCTAGCGTATACATGTCCAACACAATACAGGCCTAGCGTATACATATCCAACACAATACAGGCCTAGCGTATACATGTCCAACACAATACAGGCCTAGCGTATACATATCCAACACAATACAGGCCTAGCGTATACATGTCCAACACAATCGTATGTTTTACACAATCAAATTACTCCAATTTGATCAAGGGATTAGATGAAGTTTTGGATGCTACACGAATATGCGAATATTAGTTTTTGAAAGAGCAGCAGACGTACACGATTTATGAATAGACGGTTAAGTAGAAGAAGAAGAAGAAAAAGAAGAAGAAGAAGAAGAAGAAACAAATACAATAGTTACATCTATAATACTAATAAAATACTTTTATTTGAATGACAGTTTTCAAAGAATGGCAGTTCTAATAGAATGACAGTTCGAAAGTATGGCAGTTCTGATAGAATGACAGTTTGATAGTATGGCAGTTCTAATAGAATGACAGTTTTAAAAGAATGACAGTTCTAATAGAATGACAGTTCACTAGTATGGCAGTTCTGATAGAATGACAGTTTGATATTATGGTAATTCTGATAGAATGACAGTTTGATATTATGATAATTCTGATAGAATGACAGTTCGATAGTATGTCAGTTCTAATATAATGACAGTTTGATAATATGGCAGTTCTGATAGATTGACAGTTCGATAATATGGCAGTTCTAACAGAATGACAGTTTTAAAAGAATGACAGTTCTAATAGAATGACAGTTCGATAGTATGGCAGTTCTGATAGAATGAAAGTTCGATATTATGCCAGTTCTAATAGAATGACAGTTTTAAAAGAATGACAGTTCGATAGTATGGCAGTTCTGATAGAATGACAGTTCGATAGTATGCCAGTTCTGATAGAATGACAGTTCGATATTATGGCAGTTCTAACAGAATGACAGTTTTAAAAGAATGACAGTTCTAATATAATGACAGTTCTGATAGAATGACAGTTCGATATTATGCAAGTTCTAATAGAATGACAGTTTTAAAAGAATGACAGTTCGATAGTATGGCAGTTCTGATAGAATGCCAGTTTTAAAAGAATGACAGTTCTAATAGAATGACAGTTCGATAGTATGGCAGTTCTCATAGATTGACAGTTTGATAGTATGGCAATTCTGATAGAATGACAGTTCGATATTATGCCATTTCTAACAGAATGACAGTTTTAAAAGAATGACAGTTCTAAAAGAATGACAGTTCGATAGTATGGCAGTTCCGATAGAATGCCAGTTCGATAATATGGCAGTTCTAATAGAATGACAGTTTTAAAGAATGACAGTTCTAATAGAATGACAGTTTGATAGTATGGCAGTTCCGATAGAATAACAGTTCGGTAATATGGCAGTTCTGATAGAATTGCAGTTCGATAGTATGGCAGTTCTGATAGAATGACAGTCCGATAGTATGGCAGCTCTGATAGAATAACAGTTCTGATTCTAGCACCGAACCCGGGATCGAGGGGTTCTACCTATCTCACAACTATGCGTGTTGTTCTTGAGCAAAACACTTTTTGCGCATGTGCTTAATACTGATTCTGACCAGAAAGATTCCGAGCGTGATTTGTGTAGGATCAAGGAACTATAGAAGAAGTTTGTTTCAAATTCCTTGATAAGATGTTAGAACTTGTTTCGCAATCGAAGTAAAATAAAAATAGAATGATAGTTCTAATGGAACGAGAGTTTTAATAAATATGGAATTTAAAAAGTAATTGCATAGTTTACTCTATATGCTTAATATTTCAGTTAAAATTCTACCTTGACGACCAGTACGTTACCCAGGTGACGGCAAACGAGAATATAAATCTCCTTGGTGGTGGTGTGGTGTATATGGGCGGTGTTTTGCAGCCGAGCGTTCAGACAGGCGGTGTGATATCGGAGAACTATAACGGATTCCTTGCACACGTACGATTTTAGCTACCATTATTTGTGCTTTATATGTAGAGTCTTGGCACCATTTGTATTATTCAATAATATTTATTTTATTATTCCACAAGATGTAAAATAAAGAAGGTAAAAACAAAAATAAGCAAGTATGTCACAGTTTGAAAATCGACTATTGACTTAGAAAAAAAATACTAGAAAAACACCAGAAATCACTGAAAAAAGAAAAGAGAAGATAAAATCATAAGAACTATGTATACACTCGTCGACATTATCGCCCTAAACTAATGTCAGCTTTCCTGACGTCAGCTTTCCTTTTTTACAATAGACCAATACAGTTTCGATCAATGTATTATTATTCAGGTAGTTTATAAATCCATAAAATGAACCCAGCAATATTTACATCTAGAACTGAGAATTCAAGTAGTAATATTAGTACATTTTGATATACGATCGTACAGACCTGGTCACTCTCCGTTTTGGAGTTATTTACGATATACGATACCTGAGTCATTATTCATTGTCAATGAATGCCTTAAAATGTTTTACGTCTGCCATCTCGAAACCAATTTCACGCATATATGTTAGCTGCTCTAATTGTTTTATCTAATTGTTTTTATTTTTCATACAGGTTGAATCTCGCAAGTTGCCGGCACCATCTCGTGAGATGATAACGAATTTCCTCCAATTTGCAGACACTGCTGTTAGAACCGGGGACGTGGAGTTCCTTGATCGGGATTATTGGGAGTCTCGCAAATGGACATGGGAGGAAGTAACTACACCAGTCCCAGAGGTATGTTCCGTATACATTGGCTTATCGTAACTACCCAAGTCCCAGAGGTATGTTCCGCATACATTGGCTTATCGTAACTACCCAAGTCCCAGAGGTATGTTCCGTATACATTGGCTTATCGTAACTACCCAAGTCCCAGAGGTATGTTCCGTATATCTTGGCTTATCGTAATGGGACGAAGTAACTTCTCTAGTCCCAGAGTATGTACCGTATACATTGGCTTATCATAATGGGACGAAGTAACTAACGCAGTCCCAGAGGTATGTTTCGAATACGTTGGCTCATCATAATGGGACGAAGTTACTACCCCAGTCCAAGAGGTATGTACCGTATACACTGGCTCATCATAATGGGACGAAGTTACTACCCCAGTCCCAGAGGTATGTTCCGTATACACTGGCTTATCATAATGGGACGAAATATTTACCCCATTCCCAGAGGTATGTTCCGTATACATTGGCTCATCATAATGGGACGAAGTAACTATCCCAGTCCCAGAGGTATGTTCCGTATACATTCGCTCATCATAATGGGACGAAGTAATTACCCAAGTCCCAGAAGTATATTCCGTATACATTGGCTCATCATAATGGGACGAAGTAACTACCCCATTCCCAGAGGTATGTTCCGTATACATTGGCTCATCATATTGGGACAAAGTTACTACCCCAGTCCCAGAGGTATGTTCCGTATACATTGACTCATCATAATGGGACGAAGTAACTACCCCAGTCCCAGAGGTATGTTCCGTATACATTGGCTCATCATATTGGGACAAAGTTACTACCCCAGTCCCAGAGGTATGTTCCGTATACATTGGCTCATCATAATGGGACGAAGTAACTACCCCATTCCCAGAGGTATGTTCCGTATACATTGGCTCATCATAATGGGACGAAGTAACTACCCCATTCCCAGAGGTATGTTCCGTATACATTGGCTCATCATAATGGGATGAAGTAATTACCCCAGTCCCAGAGGTATGTTCTGTATACATTGGCTCATCATAATGGGACGAAGTAACTACCCCATTCCCAGAGGTATGTTCCGTATACATTGGCTCATCATAATGGGATGAAGTAATTACCCCAGTCCCAGAGGTATGTTCCGTATACATTGGCTCATCATAATGGGACGAAGTAACTACCCCATTCCCAGAGGTATGTTCCGTATACATTGGCTCATCATAATGGGATGAAGTAATTACCCCAGTCCCAGAGGTATGTTCCGTATACATTGGCTCATCATAATGGGACGAAGTAACTACCCCATTCCCAGAGGTATGTTCCGTATACATTGGCTCATCATAATGGGATGAAGTAACTACCCCAGTCCCAGAGGTATGTTCCGTATACATTGGCTCATCATAATGGGACGAAGTAACTACCCCAGTCCCAGAGGTATGTTCCGTACACATGGCTTATCGTAACTACCCCAGTCCCAGAGGTATGTTCCGTATACATTGGCTCATCATAATGGGACGAAGTAACTACCCCATTCCCAGAGGTATGTTCCGTATACATTGGCTCATCATAATGGGACGAAGTAGCTACCCCAGTCCCAGAGGTATGTTCCGTACACATGGCTTATCGTAACTACCCCAGTCCCAGAGGTATGTTCCGTATACATTGGCTCATCATAATGGGACGAAGTAACTACCCCATTCCCAGAGGTATGTTCCGTATACATTGGCTCATCATAATGGGACGAAGTAGCTACCCCAGTCCCAGAGGTATGTTCCGTATACATTGGCTCATCATAATGGGACGAAGTAACTACCCCAGTCCCAGAGGTATGTTCCGTATACATTGGCTAATCATAATGGGACGAAGTAATTACCCAAGTCCCAGAGGTATGTTCCGTATTCATTGGCTCGTCATAATGGGACGAAGTAACTACCCCATTCCCAGAGGTATGTTCCGTATTCATTGGCTCATCATAATGGGACGAAGTAACTACCCCAGTCCCAGAGGTATGTTCCGTATTCATTGGCTCATCATAATGGGACGAAGTAACTACCCCAGTCCCAGAGGTATGTTCCGTATACATTGGCTCATCATAATGGGACGAAGTAACTTCCCCAGTCCCAGAGGTATGTTCCGTATACATTGGCTCATCATAATGGGACGAAGTAACTACCCCAGTCCCAGAGGTATGTTCCGTATACATTGGCTCATCATAATGGGACGAAGTAACTACCCCAGTCCCAGAGGTATGTTCCGTATACATGGCTTATCGTAACTACCCCAGTCCCAGAGGTATGTTCCGTATACATTGGCTCGTCATAATGGGACGAAGTAACTACCTCAGTCCCAGAGGTATGTTCCGTATACATTGGCTCGTCATAATGGGACGAAGTAACTACCCCAGTCCCAGAGGTATGTTCCGTATACATTGGCTCATCATAATGGGACGAAGTAACTACCCCAGTCCCAGAGGTATGTTCCGTATACATTGGCTCATCATAATGGGACGAAGTAACTACCCCAGTCCCAGAGGTATGTTCCGTATACATTGGCTCGTCATAATGGGACGAAGTAACTAGCCAAGTCCCAGAGGTATGTTCCGTATACATTGGCTCGTCATAATGGGACGAAGTAACTACCCCAGTCCCAGAGGTATGTTCCGTATACATTGGCTCATCATAATGGGACGAAGTAGCTACACATGGCTTATCGTAACGACCCAAGTCCCAGAGATATGTTCCGTATAATGGTTGATCGTAACTACCCGAGTCCCAGAGATATGTTCCGTATAGGCATAGTACCACCATTGCAAAAAGGAAGTGCTTCCGTGGGGTAGTCGCATAATGGCGGTTATAAATAATCCTCATTTCTTATTCTTTAAAATGCATTTTCGTTATTTTAATGCTCATTTTTTTATTTGAATGGCATTATTGATGTATTTTGAACATTTTGATAGCATTGTCATGTTTGAATTGTGAATTTAGACAAAAAAAATTGATGCTTGGAAATTGGGCCATGAATTCATGATTTCGGAAGTCTACTTTCACTTTGTCACCAGTGTACACACTGAGCAGAAAAATAATCTCTTATATGACACATGACACCTACTTTTCTCATCATATTTTGATAGTGCAGAGGTTGACAAACAGTAAAATGTAGGTTTCACTTCATTCATTTGGGATTCTCTATGAATGACAAGCCTTCAAACTTTTATTATTATATATATGTTCCGTATACATTGGCTCATCATAATGGGACGAAGTAACTACCCCAGTCCCAGAGGTATGTTCCGTATACATTGGCTCATCATAATGGGATGAAGTAACTACCCCAGTCCCAGAGGTATGTTCCGTATACATTGGCTCATCATAATGGGACGAAGTAGCTACCCCAGTCCCAGAGGTATGTTCCGTATACATTGGTTTATCATAATGAACGAAAGGGCAGATGTGCGAGCAAAAAATGGAGCGAGTGCGTAAGTCGAGGAATTAATTTTTCATATTTTCACCATCGTGATTTCGACTTTCACCATTGTAGTTTCGACTTTCGACTTTCGTGGTATGGGGTTCAGAAATAAAAAACGCGATGGTCCAAATGGAACACTGTAGATGTGCGAGCAAAACTGGAGCGAGTGCGTAAGTCGAGGAATTAAGTTTACGCATGAGCGGGTTTGATATGTATAACCATTTGATTTATCACATAGATTTCTTGTTAATTTAAATAAAAAAACATATTTTTTATTCTAATCCAGCGTCCGACCCCTATTACGTTCAAGTCAGCCTCGTCAGTATTGGTTATACGAGATGATTTAGACATGCGCCGGTCAGGGAGCTTCAGCTTCCGCTTCCGGACTCTAGAACCACGTGGACTTTTAGCTATGGCAAGCGGCAATTCACAGACAGTCCAAGCTAATTTTATAGCGATTGAGATATTTGATGGCATACTGTATATGGTATACGAAGTTGGCACAGCGTCCAGCCGGAAACACGTATCTAATCGCCGAGTGGACGACGGCGAATGGCATGATGTAGTTTTGAAGGTAGACGGTAATCAGTTGATTGTTTCCCTTGACGGACAGCAAGTACCAACGACTCTGCAGCAGGCGGATGCACTGCGGATGTACTTCTTCAACCTGTATATTGGTGGTTTTGAAGACTTTAAGCGTGTACCGTGGGCTTTATATTCAAGACAAGGATACAGAGGCTGCTTGGAATCGCTGAAAGTTAATAATATAGGTAAAGTGTTCTGTGAAGCTGTACCAGAGATCTATCGGAGATCGACCCATTCTGATTTTTATTGAATATTGAATGTCGATCCACTCTGATTTTTATTGAATATTGAATGTCGATCCATTCTGATTTTTATTGAATATTGAATGTCGATCCATGCTGATTTTTATTGAATATTGAATGTCGATCCATGCTGATTTTTATTGAATATTAAATGTCGATCCGTTCTGATTTATATTGAATATTGAATGTCGATCCATTCTGATTTTCATTGAATATTGAATGTCGATCCACTATGATTTTTTATTGAATGTAAAATAAAAAGTAATTTTACTTTTTAAAATATGTCGTGTGAAATAAATTCAACAGCAAATAGGGAAACCAATGCTTTTTCTTCAAAATTTGCAATGGGATTTGCCGGCCAAAATCATCTATTGCATACTGAATAATGATAGTGAAGTTATTTACCTCTAGTAAACACCGTCTATCTGATACAGGTGTAGTTACTAGTTAACATCGGAACATTGTGCTCACAGAATAAACAAATATTTAAAATTGGTTATTTTCAAAACATTGAGACAAAAATAAATAAAACTATACAATATTATCATCGACATAAATAAACTTTTTAAAACCTGAGAAAATTTTAATAGTGTAAAACATGGTTGCTTCTACATGTATATGGAACGTATTTACGTTTTCTTTGGTTGACTTCCCTTGTCTGCTGTCTCTGTGTCTCTGTGTTAAGGCAGTCTTCTGTCTCTGTGTTTAGGCAGTCTGCTGTCTCTGTGTTAAGGCAGTCTGCTGTCTCTGTGTTAAGGCAGTCTGCTGTCTCTGTTTTAAGGCAGTCTGCTGTCTCTGTGTTTAGGCAGTCTTCTGTCTCTCTGTTTAGGCAGTCTGCTGTCTCTGTGTTAAGGCAGTCTGCTGTTTTTGTGTTTAGACAGTCTACTGTCTCTGTGTTAAGGCAGTCTGCTGTCTCTGTGTTAAGGCAGTCTGCTGTCTCTGTGTTTAAGCAGTCTGCTGTCTCTATGTCTCTGTGTTAAGGCAGTCTGCTGTCTCTGTGTTTAAGCAGTCTGCTGTCTCTATCTCTCTGTGTTAAGGCAGTCTGCTGTCTCTGTGTTTAAGCAGTCTGCTGTCTCTGTGTCCCTGTGTTAAGGCAGTCTTCTGTCTCTGTGTTTAGGCAGTCTGCTGTCTCTGTTTTAAGGCAGTCTGCTGTCTCTGTGTTTAGGCAGTCTGCTGTTTTTGTGTTTAGACAGTCTACTGTCTCTGTGTTAAGGCAGTCTGCTGTCTCTGTGTTTAAGCAGTCTGCTGTCTCTGTGTTAAGGCAGTCTGCTGTCTCTGTGTTACGGCAGTCTGCTGTCTCTGTGTTAAGGCAGTCTGCTGTCTCTGTGTTTAGGCAGTCTTCTGTCTCTCTGTTTAGGCAGTTTGCTGTCTCTGTGTTAAGGCAGTCTACTGTCTCTGTGTTAAGGCAGTCTGCTGTCTCTGTGTTAAGGCAGTCTGCTGTCTCTGTTTTAAGGCAGTCTGCTGTCTCTGTGTTAAGGCAGTCTGCTGTCTCTGTGTTTAGGCAGTCTTCTGTCTCTCTGTTTAGGTAGTCTGCTGTCTCTGTGTTAAGGCAGTCTGCTGTCTCTGTGTCTCTGTTTTAAGGCAGTCTGCTGTCTCTGTGTTTAGGCAGTCTGCTGTCTCTGTGTTAAGGCAGTCTACTGTCTCTGTGTTAAGGCAGTCTGCTGTCTCTGTGTTAAGGCAGTCTGCTGTCTCTGTGTTTAAGCAGTCTGCTGTCTCTATGTCTCTGTGTTAAGGCAGTCTTCTGTCTCTGTGTTTAAGCAGTCTGCTGCCTCTGTGTCTCTGTGTTAAGGCAGTCTACGGTTTCTGTGTTAAGGCAGTCTGCTGTTCCTGTGTTTAAGCAATCTGCTGTCTCTATGTCTCTGTGTTAAGGCAGTCTGCTGTCTCTGTGTTTAAGCAGTCTGCTGTCTCTATATCTCTGTGTTAAGGCAGTCTTCTGTCTCTGTGTCTCTGTGTTAAGGCAGTCTGCTGTCTCTATGTTTAGGCAGTCTGCTGTCTCTGTGTTAAGGCAGTCTGCTGTCTCTGTGTTTAAGCAGTCTTCTGTCTCTGTGTTAAGGCAGTCTTCTGTCTCTATGTTTAGGCAGTCTGCTGTCTCTGTGTCTCTGTGTTAAGGTAGTCTGCTGTCTCTATGCTTAAGCAGTCTGCTGTCTCTGTGTTTCTGTGTTTAGGCAGTCTGCTGTCTCTGTATTTAGACAGTCTGCTGTCTCTGCTTTTATTATTAATAGTCTAAATAGACATACGTGAAGGACATTTAAATGAAAAAAAGAAGCACATTTCCTTTTAGATGATTACAACATTGTGTTATACATTGTCTATATGATGCTTGTTAAACACACTTGCATATAAATGTCACAAAAACATGGATATCATCAGTCGGCATATCGCTCCCAAATCGTGCACACACGGTCATTTCCGTCAGCCGTCGGCATGAGGGTAATCAGTCATGTGTTCTGACTGCTCCGCCTATTTAGAACGTAGACGGAAATGGCCGAACGTTGTACCGGTGTGGAAATCTCGAACTTAGATATGGTAATCTGTTTGCTATAAATACACTTGTTAAACTTATAACTGCTCTTTAACAGGAGCTGACCTGCACAATTTTGACAGCAAGGTTGTTGGTATTGAGGTTGGTTGCCGAACAATGACCCGGTTTTGCCAAAGACAACCATGTGTCAGCGGATTCTGTCGAGACCGGATGGATTCATACGCCTGCGACTGCGCTAACACGCCCTTTACCGGACAGGACTGCGACACTAGTAAGTCAATATGATATATAGAACTATGATATATGATAAATTTTGACAAAATGGTTGTCTTAGCAACCTATCTCAGATACTTACCTGCACAGGGGGATATTGCGTGCACTAGCACATGCATGCGTGCATAAGTAGGTTAAATCTCCAGTATACTAGCAATATAAAACTCAGTTAAAACAAATAAATGGCATTTTAGAATACACTGTATAAAATTATTTAGGTTTTATTCTGATAAATGTATTTTATTTGCTTACCACCAGATGCCGTAATAGCTAGCTGGGATGGTACCAAATCTACCAATTTTGAATTTCTCAACCGTGATGTAACGCACACTAACGACATCTCCTTCCGGTTCCTGACACCACTGAGAAATACACTACTCTTTAAAACGGAAGTTGCGAATAGTAATGATTACATTCAAGGAGAGCTGGTCGAGGGTAGAGTCAAGGTCACAATGAGTGTTGGAGGTCAAACCAAGGTCAGTGTTGTATGAGTTTCGATACTGTTGTTGTTCTTCTTTCTTATGGCAACAGTCTCTGGCGGATACACATTTATTTCCTAATTTATTTTGTATTACTTCTAATGTTTTGCGGCTGTTTTTAACAATGTTTGTATTATTTTTTCGAAGAAAAAGTAAAGAGAGGCATAGGTGATTATTTTCCATAGGCGGAAGCGGCTTCAACTATCAGTGTTAGTTGTTTGTGTTTAACCTAGATTCATCACATTATGTATATGGTTGGATATTACTAATCAAAAGTGTGCAGCATTCACGGGTTTCAACATTGACCTTCGAGTGACGTTCAAAATATTTTTCAAATTTCAAAGCTTCACAATACCAAACTATTTGTACTATCTACATTCGATATCATATAAGACAAGGATGAGTGTGTCCGAATATTGATGCTATTAGTTAATTCATCACCAAATCCCTACTCTGATGTACGTATTTTAGTCTATATTCTGATGGCGTTGGTGACTTTATCATGTCAGTGCTGTCACTTCTCATGGTTAGTCATACGTTTCCTTATGTTTTTGATATAATCACTATACGAAACTTTTCAATATATACATTAATGTAAATCACCTTTCTTTCAGACGTTTTTCACCGGTGAGAATTTGAACGATTACTTTTGGCACACGCTGTACATCCGACGACGGGCCGACGACATCGAAATTCAGGTTGACAACTTGCCCAAAAGAGTCGGTATTTTAGGCGGCAACAACTTTAACTTAAAAATAGACAGAATTAAGTTTGGTTCTCTCAACTCTACTGGTGGTACAAATTCATTTTCATCCAATAATTACATCGGATACATGCAGAACTTTATTTACGGTGATCAAGAGCTGTTTAACCAATTGAAAAAATTAAACTCGAACGTCAAGTGGTATCTTAACGTTTCACCTGACAATCTACCTTTAATCACCTACAAACCTGTAACGGTTACTACTAGCAACACGTACTTCCAACTTCCGCCATTAAAGATGGGTATCACCATGAAAATCTTGTTTAAATTTAAAACGCGTGAATCTAACGGTCTTCTTCTGTACAATGGCGGAACCGGAAAGGACGTCATTGCGATAGAATTAAGTAACGGGTTGCTCCGATTAGCTTACAATCTTGGTGGGCGGAACATGTTCTCTGTTGTACAGACAAAGACGCCATTGAACGACAATGAGTGGCACACAGTACAGGTCTCGCTTGATGAGAGAGGACAGTTCTCCCTGAGGGTGGATGATGAAAATCTAGTTTTATCCACTAGCGATGGGAATCAGAGACTAGAGTTATCAGGGTATGTTTGAGTAGTAGAATGAATGAATAAAATGAATAAATGGATTGTTTTACAGTATATCAATATAATTATTATAGTTGGCCATTTATCGCTCGTAAATTTACCTCAAATACTTAATTCACATATGCAGTACGTTACAAATGGACTCCGGTGTGCGGAGTTGACATTCTGGGCATGAATGGCTGTCAATCAATTCGACGTCATGTTCATTAAATACAAGTATATTTATCATGCGAATTATTTTATAAAGATTATACATATAAAATACACAAGGGAAAGTCAAAGTCTTGTTGGTATTTAGGTAGTTGTACAAATTACGATCGTCTCACGCTAAAAATGAATTTGAATTGACAGCAAACGGAGTTTTATTCAACAATACCAATAAAAACTAGTTTGATTGTAATATTTTGCAACTTCAAAATACGTTCTTATCTAAACGAGACGCACAACACCTTTGATAATGTTTTATTCAAGACTTTATTCGAAATATCTGCAATTGAAAGGGACAGAACTCGTGTAAATTGTTGAAATGCACCGTAGTTCGCGCATTATTGGTCATATATAACAGGAGAGCTTCTTAATTATTGGTAAAACCGTGTGATAAAATAAATTAAAAGGAAAGTATCAATATGTATTTTTTTTTAAAAAACAAAACAAAACAGTACTTCCACAACTAGCTAGAAGCTGCTAGTTTCATATTTTCAGATATTTCTTTAAATATACTATAAGGTTTCAGACAGTGACACTTTATCAGAGTTGCCGCATTTTTTTTTTACTTGAAATTGATTTATTTAAAAAGCTCAGAATTTATATTTTTTGGTAGAACATGTACAAAGCGTTGTTTTTATGTGAGATACTCCGTTCAATCCAGGGATCAAACCCGTGACCTCTGGAGTGATTAGCCAGCTATCTATCCACTGCACTACTGCAGCTTTAGTAAACGTCACAGTCTCTTTGTCATAGTAGTGTTGAAGTGTGCATGTTTGTGATTGACCATTAATGACTATTGTTTCCTTTTGTTGTCAGAGCCCTCTACATAGCTGGTATGCCTGAAGCGATGTTCAGAAAGCCAGAGGTGACTGGTTTGATTGAGTCAAGGAAAGGTTTCCGGGGATGTATTGCATCAATGGATTTAAATGGGGCAGTACCAGACCTTGTAAAGTTTTCACCTGAAAAACATTTAATTTTGGACAGATGCACGGGTTAGTTGTGTTTCCAATCTTTATGTTTTCGTTATAACTCCTTCATTGAATCCACATGGAATTGTGTAATTTTGATCCAATGAACGCATACCGTGAACGGTCTGAGCGTTCAAATGTACACGGAGCTAACACAAAATGGAATATGTTTCCTGTCTTGACTGAAGCAATTCAGATTAACTTACAGACGCGAGAGCACAAAGTAGCCATGGCATTAATCTACTGGAACATAATAAGATACAATTAATTTGCCATTATAAGGATCTTCATTGATAGACGGGTCGTATTAGTATATACTGGGTAGTCTACATGCCTTCTGTGCATATCTCTCTATATCTTGTGATTAATATTTATGAGAAATGAACTTTGGATATTTCACAGTTTTATCTATTTAAAAGTCGTTCTGGACCTGGGAGAAACTGATGTTTTAACTGTTTTCTGTAGCAAAATTAGATGACATATACTATTGTTTATAGTTCACTAGTGAGCATTGTAAAATGAAATCAGCTTCAATTGTACAGTATCAGAACATGTAAAAAACAACAACATTTTAACTGAAAATTTGCTTTTAAAATGTATTAAATTTGTCAGCAAAAATGACATACCGGTACCTGTAATACATATTTTGCCAAATTCAGTAGTTTGGACTATATATTAGTTTGGACTATATATCAGTTTGGACTATATATTAGACTATATATCTGTTTAAAGTATAACCAAGCGTTTTGTGAAATTGCTGTCGAGTCTGATTGCTGATAGACCGCTACTTCTTGTTTTAATGTGAGGTTATTGGGTATTGTCTGGGACTTAACTGCGACCTCTGGCATGAGGGGCCAACACCAGCACCTGCTTTGATTATATTTGCTTATGACTAGTTTAACAACGGTAGAAGGTCGGTGTTTTCTTCTGTCTTTGGAAGAGCTTATTGGTTTTACAATTATTCTTTATAAAGTAATTTTAAACTCACAGTTTCCTCTTAATTTTGGCAGATTTGGAAATGACGTGTAAACCAAATGCTTGTGGCCCAGGTGTGTGTGTGCCGGGCGTGGACGACTACCGCTGTGATTGTGACATGACCGGCTATGTGGGCAGGCCTTGTAACGACTGTAAGTATATATATAGCTAGGCTTCAAAATCACACACAGTAATGCTGATATCAATTTCACATGCAAAACAATTATTGTAACACTTATGAACGTATACACCGTATAGGGAAATGTTACGACTGCACTATCACGACACGTATGTCCGCCAGGCTAAAATAACATATAAAACTTAATAACTAGTAGCGTCATGCTGGGTGTGAAAATACAAACTGATATCGGATCTTTGGTCTTATACCAATAACCAATGATGGAAACAGAATACTTTTAGTTTTAAGCGACTTTTTCTAAAATGTTCAAAAATGTGATGCCAGAGTTACGCCCCTTTCCAAAATAGAAACAAAATGTCTGCTTTCAAATTAAGATTTACATCATCATTAAAAAAAAGGTGTATATAAAGAAATCACTACTAACGTAATCTAATGTATCTGCTAGTAAATAAAAGTTTATCTTTCTGAGGAACATCACGTACTCATAGATAAAACCAGGAAAAAAAACCCCAATCCCAACATTTTTTTACAAATTCTAGTTGTTTGATGGGACCCCTTTAGTCTGGATCAAACTTTGTACATCCGATGTATCACTAAGGATCTTATATTTTCTCTGGCGCAAGAGTAAGATAATTCAAAAGTAGGAACTTTATTGGTCTGTGAAGAGAAATGAAACCATTGTAAGTAAGGCCAAGGTCTCTATTATGATTGACATACCCTGTTGTGATTGATATACCCTGTTGTGATTGACAGACCCTGTTGTGATTGGCCCAGTTGTGATTGAGAGACCCTGTTGTGATTGACATACCCTGTTGTGATTGAGAGACCCTGTTGTGATTGAGAGACCCTGTTGTGATTGACATACCCTGTTGTGATTGAGAGACCCTGTTGTGATTGACCCTGTTGTGATTGACATACCCTGTTGTGATTGACCCTGTTGTGATTGACAGACCCTGTTGTGATTGACCCTGTTGTGATTGACAGACCCGGTTGTGATTGACAGACCCTGTTGTGATTGAGAGACCCTGTTGTGATTGACAGACCCTGTAGTTATTGAGAGACCCTGTTGTGATTGACAGACCCTGTTGTGATTGACAGACCCTGTTGTTATTGAGAGACCCTGTTGTGATTGAGAGACCCTGTTGTGATTGTTAGACCCTGTTGTGATTGGCCCTGTTGTGATATAGAGACCCAGTTGTGATTGAGAGACCCTGTTGTGATTGACAGACCCGGTTGTGATTGACAGACCCTGTTGTGATTGAGAGACCCTGTTGTGATTGACAGACCCTGTTGTGATTGAGAGACCCTGTTGTGATTGACAGACCCTGTTGTGATTGAGAGACCCTGTTGTGATTGAGAGGCCCTGTTGTGATTGAGAGGCCCTGTTGTGATTGACAGGCCCTGTTGTGATTGAGAGGCCCTGTTGTGATTGACAGACCCTGTTGTGATTGAGAGACCCTGTTGTGATTGACAGGCCCTGTTGTGATTGAGAGGCCCTGTTGTGATTGACCCTGTTGTTATTGAGAGACCCTGTTGTGATTGACAGACCCTGTTGTGATTGAGAGACCCTGTTGTGATTGAGAGACCCTGTTGTGATTGACAGACCCTGTTGTGATTGAGAGACCCTGTTGTGATTGACAGACCCTGTTGTGATTGAGAGACCCTGTTGTGATTGAGAGGCCCTGTTGTGATTGAGAGGCCCTGTTGTGATTGACAGGCCCTGTTGTGATTGAGAGGCCCTGTTGTGATTGACAGACCCTGTTGTGATTGAGAGACCCTGTTGTGATTGACAGGCCCTGTTGTGATTGAGAGGCCCTGTTGTGATTGACCCTGTTGTTATTGAGAGACCCTGTTGTGATTGACAGACCCTGTTGTGATTGAGAGACCCTGTTGTGATTGAGAGACCCTGTTGTGATTGACAGACCCTGTTGTGATTGAGAGACCCTGTTGTTATTGAGAGACCCTGTTGTGATTGACAGACCCTGTTGTGATTGAGAGACCCTGTTGTGATTGAGAGACCCTGTTGTGATTGACAGACCCGGTTGTGATTGACAGACCCTGTTGTGATTGAGAGGCCCTGTTGTGATTGAGAGGCCCTGTTGTGATTGACAGGCCCTGTTGTGATTGACAGGCCCTGTTGTGATTGACAGACCCTGTTGTGATTGAGAGACCCTGTTGTGATTGACAGACCCTGTTGTGATTGAGAGGCCCTGTTGTGATTGAGAGGCCCTGTTGTGATTGACAGGCCCTGTTGTGATTGACAGGCCCTGTTGTGATTGACAGGCCCTGTTGTTATTGAGAGACCCTGTTGTGATTGACAGACCCTGTTGTGATTGAGAGACCCTGTTGTGATTGAGAGGCCCTGTTGTGATTGACAGACCCTGTTGTGATTGAGAGACCCTGTTGTGATTGACAGACCCTGTTGTGATTGAGAGACCCTGTTGTGATTGACAGACCCGGTTGTGATTGACAGACCCTGTTGTGATTGAGAGGCCCTGTTGTGATTGAGAGACCCTGTTGTGATTGACAGACCCTGTTGTGATTGGCCCTGTTGTGATTGAGAGACCCTGTTGTGATTGAGAGGCCCTGTTGTGATTGACAGACCCTGTTGTGATTGAGAGACCCTGTTGTGATTGACAGACCCTGTTGTGATTGAGAGACCCTGTTGTGATTGACAGACCCGGTTGTGATTGACAGACCCTGTTGTGATTGAGAGGCCCTGTTGTTATTGAGAGACCCTGTTGTGATTGACAGACCCTGTTGTGATTGAGAGACCCTGTTGTGATTGACAGACCCGGTTGTGATTGACAGACCCTGTTGTGATTGACAGACCCTGTTGTGATTGAGAGACCCTGTTGTGATTGACAGACCCTGTTGTTATTGAGAGACCCTGTTGTGATTGACAGACCCTGTTGTGATTGACAGACCCTGTTGTGATTAAGAGACCCTGTTGTGATTGACAGACCCTGTTGTGATTGACCCTGTTGTGATTGGCCCTGTTGTGACAGACCCTGTTGTGATTGACATACCCTGTTGTGATTGACCCTGTTGTGATTGACAGACCCTGTTGTGATTGACATACCCTGTTGTTATTGAGAGACCCTGTTGTGATATACCCTGTTGTGATTGACAGAAACTGTTGTGATTGACAGACCCTGTTGTGATTGACCCTGTTGTGATTGACATACCCTATTGTGATAGACCTTGTTGTTATTGACAGACCCTGTTGTGATTTACACTGTTGTGATTGATATACCCTGTTGTGATTGACAGACCCTGTTGTGATTGATAGACCCTGTTGTGATTGACAGACCCTGTTGTGATTGACATACCTGTTGTGATTGATAGACCCTGTTGTGATTGATAGACCCTGTTGTGATTGAGAGACTTTGTTGTAATTGATAGACCATGTTGTGATTAATAGACCCTATTGTGATTGATAGACCCAGCTGTGATTGATATACCCTGTTGTGATTGATGGACCATGTTGTGATTGAGAGACCCTGTTGTGATTGAGAGACCCTTTTGTGATTGAGATATCCTTTTGTGATTGATAGACCTTGTTGTGATTGAGAGACCCTTTTGTGATTGAGAGACCCTTTTGTGATTGATAGACCCTGTTGCGATTGATAGACCCTGTTGCGATTGACATACCCTGTTGTGATTTACAGACCCTGTTGTGATTGATAGACCGTGTTGTGATTGATAGACCACGTTGTGATTGAGAGACCTGTTGTGATTGACAGGGCCCTGTTGTTATTAATATACACTGTTGTGGCTTGAGTTGTTTATGGCATACTTTTGTATCAACATTTCCATTTTCATTTGCAGATCCAGTCGGATATTATTTTGGCAGAAATGGTGCAAATGGTATGGTCATCTACCAGTATCCCTTTGAAAAACAGGCCGACTCTGACATGGACCAGATAGCGTTTGGCTTCATGACAGAACGGGAAGACGGTGTCCTGTATAGAGTACAGAGCAGCCTGGGATCAGATGAGTTCATCGAAATTAGACTGGTATAAACATATATACATGTTATTCACATTGTTATTCACAAATAATTATCTCCATATATATATATATCATGCATTGTGAATGAGCATCTGAAAAGATCCCAAAAATTGTAAATTCCGTTGTTGTGAATTAAATTATCTCCCTTTATGAAATTAATATAGCATGTGATTAGTCATGAATCCTTAACTGGATCCTACTCATATAAAGCTATCAATTCATGTATATAAATTTGTCCACCCTGTCCAGATGTACATCGTTGCATGTAATTCCATAGCATATAAGTCATGGTCGACACCAAATTTATTGGTTTGGCAGAGGTCTTGCTATTGTATCTTTGGTTTGCATTGTAGCTAGGCGCACTGGCCGTAGTCTGGTCTGTACATTTATGTCTTGGTTATTCACAAATAATTATCTCCATATATATGTAAATATATATATATATATATATATATAGAGAGAGAGAGAGAGAGAGATAGTTTGTCTTTTTAATATTCTTAAATGTCTTTGACTTTTTACATATAAATGAATGCGTGATAATTCTAAATATGCGAGTGGTATGATATGAAACTTCACACATGTGTTTCCTTTATGCACCTGATGTGACATGCAAAATCCTTTCATTTTATAGAGTAATGGTTTGTGTTAATGTTTCTGGTGTATGTTCTGTATGCTTGGTTACCGACCATTCAATAATAAGTGAAATGGAGTGAAACTTGACACGTATGTACAGTATTAACTATCATAAAATAAGATTCAGTGTAAACTGATATTTCCTTGTGGCGGAGTTATGAGTTTTTTTTTTATTTGTTTATAAAACTGTTGAATTCCCAGGATTTCATGCTTAGCCATGCAAAAACGAATAAATGCAACTTGTTGGGTTAATAATTTCAAGTGTGAGACAAAGTGAAGTGTTTTTATTTTTATTTGGTTTGATATGAATCCTGGGTTTTGTGTTTGAGTACGAAGTCGAGTTGAGCGTTAAAAAAGTTGAATAACCTCAAGACACGATATATTACACGTGTTTAGTTAAATTAAGTTTGTAAACTTGCATTCTTTTAAATGTATTTCGCTCTAAACAGGAAAACGGCTTTGTCATCGCCGAGTCCAACACTGGAGGTGGTATCATATATTTGGCCGAGAGAAGTAAAATGTTTAATGATGGGAAATACCACGTGGTGCGGTATATCCGCACATCGACCAACAGTACACTCCAGGTGGACCAGATGCCATTCCAGAGCGCTACACACACTGGTAGGCCCACAAACGTCTTCATCCTCACACTTTGTGTAGCATAAAGTTTGAACCAGAATTTGATTGGCTGAGACAAACACACGTCCACAGCGATCATGTTTAAATAAAATTGAAATCTATTTATTAAAGTCATTGTCTAAGGTTTTTGTCAATTACTAAACCATATTAGTAAAATATGAAACTACAGAAATAAAACAATAGTCTCATACAATGGGAATCTCATTGGTAGTCTGATTGTTTGAATCAACGAATCAGAAACTTTATCAGAATCCTATTACAGAAGATATTGTCAAGACGTGTGACTTTTAGTTGACTATGATCAAGACTAGAAAATCTAAAGATTGTCTTTTGGCTCTTTATTGGTTTAAAATCTGCAATCATTAGGGACTCGCATTCCTTTTTTGGTTTCAAATTTGCAATTATTATAGACTCATATTCCTCTTTTGGTTCAAAATCTGCAATTATTAGGAGTTCAAGTTCTTCAATGGGCAAAATCTTTTTTATTTTTCTAAAATTTCAAAATAATCTGATATACTGTCTTTCAAATTTTGTAAATCTGAAATCCCCCTACTTGCAGGCATAGCCTGACTTTACTGTGATAAATATTAACATTAACTTACTAAAGTGTGTTTTTTTTCCATGTTAAGGCGGAGCATCGGTGTTCAACAAGGTTTACACAGTCATGATGGGCGGCCGAACAGACTCTAATGGAGCGCAGATAATGAACTTCAACGGAATCATGGGAGGTAACTGTGTTAAACTGGCAGCTTAGATATCGCTGTAACATGATTAATTTTATTTGACTGCAAAAATAGCTGCAATAAATGTTACTTCTCATAAAAGAAAATTTAAGTTTTTTATGTGACATGAATGAGTCAAGTTCAGAGTCGTCTTGTTTTCAGTGATGTTTGAAAAGTCCGTACTTATATCCATAATAGGAAACTTGTATCTCATGATTAAATGTTGATAAAATAGCATGCGATAGATTAATTATTTGGCAAATTATTTTTTAGAATTGACAGGCATCTGTTTACTTATACATAAAATTAAGTTGTATTACCTTTAGATATTTCATACTATTTTGGGCGTGCAAAATAATCGTATATGAAAAAAAACCCATTGCAGTTTGAGGTAAATTCCAAATAATTATTTTTAAGTTGCAGTATAGACATTTAGTTAATTATTATAAATACAACAAATTTAAACATAAGTTGCACGAAATGGTCTCGATTTGTAGAGAACATCACCACGCAAAGTTACAACTTTGATTAGAACTTCCTGAGATGAATGGAAATAAAGTTGAAATGAAAACGAGATTTCTATATTGTATAATCGAGCCGATATGTTATTTGCTCCAGGTGCTTACTACAATGGCCATCGGTGGTTCGATGTGCTAAGTGGCGGCAGAACTATTCACGGCAAGTCGGTCGAAAGGAAGGGCGATGTTGTTCTAGCAAAGCCGTATATTTTAGTCAAGGGAGGAGGGTAGGTAGATTTAAGAACTTATCAAACTAAACACGAGACTATATTGTAGATGCATATCGTTATCTTTACACTGAAGTGGTCATGTTTAACACGTCTGTACAGGCTGCAAAAGAGTTAATACTGGCAGCAACTATTTCAGTCCAGTCATGTATGTTTAGTTCCAATATGAGTGCAACAGGGCGTACTACAAACAGTATATAGCTGTCCCGATATGTGCTGACAGGGCGTACTACAAACAGTATAAAGCTGACGCGATATGTGCTTACAGGGCGTACTACAAACAGTATATAGCTGACGCGATATGTGCTGACAGGGCGTACTACAAACAGTATATAGCTGATGCGATATGTGCTGACAGGGCGTACTACAAACAGTATATAGCTGACGCGATATGTGCTGACAGGGCGTACTACAAACAGTACATAGCTGACCCGATATGTGCTGACAGGGCGTACTACAAACAGTACATAGCTGACCCGATATGTGTTGACAGGGCGTACTACAAACAGTACATAGCTGACCCGATATGTGCTGACAGGGCGTACTACAAACAGTATATAGCTGACCTGATATGTGTTGACAGGGCGTACTACAAACAGTACATAGCTGACCCGATATGTGCTGACAGGGCGTACTACAAACAGTATATAGCTGACCCGATATGTGTTGACAGGGCGTACTACAAACAGTATATAGCTGACCCAATATGTGCTGACAGGGCGTACTACAAACAGTACATAGCGGACCCGATATGTGCTGACAGGGCGTACGACAAACAGTATATAGCTGACGCGATATGTGCTGACAGGGCGTACTACAAACAGTATATAGCTGACCCGATATGTGCTGACAGGGTGTACTACAAACAGTATTAAGCTGACCCGATATGTGCTGACAGGGCGTACTACAAACAGTATTTAGCTGACCCGATATGTGCTGACAGGGCGTACAACACACAGTATATAGCTGACCCGATATGTGCTGACAGGGCGTACTACAAACAGTATATAGCTGACCCGATATGTGTTGACAGGGCGTACTACAAACAGTATATAGCTGACCCGATATGTGCTGACAGGACGTACTACAAACAGTATATAGCTGACTCGAAATGTGCTGACCTTTAATTTCATTTCTATTTTAGAAACAGGAATACATATGCAAATGGTTGAAAGGTATCACATTTCTTCTATTTGTGGCCACGTAAGAAAATGATGGCACACATGTTTTATTTTTCATTAGTTGTTATTGGCATGATGGAAAACAATAACATTTAAGCATCAGTTTGAATTTTAATGAATTTTACCGTAGTTCTAATACTTTCAAAACTAGCGGAACTTTAGGAATTTCTAAAAAAAAACAACCTCCAAATAATAATAGTTGGAGACTTATATTTTCATATGTTTCCAGGTGAAATGACTGTGTTGATAATGGATAATGGAATAAAACGAGTTAACAATTAATACCGCTGTTGTGTTGCGAAACATTTGTCACACCTTGTTTGTTCATTAGAGAATGATTTAAGTGCTAAAACTTTACTCTTTTTATTTTCAGCGTGAAACCCACGATTCCACCTCCAGATGTATATATACCTCCCAATAGTGAAATACCCGGGGACTTGGGTGGAGGCGGCATCATTATTGGTCCAGAAATAGGAGGGGCCAATGGTGGTGGTGGACCTGACGTAATTGGCATCGGTGGTGCCGGTGGTGTTACCGGCCTGTTTGGTGGCGCTGGTATAAATGTTCCAGGCGAACCAGTTCCGCTAGCCTCAGCTATGGTAGGACCAGCACCTCCACCACTGGCAACTGGCGCAAGAGCCGGAGCTGTAGTAGGCACTGTGTTAGGTGAGCACTGACCTACATCTAACGGAATGTGACATTTTTAAACTAAATACTATTTTAAAGACATCTATTACTTGGATATATTAAAGGGACACGGGACAAGAAAACATTAGTTTATGTTTGATTACGAAGAAAGCTAAAATCTTATATGAACCGCGCTCGAGTCGGCTTCCTGAGTGTTGTTTTTATGAGAGGCACTAGATTGTGGATCGAACCAGCCACCTGTGGCGTGAACGGGAATTATTTTCAATTTCGCAAGTGGAGTTGTGCTTCTTTTGTTAGTAGGAGTAAAAAATGTCATTCAAAATACAAAGCGATATTTCTAAGTTTTATTTTCTTAGCTTTTCTTGTAAGATATGACCACAAAAAATATGCATTTCAAGCAGTTAGTCTCTTTCCAAAATAGAAAAGAAATTGTTGTCTGTATACATACTGGGGTAAATGAATTTTATATTTACTTTATGTTGACTCCTCGCTGTGCATATGTTACAGGAACATTGGCTTTCATGTCAAGTCTCATGTGGGCATTGTATAAACTAAAGCCAGGCGTACCTACCTGCCTCAGCCCCGGAGCCGGAAGTGCGGGTGCAGGTGCCGGTGGCGGCGGTATGAGCATCTCCCAACCAAGAGCCACATCAAATCTTGGTGCAGTACAAGCAGCTAGTGCCGGTGGGGGCGGGGCCGGCGGTGGAGCTGGTGCTGGAGCAGGCAAGGTCACGGTCGTCAACGGATCTGCTGCCGGTTTGTAAATACTACATTGCATATTATGTTGCAGATTTTCATATTAATTTATCTGTCGGTTAAATGTATTTTACTTATTCTATTTATGTTCCGTAGTATATCTGACATGACCAGTCAGCATTCTATCCACGGCTCCATAGTATATCTGGCATGACCAGTCAACACTCTATCCACGGCTCCATAGTATATCTGGCATGACCAATCAACACTCTATCAACGTCAACACTCTATCCACGGTTCCATAGTATATCTGGCATGACTAGTCAGCACTCTATCAACGGCTCCATAGTATATCTGACATGACCAGTCAGCATTCTATCCACGGCTCCATAGTATATCTGGCATGACCAGTCAACACTCTATCCACGGCTCCATAGTATATCTGGCATGACCAATCAACACTATCAACGTCAACACTCTATCCACGGTTCCATAGTATATCTGGCATGACCAATCAACACTCTATCAACGTCAACACTCTATCCACGGTTCCATAGTATATCTGGCATGACCAGTCAGCACTCTATCCACGGCTCATTAGTATATCTGGCATGACCAATCAACACTCTATCAACGTCAACACTCTATCCACGGTTCCATAGTATATCTGGCATGACCAGTCAGCACTCTATCCACGGCTCCATAGTATATCTGGAATGACCAGTCAGCACTCTATCCACGGCTCCATAGTATATCTAGCATGACCAGTCAGCACTCTATCCACGGCTCCATAGTATATCTGGCATGACCAGTCAGCACTCTATCAACATCAACACTCTATCCACGGCTCCATAGTATACCTGACATGACCAGTCAACACTCTATCCACGACTCCATAGTATTACTGGCATGACCAGTTACACTCTATCCACAGCTCCATAGTATATTTTGCATGACCAGTCAGCACTCTATCCACAGCTCCATAGTATATCTGGCATGACCAGTCAGCACTCTGTCCATGGCTCCATAGTATATCTGGCATGACCAGTCAACACTATCCACGGCTCCATAGTATATCTGGCATGACCAATCAAAACTCTTTCGACGGCTCCATAGTATATCTGGCATGACCAGTCAGCACTTTATCCATGGCTCCATAGTATATCTGGCATGACCAGTCAACACTCTATCCACCATAGTATATCTGACATGACCAGTCAACACTTTATCCACGGCTCCATAGTCTCCACTTCTAGTTACTGTTATACTGAATGTTTCTGGACAATCATAAAATCTTAAATAACAGTTCTAAAAAAAGTATTTATTTAAATATAAGGGGCCACATTGATTCCATTTTAACGCATATCGTACAACTCATTGCAAGTCATGGATGATGCATTTTGTTATCTGCTGATAACTGTCCCAAAAAACTCTTTAATATTGTTGCTGTTTTATGTAAAGGTACACAACAGATAACCATGTCAGTTATTGAATGAAAATTAATTAAGAAACAAAATAATGACCCAATAACAAGGCGCATTTTCCTCCTTGGAACAGTATTTGGAAGTCCGATCTGAACCCAGCAAACGCTACGATGTTAATTAAAAGAATTAGTTATTATTCATGCATTTATTTATGCATTAAAAAGGAATGAAGAAATACATTTACTGATTGGACCAAACCAACTTTATTTTATAATTCTGTTGAAGGCGGTGGTGCAGGGGCAGGCGGCGGTGGAGGTAGCTCAACGTACACTTCTTATTTCCAATCTACATCAACCTCGGTTGGTGGTGCTGGTGCTGGTGGAGCAGGGGCCGGAGGAGCCGGGGCAGGTGGTGCCGGTACGGACCAGTTTGATTCTGCAACACTCAGAGCTACGGGTATGTTAGGTTTGCATGTATATTCAATTGTTATATTTCCACATCGTGCAAAATGATAACGCTATATACATGTATAACGATAATGGACCTCACAAATAGTAGTTGATGGATAAAGTATAAGGTTTAGGTTTAATGTAAATATAAAGATCTACAGTATGGTAGGTTAAATTTGCTTTAGGCATTATTTGTGAGCTCTTTGATGTTTCTTTTGATATTTAACCAGTGAAATACATATTGTTAACAAACAGTCTTTGAAATTATTGTATATATGAATAAATCATATTTTACATTCCGCAACATTATGTTTAGCTCGCAGGGACGAAGTCCAAGGAGAGCTATTGTCATGACCCCGGCGTCGGCGGCGGCGTCGGCGTCGGCGTCGTTTGTAGACACCAAGGTTAAACTTTTGCGTTTAAGTTTAAGATATGCAACCACTCATTGGACGTGAATTAAACTTTACATGTGTGTTCAACATCATCAGTGGAACACACAAAGACAAGAACCATAACTCTGGATTACATTTTGGCACAGTTATGGCCTTTTTTGTACTTACACACGCAGAGGCGAGCTTTGTTGGTCTTCTGACAACTTTTGTTTTAAATTAAGTTGACAAAGAAAGATTAAAACATCGACAAAATGTTATTACAATTTCATGTTTTTGTGTTGATGCTAAAATTAGCATTATAAATATAGCTTAAGCTGGTGGTAGGGGAATCGAGTCAGTTATTTTCTGATATTGATTGCTTTTTGTACTTCCAACAAATACATAAATACAATAATAATTGGCCATTTTCTTCTGACAGGCACATTTTCCAACAAGGGCACTGCTATAGGCACACCGGGAGCATCACGTGCAGCCCTGGGGTCATCGTCCACGGCATACTCGTCTAATTACCAGTCAAACACCATGCAAAGTTACGGATCCGGACAAGGAAGTCCCCCTGTAGGAACCCTGGGCGGTGTTTCATACGAAAGGTAAGTCGTATATCAGCAAACAATATCATAATACAGAATTAGCAACGTTTTTCTATTAGTTATGATTTTGTGAATTTCATTACTTGTAACCTATACCATTATAAATATAGTATAGTGGTATATGGATTTTACTTATCTTCTGTTTGTCCATATATCTGTCCAGTTGATCGTCATTTTGCCATAGATTGCACAAAATGGCGTTAAATATTCAAACAGACTGTTCAGGTGAAGTGTTCATGTGTAGGGACTTTAGGGTTAATAATGTATTTTAGTTATATATATATAAAGGAAAACCCTCTAAACTTAATTTATTCTCGGTTAAGGACCTTAAATTTTAAATTTCATTAAATCGTCTGTTTGTCCCGCTAAAGACTTGTTCACGGGGGAGGGGAGGCTGTGGTTATACGGTGTTAAGTCACTCATACCAGAGGTCATGGTGAAAAAACCACCTTCTGATTGTACTTGGGATCAATCTAGTTGTGCATGCGGTCACCATGTTCCCCATAATAGGTTGTCGGGGTGAGGTAGGTGGAGTGGGGGTTAATTGCAAGAGCACAGTTTGTCTGAAATAGAATCTGAATTTCACGCGTCACTAGAGGGCAGCATCTGGTTGTTATGTCAACACCATTTATGGGGTTGAAGACGCTTGTCCGATCGTACGTCATACTTTCTTACCAACTTTACTCCTAATTTTTTCAGCTTATTTTCCGAAATGTTTTTATATAACTTTAAGCCCATTATTATTTTTAATTGTAAATAATTAAGTCGCAATATTTGTCAGCTCTACACTTCTAAATCGTTTCTAGCGATTAGGGCCAAACTTTAAAGAGAGTATCAGTGTGAATTTTCTTGTTTTGTTATGTTTGACTATTATACAGTGTTATGGCCTTTTAATATGTCTAATGTTCTTTTTAGCTTCGTTCCTCTGAATCGTCAGAACCGATCTTAGCCAATCATACTATGGAGTTTCAGTACGAAGTCTTGCTCGACATTTTGTCAACGCGTTTTAGCCCATTGACTTATTTTTTTGATTGTCATTTTATCAGCACTTCTCCTAAATTTTGAACTCATTATGGTCAAACATGCCAGTAAGTATCATAAGTATCAGTACAAAGTTCAGTTGGATATATTGTCGTCTCTGTGGTCTTACTACTGCCACTAGTTGAAACGCTGCAACTACATTTTTAGAAAAGACATTCCTGTCGACATGTACAACTTTCTAGTTGTTTCATTGTTGTACATAAAGCAGCTGAATATTTCAGTTCTCAAGAAAACGAATACTGAATATTAACAGAATGCATAATTTTCTGACTATTTCAGATTAAGATATTTATGTTGATGGTGTATTATTATTGAGACCTATCCACTGTAATAATGATGTATCATTATTGAGACCTATCCACTGTTATGATGTGAGACCTATCCACTGTGTTGATGTGAGACCTATCCACTGTGTTGATGTGAGACCTATCAACTGTGTTGATGATGTATCATTATTGAGACCTATCCACTGTGTTGATGATATATCATTATTGAGACCTATCCACTGTGTTGATGTGAGACCTATCAACTGTGTTGATGATGTATCATTATTGAGACCTATCCACTGTGTTGATGTTGTATTATTATTGAGACCTATCCACTGTGTTGATGATGTATTATTATTGAGACATATCCACTGTGTTGATGTGAGACCTATCCACTGTGTTGATGATGTACATGTATTATATTGAGACCTATCCACTGTGTTGATGATGTATCATTATTGAGACCTATCCACTGTGTTGATGATGTATTATTATTGAGACCTATCCACGGTGTTCTGTGTTGATGATGTATCATTATTGAGACCTATCCACTGTGTTGATGATGTATCATTATTGAGACGTATCCACTGTGTTGATGATGTATCATTATTGAGACCTATCCACTGTGTTGATGATGTATCATTATTGAGACCTATCCACTGTGTTGATGATGTATCATTATTGAGACCTATCCACTGTGTTGATGATGTATCATTATTGAGACCTATCCACTGTGTTGATGATGTATTATTATTGAGACCTATCCACTGTGTTGATGATGTATTATTATTGAGACCTATCCACTGTGTTGATGATGTATCATTATTGAGACCTATCCACTGTGTTGATGATGTATTACTATTGAGACCTATCCACTGTGTTGATGATGTATCATTATTGAGACCTATCCACTGTGTTGATGATGTATCATTATTGAGACCTATCCACTGTGTTGATGATGTATTATTATTGAAACCTATCCACTGTGTTGATGATATATTAATATTGAGACATATCCACTGCGTTGATGATGTATTATTATTGAGACCTATCAACTGTGTTGAAGATGTATCATTATTGAGACCTATCCACTGTGTTGATTTGAGACCTATCCACTGTGTTGATGATGTATTATATTGAGACCTATCCACTGTGTTGATGATGTATCATTATTGAGACCTATCCACTGTGTTAATGATGTATTATTATTGAGACCTATCCACTGTGTTGATGATGTATTATTATTGAGACCTATCCACTGTGTTGATGATGTATTATTATTGAGACATATCCACTGCGTTGATGATGTATTATTATTGAGACCTATCCACTGTGTTGATGATGTATCATTATTGAGACCTATCCACTGTGTTAATGATGTATTATTATTGAGACCTATCCACTGTGTTGATGATGTATTATTATTGAGACCTATCCACTGTGTTGATGATGTATTATTATTGAGACATATCCACTGCGTTGATGATGTATTATTATTGAGACATATCCACTGCGTTGATGATGTATCATTATTGAGACCTATCCACTGTGTTGATGATGTATTATTATTGAGACCTATCCACTGTGTTGATGATGTATTATTATTGATACCTATCCACTGTGTTGATGATGTATTATTATTGAGACCTATCCACTGTGTTGATGATGTATCATTATTGAGACCTATCCACCGTGTTGATGATGTATTATTATTGAAACCTATCCACTGTGTTGATGATGTATTATTATTGAGACATATCCACTGTGTTGATGTGAGACCTATCCACTGTGTTGATGATGTATTATTATTGATACATATCCACTGCGTTGATGATGTATTATTATTGAGACCTATCCACTGTGTTGATGTGAGACCTATCCACTGTGTTGATGATGTATTATTATTGATACCTATCCACTGTGTTGATGATGTATTATTATTGAGACCTATCCACTGTGTTGATGATGTATTATTATTGAAACCTATCCACTGTGTTGATGATGTATTATTATTGAGACATATCCACTGTGTTGATGTGAGACCTATCCACTGTGTTGATGATGTATTATTATTGAAACCTATCCACTGTGTTGATGATGTATTATTATTCAGACCTATCCACTGTGTTGATGTGAGACCTATCCAATGTGTTGATGATGTATCATTATTGAGACCTATCCACTGTGTTGATGATGTATTATTATTGATACCTATCCACTGTGTTGATGATGTATTATTATTGAGACCTATCCACTGTGTTGATGATGTATTATTATTGAAACCTATCCACTGTGTTGATGATGTATTATTATTGAGACATATCCACTGTGTTGATGTGAGACCTATCCACTGTGTTGATGATGTATTATTATTGATACATATCCACTGCGTTGATGATGTATTATTATTGAGACCTATCCACTGTGTTGATGTGAGACCTATCCACTGTGTTGATGATGTATTATTATTGATACCTATCCACTGTGTTGATGATGTATTATTATTGAGACCTATCCACTGTGTTGATGATGTATTATTATTGAAACCTATCCACTGTGTTGATGATGTATTATTATTGAGACATATCCACTGTGTTGATGTGAGACCTATCCACTGTGTTGATGATGTATTAATATTGAGACCTATCCACTGTGTTGATGATGTATTATAATTGAGACCTATCCACTGTGTTGATGATGTATCATTATTGAGACCTATTCACTGTGTTGATGATGTATCATTATTGAGACCTATCCACTGTGTTGATGATGTACGGTTATTGAGACCTATCCACTGTGTTGATGATGTATCATTATTGAGACCTATCCACTGTGTTGATGATCTATGATTATTGAGACCTATCCACTGTGTTAATGATGTATCATTATTGAGACCTATCTACTGTGTTGATGATGTATCATTATTGAGACCTATCCACTGTGTTGATGATGTACGGTTATTGAGACCTATCCACTGTGTTGATGATGTATCATTATTGAGACCTATCCACTGTGTTGATGATGTATCATTATTGAGACCTATCCACTGTGTTGATGATGTATCATTATTGAGACCTATCCACCGTGTTGATGATGTATCATTATTGAGACCTATCCACCGTGTTGATGATGTATCATTATTGAGACCTATCCACTGTGTTAATGATGTATCATTATTGAGACCTATCCACTGTGTTGATGATGTATCATTATTGAGACCTATCCACCGTGTTGATGATGTATCATTATTGAGACCTATCCACTGTGTTGATGATCTATGATTATTGAGACCTATCCACTGTGTTGATGATCTATGATTATTGAGACCTATCCACCGTGTTGATGATGTATCATTATTGAGACCTATCTACTGTGTTGATGATGTATCATTATTGAGACCTATCCACTGTGTTGATGATGTACGGTTATTGAGACCTATCCACTGTGTTGATGATGTATCATTATTGAGACCTATCCACTGTGTTGATGATGTATCATTATTGAGACCTATCCACTGTGTTGATGATGTATCATTATTGAGACCTATCCACCGTGTTGATGATGTATCATTATTGAGACCTATCCACCGTGTTGATGATGTATCATTATTGAGACCTATCCACCGTGTTGATGATGTATCATTATTGAGACCTATCCACCGTGTTGATGATGTATCATTATTGAGACCTATCCACCGTGTTGATGATGTATCATTATTGAGACCTATCCACCGTGTTGATGATGTATCATTATTGAGACCTATCCACCGTGTTGATGATGTATCATTATTGAGACCTGTATCATTATTGAGACCTATCCACTGTGTTGATGATGTATCATTATTGAGACCTATCCACTGTGTTGATGATGTATCATTATTGAGACCTATCCACTGTGTTGATGATGTATCATTATTGAGACCTATCCACTGTGTTAATGATGTATCATTATTGAGACCTATCCACTGTGTTGATGATGTACAGTTATTGATACCTATCCACTGCTTTTGTTTTCATTTAAAGTACATTCTGCCCTTATTCACTTTGCGTTTACCTGATAATTACCTTCTTATCGGCCTTTTATAATTGTTTCAGTCATATGTTTACTTCTGCGTTCATAAAGCTTTTTAATTTTGCCTTTACTTTCAGAAATTATATGGCATCCAACGACGGAATCCCAGATTATGACCTCCCTGTCTCAGGTACAATGCAGTCCGGGAATAGTTACTCGTCTTCGACTCTCAACACACATTACAACTACCAGGTAAGACATCACTAAATGTAACATACACACACATTACAAATACCAGGTAAAACACCACTAAATGTTACATACACACATTACAAATACCAAGTAAGACACCACTTAATGTTACATACATACATTACAACTACCAGGTAAGACATCACTAAATGTAACATACACACACATTACAAATACCAGGTAAAACACCACTAAATGTTACATACACACATTACAAATACCAAGTAAGACATCACTTAACACTTAATGTTACATACATACATTACAACTACCAAGTAAGACATTACTAAATGTTACATACACATTACAACTACCAGGTAAGACACCATTGAATGTTACATACACACATTACAACTACCAGGTAAGACACCATTGAATGTTACATACACTCATTACAGCTACCAGGTAAGACACCACTAAATATTACATACACACATTACAGCTACCAGGTAAGACATCACTAAATGTTACATACACACATTACAACTAACAGGTAAGACACCATTGAATGTTGCATACACACATTACAACTACCAGATAAGACACCACTGAATGTTACATACACTCATTACAACTACCCGGTAAGACACCACTAAATGTTACATACACACATTACAACTACCAGGTAAGACACTATTGAATGTTGCATACACACATTGCAACTACCAGATAAGACACCACTGAAGGTTACACACACACATTACAACTACCTGGTAAGACATCACTAAATGTTACAAACACACATTACAACTACGAGGTAAGACACCACTAAATGTTACATACACACATTACAACTACCAAGTAAGACACCATTGGATGTTACATACACACATTACAACTACCAGGTAAGACATCACTAAATGCTACATACACACATTACAACTACCAGGTAAGACACCACTAAATATTACATACACACATTACAACTACCAAGTAAGACATTACTAAATGTTACATACACACATTACAACTACCAAGTAAGACATTACTAAATGTTACATACACACATTACAACTACCAAGTAAGACATCACTAAATGTTACATACACACATTACAGCTACCAAGTAAGACATTACTAAATGTTACATACACACATTACAGATACCAAGACACCACCAAGCTACAAAGTAGTACCCCTTTAAATATTAATGTGTGATAGGCTGCAACTCAGCTACAAAGTAGTACCCCTTTAAATATTAGTGTGTGATAGGCTGCAACTCAGCTACAAAGTAGTACCCCTTTAAATATTAGTGTGTGATAGGCTGAAACTCAACTACAAAGTAGTACCACTTTGAATATTAATATGTGATAAGCTGGTACTCAACTACAAAGTAGTACCCCTTTAAATATTAATGTGTGATAGGCTGGTACTCAACTACAAAGTAGTACCCCTTTAAATATTAATGTGTGATAAGCTTCAACTCAGCTACAAAGTAGTACCCTTTTAAATATTAATGTGTGATAGGCTGGTACTCAGCTACAAAGTAGTACCCCTTTAAATATTAATGTGTGACAGGCTGAAACTCAACTACAAAGAAGTACCCCTTTAAATATTAATGTGTGATAGGCTGGTTCTCAGCTACAAAGTAGTACCCCTTTAAATATTAATGTGTGACAGGCTGAAACTCAACTACAAAGTAGTACCCTTTTAAATATTAATGTGTGATAGGCTGGTACTCAAATACAAAGTAGTACCCCTTTGAATATTAATGTGTGATAGGCTGCAACTCAGCTACAAAAAGCAGTACCCTTTTAAATATTAATGTGTGATAGGCTGGTACTCAAATACAAAGTAGTACCCCTTTAAATATTAATGTGTGAAAGGCTGAAACTTAACTACAAAGTAGTACCCTTTTAAATATTAATGTGTGATAGGCTGGTACTCAAATACAAAGTAGTACCCCTTTGAATATTAATGTGTGATAGGCTGCAACTCAGCTACAAAGCAGTACCCATTTAAATATCAATGTGTGATAGGCTGCAACTCATTGTTCTTATTAAACTAACTGTCTTTGATTAAGTCGAGGGTTTGAATTGTTTGCTGTGACAAGTATGTCTTCTCAAGCTATCGCCTAAGACGAAAAATACCATGTAACTTGCACACTGTACTGAAGTAGATGGTCACGTGTTAAATATATTAATATGTAAATGTACACCTTTATTCACGAATCATATTAGTTTTGACTGCTGAAATCATTGAATTTTAATATTATATAACTTAGTTATAAATAATTGCTATTTTACAATACCAGTTGCATGTTTTATCAATTTACGTTTTATATAATGTGTGTTTGGTTTTATTTCACTAATCAGGTGTCGGGATCTAACACGAGTAGTTCTAGGTATTTAACATCTAACCAAGTAGTCCCCAATAGTAGCCACGCCCAATCACACACCTCCATTCTATCCGTTATATTGGCAAACAACAGATCAGCTGTATCTACTCCAATTCGTCATGAAGTCTACACAGCATCGCTTGCACCAGCAGAGAACCAGGGATTTGTTGACAGAGCCGAGGATATGGTAATACAGGTACCAGCACCAATTGTGTATGTAAAACCGATGGTAACGATTGAGGATATCAGCAGCAATGCCAGTACAACCCACTCTCAAGTTACACTTCACGTCGGCAACACCGCTTCCGCTAGTTACAAAGCCGGTCTTGAAAGTGGTGGCTACACCACGGTTGAAGAAACGTCTAATTTATCTAGCAGAAATGAAAGGTATGGTTTCGAATCAGATATGAATTTAAATTTTGATAATGAAGCTGGAGGAGATTTCCTTTCTACAAATAGGAAAAACTCCCTACAGGTAACGCCAAATTCAAAACCAAGAAAAGATGGTTACGAACGTTTGGATAGCTATTCATCAGAAACAAATATAAGCACAATGTCGTCCAGCAATACCTTACCAGGAATGAAATCATCAAAAGGTTCACACCAATTTGATACATCCAGAGACACTCTGTATGAATCAACTACGACAATCACATCAACTGTTAGGTCAGACTCTGTCGAAAACAATCTATTCAGTTTAGAAGAGGAAAATGCAGATAATGCAACTGACAAGCTAGACACATTAATGGCAAGTTTGGGAGATTTTAACACAAATATTGCATTGAACGTAAACCACGGAGGTGACCAAGAACGGAGTGCACATACACGTCCAAACGATGATGTCGTTTATGCTAAAGTTGATAAAAATCGGCAACAAAACACTTCTATCGAAATGGATAACTTCAATGTTTCAGTCAAGGCAGAGCTTACAGAAAACGAAACCACAACCAAAATAGAAGAAAATCATGATGAACCGCCGATGTCTTTTAACGACACAATTAGGCAATTTCAAAACTTCTCGGTAAACGTTGACCAAACAGCTACAGGCCATTCAACGCCATTTGGTGGCTCGCAAATTGAAAGAGCGGAAAATGTTATAGAAGTGGAGAAGCCGACGTTTAAACGGCAAACCTCTGGCCAAAAAACAGAAAATAATTCATTTTCCCTCGATCTTGGAAATACAAATGCACCAATAATGTCGACTACAGTTGAAGTACAATCACCAACTGTAAGTGTAAATGCAAATAGCGAATTTGGATTTTCCTTTACGCCATCATTAGCTGGCTCAAACGAAAGCGAGACTACGTTTTCCTCAACAAAAACAAAGTCAACAGTAACATACACACAAGAGTCGAGTGCCGTCGGTCCTGACCTGGAAGATGAACTTACCAAACACATGAATGCTCTACTTACTGGAATTAACGTGGACACATCAGAGTGGATTGCGGTTAAAGACATCACCAGCCTAGAAGAGGCGGGCGCTATAGGAGACACTGTAGAGGTATACGATGTTTCTTCTGGAATGAATATCTGAAATACTTGCGGGCATATTCCACAGGACATATCACCTTCCTCCTGACTTCTAAACGGAATGATTTCATCTCTCCCTACAGATTGGAATGAATACTACTTAAGTTGTGCATGCGTGGTAACAACATTCGTGTCTGAAACTTGTCTACATATATTTTGTATTCCTGATCTATATCTTTTACCAGTTTTTGACTTAACTCTATTTTTAATTTCCTGACATATGCATATATATTACTGAACTGTTAACCTGTCGTATTTCTATGCTTGTGTATGTATATGCATGATTATGTATCATATGTTCATATATCCGCATGCACATAGTATTATATTGTAATCGCCTACATTACACATGTGTCATGTTTATGCACGTACCTTCAGCTGTATATATGTTTATTTTCGCATTTCTATCATTTTCATTAATAGCATTCCTAGCCAAAAAGTCAGCATAAGGATGTGTTAGGCCCTTTGTATTGTAAACTCGTAAGCATGATTAGCTACTTGGGTCCGTTACCAGTACTGGTGACTTTGACGGGTATTATCCGTTTGTATTTATATACGCCAAATTTAGTTATTTGTTTATATTCTTTTATAACTCTTGAAACTATGGTCTAAGGATGTCGACACATTGCTATGTTTGAAACAAATGTCAGGATATTTAAAACATAAAGTTTGTATATTTTTTTCTTCTTCATTGAGTGTATTATATAAAACGTCAATATCTAAGGGAGTTGCAATATATTTTTGAAACAGCAAAATGCCCATAAAATTTGACGAAAGCCATACATTTAATTGACATAATTTTATTGGAAGTCTTTAGTATGAAAATTATATTCAACATGCTTTGATTAATTTAGCTTCGCTGTATTAGAAATGTACATGTTTGGTATATCGATAATGCTATTGCACTTCACTTTAACATGAACGTGTTTGGCCAGTTTCACCATATTTCGAAAAAATTGAATTTACTGAGACATTTACAGGATTTAAAAATATAGAAAGTTGCCAACCATACATAAACGAGACATACATAAACGAGACATACGTAAACGAGACATACGTAAACGAGACAAACTTAAACGAGACATGTGTAAACATACGTAAATGAGACATATGTAAACTAGACATACGTAAACGAGACATGCTTAAACGAGACATACGTAAACGAAACAGACGTAAACGAGACATGCGTAAACGACGTAAACGAGACATGCGTAAATGTGACATACGTAAACGAGACAAACGTAAACGAGACAAACGTAAACGAGACATACGTAAACGACGTAAACGAGACATACGTAAGTGAGACATGATTTTGATCTCTATCAATAACACTCTGTTAGGCTGGTATTAAGGAATGGTTGCAGAACTATGGTGAAAGTATTTAAAAAAACACACAAGCTTTAGGGATAACATACTTACATATGAATAGTCAAACTAATATTAAGCTGTCACTGTTCCCTAAGAAATATCCCAGAAACTGATTTAGCTTACTTGTCTTCCAGGTACAAAACCAAAGGACCGTAGCCATGAACAGACAGGGCCAGTACGTATTGACCAGTAGCGGATTCAGTGGAGCTGTAACCCCCGGGGCCGCCGCTGACGAGGTCAGAGTGGATTGTTGTCTGATGACAGCTGACGGACGCAGTGTAGTTACCGGATCTAGTATAGGACCACCACAAGCCTGGGACATGCAGGTACCAGCAACTCACGTCTTGTCTTTTCATAGGTTTAAGAGCGCATTAGGATGTATTTTTGTGATAAGGGATATTTCAATTCCGTAGTGGTTTTGAATCAAGTCTCGATAGTCATTTCATATAAACTTAATATGAGGACAATGTGGAGTAGATCGGTAGTGCAATGGACAGACTATTGGCCAGCTCAAGCCAGATTTTTCAGGTATAATTCCAACACAACCCAGATACTTGTGAAGTACAACACTCGATACTGGTTCTACCAAGGAATCAGACTCGATAGTAATACACGTGAACTTACTTACTTAGCAATAACGCGAAAATAAATTAGTTTAAAGAAAGACATTATTGTTTTCATGTTATTTAGTGTCATATAGTGTCATCATGTTATAGAAATATATAATATAAAGTGTAGTATTTGTTGTCAAGTCACAGTTGTCTCCCTTACTGATTTAGTAGCAGACATAATAATTTCTATCAAGTCACAGTGGCCTTTCTTACTGATTTAGTATCAGATATAATAATTTCTGTCAAGTCACAGTTGTCTTTCTTACTGATTAAGTATCAGACATAATAATTTCTGTCAAGTCATTCTGTCAAGTCACAGTTGTCTTTCTTACTGATTTAGTATCAGAAATAATAATTTCTGTCAAGTCACAGTTGTCTTTCTTACTGATTTAGTATCAGATATAATAATTTCTGTCAAGTCACAGTAATCTTTCTTACTGAATAAGTATCAGACATAATAATTTCTATCAAGTCACAGTGGCCTTTCTTAGTGATTTAGTATCAGACATAATAATGTCTGTCAAGTCACAGTGGCCTTTCTTAGTGATTTAGTATCAGACATAATAATGTCTGTCAAGTCACAGTGGCCTTTCTTACTGATTAAGTATCAGACAATAATTTCTGTCAAGTCATTCTGTCAAGTCACAGTTGTCTTTCTTAGTGATTTAGTATCAAATTTAATAATGTCTGTCAAGTCACAGTTGTCTTTCTTAGTGATTTAGTTTCAGATATAATAACTTCTGTCAAGTTGCAGTTGTCTTTCTTATTGATTTAGTTTCAGATATAATAATTTCTGTCAAGTTACAGTTGTCTTTCATATTGATTTAATATCATACATAATAATTTCTATCAAGTTACAGTTGTCTTTCTTAGTGATTTAGTAACATCTATAGAAATGTGTTTCAAGTCGCAGTTGTCGTTCTCACCGATTTAGTAACAGATATAATAATTTCTGTCAAGTCACAGTTGTCTTTCTTAGTGATTTAGTTACAGATATAAAAATGTGTGTCAAGTCACATTTGTCTATCTTAATGATTTTGTATCAGATATAATATTTTTTGTCAAGTCTCAGTTGTGTTTCTTAATGATTTATTAGCAGGCATAGTAATGTGTGTCAAGTCACAGTTGTCTTTTGTAGTGATTTAGTATCAGATAAAATAATTTCTGTCAAGTCACAGTTGTCTTTCTTACTGATTTAGTAACAGATAAAATAATTTCTGTCAAGTCACAGTTGTCTTTCTTACTGATTTAGTAATAATTTCTGTCAAGTCACAGTTGTCTTTTCCTACTGATCTGGTATCAGATAAAGTATTTTGAGTCAAGTCACACTTATTTGTTTCATAGTAATTGAGTTCCAAGTCATTGCCTAATTTAACACTATGTTAATGTCAAACTGGTGGTTTGATCTGTTGATTGCATTCATAATATTATTTTCAGAATGGTGAATTGCAAACAATCATGAAAGGAGACACAGTCGGATCAACCAATCTACATTTAGTATGCGGTGACCGGTTACTCGTTGGAGCGGTACATGCAGACATGGAAATTAACGAATATTCAGGAAGAAAAGGCGTGTTCAATCATACATTACAGGTACGTTATAGGCAATGCGAGTGGTATTTCTGACGTCTGAGCCGAACATAGTGTTAACATAGACAAAACCACCCTTTAAATCATGTGTATGTGTTTAACCACTTACTGTTATTAGAAACACAAAGACAGTGTTAACATAGACACAATGATATTTGAGCAGTCAGATGTATGCTTGGACACATTACACAAACATAAACAAAAATAATTTTACCTTGTAAATCTTGTGTTTGGCCATAAATTGTAAACATAAACGACCTTCACATTGTAAATTAATATATTTGGCCACATAATTAAAAATACATTGACCGTGTTTGTCATGTGTTTGACCACAGAATGTAAACGTAAACAAAACAACACTGTAAGGTATATGTTTGGCCACATTCTCTAGATTTAATCAACAAGACCTTCACCTTGTGAGTTGTATGTTTGGCCACATTCTCTAGATTTAAACAACAAGACCTTCACCTTGTGAGTTGTATGTTTGCACACATGATGTTAACATATACAAAAGCATCCTGACCTTATAAGTCATGTATCTGGCCACAAACGGTATATATAAACGAAATGCTCTTCACCTGGTAAAGTAATGTATTTGGCCACATTAACAAATAAATGACATTGTAAGTCAAGCGTAAACATAGACAAAATGGCCTAGAATATATATATATATATATATATATATGGAGATAATTATTTGTGAATAACCAAGACATAAATGTACAGACAAGACTACGGCGAGTGCGCCTAGCTATATATATATATATACTTCTGTTTTATGTGACATACACGTGATTAAAACATATATAAGTATATGTATTGATTTAAACAATAGAAACAATGGTAGTTTGTAGCTTACGTCTCTCATTTCCCGTTTTATTTTAGATTTGGGACTTCCAAACCGGAAAACCGCTGTCTATGGCAGAAGGTGAATATTGTTCTGCAATGTGCCCAATGAGTGATAGCGATAAAGTACTGTTCGCCAGAACAGATAAATTCGGAGACGCAACTTCTATCATTGCCTGGGACCTGATGGGAAATCAGATGATAAAGGAAATGCGTTACGATGCACCAGTAGGCAATAACGATTATGTCTCTTACTTAAATAAATCTAAAAATGACCGCTACGTTGTAGCAGGATTCACTAACTCATTTGACAATTGCGCAGAGTTTATGGTGTTTGACATGAATTTAACTAGTTATAATATAAACGAACCAGCAATGTTGAAACTAGACGCTAGTCCAGAATGTACCGCCATCTTGCCAAAGGACGAAGCCGTGACTGGGTTACGCAATGGTGATCTCGTTATATGGAGTATAAGGACAGGACAGCCTAGCCGACAACTTCTAGGAAGTGGTGGTGCGCATGCTCATTCACGAGAGGTGAAATCGGTGACCTTGTCTGAAGACGGGAAATACCTTGTGTCGGCATCAGCAGACGGAACACTCAAGGTGTGGGACATGAATACAGAGAGGCCAATACATACACTTTCCGGACATTCTGACGAGGTAATTAAATAAAAGATAGCTTTTGATTATTGAAAAAGCTGGTGTAAAGTAACAAAATAACCCTATGACTTTGATTAGTTTTACGTCTGTCTGTCTGTCTGTCTGTCTGTCTGTCTGTCTGTCTGTCTGTCTGTCTGTCTGTCTGTCAATAGACAATATTCAATAAGACTCGCAACGTACCACCATGAAAGGAAACATTCAATAATACTGTCATATAATAGCTATAAACGCTCGAATAACAGATTATGTTCTGGAAATATGATATACGCCGGTACGCATATTTTAATTCAATATTTAATTTGCCATAAAACATCTGGTTTGTAATTATTATACTAGTTGTAATTATTATACTAGTTGTTTTTGTACTAAGTCCTGTTTATGCACCGCCAAAAGTGAAGGGCCATTAAGTGTTACTTTTATTCGTTTGTCTGTCTGTGCATCCGTGCGTCAAACTGGCTTCTGGTGAATAAACTCGTGAAGCGGTCAATTTAATTAGGTCCAATTTTGAAACTTGCCAATATTGGTTAAATTTTACCAGAGTAATGACCCAAGTCCGAGTTAAAGTTTAGCCGAGTTATGACCTATGTCCGAGTTCATTTTTACCAGAGTAATGACCTATGTCCGAGTTCATTTTTAAATTACATACGATCGTTATTCTGTGGACACATGTATAGTTGTTTTATGAAAAACTGTCAGTTTTAAGAAGATGCATAACAGAAGCGTTTTTTATTATTTTATTAAAACACACGTCTGTTACTTCTATGTGCAAATAGACATTCTTTCATCTAAACCACTTCAAATGTATTTTTATGAAATGTTTGGTTCTTGAGCAATTTTCTAAATTGTTGTACATAACGACTCAATCAGGATTGTATGTAACTTACAATCGCCTCAAATTCTACATTGTTGTACATATGGCATGTAGCGGAAAGCCCTTAAGTTTAGTTCTCATTATATATTCATTAATATTTTAGGTCTGCTGTTCGGCTATTTCCGCTGACAACGAGATTGTGGTTTCCGGCTCCAGTGACGGAACCATCCGATTGTGGAGAATGAAGAATGGTACTGAGATGTGCGTGTTTAACTGTGGTATTGATATCTTCTTCGTCACCATGTCACATGACAAGGGAACCATTGTCGCCCTGGCAGACAAACTTGGGGCCCGGAAGTTGATCATGTTGCAAGTCGTCAGGACAAAGATCAAGAAGATTGTCTCTTCTTAAATTTCAACTTTGGACTTAGAATAACGCAATTTTTTTTATTTACAGCAGGCTATAAGACAATTTAAACTACAAAATCTACTTTTGTTAACAAAATGACACAAGGTACTTTCTATATACAAAACTCGTTGTATATGATGTATTATCAAGACTTAAAACGTGTATAAAATGTTCCACTAAGTGCCTAAATAAAGGTAATGGAACCGGTTACAGGTTATTTCATATTAAGATAATCAAATTGAAGTACAACTGTACTTTACGCGAAATAGCTAGAGTGAACATTTAAGCACACTGTGTATAGATACCACTGTGTATCGATACCACTGCGTATAGATACGATTGCGTATAGATACCACTGCGTATAGATACCACTGCGTATAGATACCACTGCATACAGATACCACTGTGTATAGATACCAATGCGTTTAAATATCACTGCGTATAGATACCACTACGTATAGATACCACTACGTATAGATACCATATATTTCCTCTATGCTTGCTCTTTATTATGTATAAAAAGTTTTCTTTTGAGACTGCTTTAGAAAACTGTTAGTTTTCATTAAACACGTTTTGTGAACCTTGATATAGCATTGAAGTATCTGACTCGTTTATGTTTATTGAGCTGAATGATGGATATTCCAACAAGAGGTTTCACTTTTATTATCAGAACTGAGGTCCTGTCGAGGTTCCTATCAGACCAGTGACACCGGGTGTTGGAATGTTTTAAGCTCAGTTGTACAGTCGTTCTTTTTCTTGTTTACCACTAAACAATAACATTTTCATATTTTTTCCTAAATCAAGATGTTTGACGCCATACTTATGTGTGCATTTTATTAGTGTGTGGTAACGGAAGCACTTACTTACATCACTTTAAGAAGCTAACAAAAAAACGTATTGTGTAAAAACACTATTAATGCTTAGAGTCGTATAAATGTATAAACACGCTAAAATGTTTGACTTTATAGGCAATAATATAAAATAATGTTTTTTTCAAAGATTTTTCAAAAATGCCTTGTGAATGTTTTAAGTACAGCTATTTTAAAATTGTCAAAATAGTTCTGAATGTTTATAAATATAATTTAAGAATTGATCAGAACTTCTTATGTGCCAAACTTATGATCAACATATGATTGCGCTTTCAGGTGGTAGATGGATATACAAAATTGCCATTTCTAAACTCTATCAGCACTAGATAGTTTCGTTTTCGTACCAGTACCAGTACCAGTTGTTATAAATCAACAAAATTAAATATTCAATTTTTAAAAAAATAATTTGTATATTTATATTAACCAATAAAAATGTATAATTATTTGCTTCTTATACACATGATGCATATATAAAACAACATACTGTCATGCGTTGACATGGCTTCCTTGCTTCAGTGATACATTCTAATATATCTGCTGAATGTCTTTGGATTATCTGGTTAACACGACTTATTGAATATACGTTTTGTCTTTCGTATATTAAATAAAATTCATAATCTTTAATAGCATCACTTTATTTTAAAAATGCCAGTACAATTACAGTTTCAGATATGCTGCTGTGGTAGTTTTGACAAAACATCTGACACTTTGATATGCTGTTTTATGTTTTGAAATAAATCTTGATATGTTACCAATGAAGAATCTATTTTACTGCAGCCAGCACGAATTTACTAATATTGTATAAATATAGTTATATATCTTTAGAATGATTGTTAAGAATTCTCAAATCGTTAATGTGCAATGTTATATATAAAGTTATGCTTTTTTGTTGTCTGTATGGCGTGTTGAACTATATATGTCGGTTTGGAGTCTTATTTATTAACATTATTATTATTAAAAGTACGTTTTATTTTTTCTGTTTTTAAAATTGAAAAGAAGCAGCCACAACATAATAAATAATAAATGTCAAGTTGATTTTATACTGAACCAAATAGTTAATCCGCCACCGGACATTTTATGTATTTTCTCAAAAAGCAATTTCCTTCAAATTTGTACTGGAATAAGAAAGAACATTTAGGACATGTAAATATTGATGTAGTATACATCTGTAATATTGATGTAGTATACATCTGTAATATTGATGTAGTATACATCTGTAATATTGATGTTGTATACATCTGTAATATTGATGTAGTATACATCTGTAATATTTCTGTAGTATACATCTGTAATATTGATGTAGTATACATCTGTAATATTTCTGTAGTATACATCTGTAATATTGATGTAGTATACATCTGTAATATTGATGTAGTATACATCTGTAATATTGATGTAGTATACATCTGTAATATTTCTACTCAATATATCCACACATATATTGGAAATACAGCGGGAAGGCTGTTCCGTTCAGTATATATCATGCACTATTTTATACGTAAGGGAGTATATGGAAGAGTTTTATAATATTATTCTGAAAACAAACACACCCCAGAGAAGATAATTAATCAGTAATCTCATGTTTATTTTATATTAACGTGCTATAGACTGCAATACCAGCTAATTATCTAAATGTAAGATGATATCAAAGACTGTGTAAAATCGGAGTACCCTATGTCACCTCTCAAAACAATGTTTGCAAGTTAATGGATGAGTGAATTGCAGTTTCTCGCATATAAACACACAAAGGTTATATGCCATCAACAGCAAGCAATATTTAAGTAATAGAAACAAAAATATAGTTTTAATTAAAAATTAAGCTTTATGTTCAATAAGCTCAGTGCTTATATGATAAACTCTCGAGAATGAATGCTACACGTTTAATACACATATGATCTATTAGTTTCTCTAAAGTTCAGACATTCTACTGAAAAAAAATTGTATAATTAACGTTTTCTCTTTTTGTGCAATTTGATAAAATTCAGTCAAATAAAACTAGGTTTTTCAAGAGATTTTGTTGTTTATTAGAAAGATTTTTTGGTGTGAGATTCCAGGATAAACTCTTAAATAAATTCACATGTTACAAGAAATACGGATTTGGTATTAAGATGTACAAATGTTGCTTATGTGTATTTTACTTATACTATAGTCTTCCAAAAGTATGACGGCTTTGTATTTTTATACCGCATTGATATATTGTGATAAACTGTCAATAAACTGTTGGGCAGAATGTCTTGTTGTTTTGAATATCCTTCCGTTTGTTTTGAGATAACTCCGCCCATCTCTTTGAAGCGGCAACACATCTGTGAAAATAAACATGAACATATTAATGATGTGTGGGGATCATGCGCTTCTCCTGTCGGTTACATGAAGTTGGAGGTTTTAGACGAGATTGTCTGTTTTAGCCACAGCAGCCATATTAAAGTTTTGAGGTGAGCTATTTTGTATTTTGGAGGCGACGGAAGGTCATATTTCAGTAGGTGTAATTTTTCTATATTTTCCTTTGGACTTGATTTCTCGCCCCTGCAATATTGGATATTTAACAACTACACCCCTCCCAACAAACACACACAAACATTGCAAGAAGATGACTCGAGGATAATGCAAATTAATTTTGGTCCACTACATTTTAGAAGATGTTTATAACACAAAGACATATTAAAGTTTATCTTAAATAACAATCCCAGATGTGAAGGGGTACCACTCGCGGAACAAGTGGTGTTCCATATTAGATTATTGAATGCGTATTGAGTGTAGTTAATTCCCTTTATAACCCAGTCCCCTGTGGAGGTATTTAATCACAATAGCACACATTTGAACAATCTCGGCTTCATCACTGAAGAGTTGAACACTTATGTAAATTATTATAATGATACGATATATAACAATATAAAAATTATAAAGCTTAAGCTCTAGTTAATACTTTTCTACTGTAACTTATATTTTAGTGTTATTTAATTTGATGAATATTTTGTAATCATATTAGAAAAGTACACACATTGGAAAAAAGGATGTTCGAAATTAAATTAGTGTTATTTCATTCAAGATATTGCATGTTTTTAAATTCACTCATGTTTATACGACATGTATTTGAATATTACTGTTTTCTATGCTTGTACATGTATTGGTGTATTGAAATGGTATCACGTGTGATGATAAGCTATGTTATATGCTTAAATCCAAAGTAAACCATTCCGCATTCTGTTTATGTATTCTGGTATAAAATATTTCATGCACCAGTTCAACCCGACACTCAAATCTTAATTGTGCCCCCTTGTGAAATTACATGTTTAAGTAACAAAGGCCCCTTATTACAATGACTGAAACGCTAAACAAATAACACATGAAATTGTCACAGCTTGTTAAAACATAGCAAACGAACCAGTTCCAATAGGACGCCAAATGCAACCGTCAATCTTTTATTTGATTTTCAGTGAAATTGGAATAGAAGTTGATTGGATGTTTACAAGCCTGGTGACTCAGAGATCAAATGATTAAGGGACCTTAATATGATACAGTGTGCTTCTGGTTTTAAATCAGTTTAGGTACATAATGTTACTTGTTGGTGATACATATAAATGTCAACATTCAATCTACACACTAATGTGTAATTGTTTGCAACTCACCTTAAATTGTGCGAAATTCAATGCGTTTGAATTCAATCAATTGTCAGAGTTATGCCCCTTTTTGTAGTGTAAACGCAATTAAAGATCAGCTGGCTAAAAAATGATGTATCTGAATTTCAAATTTGCCTCATGTGGAAATATCGTTTTCAGAATTGCGTTAAGTTAACAACTACTGTATTTATTTGCGAGTCTTTAAGGGTGATAGAAAATAATGACTATATAGTATGAGGAAGCTGTATGTATAGCTCTAAGCTGCAATATCGACATGACAGTAACGGCATTACATGTATTTGTAATACAGTATCGACACAATACTCACATTATCGATAATACACGATGATGCAATATCGATATTACACGATGCTGTAATATCGATATTACACGATGTTGCAATATCGGCATGACAGTAACGGCATCACATGTATGTGTAATACAGTATCGAAACAATACTCACATTAACGATATTACACGATGCTGCAATATCGATATTACACGATGCTGCAATATCGATATAACATAATGCTGCAATATTGATATGACATTAACGACATCACATGTATGTGTAATACAGTATCGACATAATACTCACATTATCGATATTACACGATGCTGCAATATCGATATTACACGATGCTGCAATATCGGTATGACAGTTACGGCATCACATGTATATGTAATACAGTATCGACATAATACTCACACTATTGATATTGCACGATGCTGTTATATCGATATTACACGATGCTGCAATATCGGTATGACAGTAACGGAATCACATGTATGTGTAATACAGTATCGACACAATACTCACAGTATCGATATTACATGATGCTGCAATATCGACATGACAGTAACGGCATCACATGTATGTGTAATACAGTATCGACACAATACTCACAGTATCGATATAACACGATGCTGCAATATCGATATGAAATGGATTGTTATACAGTATTGACACAATACTTACAGTATCGATATTACACGACGCTGCAATATCGCAACAGCAATAATGGCATCACATGTATGTGTAATACAGTATCGACACAATACTCACAGTAATAAAATTACACGATGCTGCAATATCGATATTACACGATGTTGCAATATTGATATGACAGTAAGGGCATCACATGTATTGTTATACAGTATCGACCTAATACTCACAGTATCGATATTACAGTAATGACATTAAATTTGTATTACCGTAACAAAATATCACTTACAGTGCCAATATAACAGTATAACAGCATTACATTTGTAATAATACTGCATCGACATAATACTCACAGTATCGATATACAACGATATCTCACAGTATCGATATACAACGATATCTCACAGTATCGATATACAACGGAATCTCACAGTATCGATATACAACGGAATCTCACAGTATCGATACAATAATATAGATATTTTATGATGCTACAACATCACTATAACAGTTACTCGTATTACAATATCAACATAATGTTACCACTATCACTATATTGTTAAAACAGTATCAACAGGGCATGTCGATAAATTGAATAGATTGATTGAATATTTAGCAGCATTTTTATACCATCGAGGGCTAACAGACGATCAATTAACATAACCACTGTCACTGCGGTGAAAGACGAATAATAATGAAACACAATGTCATATATTAATCATCAAGGAGACTGTTTCCGGGCGGAAATTTGAACTCACGAACTCTCGATAGAGAACTATCAATGTTACAGTAGTCTTAAGTCGATTACAGCATTTAACAAGAACAACAACAAAAAACTCACTAACCATTCAGCATGGCTATCCGTTACCAGAGACCGTGTGGTGGAGCTTCTTCAAGTCTGGTATCGTCGACCATAAGATCAGCGTTGTCCTCAAGCTGTCGATTCACTTGTTTGTGTAGAAACCCCGCTCTATTCCATCGGGCTAATGTATCCAAGACAAACTCGTGCAGCAAATACGCTCGATCGGCTTCAGTAACCGCTTCTAAGCTTGCGGACAACGAACGCTTTCCAAACACGTGAGCTATATTTATGTTTTTAAAAAGACATTCAGGACACATGCCATGAGGAGGGTGGCATTTGCAACTATCTTTTCTAACAAACCGTGCTTCAGTGAGAAGATCCCCCTTCACAAGCAACACCACTGATATTATAACTAGAGCGTTCATGACTGCACAGCCACTGTTCATTACGCTAGGATAAGACACGTTTGGTGATATAGAATAAACTGAAATTCAGGGATTTGCTCTGATACTTATATACAATCCAAACGAAAAGAGTATTAAAATGTATTGTGTATGTAATGTGACGCTTTGTTTCCAGCTGTATTTCTAAATATGAAATTCGAATATATTACCAAAGAAGTATTAACGCTCGCCAACAAAGGGACGCAAATGTGATTTTTTTAAAAGGTCTATTTTTTTGTTTGTTTTAATAATGGAAAGGAGTGAAGTAATGAATTTCTGTAAGTGAAATTATATTTCACTAACATAAAAGCTATTATTAAGAAAAGAAATTATTCGCATTCTTGATTTTTATTCAACTGATAATGGTTTATTAGTTTTATTTATGGCAGAGAAAAGCAACACCAGCTTTGATATTGCTCAAATACTGTATTATAAGTCTGTCGCTATGGCGATGTTTTTAGTTTATTACATTGCTTTACAAACAAATTAAATAAACTCAGCGATCTAGTCACGAAACTCGTCTTTATTGCTTTTAACGTTTTGTTCATTATTTTGTCATCAGAAAAGCGAAATATCATCGACATACAAGTGAATTTATAACTATGTTTATTTATAATATTATAAAATCATAGACTTTTCTGTTGTACAATAGGCCTCTCTCAAATTATATGCATGCCAGACATTCCATTATCCAAGCGAGGCTTGGAGCTCATCACACTACCAGCTGATTAGCAGACGACTATAACTACATAGGACGATTCCTCTGTTTTATTTCTTCATAGTTTATTTAATGTTTGCTTTTCTAATGGAATTGTTCCAACTATTTGGGGAAGGTGCATCATAAACCCGATACCCAAATCTGCAACATCTGATCCACGAGATCCATTGTCTAAAAGGGGTATTTCTTTAGCTTCTGCTATGTATAAGATATATTGCAGAATTTTAAATGATAGGTTGAGTTCATGGGCTGAACAAGATGATATGATTGCAGAAGAACAAAATGGTTTTAGGAAAAAACGAAGCACCATTGACCATATTACTTCTATAACAAGTAAAGTTGATTCTTTTATTGATTTCCGTAAAGCATATGATTTTATTAATAGAGATAAGTTATGGATACGCCTTAAAGAAACTGGTATATCCGAGAAAATGTTATGTGCAATAAAATCGCTTTATTCGTCTGTATCTTCTTGTGTTAGAGTAAATTCGTTAACAACTGAGTGGTTCGATGTTCAGTGTGGTTTAAAACAAGGCTGTATCTTATCGCCTTTATTATTTAACCTTTATATTAACGATTAAGCTATATATCTTAAGTCCATAAACATTGGGGTTCAAATTAATGGTGAATGTTTATGTATGCTCATGTATGCTGATGATATTGTTTTGTTAGCAGAAAGCCACGGTGATTTACAAATTTTATTACATGCATTAAATGACTGGTGTAGTTTAAATGATATGCATATTAACAGTACAAAAAGCAATATCATTCATTTTCGACCTAATTCAGTAGCGAGGTCAAATCAACAGTTCACGTGTGGAGAGTATGCATTAAATATTGTAAATAAATATATATATCTAGGAATGTTGTTGCACGAACATTTAGATTTTAATGTTACTGTTAAACATGTTTCTCAAAGTGCTAACCGGGCATTAGGTCTTCTTATTGCTAAGTGTAAGTTAATTGGCGGAGTTCCGCACAATGTTTTTACAAAATTATTTGATTCCATTGTTTGGCCAGTTGTTTGTTATAGTCCTGCCATTTGGGGCCATAAAAGTTATTCCCCCATAACTGCTATTCAAAACCGAGCCATGCGTTTTTTTCTTGGAGTGGGAAAGTATACACCAAGCTCTGCAGTCATTGGAGAAATGGGTTGGCAACCTGCAATAGTTCGTCAGCATGTTAATATTTCGTCTTACTGGCACAGACTGTCGGCAATGGGTAGTACTCGACTTAACAAACAAATTGCACAATGGGCAAAACAGTAAAGCAAACAGTTCTTGTTAAAATTGTTTTTTTCATGTTAAAAAGTTGTTAGACTCACTAGGTCTTCAACAATTTAAAACTATAGATACATAGCTACATGAATAAATAAGCAAAGTGTTGTCAGTATTTTGAGGGAACGATGTTCAAATCAGTTTTTAATGGAATGGCAATATTCTATTCAGAGAGGTAGTAGTGCTTCTGGAAAGGGTCGAAATAAGTTAAGAACATATCGTCTGTTTAAACATGAATTAAAAACCGAATCGTATTGCACTTTGATTTTACCAATACGACATCGTTCAGCTTTCAGTAAATTCAGATGTGGAGTAGCTCCAATACGCATTGAAACTGGTAGGTATGAACATCTTAAAGAAGATGATCGTAAATGCCCGTTTTGTAATGTTGTGGAGGAAGAAAGTCATGTTATTTTAGAATGTACCAAGTATGATGATTAAAGACAACTTTTATTTGAAAAAGCCCATGAAATCTGTGATAACTTTTTAACAATGCCAAAGCCTGATAAACTAGTCACTTTATTAACTCATCCAGCATTGATTCGAGTATGTGCCAAAACCTGTTTTTAAAATATTGCGACGTCGTACGTTTTACCTATGTATATAATGCTCTCTTTATCTTAGTTATTTGCCATATTTTGTTCCATATATGAAAATAATGCTAATCAGTTCTCAAATGATCTGATCAAAGGAGATAATCGTTTTTTTAAGATATTTTTTAATATGCGCAATAGTGCTCTTTTTCTTCTTCAGCTTTTTAATTAAAAACTTGGTTTATTGCAGTTTTTAGTATAAAGATTAGAAATATTTTACATAGCTTTATCATGTCAAATAATTGTACTTTGTATTGGTATGCATATTTTATGTTTAAAATGTCTCTTATAATTCTTTTAGAATGGCTATGTACAATTTTAAACGTTCATGTATATATTTGATTATTATGTGATAAGTACATAGATGAGACGAAAATAAAGATAATACTACAAATACTAGGAAAATAGCTACACCCCTATCAACTAGGAGTAATATTTCGAGACCTGGACAAAATTGTTTTGTTTTTTGGATAGCAGATAGCAGATCAGATTCATCCTTTGATTTTCATAGTATTATTAAGGGACCTGTGTAATAAACAAATTGTATAAAGCAAAATAAGGCAAGATTGAGGACTACATTGCAACGTAAGTTATCATGTTTACATATCTATCTATTATTGTTACGAATTTTAAGTATCTTATTATTGTTTTTTTTTATTTGAAATAAATACAAACTTTAAAAACATCTATTTTTTTCTTTAATATATGCATAAACCGCAGCATGTTACAACACATTATGTTATATAAAGAAAGAGAAGTGAAACAATTTGTGTTAGCGTATTACGCCTTATAAACATAATTTTATAGACATATGAACATAGTATTATATATAACAATTTATTGTCAATATTTTAGAATATTGAATAATATTTGTATCTTTCATTATAGGGTAGGAATGGACTGTGTGAATAAACCCAGCACTGTAAACCAGAAGATAAAACCAGCACTGTAAACCAGAACATAAAATCAGCACTGTGAACCAGAAAATTCCAATCCAATCAAAAGTATATTGATATGCTGGAGAACATAGAGAAAACATTGAAAACATGATGACAGAGTCACAAAGAAGTCAGAAATACAGTCCCCATTAATTGGTACACCTGTAAAGTATATATTTGCAGGGCTGCACTTGACAATCTGTAAAATGTATTACTCCCACTATATGACTACATACACTAACAATCAGCTTCCAAAACAGTTGGGTCTACTCTGCTTATGTCTGTACAACTGATATGTAAAGTAAATTATAAGCTTTATTTAAATGTAGACATTGTTTTGAGACATACTTGTAATAAGATGAGTTCGAACATGTATATTGAGTAAATAAAACGTTAATTGCCTTTATTTTATATGGTTTTACATTATTTCTCTGTGATCTGTTACACCCCCTATTATGTCATATCCCCCCCATATTATTTTTGTTTTATAAAAAAAAGAATAGAAGGATTTGAACAAAAATAAAATGGTTAACTGTTCTGTTGTGTTCTAGACAATGGACACTTGTATGAGTACACATGGCAAGGCTAAACTATTCATGGAACCTGACATTATTCAGACGGTTTGTATCCCTTCTAAATCACTTTCAAAGAGAGGTGTTAATTAGCCTTAATCTTCAGGAATGTTTACACAGGTCAGATGTGAATTCATTGATTTACAGCAGATCCTTTCCTCCATCCCCCACACCTCTGAGAATTTGTAAATACACTCAGTTATCAGATCATAAAACACGGTTTAACCAGTATTGCAAAAGACACGCTGAATGATATAAAAACTTAATTTTCAAAAACCTGAACTACTTAAATCAATAATTAAATTTTGACCTTTACATTAATTAAACTGTCAAAAAATTAACAGATGTAGTCCTACTTATATCTCAATTATTATCCGAGATAGCCATGTAACCTCTATGTACGCTAGTGTTTCTATAAGATAGGACGTGCTCCTAGCCTCGTTCTGGTGTAGATACGCATACTCGTGAGATAATATTAAGAATGGTTTATATGGTGTGTTATTATATATCATTGTGCATTCTTCAATCTGATTGGTTGAAAACTAACTAAAACTGGTCAAATAAAATGAACTATTGACCACTTATTCCTTTAAAAATGAACTATTGACCACTTATTCCTTTAAAAATGAACTATTGACCACTTATTCAAGGACGTAAAATCATTTCATAAAATTTTGTGTTGAAAAAATAGAATAGGAAAAAATGTCCGGTATTGTAAACTGCAAAATTGAAACTAAGCTGTTCAAAAGCAAAGTGATACTATGTTAGGATACATTTGAACTTGCATTAACCAATATGACTAACAATGTCGAACTTATGTTTCTCTAAAATAAAACAAAATTCCACAATTACAAAGGAACAAGAATCAACGGCAAAATTCGTTCCAAACCTCTTACACAGATGTAGAACTCTATAACATCGACTCTGTGACTAACCTGATATTAGATAGTGATGGTGTATATCGGAACTGCGAAATCAATCTATATATATACACCACTTCAGGATATAATTACAGGAAACTGTTTAATTATTTGTCATTGCAATTATTTGATCTTGTTTGATTGTCCTTAAGGCACAAATTAACCAATAAAACTTTCATGTACCTCCATGTAACTTATGATAAAAAATAAAGATTAATATTTACATTTCAACAATTATGGCTAACATGTTATTTTATATTTCAATAATAATTGTTGAAATAATAACTAAAACATAAAAATTAAGTTTGTGTACAATTTCACAAAATAAAATCTTTGTGAAAAAATTCCCCACTCACAATACGATGCTCCGTATTGGAAAACAAATATGGTTCGTGAGCGAGGTTCTTGTCAGGTTTGATTCCTGGATCATCATACAGCATGCTATCATTTTTATTACATTGTACATTGAATAGTTTGAAAATATTAAATTTATACACAGTTAAACAAAAGTCTATTGTTCTCTGTTGTAGTTGGTTTCTGTTGATGGTGCTGTAGTGTTGAAAATATTGACTGGTTGAGTGGTGCGCGTTATCCTGTTGTGAAGTTGAAATCTCGTGTTGTCTCTGTCGTATCGTACTGGAATTGGCGTGACGTCGGTGGCTCTGTCTGGTGGGAAGGTGCATTGACGGAATGTGAATTGATAACATATGGCAAAGTTACTATTTCCATCTGACATAAGACCTTGTTCATGGCACGTTTTATTGAAAATATTTTATTAAAAATTTAATATAAAAGGAAAAATGAAATGAAATCTTTTTTATTTAATAATAATTTTAACCATTTTTATTTTGTCACCTTTCTGAAGATCTTTTTTTGTTTTTTTTCATCAAAGGGAGCGCATATTTTTATGGGTTATTGAGCAGTGTTCTGTTTTCAGGTGATGTTGGCATGTAAAATTGAATATTACCTCTGCTATTACATCCCTTGCAAGTAGTGTGACAAACCTATATTGGCAATAATTGGTTGTTGTTTTCTATATAGAAGAAAACAGAGAAGGTTATTTTTTCATGATTGCTTTAATCTTTGTGACTGTATAGATATTTATATATATAGGTGTGACTGATATTATTGTAGTCTTTGTGATTGAATTAGTTATCTCTAAATCGCAAAAATCAAGCTGAAGGTTTGGAAATATATAACACTTTTTTATGATGTTGGAAAGGAACTTAGAGCCTCTAAAGTGTAGATGATTCACAGCTGATGGTAGTTGTATTATGGGAATGTGGATAGACGATACTCCGTTGGTAACATCCAACATTAGGCGTGGTTGTTTAACTTTTCTTATAACACGGCTTATTATAAGGTACAACAGAAAGGTAATAAAGCAAACTGTAACATAAAACATTGGGTAGGCTGTAATATTAAAATATGTCTCAAGATTGATTACTGGGGTAGTAGATTCGACTTCGGCGTGGTATAATGGTGGTTCAAGTGCTTTGGATTTGCCAAGAGTATGTGCAGACACCACCATAATTTGTAGTTTCTTGTATCTTGTAAAAAGAAAGGTAAATGCTATGGTCAATAGAAGGGTGATACTAAGCGATGTCAACGAAAAAAATCAATTCGTATGGGAATGTCGAATCGCCTAACTCTTCAACGTTTAAGAGTGGTTCTGCAAGGGACGTATATATAACATTATCTTGCTTAGCAAGATATATCATTTTTTTCAAATCTTAATGTTCATATTGTTCCGTTGCTACCATTTTAGCGTAATCGTGGTTGAATATTTTGAATGAGGGTAATGTTATATTGAGAGGTGAAGAAAATGTGGTGTGGGCTGAAATAGGCTGTAAACTTTCATTACTGAAGTAGTTGTGCAAAACTGCTAGATTCACAGGATGTAATTTAGTAATAGGCACTTCACGAGGATGGCAATTTGTTAACATTCTATGTATGAAATGGTTGACTGAACTAATAGAACAGTTGCATGGCATGGTCATGATACAGAAATGGCACCCTGTGATATTTTTAGGACCCATTTTACAATTGAGTGAAGGTGAAGTGGTGTTATAGACAATAAAGTGTGTTTCGTTTAATTGTCGTATTGATTGACTTGTTTTATTCGGTAAAGAATTGAAGTTGCACAGTTGCATGATGTCACTTTTGTTTTCTTCAAATAAAGCTAAAGAACAAAATGGAACAGTTTAAAGAGTTAACGCCACGTCAAATTCGCATAGCAGTTTGTTAGAATGTCGCTGACAGTTTGAAAAAGCCGTTTTACTTAATTCCGCATAGTAGTTATTTAATTTTGACGTTGCTATAAAATCTGGCAAATTAGTTATTTAGGAAGCGTGGATGCTAGAATCATTCATAGGGCATAGAAACGAAATAGCTTCGTATAATTTAAGAACTGAGTTGTTATCGCCTATTGGGAATTTAACGGTTATGTACATTGTATTTTCATAACGAAAAAACTGGAACTGTCCATTAGAATAATAATAGTGTGACTCTTTGAACAGTAATTTGAATCCATATTGTTTTGCTTGGATAGCATCATTTATCGACTGTAAGGTCTCCATTGTTTCGTATGGAATTATACTTTCAGGAATTTTGCCTTGTAGAAGAAACATAACGCCATATTTTGGTATGATTGCTTGATGCTTACGTAATTATGTAACTGTTCCATGACGGTTATAATCATGAGTGCATTTTCATCCTGAAATTTTTGTAATTTATACGAAAATGTCATATTTAATGTAGCCAAAATGTTATGTTTTTTGTAAACATTTGTAAAAATACTTGATGTTCTTTTATCAGTAGAGGACATAAGCGATTGAAGTGTATCCAAATCATGTGAAAATCCTTTCGATATCATTTTGTTTTGTTTTACGTTATTATTTACATGTCTTGCGACGTTTTGCAGATCATCCGATGTAGCTAGTCCAAACAAACCCTTACTTATTGTACCTATAAATGGTAATAAAGATCTTCTGGTTCTAGTGGTAGTTTTTTTTTGTGTTCTGGGATTAATGTGGCTATACGGTTTATATAATTATTAATGTCCTTTAAGGTATCTTTATGTAGTTTGTGTATTTGACCTACTGTATATTTTAATCCCTTGCACTCACATGAAGGTAATTTCAAGGTATATGGCAAATTGGGTCGGTCAAGCTTTATTTCATAAGTTTGCTTCCAATGTTCAGAAGTCGTAGAACACCGTTCAGAACACCGTACCAAAATTTAATCTTTGCTCAATTATGACCCCTTGCGTATTTTGGATTATTAATAATATCACCATCAATGCACCATATAATATGGACCCTGCGAAAAAGAAAATAAAGAAAAGTCTTATTGCAATCTTCAATACATATATCTTAAGCAGATGGTGACGTCTCACCTTTAGCACATTTTTCATGATAATTGTTGTTACGCAATTTCCATTACTTAATTCTGCTCAATATAAGATAAAAGCATATCAATCAAAACTTTATTCAATATCGCAATTGTGGTTAATTGTGGCTTTGTGATGGTTGTCTATATTTCCGCAGCAAGTTTGTTTTATCGGACCGGAACATGATATAAGAACATTTCGGTATTCATGCAAACAGAACATTGGTTGCATACTCTAAACAAAACTTTTATCACCTGGTATTTTTATGCGACCCAAGAAGGTAACTGATGATTAGTTACTTATTGTCTTAAAGAATTTGAAAGAACGCTTTCTGGCCCTTCCTTTCGAGTTATGGTTTATGTGGTAACCCTGAATTAGTTCATCAGGAAGGTTTTCCTTAGGTTCCCATGTGGTTTTACTGAACCCCTTCCACTTAACTTTGTAAGTGAGCTTCCCCTGTAACCGTTTAAACCCAATTACTTTATCTACGGGTAAGACATCACCTTGTACATCAGTCTGTACTGGAGATTGATTGGTTTTATTAGCCTGAGTTATTAGACTAATATCGTTTTTAACATCTGGTATATCGACTAGGGGTTCCACATGCTGTTCGAGTTTCCTTAACAGCCGATAATGATATGCTTTTAACCGATTTACATGGATCGGTGACCTTAATGCCACATGATTTGATCGTCGCCTAAGCCTGGGGTTAAACCCGTAGTGGCTGATTTTGCATTTCTGAAAGTCATCTTTATGGAAGGTAGATATTTATCCCAGTCATCTCGCTGAGCGTTGCAATATGACCGTATGGTTTGCCCTAACGTACTATTAACCCGTTCAACCGTGCTATTAGTTTGAGGGTGAAATGACGAAGTATGATGTCTGGTTACTTGAAACAACTCCAAGAGAGCAGCTACTAATTTAGAAAGAAAAAATGGATCCTCTATCACTGACAATTGTATCAACGGCTCCATACCGACAAAATATTTCAGTATGCAAATTTTTTGCTACCTCCCTTGCTTCTATTGTTACTAGAGGAAAGCATTCACAGCACCCGGAAAATGAGTCAACACTCTAAAGAACATATCTGTTTTGTTGGAATTGACTGGTAATGGTCCCATTATATCCATATGTATTCTTGAAAATGGATGAGAAGCAATTGGTAGAGACGCGAGTGGGGCCTTATGGTTGGCATAATTTCGTTTCGATTTTTGACATGTGTTACAAGTTTTTACATGAGTATCTACATCTGAGTACATTTTATGCCAATAGTATTTTCCTCTAATGGCAAATGTTTTGTCAAATCCTAAATGAGCATTGCCGTCGTGGTATGAGAGGATAACATCTTCTCTTAATACTCGTGGTACCACAAGTTCACTAAATTGGATGTCATTCCTAGTTTCTTTTTGTTTCTATTGTCAAAGAATTGATACAATATATTATCTCTCACGACACACTGCTCAGCTAACATGATCATCTTGTTACATTCATTGTCTTGTTTTGGGAGGATGTCATTAACCATATATTGAAGTAATGGTTCGAAATCAGGGAATTCCCACTGCAGTTTTGAAGCCTCAGTATCATTTACCTTTGGTAACCTATTCAAATGAAATGTCTCATCATCCTCATGGATTTCTATGTTTTGCATTGCAGCTATGCATGTGTCCGTTTGAGAGTTACTGTATTCTAACTCTACACTATGTAGAACGTTATTGTCAGTTAAACAAGAAACATTTACATCTGACTCTGATGTTTGTTTAATAAAGGAGTCTGTCTGGTCCATATCAGTATAAGGACGCCTTGATAAGGCATCGGCGTTTTGATTTTTTAAACCTGCCTTATGTATTATGTCAAAGTCGTAACCTTGCAAGTTTAAAGCCCACCTGCCTAACCGTCCCGTATGATCTCTTAATTTGTGTAACCATTTAAGAGCAAAATTGTCAGTGTAAACAGTGAATTTATTATGGGATAAGTAAGGATGACATTGCTTAATAGCATCAACTAATGCAAGACATTCACGCCCACGGACATTCCATTTACTTTCTGTCCCTCTTAAAGAGCGTCCACCATATGAGATTACTCTTTCACGGTATTGGTCATCTAATTGCCCTAAAATAAATCCTATAGCTGCCTCGTCAGTAGAAACGATAAAGGGTTTGTTTATATCGGGAAAAGATAAAATGGGGCTGGTGACAAGTTTTTCTTTAAGTATTTCAAAGGCAGTGGCACATTCATTTGTCCTTGTGAATGGAACGTCCTTCCTTAGAAGTGTATTTAAGGGTGCTGCGATTTGGGCAAAGTTTTTGACAAAACGCCTGTAATAATTGCATAAGCCAAGAAATCCACGTAGAGATTTTTGATTTTTTAGGCTGAGGAAAAGATTTTACACTTTCGTAATTGGATTCACTTCAATGCCGTTTTTAGAAAAGTAATGTCCTAAATACTCGACCCTTTTTGCTGCAAACATGCATTTCTTTGGTTGCAATTTGAGATTAGCATCGTTTAACCTTTGTATGACGCTTTTCAAATGAATGAGGTGTTCATCTAAGTTTGAAGAGTGTATAAGTATATCGTCGACATATACTAACGCATATTTAAAATTAATCCCATGTAGTGCACGTGCCATTACGTGCTGGAAGGCAATTGGGGCGTTTCGCAGTCCGTAGGGTAACCTCGTTAAGTTATAGCAACCTTGGTGAGTCACAAATGTAGTTTTAGACTTGGAAGAAGGGTCTAGAGGAATTTGATGAAACTCTGCTTTTAAATCTAACACTGTAAATATCTTTGAATCACTTTCTCCTACAGAACCAAGGACTTCTTCAAAACTTGGTAAGGGAAACTTAATTGGTACAGTGACAGCATTTAACCCTCAGCAAATCTAAAGGAACCATCTTTCTTGCGACACATTACGACAGGTGCAGCCCACATTAAATCAGAGGGCTCTGTTATATCGTTTGATAACATCTCTTTTATGTGTATTTCTATATTAGATTTACATTTGGGGTTTGTTCTGTATGGGTGTTGGTGTTGAGGTGGGGCATCTCCTGTTTCGATCTTATTTGAATGAAGATGAGTACACCCTTGTTCAGAAGTTATCTTTAGCAAATGAATTCCTGTCTTCAGCAATAAATCTAGAAAGCTTACATTTTTGATCAGGTGTTAAATCCGAATCATCTAAGGAAATTCCTAACCCATATCGAACGTCTTTGAAGTAGGCGTTGTGCTATTAACTTCAGGCATTTGACCTTGATCTTGGCCGTTTTTCTTGTCATCTGTTTCTAATATTGACGATTCAATAATGGGAAAAGCCTTTCCAATAACAAGTTTGTTTTTAAGATTAATTTCATAGGAGTTTGGGTTCATAACCCTACACGAGGCTTTCCCATTTTTGCATTGTACTATGACTCTTGCACAAGCAACGTTTTAACCGTAGGTGATTCTAATGGTTCAATAAGAGTGGCGGTATTGTCAGGAATTGTAGACAGCTTAAATGGTATGACTGTTTCTGAATGGGGCTGTAATTTTACAGCAGCAATTAGCCTAGCCAAGCTTACTAATGGAGACGATTCGGTACCAACAAAATTGACAATGGTGTGACCTGATACAGTTTCAACGGTGCCAGATTCAAAATTTATTTTACATTTATTTGGTTCCTAAAAGTCTAACCCTAGTATAACCGAGTGATGTATATGTTCGAACACGTGAAATTTTTGAGTAAATAATTGATCACCTACTTTGATAAGTAGTGTCACTACACCTATGACATTTATTAAATTACCACCTACACCAACAACTTGTGAATGAGAACTTAACACAAGCTTGAACCAGTATCTACAAGTGCATGGACACTTTGATTTCCTATTTTAATATTGATAAAATTGTTCTCTAATTTTGTTTGAAAAGATGAAATATTTGGCAATTTTAAATTATCTTTTACTTTTGTTCCATTGCGTAATTTTTCAGATTTTCTTTGAATTTCGGTTTTGGTTTCATTTTTATTTTTAATAAAGGTAGTAACTGTTTAAGCTTTGATTTGATTTAACTTTGGCCTTGTCTGAAGGTTCCCTCTTTGACCTTCGGTCGGCGGAAATCCCTATTGTTGCTGGTAAAGGACACGCGTTTTTGGAGTGACCGATTTGATGACATCCATAACACTCTCTAGTTGCCGCTGGGTATTTTGAGATATGATGTCTACCTACAGTCAAACACTTGCCACACCTGTAATTTTGAGACACTTGTCTAAAATTCCTACTGAAGGTTTGCGAAATTTGTCTATAATTTTGAGTTTGAACATACTCGTTAGGTTATCTTTTTAAAGTAGGTCGTCTTTGTGACACATTATTTGAAGGTGGCTAATGATCAAATGTTTTGTTATAAATTTGGGCTGAATTTACTTCCTGAATGATATTATTTTTAAAGGTTTCATTATTTATATCTAGAGCTTGTTTGAATTAACCTAATAAAGCTTCTTTAGTGAAAATATCTGAGCCATTTTTGGGGCAAACGGAATGAGCTGTTTCAGAAATTTCAGCTCTTTTTATAACCTCTTCAAGAGTTTCAGGTTGGTGACTTATTAAATCGGATCTAATATGTGGTAACAACCCGCGATAAAGTGTAACAATAACTTGATCTGGTGGTAACTCAACGACATTGCCTTTTTTGTACTTCTGTTACAAATTCTCTAACTGTTTGATCTGATTTTTGTTTTAAGTTTAGAACTTCGCCCATAACGGTATATTTGCAAGAACTTTGAGGGCTAAATCTTAAAAGTCCGTTTTAATGTTTTCTGCCAAACACAAGTACCTTTCAAATGCGGTACTAGCCAAAAATAAACCCAAAACAGAACAATTTTTGTTCGTCGTATATGCTAAAAATGTAGACATTGCTAAAAAAAACGCTTAAGTCATGTGTGGGGGTCTTTGTTTGATGGTTCAAACTTTCCGCACATATGAAAATCAATTTTCACATTACCTCTATTTTCGTCGTTCATCTTAGGTAGGTTGTTCTGCTGGTGGTTTTCGGTGTCAATGCAGTTAATTTGCCGTGTACTGGTGTGTCGATGTAGCTGTGGATCTGAAATATATGTCTTCTTTTTTGGGCATTCGCCGGATTCTCTCACCACTTTTCAGACGGGTACGTTTTTACCTCGATCTTAACTTATGTTATTGTTGTCGGGGAACAAATGATAACTGCAATAATATATATCCCGAAAAGAATATATATCGGAACTGCGAAACCAATCTATATATATACACCACTTCAGGATATAATTACAAGAAACTGTTTAATTATTGGTCATTGCAATTATTTGATCTTGGTTTGATTGTCCTTAAGGCACAAATTTACCAATAAAACTTTCATTTACCTCCGTGTTACTTAAGATAAAAAATAAAGATTAATATTTACATTTCAACAACTATGGCTAACATGTTTTTTAATATTTCAATTATAATTGTTGAAATAATAACTAAAACATAAAAATAAAGTTTGTACAATTTCACAAAATAAAATCTTTGTGAAACTTCAAACTGAAAGCTACGTTACGGTACTTAACTCACATGCAGTGAGTCTGATTGTGACAAATTAATCGGTTCTGGGCCCTGTTGTGCTGACTCTGAAGCACAGGGCACAGACGAAGATGATTTTGATTTATGTGACTTTATAAGAAAACGACCGAAAAGATTTTATATAGTTGGATTTAGAAATTTTATCGAGGAAAACAAAATATATTGATTTGTTAGTAAAAAAGGTACAAAAAGCGGGGCGGTAGTGTAATGGATAGAGTATTAGCCGTTCACGCCAGAGGTTGCGGGTTCAATCCCACGATCGACCCGATGTCTCTCATAAAACAACACTCAGTACTTGTTCTACCAAGGAAACGGACTCGAGAGCGGTTCATATAAGTTATGAGCTTTTAACAAAATCGAGCTAAAATGAATTAGTGTATTAAACTAAACTAAAAGTAAAAAAATTACAGAAGTTTCTTTCTTCAGAAGCAAAAATATGATGCTGCGATCTAAAGGTTAAACGCTGAAGGTGACGTGCATGTGCGCCTATTACGTCTCAGCAATATGATTTATTCAAAATAAATTATTATAGAAATTTCTTTGCATAAGAAAAAATTTCAAATCACTTGTGTTAAGTCTAGTGACCATTTTATACCAAAAACGAAATTTAGGAGATTTCTCAAACTGTATTGAAATAAAAGTTTGTCATATCAACATAAAAATATGTTAAATATTCGCAATAAATAGGTACACGAGAATAGGCCAAGAAATCTGCAATCGTAATCATATAAAACTTATTACGCACAAACAATAATTCCGTAATTTGCACGGGTTATGGAAGATTATTTAATTAAATAAAACTGGGAAATTGACGAATCCGCAGAATTGGATAGTGCAACATTTTGGTAATGAAATTTAATAACGTTGTTTATCGAGATCTAGTTGGAATAGTCTGAACATGGGGAACATATGTTTAATCATTGTATATGTGATATTTTCAGTTACATGATCCGGCTAAGACAAATATTTTATGACCAGTAAACTATATTTGACAGTAGCAGACATAAAGAACAAAGCTACAATGAAAAACATACGTTTTATTAATAACAATCGATAAAATCCACCTCAACATTCAATAAATGGTTTTACTTCTGTGTCGGAAATGGAAATACGGCTTGAACCTAGCTTCGGTGCTATGCTATTAATTGTCAGTCGAGAACCATACCGATTTGGTTCCGTTATAATTCGATGCCCGATAAAAATAGCCGTACGGCCTCTTAAAATGTCAGTTCTTGATTTGCCACAGACAGATTAACATCGTAGAAATACAGAAGAATGTAGGGTTTAGATACAATATAGTAAAAAGGGTTACCTTGCTGTATATTACTAACGTTTCACTCACAATTTGAGCTGCCGTTGTAATCATCATTGCCGGCTCTTTTCCATAGTGCAGTATATACCTATACCACTGTTTACCTGGTGAACGCTCACTGACAGAAGTGACAGCGAGCTAGCGAGCTCTCATTATTGAGACAGTTGTATTTGTGTATGTACACGCTGGTTTACAACAACGAGCTACTGAGCGCTCGCTTTATGCGTTGAGCTGACGTTCTAGCGAACGCTCGTTGTGACATTGAGCCACTGTGGTACTGAGCTAGTGAGCGCTCGTTATTGCGGGGGCTGCATTGAGCCACTGAGCCTATTTTATGTTATTGAGCTCTCGTTTATTTTATTGAGCTCTCGTTTATGTCAATGAGTTATTGTGCACTTGTTTATTGTATTGAGCCACCGAGCGTTCACACGTGTATTGTAATTAAACTGTCTGGCCAAACGAACTGTTGTATATAATATAGATATGTTAGTATTTTTATTAATTAGCTGACCCTCAGTCTATAACTGAGAGACCCACACGAATCATTTGTAACAATCAATTTTATCATTATTTTTGAGCAGTGAGCTCAGTGTAAATTGAGAAATTGTTATTGCTGTGTGTATATAAATATATTACGCTACCATTTTTATTATTGTGTTGCACACTGCAAGCACTAACATAGCTCCGCCACGTTACATATTCACCATCTGAAAATTAAATTCATGACAATAAGAAGATGTATCCGACTATGTTAAAAATTCAAACAGAACGCTATTAAGTAAAAACTATATTACAGATACGATGTCATTATTTCTGCCGAGGAGGTAACTTTTGCATTGAGAAAAGCTAAGGGGCCAAAGGCATGCGGTGGTGATAAAGTATACTACAAACATATACTGGTTTTAATGCTAGATATTAACTCGCAAAACCATTTACCGTTGTGTTGCAATTGTCTTATATACTGATTCATATGAAAATTTGATACAATTATAACTACTTAGGGAGGTAGTAAAGTGCGTTCAGACCCAAATGATTGTCTCGCAATAACATTATCTTCAGTATTTATACGTGTTCAAGAAATATTTTATTAAACAAGATTATCGTCCAACATTATATTGAAAGTAACCGATTACAGGTTTTCAAAAACATTTAGGTTGTGTAATGACATCCATTTCCCTGGAAGAGTGTATACTTTTTTTCCCCAGGAAGAGTGTATACTTTATTTTCCCAGGAAGAGTGTATACTTTATTTTTTTCCCAGGAAGAGTGTATACTTTGTTGGAAAGAGCAACGCTCTCGAGCGTTAAAATGTTTCTTAGACGCAAAGCAAGCGCTTGATAGAATGTGATATGACAGTTTGTTTTTTAAACTACACCAGTTAGACATACGTATATCCATCCATAAAGCTATTGTTAGTTTGCACTGCGATATGGGTTGAGTTGGTATTTAGCTCGGGAAGTGGTAAGTAGCTCGGGAAGTGGTAAGCAACTCGGGAAGTGGTAAGCAACTCGGGAAGTGGTAAGTAACTCGGGAAGTGGTAGTAGCTCGGGAAGTGGTAAGTAACTCGGGAAGTGGTAAGCAACTCGGGAAGCGGTAGTAGCTCGGGGAGTGGTAGTAGCTCGGGAAGTGGTAAGCAACTCGGGAAGTGGTAAGTAACTCGGGAAGTGGTAGTAGCTCGGGAAGTGGTAAGCAACTCGGGAAGTGGTAAGTAACTCGGGAAGCGGTAGTAGCTCGGGGAGTGGTAGTAGCTCGGGAAGTGGTAAGCAACTCGGGAAGTGGTGAGTAACTCGGGAAGTGATAAGTAACTCGGGAAGCGGTAGTAGCTCGGGGAGTGGTAGTAGCTCGTTACTCTGGACGTTTTAGACGGTCTTATAAAAGGGTTACAGACTTCTAAATTAGATGTCTGTATACTTGATTTTAATTGAGGTTGTCCAATGGATGCGGATAACATTAATTTGTTCTCATTTCAATGTATCTTTGTTTATTAATTCCTTTTAGACATCATCCCAATATGTTTAGAAATATAATCGAGAGATTAGTTAACCTGTGTAAATACAGCTTGTATCAAGATTATACTTCTTAAAGTGCGCAATATATATAAAAAAGTGGCGCAAAGATATTTTGAACCAGAGCCAGCTCTGCATGTGTCTAGTTGCTTTTTTTTAAAAATGGGCTGGACCATATGTTACAAATATGTTATGGATATTCGCACTGGTGGAGATATGATTATCATGCTAAAAAACACCATTGTAGTCTTTAATGAATCCGCAAGACATATTAAATAAAAAAACAGATATTGGAAGTTAGGCAATAATATCATACATGAAACCACAGAATATACGCATTAAGGAATTTGTCTGAACAAGTATATGGACATTACCACATGTCTAAATGATGCAAACTCCAAACTAAGAAATACATTTTTAGTATAACAAACAACGGTGTTCATGTTAAAGTCTCACTACACAGTTGAATTTTGTTCTTTGTTACATGCACAATAACTGGTAGGTTGTCCACGTTGGTTTTTTTAAGAAGGTGCAGTGACACCCTGAGGTTTTTGGAAAAAAAAGAAGTCCTCAAATGCTCACAAATACATGCATATGTTGAAATCCTATAAAAGTCACATTTTTAACACCAGTGATGTCTAATTGCAGTATATGCTATGCAAACTTTAGCTCTACTCATCTGCAGCAAGAAATCACAGCCAACTATGAACCAATTTGAAAGTATTTCATAACCAAAGTACATACGCCTATTTTTTAAGAATAAGAATCTACCGTGGGGAAAAAGGGGCGTAACTGTGTAGTGAGACGTAAATGTTTTCCATCCGATATCATCTTTAGAACATTATAGGTCAGTAGTGATTCCTAAATAGCTGCCTCAGTATGCATGTCGATTGTGGCATGATATAAGTAATTCACAGTTTGTTAAGTTAGAAAGGTCACACACGTTTTACATTGAATTTATTCAAAATATTCAAAGTAGCACACTTTCAGATGTTGCATTAAGCCTATTGTGAAAGCGTGATACATTATAAAAAGTTAAGGTTTTTAGGACAATTTCTTTCGACAATTTTTTATTGCAAACGATTTACTTAACAACAGACTTATTCAGTATATCGAAAACCCGTATAACAAACTTGGTTATTTTCTTTATCTGTTCGGTATATTGCCAAACTATGATTTTTCAATATTCTAATTAACTGTTTTATGTGGAATGTTTCCTTCAAAGAATAAATGGAAAATAATCGTTTAAAATAGAATAGAAAAGTTTATATATATTTGGATCCACCTTATTTTTCGTTTCAATAAGGCTTTCTATAATCTCGGATTCACACGGCTGCAGGATTGTTGATAAAACTAATCTTTATTATGGTGTTCAGTTTGTTATGTCAGTGTATCTGTCTGTGGTGTCTTTATTTCTATACACGATCAAATTTGTGTCTGTAGAGATGTGTGCATGTGCACAAGTGATTGACTTTACTTTACTTTACTGTACTGAATTCGAATGTGTAATGTATGCTGTAATAACGAATTATTTTTTAATTGTATGATATTATGTAATATTATATATTAATGTAAAGGTTCTCTCAGATACTGGGGTAAATAAAGTATATAAAATATACAAAGGGAGATAATTGAAATCACAACAAAGGAATTTTCTAATTTGGGATTGTTTCAGATGTACAGTGAATGATACATGTATATATGTGATAAACAAGAAGCATCAAATAAACAAATATTATTGTACAGTTTCCATATAAACAAAAACAAAACTTTATTCTATTCGAATGGTGTCAAGTGCATTAAACAAATAATATTTAATGGACAAAAAAATATCTATACTTTTCAGTTTGTAAAAGCTACGCCTTTGTTTAATAAATCAGATTTTTAAAAAATATTATGCATTAATTAAAGACACACCAAAAGTGTGGTAACAAAAATTGAAAGCAGACAACATTGTAACATTAATGATAAAAACACAGTGAGAAAACAAAATTTGCAGCATGTGTCTGGGCTCAAATTCTTCACTGGTTCAAGATCTGCAATTATAAACGGTCAAGTACTGTTTCTTTATTCACTTATCTATTGCCATTTACATACACGAACCTTTTTCTCAATTAATACATAGAGGTATTTAATATGTATATAACCCATTATGATAATACTAAATTTTCAAAACAATTTCAATATTTATTGTTAATATATATAAATATAGCCTGAATATACTTGCTAATATAATTGTTATATATATATATCTTACATGCTAGTATTATATCCACACATATATTCCTTATTGTGTAATGTACAATGTGTTGCTATTAACAAGCATGTATATGTATAATGAACAATGAAATGATTAAAGACAAAAACTGATCCCTTAAATTTGTATTCGGGATATCTTCGTTGTGGTCGGCTATTTTAAGTAACTGTGGTATATCGGAATCATTCGGATCATTTATAATTCATTTATGTGTAGAGCATATAATAAACCAACCTCTGCTTAGCTTAGCTTTCTCATATTGGTAGGACCTGGTATAAAACTACCACATCTATTTTAGTGACATCGAGGTGTTCAAACTTGGAATGAGATTGGAATTTAAATAATTATCGCCTTGAAGGACATTATTGTATTTTTTCCCATTGTCATTCCAAGTCCCAAGACCCTTGACTCGGGTTGTTAACGTTTATGTTAATTCCCATTAATTAATTAATTCATTCATTCAATCATTCATTCAATCTATCAACCAACCAACCAACCAACCAACCAACCAACCAACCAACCAACCAACCAACCAACCAACCAACCAACCAACCAACCAACCAACCAACCAACCAACCAACCAACCAACCAACCAACCAAACAACCAACCAACCAACCAACCAACCAACCAACCAACCAACCAATTCATTCATTCATTCATTCATTCATTCATTCATTCATTCATTCATTCATTCATTCATTCATTCATTCATTCATTTATCCATCCGTCGCGAGTTCTCACTATATAATAAAAAATGTGTAATATACCTTGCCAAATTTTAAAGAAACCCAAAGTTGTATGAAACATTCATACATGCCATATCACGTATATGATTGCAACTATCAAACTCCACCTAGCCATATATAAAGTTCTTTGAACAATAGGTGGAAGGCGTACTGTCATACTGGCATTCAATTTGATTAGCAGTTACTAGCTACCACGCCTTGTCATGGATATAACTACTTTACTATTGATCCATTCATTCCTTCAGTATCGTCTCATCTCGTCTATTATATAGTCTGAAATAACATTACAAATAATAACTATTGAGAAACATACAACACGGAATATATAATGTGTTTGGTAATGGTGGCTTACACGCTGACAATTGGTTTACATTTACAAATGTCGTTCTAATTTCAACCATAAATTGATGGTTCATTTATTCACCCCGTATTAGGTGTATGAGAGTCGAGACGGGTCATCCATTAACACACCTGTATGAGAGTCAAGATGGGTAATCCATTAACACATCTGTATGAGAGTCGAGATGGGTCATCCATTAATACACCTGTATGAGAGTCGAGATGGGTCATCCATTAATACACCTGTATGAGAGTCGAGATGGGTCATCCATTAATACACCTGTATGAGAGTCGCGATGGGTCATCCATTAATACACCTGTATGAGAGTCGAGATGGGTTATAAAATAAATACACCTGTATGCGAGTCGAGATCATCCATCAATACACATGTACGAAAGGTTAGATACGCCATCCCTCATTACACATGTACGAGAGTCGAGATGGGCAATCCGTCAATACACCTGTATGAGAGTCAAGATGGGTCATCCATCAAGCACCTGTACGAGAGTCGAGATGGGTCATCCATTAATACACTTGTATGAGATTCGGGATAGGTCATCAATCAATACACCTGTATAAGAGTCGAGATGGGTCATCAGTCAATACACACGTACGAGAGGTTAGATTGGCCATCCCTCATTACACATGTACGATAGTCGAGATGGGCAATCCGTCAATACACCTGTATGAGAGTCAAGATGGGTCATCCATCAAAACACCTGTACGAAAGTCGAGATGGGTCATCCATTAATACACTTGTATGAGATTCGGGATAGGTCATCCATCAGTACACCAGTATAAGAGTCGAGATGGATCATCAGTCAATACACACCTACGAGAAGCGAGATGGGTCATCCATTAATACACCTGTACGAGAGTCGAGATGGGTCATCCATCAATACATCTGTACGAGAGTCGAGATGGGTCATCCATCAATACACCTGTATGAGAGTCGAGATTGGTCATACATTAATATACCTGTATGAGAGTCGAGATTGGTCATCCATCAATTAACCTGTACGAGAGTCGAGATGGGTCATCCTTCAATACACCTGTATGAGAGTCTAGATAGGTCATCAATCAATTCTTCTGTACGGGAGTCGAGATGGGTCGTACATCAATACACCTCTATGAGAGTCGAGATGGGTCATCCCTAAATGCACCTTTATCATAGTCGAGATGGGTCATTCCCCAATACACCTATATGAGAGTCGAGATGGGTCATCCGTTAATACACCTGTATGAGAGTCGAGATGGGTCGTCCATCAATATACCTGTATGAAAGTCAAGATGGGTAATCCGTCAATACACCTGTACGAGAGTCGAGATGGGTCATCCTTCAATACACCTGTATGAGAGTCTAGATAGGTCATCAATCAATTCTTCTGTACGGGAGTCGAGATGGGTCGTACATCAATACACCTCTATGAGAGTCGAGATGGGTCATCCCTAAATGCACCTTTATCATAGTCGAGATGGGTCATTCCCCAATACACCTATATGAGAGTCGAGATGGGTCATCCGTTAATACACCTGTATGAGAGTCGAGATGGGTCGTCCATCAATATACCTGTATGAAAGTCAAGATGGGTAATCCGTCAATACACCTGTATGACAGTCAAGATGGGTCGTCCATCACTACACCTGAATGAGATTCGGGATGGGTCATCAATCAGTACACCTGTACGAGAATCGATATTGGTCATACATTAATACACCTGAATGAGAGTCGAAATGGGTCATCCATCAATACACCTGTTCAAATGTAGAGATGGGTCATCCACCAATACACATGTGCGAGAGTCGAGATGGGTCAACCGTCAATACACCTTTATGAGAGTCGATATTGACCATCCGTCAATGCATCTGTATGAGAGTCGAGGTCGGTCATCCATCAATAGACCTGTACGAAAGTCAAGATGGGCCATCCATCAATACACCTGCATGAGAGTCGAGATTGGTAATTCTTCAATACACCTATATGAGAGTCGAGATGGGTCATCCGTCAATACACTTGTATGAGAGTTGAGATGGGTCATCTGTAAATACACCTGTATGAGAGTCGAGAAGAGCCATCCATCAATACACCTGTTTGAGAGTCGAGATGGGTCATGAATCAATTCCCCTGTACGAAAGGGGAGTTTGGTCGTCCATCAATATATCTGTATGAAAGTCGAGATGAGTCATCCGTCAATACACCTGTATGAGAGTCGGGATGGGTCGTCCATCAATACACCTGTATGAGAGTCGAGATGGGTCATCCATCAATACACCTGTATGAGAGTCGAAATGGTACATCTGTAAATACACCTGTATGAGAGTCGGGATGGGTCATCTGTAAATACACCTGTATGAGAGTCGGGATGGGTCATCTGTAAATACACCTGTACGAGAGTCAAGATGGGTCATCTGTTAATACACCTGTATGAGAGTCGAGATGGGTCATCCATTAATACACCTGTATGAGAGTCGAGATGGTACATCTGTAAATACACCTGTATGAGAGTCGAGATGGGTCGTCCATCAATACACCTGTATGAGAGTCGAGATGGGTCATCTGTAAATACACCTGTTTGAGAGTCGAGATAGGTCATCAGTCCATACACCTATATGAGAGTCGAGATTGGTCATACATCGATACACCTGAATGAGAGTCGAAATGGGTCATCTATCAATACACCTGTTCGAATGTAGAGATTGGTCATCCACCAATACACATGTATGAGAGTCCAGATGGGCCATCCGTCCATACACCTGTATGAGAGTCGAGGTTGGTCATCCATCAATAGACCTGTACGAGAATCAAGATGAGCCGTCAATCAATACACCTGTACGAGAGTTGAGATGGGACATCCATCAATACACCTGTAAGAGAGTAAAAGATAAGTCATCCATCAACACACCTGTACGAAAGTCGAGATGGGTCATTCATCAATACATCTGTACAAGAGTCGAGATGGGTCATACATCAATACACCTGTACGATAGTCGAGATGGGTCATTCATCAATACATCTGTACGAGAGTCGAGATGGGTCATACATCAATACACCTGTACGATAGTCGAGATGGGTCATCAATCAATACACCTGTACGAAAGTCGAGATGGGTCTTCCATCAATACACCTGTATGACAGTCGAGATTGGTCATCCTTCAATACACCTGTACAAAAGTCGAGGTGGTTCATCCATCAATACACCTGTACGAGAGTCGAGATGGGTCATACATCAATACACCTGTACGATAGTCGAAACGGATCAGTCATCAATACACCTGTATATGAGTCGAGATGGGTCATCCATTAATACAGCTGTACAAGAGGCGAGAGAGGTCATCCATCAATACACCTGCATGAGAGTCGAGTTAGGTCATCCATCTAAACAAAACACCTGTATGGGAGTCGAGATGGGTCATCTATCAATACCCCTGTATGGGAGTCGAGATGGGTCATCCATCAATACACCTGTACGAGAGTCGAGATGGGTCATCCATCAATACATGAGACAATAATGAATATTCCTAAAATATGGGCGTAGGAGCGTTTCAAATATTGACAGGGGCAACCTGAGGAGAGATGTTCCTTCCTCCCGCCCCACCCACCCTGCTCCTACGCCTTTGTTGAAACAGCAGTATATCATGACCTTATATATATTAAGCATTCGGAGACATTTCGCACGCACGCACACACGCACGCACGCACATAAATATGTAGACGCATCTGCAGATATATGCACAAACTCATATTGATATATTTTAAGTCAAAATAGAAAGTGTTTGTAGAACCAGGGTTGTTCAGAAACAATAAATCTATAACGGTTCCAAATGTTATTAAATTGTTTGAATTGTTTATAGGTTACATTAAACTGATTTCAAGTATATAATAAGATAACACAAGATGGTTCAATTTTTTATTCTCTTTTTGATAGATTATTTGATATTTAACCTGTTTCATTAGTATTTCTGACAAACACAGATTAGTTTATCTAAAATGTATTTGCAATTTCACTATCATAAAATCGATGTTAAATTGTTTCAATTATCACAAAAAATGCAAATTTCAGAATTGGAAACGTTCATTTTCAGAGGCAAATAACTTGATCCTAAAAGTATGTGGATAATTTTATGCTTGACCTATTGTAGCTTTGTCTCTGAACATATCTCGAATAACAGAGCAATTCTAGTACTTTGGTCAAATTTCTAGTTTGTATGTTTTGTGCCGTTTGTGTTATTTTTATATATAATCATGGCATCATAGGTTGATACGCTACCTTTTTAGCTTTTAAAATAGTGTTAAGGTAATAGGAGGATAGGGCTACAACTTTTTTCTGTCAAGTTTGGACACACAATAATGCAATACAATAATCTTTTAATTTTTCTTTAACACCGTCATATTCTATGAACTTTGACCTTACACAGTATGTTCCTTAACACCTTCATATTCTATGTACTTTGACCTTACATCTATGTTTAACACCTTCATATTCTATGTACTTTGACCTTACACAGTACGTTCCTTAACACCTTCATATTCTATGAACTTTGACCTTACACAGTACGTTCCTTAACACCTTCATATTCTATGTACTTGACCTTACATCGTATGTTTCTTAACACTTTCGTATTCTAAGGAATTTGATATTACACCATATGTTTCTTAACACTTTCGTATTCTAAGGAATTTGATCTTACGCCATATGTTTCTTAACACCTTCGTATTCTATGAAATTGGACCTAACTCCGTATGTACTTTAAAACATTTAAAAGAAAGTAGTTGGACATGTAAGCTCTGTAATTCACGGCGCCATTTTTAAAGTATACTTAGGTAGTCACTATCACTTACTAATAACCGTCTTATCCAAGTCAGTTTGTAAATTTAAAAACACATTCAATGTCAATCATTCTTAAGCCTCCTAGTCGTACAAAACTCTTGGTTATTTGATAAATCAAACAGTCATTTAAAATACATAAAACATATGTTAAAATGTAAAATTCCGTGCACTGTGCACAATGTTAGAATGTATACCTAAAAGGGAGTAAAAAAATACAAAACTAACTAGAAAAACAATTTATAGGAAAATGGATGTTACCTAACTGCAATATTAAATTTTCAATTTTTGATAAAAGCCAAGTTGCCGAAAATTAAATATTGAGTGAATTAAATTGAACTTGTGTAACTGGACTTCTCTTTTAACTTAATGCTAGAGAATCTATATTTGAATTCATTTAAATCAAACAATGCCACTAATTTGAACTATTTATATAGACACTATGACACAATCCAACAGCTTTCTAAATGGGGCAACACTTCAATATATATGCATATACAAAGTCATATAGTTTACCATTCTGTTATAACACATAATACTAAAGTGTCATCTGCAAATTGAAACAATACTAATTAAGTATAATCGTATTCTTAACACATGCCACACATTCCATTTCCCTGCTAATGAAGAACTAATTATTTTCTAAACTATATAGATTTACATTTGTAAATACAACAATTATTCCTTCTTAACCTGAATACTAATGCAATGAAACAATGCATTAAACATATCTGAATGAGATAACAGTATTACACATATTGATCATAAATTGATATATTCAAACATAACATGGATCTCTAATTCGATAAAAGATATAATCGTAATTATCAGAATGTTAACGATCATGTATATCAATGAAGACTAGTTTCTTCTGAAACAACACAGAACAAAGTATTGCTGTCCTCACTGAAAGTAAAACAGTGATACAAATATTCTATCAATACTTAACCAGTGAAATACACGTTCATAACATTTCTGGTTGTCGTTGTATTCTCCATTGTCTTGCCGCAATGTTGCATAAATTTACTTTCCAGTCAGGTTCCGAATCAGTTGACGCTGTTCCCCGCTCAGGTGCCACCTATTTAGCTGCTGTCCTTCTTAGTATTATTGTTGTTTTTTAAGTGTTGTATGTGTGATACCAAGTGGAAGAAAGAGATTTCTATGAAGTGTTCTGACTATCATTGCTTTTGGACATTTATTGGCTTCAAGTATTGATATGTCTGCATTCGGTTGTCTTAACTCTATATGATTTTTCTGAACATTTGTTGGCTATTTTCTATTTTCCATATAGAATGGCATATCTAAACATGATACCTTCTATATGCATGCATTTAATTCTAGGCTAATATGTGTATTGCGACAGGCACGCTCATCATACGACTTATCGTTTGCCTCAAAATTCTCTTCAATTACATGTACTTATTGCTCCTAACAGTAGGTTATACGGCATTGACGTAATTTTCGCACGTACTATTTTGAAACTGGCTTTGATGTCTTCTGTTTGTATGCCTGAAATAAATATCGGTCGTCTTTCATACATCTGGTAACATATCGAAATTAAAGATGAAACACGTAGTACATTAGGGAATGACAAAAACAAACCCCAAGCTGAGGTCTTTGTAGTCTGGTCCTTTGTTTGAAGGATATGCTTGAGCATATTTCGTGGATTGGGCAGTTATAAGTTGGTACTTTCTGGAATAAACATGGGTAACCTAGATTATCATGAAACGCTTCGAATGTATCGAATATCATTTTCTGAGGAAAAATTAGTTCTTTGTACGCCTGGCCACTAAATGTTCGGTCTCTATATAAAATTCAGCCATTTCCTTTTTTGATAACTTCAGCTCAGCATTCATAGACTGTTAGGCTAGGTGTCAGAATAATATGAGTGGGTGGGGTATCATGCTGGGTGATTATGGTACTTGTAACTTCTTCGTCTGGTGCCTAGCATTCAGAGACTGGCCGGGTCGATTTCAGAGTGATGTGACTTGGTAAGGTATAATGTCAGGTGATTATGTTGTTTTTGATCTTTCTGTCGTGGTTTGATCTTTCTTATGGTTCTTTGAACATCCTCGCTTTGTGCTTTAAATAAAGTATTTCCGTCTCGGTTTCAGAATGGTCCTCAGTCTAAGTTTCAGTTCCTCGCTTGGTGCTCATCATTCAGAGATTTGTCGGCTCAGTGTCAGAAAGGTTTGACTGGGTGGAGCATCATGCCATGTGATTATTTTGATTTCATCGTCCGTCCTCGCTTGGCATTCAGCATTCAGAGATTGGTTGGCACGCTGTCAGAATGGTGTGACTGGTTCATCGTCCTCGCTTGGTATTCATAAAAATAGATTAGTTTTCTCGGTGTGACCGGGTGTGGTATAATGCCACGTGATTATTGAGATTATATCGTCCTGGCTTGTTGCTCAACATTCAGAGATTGGTTGGCAAGGTGTCAGGATGGTGTGACCGGGTGTGGTATAATGCCACGTGATTATTGAGATTATATCGTCCTCGCTTGGTGCTCGGCATTCAGAGATTGGTTGGCACGGTGTCAGGATGGTGTGACCGGTGTGGTATCATGCCACGTGATTATTGAGATTATATCGTCCTCGCTTGGTGCTCGGCATTCAGAGATTGGTTGGCACGGTGTCAGGATGGTGTGACCGGGTGTGGTATAATGCCACGTGATTATTGAGATTCTATCGTCCTGGCTTGGTGCTCGGCATTCAGAGATTGGTTGGCAAGGTGTCAGGATGGTGTGACCGAGTGTGGTATAATGCCACGTGATCATTGAGATTCTATCGTCCTGTCTTGGTGCTCAGCATTCGGAGATTGGTAAGCATAGTGTCAGGATGGTGTGACTTGGTGGGGTATCATGCCACGTGATTATTGAGATTCTATCGTCCTCGCTTGGTGCTCAGCATTCAGATATTAGTTGGCATGGTGTCAGAATAGTGTGACTGTAAGGGGTATCATGTCACGTGATTATTGAGATTATATCGTCCTCGCTTGGTGCTAAACATTCAGAGATTAGTTGGCACGGTGTCAGAATGGTGTGACTGGATTGGGTAGCATACCAGGTGATTATTGTGATTTTATCGTCCTAGCTTGGTGCCCAGCATTCAGAGACAGGTCTGCTCGGTGCCAGAATGGTGTGACAGGGTGGGTGTATCATGCCAGGTATTTATTGTGATTCTATCGTCCTCGTTTGGTGCTCAGCATTTCAGATATTAGTTGACACGGTGTCAGAGTGGTGTGACTGGATTGAGTAGCATACCAGGTGATTATTGTGATTTTATCGTCCTCGCTTGGTGCTCAGCATTCAGAAACATGTCTACTCTGTCAGAATAGGTGACTGGGCGGAGCATTGTGACAGGTGATTATTGTGATTTTATCTTCCTTGCTTAGTGCTCAGCATTCAGAGATTGGTTGACACGGGGTCACAATTATGTGACCGGGTGGAGTATCATGCCGGGTGATTATTGAGGTTCTATCGTCCTCTCTTGGTATTCAGCATTCAGAGACTGGTTGGCTTGGTGTCAGAATGGTGTCAATGGGTGGAGTATCACGCCAGGTGATTATTTTGTTTTTATAGTCCTAGCTTGATGCACAGAATTCTGATATTGGTTGGCAAGGCTCGAATGGATTGGATGTCACTCTATGTGATTATGGTACTTGATCCCCCTTGATTACTAGTTTCGGTGTCAGATTGGTTTTACTGGATGGGGTACCATGTCTGATGATTATGGTGTTGATTATGACCATCCTCGTTTGGTGCTCAGCATTCATACGACAGTTTGTTTTGTATGGGGTTTTGTGCATCTTTGCAATAATATTTCAGTTTATTGTTTATCACAGCGGCTAATAGTCGTTCCTGAGATCTGTCTGACGGTTATTCTGGACACACCATATATCTGATACTTCCAACATATTCAGAGGTAGAAGATACAATACACTAGAAAAAATTCATGATGAATCATGACAGATGCTGTGGCCAGACGGGGATTCAAACTTATCGCCACAGAACACTGTTGATCATGCAAGGATATTTTGCTGTCGGAAACAGACAAACATCGTTGTATAACAGCAGTATGTGTAACAGCTCATAAGAGTCAATTATTAGAAGTATATTGAAATGATTAATATAAAAACACTCTCGCACATAAACCACATTTAGAAATTAAATTCCTTTTTGGACCCCTGTTGTTAGATTGAAATGAGGGACTAACTTAATACGTACTTAATGTGTTTATAATCACCGAATGACAGATGATTTTAAACCATGGATAAATATGTTAATGTATCACCCAGTAGCTTAATTCACTAATGTACTGTTGATAATGGGCGTATTACGACAAGATAATTATATAACTGAAACCATCTGCCAACTGCGTGTAGAGTGTGACTAAATACAAATTATGACGAAAAATAGACACGTTTAACTCAGTTTTAATATATCATCGGTTGTGCCGATTGTTTGTTTGGGCTGTGTGCCCTTTTGCAACATTATTTCAGTTATATAACAGCGTATCTTGTCATTGTCCATGGTATCCGCCAGGCGAATAATAAGTATATATCATTTATAAGCAAGTCACTAACTACTTCCCTACACCTTCTGAGATGATAGCTTCATGTATCATGGTATCCACCAGGCGGTTAATCAGTGTATACCATATATCAGCAAGTCACTGACTACTTCCCTTCATCTTCAGAGATGATAGCTACAGGGATCATGGTAACCGTCAGGCGGTTAATCAGTATATACCATATATCAGCAAGTAACTAACTACCTCCCTACATCTTCTGAGATGATAGCTTCATGAATCATGGTATCCGCCAGGCGGTTAATCAGTATATACCATATATCAGCAAGTCGCTGACTACTTCCCTACATCTTCTGAGATGATAGCTTAATGGATCATGGTATCCACCAGGCGGTAAATCAGTATATACCAGATATCAGCCAGTCACTAACTACTTCCCTAAACCTTCTGAGATGATAGCTTCATGAATTATGGTATCTGTCAGGCGGGTAATCAGTGTATACCATATATCAGCAAGTCACTAACAACTTTCCTACACCTTCTGAGATGATAGCTTCATGGATCATGGTATCCGTCAGGCGGTTTATCAGTATATACCATATATCAGTAAGTCACTGACTAATTCCCTACATCTTCAGAGATGATAGCTACAAGGATCGTGGTTTCCGTCAGGTGGTCAATCGTTGTATACCATATATCAGCAAGTCACTGACTACCTCCCTACATCTTCAGAGATGATAGCTTCATGAATCATGGTATCCGTCAGGTGGTTAATCAGTGTATAACATATATCAGCCAGTCACTAACTACTTCCCTACATCTTCTGATATGATAGCTACAAGGATCATGGTATCCGTCAGGTGGTTAATCGTTGTATACCATATATCAGCAAGTCACTAACTACTTCCCTACACCTTCTGAGATGATAGCTTCATGAATCATGGTATCCGTCAGGCGGTTAATCAGTGTATACCATATATCACCAAGTCACTGACTACTTCCCTACATCTTCAGAGATGATAGCTTCATGGATCATGGTATCCACCAGGCGGTTAATCAGTATATACCAGATATCAGCCAGTCACTAACTACTTCCCTACACCTGTAGAGATGATAGTTTCATGGATCTTGGTATCCGTCAGGCGTTTAATCAGTTTATACCATATACCAGCGAGTCACTGACTACTTCCCTAAACCTGTAGAGATGATAACTTCATGTATCATGGTGTCCGCCAGGCGGTTAATCATTGTATACCATATATCAGCAAGTTACTGACTACTTCCCTAAACCTGTAGAGATGATAGCTTCATGTACCATGGTATCCGTCAGACGGTTAATCAGTGTACATCATATATCAGCAAGTCACTGACTTCTTTCCTACATCTTCAGAGATGATAGCTTCATGGATCACGGTATCCGCCAGACGGTTAATCAGTATATACCATATATCAGCAAGTCACTGACTACTTCCCTACAATTTCAGAGATAATAGCTTCATAGATCATGGTATCCACCAGGCGGTTAATCAGTATATACCATATATCAGCAAGTCACTGACTACTTCCCTACATCTTCAGAGATGAAAGCTTCATGGATCATGGTATCCACCAGGCGGTTAATCAGTATATACCATATATCAGCTTGTCACTAACTACTTCCCTACATCGCCAGAGATGATAGCTTCATGGATCATGACATCCACGAGGCGGTTTATCAGTGTATACCATATATCAGCAAGTCACTGACTACTTCCCTACATCTTCAGAGATGATAGATACAAAGATCATGGTATCCGTCAGGTGGTTAATAAGTGTATACCATATATCACCAAGTCACTGACTACTTCCCTACATATTCAAAGATGACAGCTTCATGAATCATGGTATCCGTCAGGCGGTTAATCAGTGTATACCATATATCAGCAAGTCACTGACTACTTTCCTACATCTTCAGAGATGATAGCTACAATGATCATGGTATCCGTCAGGTGGTTAATCAGTGTATAACATATATCAGCAAGTCACTAACTACTTCCCTACACCTGTAGAGATGATAGCTTCATGTATCATGGTATCCGTCAGGCGGTTTATCAGTATATACCATATATCAGCAAGTCACTGACTACTTTCCTACATCTTCAGAGATGATAGCTTCATGGATCATGGTATCCGCCTGGCGGTTAATCAGTATATACCATATATCAGCAAGTTACTGATCACTTCTCTACATCTTCAGAGATGATAGCTTCATGTATCATGGTATCCGCCAGGCGGTTAATCAGTGTATACCATATATCAGCAAGTCACTGACTACTTCCCTACAGCTTCTGAGATGATAGCTTCATCAATCATGGTATCCGCCAGGTGGTAAATCAGTATATACCAGATATCAGCAAGTCACTGACAAGTTTCCTACATATTCAGAGATGATAGCTTCATGGATCATGGTATCCACGAGGCGGTTAATCAGTGTATACCATATATCAGCAAGTCACTGACTACTTCCCTACACCTTCTGAGATGATAGCTTCATGGATCATGGTATCCACCAGGCGGTTAATCAGTGTATACCATATATCAGCAAGTCACTAACTACTTCCCTACACCTTCTGAGATGATAGCTACAAGGATCATGGTATCCGTCAGGTGGTTAATCAGTGTATACCATATATCAGTAAGTCACTGACTACTTCCCTACATCTTCAGAGATGATAGCTTCATGGATCATGGTATCCGTCAGGCGGTTAATCAGTGTACATCATATATCAGCAAGTCACTTACTACTTTCCTCCATCTTCAGAGATGATAGCTACATGGATCATGGTATCCGCCAGGCGGTTAATCATTGTATACCATATATCAGCAAGTCACTGACTACTCCCTACATCTTCAGAGATGATAGCTTCATGGATCATGGTATCCGCCAGGCGGTTAATCAGTGTATACCATATATCAGCAAGTCACTAACTACTTCCCTACATCTTCTGAGATAATAGCTTCATGGATCATGATATCCGTCAGGTGGTTAATCAGTGTATACCATATATCAGGAAGTCACTGACTAATTCCCTACATCTTCAGAGATAATAGCTTCATGGATCATGATATCCGTCAGGTGGTTAATCAGTGTATACCATATATCAGCAAGTCACTGACTACTTCCCAACACTTTCTGAGATGATAGCTTCATGAATCATGGTATCCGTCAGGCGGTTAATCAGTGTATACCATCTATCAGCAAGTCACTGACTACTTCCCTACATCTTCAGAGATGATAGCTTCATGAATCATGGTATCTGTCAGATGGTTAATTAGTGTATACCATCTATCAGCAAGTCACTGACTACCTCCCTACATCTTCAGAGATGATAGCTTCATGAATCATGGTATCCGTCAGACGGTTAATCAGTGTATACCATATATCAGCAAGTCACTTACTACTTCCCTACACCTTATGAGATGATAGCTTCATGAATCATGGTATCCGTCAGGCGGTTAATCAGTATATTCCGTATATCAGCAAGTCACTAACTACTTCCCTACACCTTCTGAGATGATAGCTTCATGAATCATGGTAACCGCAAGGCGGTTAATCAGTATATACCATATATCAGCAAGTCACTGACTAATTCCCTACATCTTCAGAGATGATAGCTACAAGGATCATGGTTTCCGTCAGGTGGTTAATCAGTGTATACCATATATCAGCAAGTCACTAACTTCTTCCATACACCTGTAGAGATGATAGCTTCATGAATCATGGTATCCGTCAGGCGGTTAATCAGTATATACCATATATCAGCAAGTCACTGAATACTTCCCTACATCTTCTGAGATGATAGCTTCATGGATCGTGGTATCCACCAGGTGGTTAATCAGTATATACCATATATCAGCAAGTTACTGACTACTTCCCTACATCATCAGAGATGATAGCTACAAGGATCATGGTATCCGTCAGGTGGTTAATCAGTATATACCATATATCAGCAAATCACTAACTACTTCCCTAAACCTGTAGAGTTGATAGCTTGATGAATCATGGTATCCGCAGTTAATCAGTGTATACCATATATCAAGAAGTCACTGACTACTTCCCTACATCTTCTGAGATGACAGCTTCAAGGGTTATTGTATCCGCCAGGCAGATAACCAATATATACCATATATCAGCAAGTCACTGAATACTTCCCTACATCTTCTGAGATGATAGCTTCATGGATCATGGTATCCACCAGGTGGTTAATCAGTATATACCATATATCAGCAAGTTACTGACTACTTCCCTACATCATCAGAGATGATAGCTACAAGGATCATGGTATCCGTCAGGTGGTTAATCAGTATATACCATATATCAGCAAATCACTAACTACTTCCCTAAACCTGTAGAGTTGATAGCTTCATGGATCATGGTATTCGCAGTTAATCAGTGTATACCATATATCAAGAAGTCACTGACTACTTCCCTAGATCTTCTGAGATGACAGCTTCAAGGGTTATTGTATCCGCCAGGCAGATAACCAATATATACCCTATATCAGGAAGTATAACTGATTCCTTACACTGTGACCTGTAGAGATGATAGCTTCATGGATCATGGTATCCGCCTGACGGTTAATCAGTATACACCATATATCAGCAAGACACTTACTACTTCCCTACACCTTCGGAGATGATAGCTTCAATGATCATGGTATCCGCCAGGCGGTTAATCAGTATATACCATATATCAGCAAGTCACTGACTACTTCCCTATATCTTCAGGGATGATAGCTTCATGAATCATGGTATCCGTCAGGTGGTTAATCAGTGTATACCATATATCAGAAAGTATAACTGCTGCCTTACACTGTGACCTGTAGGGATGATAGCTTCATGGATCATGGTATCCACCAGGCGGTTATTCAATATATACCATATATCAGCAAGTCACTGACTACTTCCCTACATCTTCTGAGATGATAGCTTCATTGATCATGGTATCCGTCAGGCGGTTAATCAGTGTATACCATATATCAGCAAGTCACTGACTACTTCCCTGCATCTTCTGAGATGATAGCTTCATGAATCATGGTATCCGCAAGGCGGTTAATCAATGTATACCATATATCAGCAAGTCACTGACTACTTCCCTACATCTTCTGAGATGATAGCTTCATGAATCATGGTATCCGCAAGGCGGTTAATCAGTGTATACCATATATCAGCCAGTCACTGACTACTTCCCTACATCTTCTGAGATGATAGCTTCATGAATCATGGTATCCGCATGGCGGTTAATCAGTGTATACCATATATCAGCAAGTCACTGACTACTTCCCTACATCTTCAGAGATGATAGCTTCATGAATCATGGTATCCGTCAGACGATTAATCAGTGTATACCATATATCACCATGTCACTAACTACTTCCCTACATCTTCAGAGATGATAGCTTCATGAATCATGGTATCCATCAGACGGTTAATCAGTGTATACCATATATCACCATGTCACTAACTACTTCCCTACATCTTCAGAGATGATAGCTTCATGAATCATGGTATCCGCCAGGCGGTTAATCAGTGTATACCATATATCAGCAAGTAACTAACTTCTTCCCTAAATCTTCTGAGATGATAGCTTCATGAATCATGGTATCCGCCAGGCGGTTAATCAGTGTATACCATATATCAGCAAGTAACTAACTACTTCCCTACACCTGTAGAGATGATAGCTTCATGTATCATGGTATCTGCCAGACTGTTATTCAGTATGTACCATATATTAGCAAGTAACTAACTACTTCCCTACACCTGTACCCCGGTTTTACGCAAACATATAACAAATTACATTAATTCGATCACATTAGTGGCTTAATTTTAATAAATTAACAAACTTTCAAATGTAAAACTTAAAAACTGTTATTGTATATTACGCACTTTCGTATCAAAGCTACTATCGATTCTTTTATATACTGATAAATTCGAATATAAAAGCCGTTAAGACATTCAAAACATTCGAACATTGCAGATATAAAAAGTGATACAGTGCAGTTTGCATCAAAATATTTCCCAAATAACATGATTTGCATGCATAATACTATCATAATATTATGTCCTTGCCGTTACGGCGGAAGTTGTTGCAGTGATGTAAGGTAATACGTAACTATGATCTGTACATTACGGTGAACGCTGACACTATCTTTTATATTTTCACCCGAGGCAGACATTGCAATTGTGGAATAACTTGATATAAAATAACGATGGAGGGCGAGGTCATTATGATTCAAATAAACAAATCTTTCGATGCATCCCGCACCGTCATGGCTGTATGACATCAGAGTACTGTCAATATTGACACAGTAATGTATTTATTATTCTTTTTAACACACATGCCACAAGAACTAGGATAACATTTACCAAGTGTAACTGTTTACATTTGATAGATATTACAGGTGCCATACTTTCTACTTTCTAAAGTATAACATGTGCTTGCATTCATTTAGTTTGTCATGAATGGGTTTTGGTGATATATATATATAAATATATGTTTTATCAATATGATTAAAGATAATTGGTGTAAACGTCATTCAGTACATCTATAACTATAAATATATAGTTATAGATTACTGAATGACAACTATCATCTCTGAACTATAAATATATAGTTATAGATGTACTGAATGACGTATATAATTATAGATGTACTGAATGACGTATACAATTATAGATGTACTGAATGACGTTTACAACAATTATCTTTATTGATATTGATTAAAGATTTGGCACTTTGACAAACCTTCTGTTGAACTGTCTGTTGAACTGGATTGGATTACTTTTCCTAGAATGTTAACATTTCAAAAAGCATTTCCTATGTATAAACATTACATAACCTTGCACCGTCGTATATTTGGGATGTATCTTTTCTAAATATTGATATTCATTCAAGAAATTTAAGATCCTCATCTTACTTAAATGTATATACTCCCATAACCAAATCATGAAGATCTAACATATACTAGTATTCGGGATAAAACAATTGGAGTAGTCTTCCAATTATTTTAAAAAAAATGACAATTTAGTGAACCATGTCAAAACATTGTATTTGAAATGAGTTAAAATATTACCTAAGGAGCGAAGGCTGTATCAGTAGCTTTAAATGTAGCTGTAGCTTTAAATGTAGCTGTAGCTGTAGCAGTAAATGTAGCAGTAACAGTAGCTGTAGCAGTAGCAGTAACTGAGCAGTAGATGTAGCCGTAGCTGTAGATGTAGCCGTAGCTGTAGCAGTAGCAGGAGATGTAGCCATAGCAGTAGCAGGAGATGTAATCGTAGCAGTAGATATAGCCGTAGCAGTCGCAGTACCTGTAGATGTAGCAGTAGCATTAGCTGTAGATGTAGCCGTAACAGTTACTTGGCAGGAGATGTAGCCGTAGCAGTAGATATAGCCGTAGCTGTAGCAGTAGCAGTATCTGTAGATGTAGCACTAGCAGTAGCTGTAAATGTAGCCGTAGCTGTAGCAGTAGCAATAGCTGTAGATGTAGCAGTAGCAATAGCTGTAGATGTAGCAATAGCAGTAGCAGTTACTTGGCAGTAAATGAAGCCGTAGCTGTAGCAGTAGTTGTAACTGTAGCCGTAGCTGTAGCAGTAGCAGGAGATATAGCCGTAGCTGTAGCAGTAGCAGGAGCAGTGGATGTAGCCGTAGCAGTAGATATAGCCGTAGCAGTAGCAGTAGCTGTAGATGTAGCAGTAGCAGTAACTGAGCAGAAGAAGTAGCCGTAGCTGTAGCAGTAGCTGTTACTGCAGCTGTAGCAGTAAATGTAGCCGTTGCTGTAGCAGTAGCTGTAGATGTAGCCATAGCGGTAGATGTAGCTGTAGCTGTAGCAGTAGTTGTAGCTGTAGATGTAGCAGTAGCAGTAACAGGAACTGAGGAGTAGATGTAGCCGTAGAAGTAGCTTTTGATGTAGCCGTAGATGTAACTGTAGCTGTAGCTGTAGCTGTAGCCGTAGCTGTAGTTGTAGCTGTAGCAATATCAGTAGGTGTAGCAGTAGCAGTAGATGTAGCTGTATGTGTAGCTGTAGTTGCAGATGTAGAAGTAGCAGTTTCAGTAGCTTAGCAGTAACTGAGCAATAGGTGTAGCTGTAACAGTAGGTGTAGCCGTAGCTGTAGCTGTAGCAGTTGATGAAGCCGTAGCCGTAGCGTTAGATGTAGCCGTTTAGCTGTAGCTGTAGCTGTGTAGCTGTAGCAGTAGATGTAGCAGTAGCTTTAGCTGTAATTGTAGCAGTAAATATAGCCGTAGATGTAGCTGTAACAGTAGATGTAGCCGTAGCCGTAGCAGTAGATGTAGCAGTAGCTTTAGCTGTAGCTGTAGCAGTAGATGTAGCCGTAGCTGTAGCTGTAACAGTAACTATAGATGTAGCCGTAGCTGTAACTGTAGCTGTAGCAGTAGATGTAGCCGTAGCAGTAGTTGAAGCCGTAGATGTAGCGGTAGCTGTAGCTGTAGCAGTAGCAGTAATTGAGCAGTATATGTAGATGTAGCTGTAGCAGTAGCTGGAGCAGTAGCAGTAACTGAGCAGTATATGTAGTCGTAGCTGTAGCAGTATCTGTAGATGTAGCCGCAGATGTAGCAGTAGCAGTAGATGTAGCCGTAGCTATAGCTGTAGCATTAAATGTAACAGTAGCAGTAGATGTAGCCGTAGCTAAAGCTGTAGATATAGATGTTGATGTAGCAGTTGCAGTAACTGAGCAGTAACTGAGCAGTAACTGAGCAATATATGTAGCAGTAGATGAAGCCGTAGCTGTAGTAGTAACAATAGATGTAGCAGTACCTGTAGCAGTAGCAGTAGATATAGCTGTAGCAGTACATGGAGTTGTAGCAGTAGCAGTAGCTGTAGTTGTAGCTGTAGGAGTAGATGTTGCAGTATATTTAGCCGTAGCTAAAGAAGTAGCTGTAGTAGTAGTAGTAGTAGCAGTAGATGTAGCAGTAGCCGTAGTAGTTGCAGTAGCAGTAGCAGTAGCAGTAGCATAAGCATAAGCAGTAGCAGTAGCATTAGATGTAGTTTTAGCTGAAGCAGTATATGTAGCCATAGCTGTAGTAGAAGCAGTAGATGTAGCTGTAGCTGTAGCTAGCTGTAGCTGTAGCTGTAGCAAAAGCAGTAGCAGTAGATGTAGCCGTAGCTGTAGCTGTTACTGTAGTTGTAGCAGTAGATGTAGCTGTGGTTGCAGTAGAAGATGTAGCCGCAGCTGTAGCAGTAGCAGTAGATGTAGCCGTATCTGTAGCAGTAACAGAAGCAGTAGATGTAGCTGAAGTCGCAGCCGTAGCCGTAGCCGTAGCCCATGCCGTAGCCGTAGCCGTAGCCGTAGCCGTAGCCATAGCAGTAGCAGTAGCTGTAGCATTAGCAGTAGCTGTAACTTAAGATGTAGCTGTAGCTATAACTGTAGTTGTAGCTATAGACGTTACTTCATCTGTAACTGTACCTGTACCTCTAACTGTAGCTGTAGCTGTAACTGTAACTGTAGGTGTAGATATAACTGAAGCTGTAATTGTAGCTTTAGTTGTAGCTGTAACTGTAGCTGTAGTTGTAGCTGTAATTGAGCTGTAGTTGTAGCTGTAACTGTGACTGTAACTGTAAATGTAGTTATAGTTGTAGTTGTAACTTTAGATGAAGCTGTAATAACTGTAGCTGTAACTGTTACTGTAAATGTAGCTGTAGTTGCAGCTGTAACTTTAGATGAAGCTATAGCTTTAACTGTAGATATAACTGTAAATGTAAATGTAAATGTAGCTGTATCTGTTGCTGTAACTTTAGATGTAGCTGTAGCTATAACTGTAGCTGTAGATGTAACTTCATCTGTAGCTGTAATTGTAGCTGTAGTTGAAGCTGTAACTTTAGATGTAGCTGTAGCTATAACTGTAGCTGTAGATGTAACTTCATCTGTAGCTGTAATTGTAGCTGTAGTTGTAGCTGTAACTGTAGCTGTAGCTATAAATAACTGTACCTGTAACTGCAACTTTAGCTGTAGCTGTAACTGTTACTGTAACTGCATCAGTATATCAAACTGTAGCTGTAGCAGTAGCTGTCGCTATGTATATAGCTGTAGCAGTCGAAGAAGCAGTAGTAGTGGCCGTAGCAGTAATTGACTGTTCCAGTAGCCATAGCAGCAACTGTAGCTTTAGCTGTTGCTATATAACTTTAGCTGTAGCAGTAGCTGTAGCTGTAGCAGTAACAGTAACTGTAGCAGTAGCTGTTACTGTAGCTTTAGCTGTAACTGTAGCTGTGACTTAGCTATAACTTAGCTGTAGCTATAACTGTAGCTGTAGCTGTAACTATAACTGTAACTGTAGCTGTAACTGTAACTGTAACTGTATCTGTAACTGTAACTCTAACTGTATTTGTTGATGTAGCTGTAGCTGTAACTGTAGCTGTAACTGTAACTCTAACTGTATTTGTTGATGTAGCTGTAGCTGTAACTGTAGCTGTAACTGTAACTCTAACTGTATTTGTTGATGTAGCTGTAGCCGTAGATGTAATTGTAGCTGTAGCTGTAGCTGTAGCAGTAGATGCAGCCGTTGATGTAGCTGTAGCAATAGTAGTAGATGTAGCTGTTGCTGTTACTGTAACTGTAACTTAGCTGTAACTTAGCTGTAGATGTAACTGTAACTGTATATGTAGCTGTAACTGTAAATGTAGCTGTAACTGTAGCTGTAGCTATAACTGTAGTTGTAGCTGTAGCTGTTATTGAGCTGTAACTGTATCTTGACTGTAACTTAGCTGTAGCTGTAACTGTATATGTAGCTGTAACTGTAGCTGTAGCTGTAACTGTAGCTGTAGCTGTAAATGTAACTGTAGTTGTAGCTGTAGCTGTTATTGAGCTGTAACTGTAAATGTAGCTGTAGCTGTAACTGTAGCTCAAACTGTAGTTGTAACTTAGCTGTAGCTGTAACTGTAGCTGTAGCTGTAACTGTTACTGTAGCTCTAACTGTATATGTAGCTGTAACTGTAGCTGTAACTGTAGCTGTAGCTGTAAATGTAACTGTAGTTGTAGCTGTAGCTGTTATTGAGCTGTAACTGTAATGTAGCTGTAACTGTAGCTCAAACTGTAGCTGTAACTTAGCTGTAGCTGTAACTGTAGCTGTAGCTGTAACTGTTACTGTAGCTCTAACTGTAGCTGTAACTTAGCTGTAGCTGTAGCTGTAACTGTAGCTGTAGCTGTAATTGTAACTGTAACTGTCACTACCACTCTCACTATCACTGTCACTGTCTTCGTCTTCATTTACGTTATAAGTATTGTTGCTGTTGTTGTTGTTGTTGTTGTTGTTGTTGTTGTTGTTGTTGTTGTTGTTGTTGTTGTTGCTGTTGTTGTTGTTGTTGTTGTTGTTGTTGTTGTTGTTGTTAACGTTGTTGTTGTTGTTGTTGTTGTTGTTGTTAACGTTGTTAACGTTGCCGTCGCCGTCGCTAATGTCGCCATCGTTTTCGATACTGTTACTGAAGTTTTATAGTATTTATAGTTTTATATAGTGTTCGTAAATTAAAGTAACACAATTGCATTATCTCAAAACCAATAAAGCGCCTATGATATATTAAGCAAGAATAGTTCTATGTGTATGTAAATTACATCTGTACATGTAAATCTTGTCTATAGATATAACCAGGACGGTAGTACAGTGGTCACGCGTGTTGGCCGTTCACGCGTGATGTCGCAGGTTCAATCCCCAACGTGACCCGATGACCTCTCTGAAACATCTCTCATTACTAGTCACACCCAGGAAACGTACTTGAGAGCGAGTCATAATGACAAGCTCTCAACTTACTTAGTAATCGAGCTGGAATTAATTAGCATAACACTGGCGTACGGATATCATAAACAAACACTTGTAGAACAGTGGCGCGGTAGTACAGTGGATAGCGTGTTGACCGCACACTTTAGTGGTGTCGGTTCGACCTCCAGGTCGATCCATAGGCCTCTCAAACACAACACCCAGTTCTGGTTATACCCAGCACTCAGACTGGAGACCGGCTCTGTATAAGCTGGGAGCTTACTTCCCATCGAGCTTAAATAAATTATAAACTAAAAACAGTAGACATAATAAAATTTTATACAATAACGACAATGTATTGAACGCCATAGCTGTCTTATGTGTTTCATTTTATATGTATTATGTGCATATAAAAGCAAATAATATAATGACGAATGCACATGATATAATAAAGAATGTACATAATACATATAAAATGGACCACATAAGACAGCTATGGCGTTCAATAACAATGATAAAATACGGGATTTTGTCGTACTATTAGAGTTTATGGGATCAACTTCATCTTTTCATTCTCACTTACAATGTAAATATTTAATGTGTAAGTGTTACAGGGTGCAGTACTTTAATGTAAGTAAGAAAGATTGATACGCAGTGTATTGTACTGCATCATGACAAACGTCCAAATTAAACAGCGGGTGTTATTGTATTGTATAGCTGACATGCGTCCTACTCAGCATGAGATATGAGACACGCACGTATTCAACACAATGATTACTCTGTATTCATCAATTTAAACACGGAAAAATATCTCAAATCAAATAAAGTAATAAAGTATACAATTACATTTTTAATCAGAGTGTTTACCGATGGTATGAAAAACGAATGTTGTGTTTACTTTTTTAAACTAAACTCTTTTTTTCTAGCTCAACTTTAAAAGATCGTGTGTTCAAAACTTAGTTTGATCAATGGCTGCGTTTTCTTTCAAATAGAGGTTTTGTGTTTTCTATCAAACTGGATATTTAATAATTGTTGACTCGTATTATAAGTTTTTTTTAAGTCGGAACCATATTTATTGTTATCTAACAGGAAGACGATCATGGAAACTAGTATGTTGCCATGCTCGTTTTATTGTTGTTTCATTTCTCATATGATGCCTACGTCAAATGTCATATTTGTTCAATTTTGATATCTGTTATATAATGATCTTAAAAATGAACAACTCACCAGTGTTTAGAATTTGAGCGTCGGTAGAACATGTAAAACTCAGTCTACCAACATACCAAAAATAAAGTGCAAACTAACTTCTCAGAAGTACATGATTATCCATAAATAAAGGACAACGACAACCTTTTTTAGGTAAGCGAATGAATTATTAGTAGTTTGTGCGAACAGCATGAGGCGGATGTAATAAACTTTGGAAATTACTACGCCAGTGAAACATTTAATCGTGATAGGAGAGGCGCTTGAATTATTTTGATAAAAACAATGCTGCAAGTGTTAATGATGGGCCGTTGAGTTTGCGTAAATGTAAAGGATAAAAATAGTGCCTGTAATATTTTACATTTTTATGGCGTCATATATGTTTTGCATTTAACACAGTGTAACCAGTGTTATAATGATGTATTATAGATAATGCAACATACTTTGAAAAAAGCGCCATCATTCAATCACGTGTGTCAGTATATGTCATAAACATTCCACAACTCAGGACTACTTTCAACGGTACCCTGCATTAAGTCGATATTTGAAGTGACCCGCATACAAAGCTAAGTACCATCTCATAGCGTCACTTGCGGATTCGAGCGCTGTTTATGCTTGGCGGTAGGAAATTCTTATTTTAGAGTTAAGTATACATATGTGGTATTTATCTGTATAACGCACTTTTATTACTATATTGGTATTCTAAATTGTTGATATGAAACGGTGTACAGACAGGCAGGCTGGCAGGCAGGCAGGCAGGCAGGCAGGCACCACTAATTTTATATAAAAACAGCATGACACTTCTAGTTTTACATAAAAAAAAGCATGATACCACTAGTTGTATATAAACTCAGCCCGACACTTTTAGTTTTATATAAAATCAGCATGACATCACTAGTTTTATATGCAACCAGCATCACACCACCAGTTTTATATAAAATCTGCATGACACCAATAGTTTATATAAAATCAGCATGACACCACTAGTTTTATATACAATCAGCGTGACACCACCAGTTTTATATAAAATCAGCATGACATCAATAGTTTGTATACAACCAGCATGACACCACTAGCTTGGCATAAGACCAGACGACACCACTAATTTTATATAAAATCAGCATGACACCACTCAGTAGTTTTCTATAAAATCAGCAAGTCAACACTAATTTTATGTACAACCAGCATGACAGCACTAGTTTGACATAAAACCAGCATGAAATCACTAATTTATATACAACCAGCTTGACACCACTAATTTATATACAACCAGCATGGCACCACTAGCTTTATAAAAACCAGTATGACACCACTTATACTATATAAAATCAGCATGACACCACCAGTTTTATATAAAACCAGCATGACATCACTAGTTTTATATAAAACAGCATGACACCACTAATTTTATATAAAATCACCATGACACCACAAGTTTTATATCTATATAAAAAACCAGCATGAAATCACTTATTTATATACAACCATCATGACACCACTAATTTATATACAATTAGCATGGCACCACTAGTTTGATAAAAACCAGCATGACACCACTAATTTTATATAAAATCACCATGACACCACCAGTTTTATGTAAAACCTGTATGACACCACAAGTTTTTTATCTATATAAAGGACTAGCATGGTACCAGTATTTTTTCTAAATATAAAGTTATAGATATTGTACTTTGAGCATGGTTATACATTCAACTGTGAAGATTTATTTGAACATAGATTAATCAGATTTCGACTTCACAGTGCGTCCTTTTATTATCTAAGGCAGTTCTTTTAACAAAAAACAAAATTAAAATGAACGTGCTGTAATTGCCTTCCTTTGACTAAAACAAGTTGATACAATTTTGTACTTATTTTTCAATTCTCAAAACACTTCGACACAAAGGTGTCAGAAGCTCAAAATAGTTTTACTTGTTCAAATATCAAATTTCTGGTTTACAATTACCAACTTTTAACACAGAGAAGACCGGTATTGTCAAATGGCTACACTTTAATAGCAAACTAATCGACAAGCACCCTCAAAGTTTGTTTTCCTTTGCGATATAACGGTTTATTAAATATATAATTATTATTAAGGTGTGGTTCACGTCAACGTCGGACACAAGTGTCTCTTACTTTGTACAAATATTTACAAATACATAATGATTATTTATTTTCTATACAAATTGTACTTCGTGTTAACCTTACTTAAAGAAAAAGGCTCCCAATTTTATTTCACGCATCGGAACCATGCGATTTTCACTGATATGATGTTTGCGTAGTGGTCACTGAATGTACAAGGAGATCACCAATTATACATGAATGCGTGGATCATGTCTCATAGTCACGTATATAACGCATGCTCCCTAAGACAGTGTATTTGTTCTGATTTAGAACAAACGAACCATTTTGTTTTTGTTTCTTAATGTTGTAAGGAGATTTTGAGTATAAAACAAAACAAAATAATAACAGATCTAAAAATAACACACGTTATGCTTGAATAAAATGCATTTCAAATGTTATTTTGACTACTTTTATTTTGAAAGTCTGTTATCTAAATACAAACTTTACTATATGAAATGTGTCAACTACATGTATTTTGAAATACATATAAACTTCATATTACATCATTCGAAAGGTAATTCAACTTAATAAGAATAAATAAAAACGTTTTGAATACATTAATAGAATCACATCCAAACTACACCTAAATATATTATATACGTTTAAGTAAAAAAATATACCCTCTTAACAAATAAATATGTCAAAATTAACTAAAATATATATATTAAATACAATAGAGATATTATCCACTAATGAATATGTCATAGTGATATGTTTGTAAACAATATATATATAAGTTATATATAAGTTTGAAGGCCTGTCATTCATAGAGACCCAAATGATACAAGTGAAACTTACAATCTACTGTTTGTCAACCTCTGCACTACCAAAATATGATGAGAAAAGTAGGGGTCATGTGCCATATAAGAGATTGTATCTGCTCATTCTGTACTCTGTTGACAAAGTGGAAGTAAACTTCCGAAATCATGTATTCATACCCCAGTTTCCAAGAATCAATTTTTGTTCTTAATTCACAATTCAAACATGACATTGCTTTCAAAATATTCAAAATACATCAATAATACCATTCAAATAAAAAAAAATGAGCACACGACCATAAAGCGGAAACAGTTTCGCAACAATTCCGATAACCACACGATGTAACAGAAAATATTGCCCGATTACTGGGGAAACCCTAAATGCAATCGTTTATCTGAGGCCAGGATGCAAGATCTTTTGTCATTGATTTTTGCTGTGTTCTCTCGCATGTCAACTACATGTCACGCATGTCAACTACATGTCACGCATGTCTTCTACATGTCACGCATGTATTCTACATGTCACGCATGTCTTCTACATGTCACGCATGTATTCTACATGTCACGCATGTCAACTACATGTCACGCATGTCTTTTACATGTCACGCATGTCTTCTACATGTCACGCATGTATTCTACATGTCACGCATGTCAACTACATGTCACGCATGTATTCTACATGTCACGCATGTCAACTACATGTCACGCATGTCTTCTACATGTCACGCATGTCTTCTACATGTCACGCATGTCTTCTCCATGTAAGCACAACCAAACTGAATAAAATCCGATATGACGTTCTAAATTTGTTAAAACTGGTTAACAAGATCCACACAGTGCAGTACGTAAAGCTCAAACTACCTATAAATCGGAGCCCAACAATTGAATTTCGTTACTTTCTTTCCAAAACATAAATATTGATATCTTAACTTCAATATATACAGTATTATAAGTAATATTTGTATAATATTCGGATGCAGTCCAAAACGTATTGTTTCATTTTTAGTGCATCATGCGCATTTCCGAAATGTTCAACTGTAATTTCTGTGTTTGAAACGGGATTAGTTAACAGTACGAGTATAGTCAAGCTTTTGAAAATGGGATACAAACAGAAGCACGTGACGTTGTTATAAGGCATTCGGACACAGGACCGAAAGGTAGTGTGTTTAAACCCTCTGCCCCCCCCCCCCCCCCCCACACTCTCAACACACTGGGGCCACGTGTTGTATCACTTAGCCATTGGTTATGTTAATGTTATTATATTCAAATGTGTGTGTGCGTTTTCATTTAAGAAAATATGATGTCCTGTTTTTTTTTAACGTATTGCTTGCGTATTATATCGGAATTTAAAAGCACAGCAGTTTCCATTAAAACAGCCCCGTGCTATAATTGAATAAAACACCCACGTGCACATACGGATCAGTTGTATATTACAGCCATGTTATATAGACGGGAAACTATGTCATGAACATTGTACATTGTCCCTATCTACCAGCAGTCGCAGTCAACACTCACCTGTTATATAATAAGTTGAAAGTTTTAACAAGTGTGTGTGTGTTTTAACTGGCTAACCAGTCAGCTGTCGTGCCTAAACACTTGTGTCAGACCTGTTACCCTTTGTAGTTCAGTCTTGATGTTAGCGCGTCAACATCCACGGTGGCTTGTTGTTTTTGGATTCGGGCTAATCTGACCATAAATATTCTAAGTTTGTCATGAGAGACATTCATCTTTGAAATTCATAAATACTGCATTGCTGCATTATAGAAAGGAGAGTTAACGTAGTCTAAGTTTGTCATGAGAGACATTCATCTTTGAAATTCATGAAAACTGCATTTCTCCATTATGGAAAGGAGAGTTAAAGTAGTCTAAGTTTGTCATGAGAGACATTCATCTTGGTTTGATTTTACTCCTGATAGTTCTCTGAAATATCGCATTTAGAGTTGAATTGTGCTCTGCCATATTGTGACCATGAATGGCTTTGAAAAACAAAACGTGGTCCACTGGTAGAGCGCCGAACCCATGATAGAGAAAGTCGTGGATTCGATCCTCCGCCACGACTATGCGTGGTGTCCTTGAGCTAGACGCTTTATCCGCATATCTACCCAGGAATATTTCGAGCGTGATTTGCCTTAATTGTAAGAACTTGTTTCACAATCGAAGTAAAATAATTCAGTTATTTTTTTTTTTTTAAAATGATCTAATCGAGACAAAACAATTTAGTATACATGAAAATATAACTGAAGGAAAACATTTGTATGTCAACCCTGTAGCTAAAATCTCACTTATATAAACATAAACCAAACAAAGAAAAATTTTAACAATATATATAGTATTCGTTTATTTATTACATTGATTAGTGGTCACGTGGCTAAGACCTTGCGAAGCCAGGGGTCGCAAGTTCGATCCCCCGCCCATTCATCTCAAATACTTATCAGTCTTTAAGTTTAGACTTTAACAAAAATGGAAGTCCATATATATATATATATATATATATCAGTGCTTTACACCGGGCATGTAAAATAACCAAGGACGCTACAAAAGTGTATTCTGTATCTGCACTATCCTCCAAAAGTCTACAAGTACTTATACCTTTCTGGAGGCGTCGTCCGCTAAATAGCAAACCGCTGGCGACCATACATACAATTATCATCTCCATGTGTCAGATTAACAAAAAACACCTGTGAAAAGACTAACATACAATGATCCGGGTTAATGGCACGTGTCGTGTACACTTTTGTGAAATTAATTTCCATATTTATGCTATACAATCTTATATCCGGGTGAATTATTTTCTTTTGTGAATATTTGCCTCGATCTCATCTAAGTTTTACGCCAGATGACATCTTTATCGAATATCTAATATACCAACTGACAGGACCGTAACGCCGAACCGAGCAATTATTCTCAATTAATTCCCGATCTATTCTCGACCAAAGCGTTACATACGGTGCTTAAGGTGTCTTACCGCGTCATTAATGGAATGTCAACAAGCTTCGGACATGCCCTTCGTCGTAGTGGCTGCATTCAACGTTTTTCTTTGACCAATTTCTGCTGGAGTTATAGTCGATTAGATACTGATAATTGGCGTAGATGGACTAACTGATCAACTAGTGATAAAATATAAATATGTGAACAAAATACAATTTGCAGTAGTCAAGGCTGGTGAAGCCGCTCTCTATATTTGGATATTTACTAAACCTCAAGTATGTGTGTACTAGAATTTATATATTTTTTTAATTTGATTTTTTTTATTCAAGTTGTTTATCATTTCGAAATTGTCAGTTTAAAGTCTGATAGTTTTATTTAACAGCATTGTAATATTTGATGAATCCATTTTCGTTTTAAAAGTATTTTATTTCATATTTGAATGTTCTCTTTGGAACACCATCCATTAACTACATGGCGAGAAATTGCTGAAAGTCATAGTATGTGATATTATTGATGTATGTGTTAACTCATGGATATAGATATACAGTCAAACCTGTTTTAACCAGCCAGTCAAGGAAATGAGCAAACGTGACTTTTTGATGCTATGCATGAAACTATTAACCAGCGATCATCAAATCAGTATTCAGCTCAGACATCGACACGTCGTGTTGGTAAGATTGTATAAAATTGATTGATTCTGTCCAGATTGTTTGTTTCAGAGCAAAAGGATATGTTCTAGATACTGTTGAAAGGTCAGTCGACAACACGGCACTGTCGCGATCATTCCAAACCCGTTTATTCATCATAGGACGATAATTTACAATTGACAATTTAAAAATGATATGGAAATAATTCCTTTTCAATTATATTTCACCCAAATTAGTTACTGAGAGTAAGTGTAAGTCCGATTATGCCTTAGTGTATAAAGTCAGTGTTCACTTTGTTAAATGTAAGGAAGCTTTATGTATCAAAGAAATCTAGTACACGTATCCTCTGTCTAATACACTGTTTACCGCTTATCTTTCACCCAATTCAATTTCTGTTCAATTTCATAACACCGTTGTCTATATGCCGCTGTTTTTCTTTCAACTGCATTTTGTTTACTTATAGTGCATCCGCTGTTTTTCCCCCACACTTCGTGACGTGAGTCTACTTAATATTCCTCGTGGCAATTGTCGGGACTTAGTGTTCCCTTCATCTTCCATCGTCTCCATCAACAGAACAACAACAACAACAACAACACAATTTCAATTAAATATGTTTAGTTGTTACTAGCGCTCGAGAGTGCAACCAACTGATATCATACACGTGCATACATATATAATTTTCTTCTAATTCAAATTTTCAAAGAAGAAAATTATATTTCTCTCCTTAATCACTCGTAAAGCTGTTTTCTTTGAAAATTTGAATTAGAAGAAAATTATTTTCCCTTGTATAACAGTCTCCTATAGAGGAAGATGATGTATGTGCACGGGTATACCGGGCACATTTGGCGGTAATTGGTCATTCAGCGTTGACAGCGCGAACAGTACAGGTGAATTTAAAAAGCAGGAATATTAAAAATGTAGCAATCATAAGATGCTTCTATTTCATAAACATAGAATCATGATATGATAATTAGTAAAATAATTTTAAAGGGCGATATTGACATTATAGGGATATTTGCATGATCATATTGAATGGTAAATATATGTATGCACGTGAATGACTTTGCCTCTCACTGACACATGATTAACCGCTAATAAAGACTGTCTCACTGATACATGATTCATGGCTTTTCTCCATAATGTGTGTTAACAAAATAAAACAAATCTTTTAGCTGAAACACGCGCCACAAATACGTTTATCATATACACTTTTTGGTATATTTAATACTTCCGACACTGATATAAACACTTGTGATGACGCGTTTCGCATTTATATTGAAGACCATGGAGAAAGGTTTCAATAACAAACTATGTCTGTAATCCACCATTTATATCATTCAATAGCTTAATGTGCGTTTTATTCTTCTTTTTTATTGCGTTTTTATTGTCATTGGCTTTCCTGAAACTTTGGTATTACATAAATAAAAAAAAGATTGCTATAACATACATATATTTGCTTATCCATACTCAGTCTTGCTTATACATACACAGATTTGTCTACATACACAAACGTGCTTATACATACACAGGTTTATCTATACATACACATACGCGCTTATACATACACAGGCTTGCTTATACATACATAGGTCTTCTTATACGTACACAGATTTGCTTATACAAACCCAACGTGCTTATACGTAAACAGGTTTGCCTATACATACATCGACGTGCTTATACACTTACGTGCAACTACGTGCACAGGTTTGCCTATACATACATTTACCTTCCTGCACGTGCACAGGTTTGCCTATACATATACCTACGTGCCTGTACGTGCACATGTTTGCCTATACATATACCTACGTGCATGTACGTGCACATGTTTGCCTATACATATACCTACGTGCATGTACGTGCACATGTTTGCCTATACATACACCTACGTGCCTGTACGTGCACAGGTTTACCTATACATGCACATACGTGCCTGTACGTGCACAGGTTTGCCTTTACATGCACATACGTGCCTGTACGTGCACGGGTTTTGCCTTTACATGCACATACGTGCCTGTACGTGCACATGTTTGCCTATACATACACCTACGTGCCTGTACGTGCACATGTTTGCCTATACATACACCTACGTGCCTGTACGTGCACATGTTTGCCTATACATACACCTACGTGCCTGTACGTGCACATATTTGCCTTTACATATACCTACGTGCCTGTACGTGCACAGGTTTGCCTATACATACACCTACGTGCCTGTACGTGCACATGTTTGCCTATACATACACCTACGTGTCTGTACGTGCACATGTCTGCCTATACATACACCTACGTGCCTGTAAGTGCACATGTTTGCCTTTATATACACATACGTGCCTGTACGTGACAGGTTTGCCTATACATACACATACGTGTCTGTACGTGCACATGTTTGCCTATACATACACCTACGTGCCTGTACGTGCACATGTTTGCCTATACATACACCTACGTGTCTGTACGTGCACATGTTTGCCTTTACATACACCTACGTGCCTGTACGTGCACAGGTTTGCCTATACATACAGCTACGTGCCTGTACGTGCCCAGGTTTGCCTTTACATACACCTACGTGCCTGTACGTGCACATGTGTGCCTATACATACACCTACGTGCCTGTACGTGCACATGTTTGCCTTTACATACACCTACGTGCCTGTACGTGCACATGTTTGCCTTTACATATACCTACGTGCCTGTACGTGCACAGGTTTGCCTATACATACACCTATGTGCCTGTACGTGCACATGTTTGCTTATACATACACCTACGTGCCTGTACGTGCACAGGTTTGCCTTTACATACACATACGTGTCTGTACGTGCACATGTTTGCCATAACAAAAGACGTTATTTCATATGACTGTAAAGTTAGTAGGTAGTTCGCAGTTGGTAGTTGGGGATTCGAATAACCAACTACCGACCAGCTGCCAGTTGGGGATTCGGAATCGTTAATATAATTACTATTTCATTTACATATTTTACTCATGTTAATATGTTTAAAAATATAATCAATAACAAATGTATGTAAATTAATATAAAATCTGAATCCCCAACTGGCAGCTGGTTGGTAGTTGGCGATTCACGGCGAATCCCCAACTGAACATTTTGAATCGCCGTCTGGTGTGTATACTCATTATATTGAAGAACTAACCCGGCCAAAGTGTGTTATTTATTATTATAAATTTATTTTTAATTGAATTGATTGATTAAAAAAATAAAACAACAATTTATAAAAAAACCGAATCCCCAACTGGCAACTGGTTGGTAGTTGGCGAATCGCCAACTGGAAATTTTGAATCGCTTCCTGGTGAATATACTCATGGTATTGAAAGAAAAACGCGGGAACGGTGTTTATTTATTGTTATGAGCTGTTTTTCTATGAAACTGATTTGTTTTAAAAAACAAATATCGATTTGAAAAAAAAAAATGAATTCCAAATTTGCCATTGTGAATCACCGTATTGTGAGTATATCCGTTTTATTGAAGAACCAAACCACCATTGGTGTTATTATTATCCTAAATCTGTTTTCTTTATTGAATTGATATGTTAAAATAATAAAACAGCGATTTAAAAAAAAAATCTGAATCCCCAACTGGCAATTGGTTGGTAGTTGGCGATTCGCCGCGAATCCCCAACTGGACATTTTGAATCACCGTCTGGTGAGTATATTCATTATATTGAAGAACCAACCCGGCAAAAGTGTGTTATTTATTATTATTAACTTATTTTTAATTGAATTGATTGATTAAAAAAATAAAACAACGATTTCAAAAAAAAATCCGAATCCCCAACTGGCAACTGGTTGGTAGTTGGTGATTCGCCGCGAATCCCCAACTGAAAATTTTGAATCGCCTCCTGGTGAATATACTCATGTAATTGAAGGAACAGCGCGGGAACGGTGTTTATTTATTGTTATGAACTGTTTTTCTATGGAACTGATTCGTTTTCAAAAACAAATATCGATTTGGAAAAAAAAACGAATTCCAAATTTGCCATTTTGAATCACCCTATTGTGAGTATATTCGTTCTATTGAAGAACTAAACCACCATTGGTGTTATTATTATCATCAATCTGTTTTTTTTATTGAATTGATATGTTAAAATAATAAAACAGCGGTTTAAAAAAAAAATCCGAATCCCCAACTAGCAGCTAGTTGGTAGTTGGCGATTCGCCGCGAATCCCCAACTGGACATTTTGAATCGCCGTCTGGTGAGTATACTCATTATATTGAAGAACCATCCCGGCAAAAGTGTGTTATTTATTATTATAAACTCATTTTTAATTGAATTGAATTATTACAAAACTGAAACAACGATTTAAAAAAAATCCGAATCCCCAACTGGCAACTGGTTGGTAGTTGGCGATTCGCCGCGAATCCCCAACTGGAAATTTTGAATCGCCTCCTGGTGAATATACTCATGGTATTGAAGGAACAGTGCGGGAACGGTGTTTATTTATTGTTATGAACTGTTTTTCTATGGAACTGATTCGTTTTCAAAAACAAATATCGATTTGGAAAAAAAACGAATTCCAAATTTGCCATTTTGAATCACCGTATTGTGAGTATATTCGTTCTATTGAAGAACTAAACCACCATTGGTGTTATTATTATCATGAATCTGTTTTTTTTATTGAATTGATATGTTAAAATAATAAAACAGCTGTTTAAAAAAAAAATCCGAATCCCCAACTGGCAGCTAGTTGGTGATTGGCGATTCGCCGCGAATCCCCAACTGGACATTTTGAATCACCGTCTGGTGAGTATACTCATTATATTGAAGAACCATCCCGGCAAAAGTGTGTTATTTATTATTATCAACTCATTTTTAATTGAATTGAATTATTACAAAAATAAAACAACGATTCAAAAAAATCCGAATCCCCAACTGGCAACTGGTTGGTAGTTGGCGATTCGCCGCGAATCCCCAACTGGAAATTTTGAATCGCTTTCTGGTGAATATACTCATGGTATTGAAGGAACAGTGCGGGAACGGTGATTATTTATTGTTATGAACTGTTTTTCTATAGAATTGATTTGTTTTCGAAAACAAATATCGATTTGAAAAAAATGCGATTCCATAATTGGCCATTTTGAATCACCGTATTGTGAGTATATCCGTTTTATTGAAGAACCAAACCACCATTGGTGTTATTATTATCCTAAATCTGTTTTCTTTATTGAATTGATATGTTAAAATAATAAAACAGCGATTTAAAAAAAAAATCTGAATCCCCAACTGGCAGCTAGTTGGTAGTTGGCGATTCGCCGCGAATCCCCAACTGGACATTTTGAATCGCCGTCTGGTGAGTATACTCATTTTATTGAAGAACCAACCCGGCAAAAGTGTGTTATTTATTATTATAAACTTATTTTTAATTGAATTGATTCATTAAAAAAATAAAACAACGATTTCAAAAAAAATCCGAATCCCCAACTGGCAACTGGTTGGTAGTTGGCGATTCGCTGCGAATCCCCAACTGGAAATTTTGAATCGCCTCCTGGTGAATATACTCATGGTATTGAAGGAACAGCGCGGGAACGGTGTTTATTTATTGTAATGAACTGTTTTTCTATGGAACTGATTCGTTTTCAAAAACAAATATCGATTTGGAAAAAAAAACGAATTCCAAATTTGCCATTTTGAATCACCGTATTGTGAGTATATTCGTTCTATTGAAGAACTAAACCACCATTGGTGTTATTATTATCATGAATCTGTTTTTTTTTATTGAATTGATATGTTAAAATAATAAAACAGCTGTTTAAAAAAAAAAATCCGAATCCCCAACTGGCAGCTAGTTGGTAATTGTCGATTCGCCGCGAATCCCCAACTGGACATTTTGAATCACCGTCTGGTGAGTATACTCATTATATTGAAGAACCATCCCGGCAAAAGTGTGTTATTTATTATCATCATCTCATTTTTAATTGAATTGAATTATTACAAAAAATAAAACAACGATTTAAAAAAAATCCGAATCCCCAACTGGCAACTGGTTGGTAGTTGGCGATTCGCCGCGAATCCCCAACTGGAAATTTTGAATCGCTTTCTGGTGAATATACTCATGGTATTGAAGGAACAGAGCGGGAACGGTGTTTATTTATTGTTATGAACTGTTTTTCTATAGAATTGATTTGTTTTCGAAAACAAATATCGATTTGAAAAAAATCCGATTCCATAATTGGCCATTTTGAATCACCGTATTGTGAGTATATCCGTTTTATTGAAGAACCAAACCACCATTGGTGTTATTATTATCCTAAATCTGTTTTCTTTATTGAATTGATATGTTAAAATAATAAACAGCGATTTAAAAAAAAATCTGAATCCCCAACTGGCAGCTAGTTGGTAGTTGGCAATTCGCGGCGAATCCCCAACTGGACATTTTGAATCGCCGTCTGGTGAGTATACTCATTTTATTGAAGAACCAACCCGGCAAAATTGTGTTATTTATTAATATAAACTTATTTTTAATTGAATTGATTTATTAAAAAAATAAAACAACGATTTAAAAAAAATCCGAATCCCCAACTGGCAACTGGTTGGTAGTTGGCGATTCGCCGCGAATCCCCAACTGGAAATATTGAATCGCCTCCTGGTGAATATATTCATGGTATCGAAGGAACAGTACGGGAACGGTGTTTATTTATTGATATCATTGTTTTTCTATGGAAATGATATGTTTTCAAAAACAAATATTGATTTGAAAAAAAAAAACGAATTCCAAATTTGATTTTGAATCACCGTATTGTGAGTATATTCGTTCTATTGAAGAAACAAACCACCGTTGGTGTTATTATTATCCTGAATCAGTTTTTCTTTATTGAATTGATATGTTAAAATAATAAAACAGCGATTTAAAAAAAAATCCGAATTCCCAACTGGCAGCTAGTTGGTAGATGGCGATTCGCGGCGAATCCCCAACTGGACATTTTGAATCACCGTCTGGTGAGTATACTCATTATATTGAAGAACCAACCCGGTAAAAGTGTGTTATTTATTATTATAAACTTATTTTTAATTGAATTGATTGATTAAAAAATAAAACAACGATTTAAAAAAAAAATCCGAATCCCAAACTGGCTGCTAGTTGGTAGTTGGCGATTCGCTGCGAATCCCCAACTGGACATTTTGAATCACCGTCTGGTGAGAATACTCATTATATTGAAGAACCATCCCGGCAAAAGTGTGTTATTTATTATTATCAACTCAATTTTAATTGAATTGAATTATTACAAAAATAAAACAACGATTTAAAAAAAATCCGAATCCCCAACTGGCAACTGGTTGGTAGTTGGCGATTCGCCGCGAATCCCCAACTGGAAATTTTGAATCGCTTCCTGGTGAATATACTCATGGTATTGAAGGAACAGCGCGGGAACGGTTTTTATTTATTGTTATGAACTGTTTTTCTATGAAACTGATTTGTTTTAAAAAACAAATATCGATTTGAAAAAAAAAACGAATTCCATAATTTGCCATTTTGAATCACCGTATTGTGAGTATATTCGTTCTATTGAAGAACCAAACAACCATTGGTTTTATTATTATCCTGAATCAGTTATCTTTATTGAATTGATATGTTAAAATAATAAAACAGCGGTTTAAAAAAAAATCCGAATCCCCAACTGGCAGCTAGTTGGTAGTTGGTGATTCGCGGCGAATCCCCAACTGGACGTTATGAATCACCGTCTGGTGAGTATACTCATTATATTGAAGAACAAACCCGGCAAAAGTGTGTTATTTATTATTATATACTCATTTTTAATTGAATTGATTTATTACAAAAATAAAACAACGATTTAAAAAAATCCGAATCACCAACTGGCAACTGGTTGGTAGTTGGCGATTCGCCGCGAATCCCCAACTGGAAAATTTGAATCACTTTCTGGTGAATATACTCATGGTATTGAAGGAACAGTGCGGGAACGGTGTTTGTTTATTGTTATGAACTGTTTTTCTATAGAATTGATTTGTTTTCGAAAACAAATATCGATTTGAAAAAAATCCGATTCCATAATTGGCCATTTTGAATCACCCTATTGTGAGTATATCCGTTTTATTGAAGAACCAAACCACCATTGGTGTTATTATTATCCTAAATCTGTTTTCTTTATTGAATTGATATGTTAAAATAATAAAACAGCGATTTTAAAAAAAAATCCGAATCCCCAACTGGCAGCTAGTTGGTAGTTGGCGATTCGCGGCGAATCCCCAACTGGACATTATGAATCGCCTTCTGGTGAGTATACTCATTTTATTGAAGAACCAACCCGGCAAAAGTGTGTCATTTATTATTATAAACTTATTTTTAATTGAATTGATTTATTAAAAAAATAAAACAACGATTTAAAAAAAATCCGAATCCCTAACTGGCAACTGGTTGGTAGTTGGCGATTCGCCGCGAATCCCCAACTGGAAATTTTGAATCGCCTCCTGGTGAATATATTCATGGTATCGAAGGAACAGTGCGGGAACGGTGTTTATTTATTGTTATGAACTGTTTTTCTCTGGAAACGATTTGTTATCAAAAACAAATATCGATTTGAAAAAAAAAAACGAATTCCAAATTTGATTTTGAATCACCCTGTTGTGAGTATATTCCTTCTATTGAAGAAACAAACCATCATTGGTGTTATTATTATCCTTAATCTGTTTTCTTTATTGAATTGATATGTTAAAAGAATAAAACAGCGATTAAAAAAAAAAATCCGAATCCCCAACTGGCAGCTAGTTGGTAGTTGGCGATTCGCGGCGAATCCCCAACTGGACATTTTGAATCGCCGTCTGGTGAATATACTCATTTTATTGAAGAACCAACCCGGCAAAAGTGTGTTATTTATTATTATGAACTGATTTTTAATTGAATTGATTTAAAAAAAATAAAACAACGATTTAAAAAAAATCCGAATCCCCAACTGGCAACTGGTTGGTAGTTGGCGATTCGCCGCGAATCCCCAACTGGAAATTTTGAATCGCCTCCTGGTGAATATATTCATGGTATCGAAGGAACAGAGCGGGAACGGTGTTTATTTATTGTTATGAACAGTTTTTCTATGGAAATGATTTGTTTTCAAAAACAAATATCGATTTGAAAAAAAAAAACGAATTCCAAATATGATTTGAATCACCGTATTGTGAGCATATTCCTTCTATTGAAGAAACAAACCACCATTGGTGTTATTATTATCCTAAATCTGTTTTCTTTATTGAATACATCTGTTGAAATAATAAAACAGCGATTTAAAAAAAAAATCCGAATCCCCAACTGGCAGCTGGTTGGTAGTTGGCGATTCGCGGTGAATCCCCAACTGGACATTTGAATCGCCGTCTGGTGAGTATACTCGTTATTTCAAGAACCAACTCTGCAAAAGTGTGTTTTTTATTATTATAAACTTATTTTTAATTGAATTGATTGAATAAAGAAATAAAACAACGATTTAAAAAAATCCGAATCCCCAACTGGCAACTGGATGGTAGTTGGCGATTCGCCGCGAATCCCCAACTGGAAATTTTCAATCGCCTCCTGGTGAATATACTCATGGTATTGAAGGAACAGCGCGGGAATGGTGTTGATTTATTGTCATGAAATGTTTTTCTATGCAATTGATTTGTTTTCAAAAACAAATATCGATTTGATAAAAAAAAGAATCCCAAATTTGCCATTTTGAATCACCGTCTTGTGAGTATATTCGTTTTATTGAAGAAACAAACCACCATTGGTGTTATTATTATCCTTAACCTGTTTTCTTTATTGAATTGATTTGTTAAAATAATAAAACAGCGATTTTAAAAAAAATATCTGAATCCCCAATTGGCAATTGGTTGTTAGTTGGCGATTCGCGGTGAATCCATAACTGGACATTTTGAATCGCCGTCTGGTGAGTATACTCGTTATTTTGAAGAACCAACTCTGCAAAAGTGTGTTTTTTATTATCATAAACTTATTTTTAATTGAATTGATTGAATAAAGAAATAAAATAACGATTTTTAAAAAATCCGAATCCCCAACTGGCAACTGGATGGTAGTTGACGATTCGCCGCGAATCCCCAACTGGAAATTTTGAATCGCCTCCTGGTGAATATACTCACGGTATTACAGGAACAGCGCGGTAATGGTGTTTATTTATTGTTATGAACTGTTTTTATATGAAATTGATTTGTTTTCAAAAACAAATATCGATTTGAAAAAAAAAAAAGAATTCCAAACTTGCCATTTTGAATCACCGTATTGTGAGTATATTCGTTTGATTGAACGACCAAACCAACCTCCATTGGTGTTATTATTATCCTAAATCTGTTTTCTTTATTGAATTGATATGTTAAATTAATAAAACTGCGATTTAAAATAAAATTCGAATCCCCAACTGGCAGCTAGTTGGTAGTTGGCGATTCGCGGCGAATCACCAACTGGACATTTTGAATCGCCGTCTGGTGAGTATACTCATTATATTAAAGAACCAACCCGGCAAAATTGTGTTATTTGTTATTATAAACTTATTTTTAATTGAATTGATTGATTAAGATTATAAAACAACGATTTAAAAAAAATAATCTGAATCCCCAACTGACAACTGGTTGGTAGTTGGCGATTCGCCGCGAATCCCCAACTGGACATTTTGAATCGCCGTCTGGTGAGTATACTCATTTTATTGAAGAAGCAACCCGGCCAAAGTGTGTTATTTATTATTATAAACTAATTTTTAATTAAATTGAATTATTAAAATCATAAAACAACGATTTAAAAAAATCCGAATCCCCAACTGACAGCTGTTTGGTAGTTGGCGATTCGCCGCGAATCCTCAACTAGAAATTTTGAATCGCCTCCTGATGAATATACTCATGGTTTTGAAGGAACAACGCTGGAATGTTGTTTATTTGTTATTTTCAATTGTTTTTCTATAGAACTAATTCTTTTTTTAAACATATATCGATCTGAAAAAAATAATCCGAATCCCCAAATGGCAGCTGATTGCTAGTTTGGGCAATTTTTTAACCGCCTCCTGATGAATATACTCATGGTATTGAACGAACAACGTGTGAATGGTCTTGTTTATTTATTGAATTGATTGATTAAAATAATAAAATAGTGATTTTAAAAAAAAATCCGAATTCACAACTGGCAGCTGGTTGGTGGTAGGTGATTCGCCGCGAATCCCCAACTAGCCATTTTGAATCGCCGTCTGGTAAGTATACTCTTTATATTATGCGGTCCTGGTGTCTTTTTTATTATTTTAAGCTCTTTTTCTATTGAATTGATTCCTTGAAATAATAAAACATCGATTTAAAAAAATCCGAATCCCCAACTGGGAGCTGTTTGGTAGTTAGTACTATATTCATTGACCTCTTTTTTCGTAGAAGATACGATTACCGCAAAATTTACCAACTAGCTGCCAGTTGGGGATTCGAATTTTTTTTTTAAATCGCAGTTTTATTAATTTAACATATCAATTCAATAAAGAAAACAGATTTAGGATTATAATAACACCAATGGAGGTTGATTTGGTCGTTCAATAAAACGAATATACTCACAATACGGTGATTCAAAATGGCAAATTTGGAATTCGTTTTTTTTTTTTCAAATCGATATTTGGTTTTGAAAACAAATCAATTTCATAGAAAAACTGTTCATAACAATAAATAAACACCATTCCCGCGCTGTTCCTGTAATACCGTGAGTATATTCACCAGGAGGCGATTCAAAATTTCCAGTTGGGGATTCGCGGCGAATCGTCAACTACCAACCAGTTGCCAGTTGGGGATTCGGATTTTTTAAAAATCGTTGTTTTATTTCTTTATTCAATCAATTCAATTAAAAATAAGTTTATGATAATAAAAAAACACACTTTTGCAGAGTTGGTCCTTCAAAATAACGAGTATACTCACCAGACGGCGATTCAAAATGTCCAGTTATGGATTCACCGCGAATCGCCAACTAACAACCAATTGCCAGTTGGGGATTCGGATTTTTTTTTAAATCGCTGTTTTATTATTTCAATAGATGTATTCAATAAAGAAAACAGATTTAGGATAATAATAACACCAATGGTGGTTTGTTTCTTCAATAGAAGGAATATACTCACAATACGGTGATTCAAAATCAAATTTGGAATTCGTTTTTTTTTTTTCAAATCAATATTTGTTTTTGAAAACATATCATTTCTATAGAAAAACAATGATATCAATAAATAAACACCGTTCCCGTACTGTTCCTTCGATACCATGAATATATTCACCAGGAGGCGATTCAAAATTTCCAGTTGGGGATTCGCGGCGAATCGCCAACTACCAACCAGTTGCCAGTTGGGGATTCGGATTTTTTTTAAATCGTTGTTTTATTTTTTTAATCAATCAATTCAATTAAAAATAAGTTTATAATAATAAATAACACACTTTTGCCGGGTTGGTTCTTCAATAAAATGAGTATACTCACCAGACGGCGATTCAAAATGTCCAGTTGGGGATTCGCCGCGAATCGCCAACTACCAACTAGCTGCCAGTTGGGGATTCAGATTTTTTTTTTAAATCGCTGTTTTATTATTTTAACATATCAATTCAATAAAGAAAACAGATTAAGGATAATAATAACACCAATGGTGGTTTGGTTCTTCAATAAATCGGATATACTCACAATACGGTGATACAAAATGGCCAATTATGGAATCGAATTTTTTTCAAATCGATATTTGTTTTCGAAAACAAATCAATTCTATAGAAAAACAGTTCATAACAATAAATAAACACCGTTCCCGCACTGTTCCTTCAATACCATGAGTATATTCACCAGAAAGCGATTCAAAATTTCCAGTTGGGGATTCGCGGCGAATCGCCAACTACCAACCAGTTGCCAGTTGGGGATTCGGATTTTTTTTAAATCGTTGTTTTATTTTTGTAATAATTCAATTCAATTAAAAATGAGTTTATGATAATAAATAACACACTTTTGCCGGGATGGTTCTTCAATATAATGAGTATACTCACCAGACGGTGATTCAAAATGTCCAGTTGGGGATTCGCGGCGAATCGCCAATCACCAACTAGCTGCCAGTTGGTGATTCGGATTTTTTTTTTAAACAGCTGTTTTATTATTTTAACATATCAATTCAATAAAAAAAAACAGATTCATGATAATAATAACACCAATGGTGGTTTAGTTCTTCAATAGAACGAATATACTCACAATACGGTGATGCAAAATGGCAAATTTGGAATTCGTTTTTTTTTCCAAATCGATATTTGTTTTTGAAAACGAATCAGTTCCATAGAAAAACAGTTCATAACAATAAATAAAAACCGTTCCCGCGCTGTTCCTTCAATACTATGAGTATATTCACCAGGAGGCGATTCAAAATTTTCAGTTGGGGATTCGCGGCGAATCGCCAACTACCAACCAGTTGCCAGTTGGGGATTCGGATTTTTTTTGAAATCGTTGTTTTATTTTTTTAATCAATGAATTCAATTAAAAATAAGTTAATAATAATAAATAACACACTTTTGCCGGGTTGGTTCTTCAATATAATGAATATACTCACCAGACGGTGATTCAAAATGTCCAGTTGGGGATTCGCCGCGAATCGCCAACTACCAACCAGCTGCCAGTTGGGGATTCGGATTTTTTTTTTAAATCGCTGTTTTATTATTTTAACATATCAATTCAATAAAGAAAACAGATTTTGGATAATAATAACACCAATGGTGGTTTGGTTCTTCAATAAAACGGATATACTCACAATACGGTGATTCACAATGGCAAATTTGGAATTCATTTTTTTTTTCAAATCGATATTTGTTTTTTAAAACAAATCAGTTTCATAGAAAAAACAGCTCATAACAATAAATAAACACCGTTCCCGCGTTTTTCTTTCAATACCATGAGTATATTCACCAGGAAGCGATTCAAAATTTCCAGTTGGCGATTCGCGGCGAATCGCCAACTACCAACCAGTTGCCAGTTGGGGATTCGGATTTTTTATAAATTGTTGTTTTATTTTTTTAATCAATCAATTCAATTAAAAATAAATTTATAATAATAAATAACACACTTTGTCCGGGTTGGTTCTTCAATAAAATGAGTATACTCACCAGACGGCGATTCAAAATGTTCAGTTGGGGATTCGCCGTGAATCGCCAACTACCAACCAGCTGCCAGTTGGGGATTCAGATTTTATATTAATTTACATACATTTGTTATTGATTATATTTTTAAACATATTAACACGAGTAAAATATGTAAATGAAATAGTAATGATAATAACGATTCCGAATCCCCAACTGGCAGCTGGTCGGTAGTTGGTTATTCGAATCCCCAACTACCAACTGCGAACTACCTACTAACTTTACAGTCATTTATTTCATATCATGCGCGAACGTCATTTCAAATTTGAACGTGATCATCAGGCATTTGAATGCTCTGCGCACTTTCATTATCATTAAATTTTGTGTTAGGTGTAATATGACCATCCAGGATACTCTGAAGCTTATTTCACACAACAAATCAACAAAATACATATCCTGGAGTCTTGTGTATCAGTGGTCTTCAGAATCTGTAGCTTAGCCTGCGTTCTGTGGTTAGGGCCTACGCGTCATCATGGTACCGTGACATGTACTAGAGAGTGCAGCGTCACCGGAAATGTGTTTTAACAGTTTATATTTCGAAAAGGAAAGTCTTACATTTGAAATTTTACTTGACGTCGCACAAAGAACGTCAATCTCCTCCGTACCTAAGAATATGTAAGTTTTGACATGTCAAAACTAAAGTTACATTTTGGTGTACGATGTTGAACGTTTGCATGCGTGTAGTTAAGATATGGAAAGTTACTTATAACAAATTTTGCTGTGATTGAAACACTAAAATGCATATTTCTAAATGCGTCCAATTACTTTTGTGACGTACCTCGTACATACACATGTTAATTAATATGTTAATAAATACACAGGTTTGCTTATACATACACAGGTCTGCTTATACATACACAGACTTGCTTATTCATACACAGATTGGCTTGTACATACAAAGACGTGCATACTTGATTATACATACACATACTTGCTTTTATAAACACAATGGCGTAGCTTCCTATATGCACTTTAGGCACGTGCCTACACTTTTTTCTAAGAAATCGAAAAAAATTAAAATGCCAAAAATGAAATAAAAATCGTATTCTTAGCGGGTGTGTGTTCGAAACAAAAAAAATCATTAAATATGATCCAAATATTTAACACAATTTTATCAATTTTGGTTAAAAAACAGTGAATTCAATGTTAATATTAAGATAACCAGGCCCCTAAACACGTAAGAAATATACGCCTAAACGCACTTACGACGGCTTAGCTGAAGAAAATAAATTCGGGGAAACATGTCTCGGATCCCCTACAACTGAGCCTACGTATCATTTTCAGCCAAGCTTTGCCTCTGCGTTTAAGCTGTATCTATTCTCAAAGCAACACTGAATGAGTTCCATGATTCCAATTATAACACTTGCTAGACAAAATTCCAAATGTCCTAAATCTGACAACGGACAATAAAAACATATATGGCTTCTATATTACACGCGGTCGTAACCAGATCGCGAATACAATACCCGTGAATTTGCCTTTGGCAATGGATTATAAATTAAATTAATAGCTAGTTGAATAAAAAAAACGCGCATATTATGTCCCTTTTCTTTAAATAGAAAAATGCAAAAAATGTAACGAATGATAAAATTTCTATTCATTAATATACTGACTTTATAAACATAATTTGTTATCACGTTATATTCATATTATGTAAATGTTTGTAACATGATAAACGTTTTATCTTAGGGGTATAAAAGACATAAAAATATATACGTCGATCTTCACTTTATTTCCCGGCGGTTTAACAGTTAGGTGAATAGCCAATAGGTAATTTGAATGTTTTATTTAAAAGAAAAATACCACTATGATTATTTAATTTAAAAGACTGGAATTTTTTTTAAAATCATTTTGGACATGTATTTTAAATACAGGCGCAGAAACGTAAAATTGGAGATTGGATATCAAGTATATCTCTATGTATATCATCTTGGAGATTGAACTATCCTTGAAATTCAGCATTTAACCTTCTTTGAAATGTGAACAAATATTTATCACCTTGGAGACTGAACGGGGAATAATTTTCAACATCCTAAATTAAAGTTAGTTAAAACAGAATATTATCCTGTCTGATGTGTTTTGATGTACGGTTTGTACATTGTAACATATAATAAATCACTTCCATCAGTATGCTTACACACTTTCCAGGTTACATCTGACACAAACTTTATTATTTCATTTCTTTAATATGTTAAAGTAATTTCTGAGCAACTACAACCGCGAAACTGCAAGGATCATAACTAATAATTCTAAACCATTTGATGGTGCCGGCACAGTCTTCAGTTACGAAGGAGTGTTGTATATTGAAGAAGAAGAAGAAGAAGAAGAAGAAGAAGAAGAAGAAGAAGAAGAAGAAATAATAATAATAAGAAGAAGAAGAAGAGGAAAAACCTACCGGGTAAAGACTTTAGCATAACAAATAATAAAAAGGAATTATATATTCTTACCGCGTTATGTGACGCTGGTAAAAACTGTTTGTACAAACCGTTACACAGTTTTCTGAGAAATCGAAAAAAATAAAAATGCCAAAAATGTAATAAAAATCAGACCCCTAGCGGGGTTAAACTAAAAATTTGCAACAAAAATAATAATTGAATATGATACAAATATTTAACATCATTTTATCAATTTATTTGGTTATAAAACAATGAATTCGAGGTTAACAGTAAGGATAACCAGCCGCTAAACACATAAGAAATATACGCATAAACGCACTAACGACGGACTAGCTGAAAATAAATTTCGGGGGAGCATGTCCCGGATCCCCTACAACTGTGCCTACACATTGTTTTCAGTCAAGCTACGTCTCTGATAATCATACTGGCTTATACATACATCTGCTCACTTATACATACATCTGCTTGCTTATACATACACATGTACATGTTTGCTCATATGTACACAGACTTGCTTATACATACACAGGCTTGCTTATACGTACACAGGCTTGCTTATACCCACACAGGCTTGCTTATAACTACACATATTTGCTTATACATACAGATAATTGCTTATATATACACAGATTCGCTTATGCAAACACATACTTGCTTATACATACACACACATATATATACAGAACACCAACTGAAGTAGTAGTAAAAGTGTCAGTAGTAACAGTAGTAGAAGAAGCAGCAGTAGCAGTAGTTGTTGTAGCAGAAACATAAGTAGAAGTAGATGTATACGTAGCAGTAGCAACACCAACATAAGTAGTAGTAATAGCGTCAGTAGTAAAAGTAGTAGAAGAAGCATCAGTAGCAATAGTACGTGTAGCAGAAACATAAGTAGAAGTAGAAATATATATAGCAGTAGCAACACCAACATAAGTAGTAGTAATAGCGTCAGTAGTAGCAGTAGTAGAAGAAGCAGCAGTAGCAGTTGTACATATAGCTGAAACATAAGTAGAAGTACACGTAGCAGTAGCAACACCAACATAAGTAGTAGCTATAGCGTCAGTAGTAACAGTAGTTGAAGAAGCAGCAGTAGCAGTAGAAGTTGTAGCAGAAACATAAGTAGAAGCATAAGTATATGTAGCAGTAGCAACACCAACATAAGTAGTAGTGATAGCATCAGTAGTAGCAGTAGTAGAAGAAGCCGCAGTAGCAGTAGTACATGTAGCAGAAACATAAGTAGAAACAGAAGTATATATAGCAGTAGCAACACCAATAAAATAGTAGTAAAAGCGTCAGTAGTAACAGTAGTAGAAGGAGCAGCAGTAACAGTAGTACATGTAGCAGAAACATAAGTAGAAGTAGAAGTATATGTAGCAGTAGCAACACCAACAAAAGTAGTAGCTAGAGCGTCAGTAGTAACAGTAGTAGATGAATCAGCGGTAGCAGTAGTACATGTAGCAGAAACATAAGTAGAAGTAGAAATATATGTAGCAGTAGCAACAACAAAAGAAGTAGAAGTAATAGCATCAGAAGTAGCAGTAGTAGAAGAAGCAGCAGTAGCAGTAGTACATGTAGCAGAAACTTAAGTAGAAGTATATGTAGCAGTAGCAACAACAACAGAAGTAGTAGTAATAGCGTAGGTAGTAACACTAGAAGAAGAAGCAGAAGCAGTAGAACATGTAGAAGAAACATAAGTGGAAGTACAAGTATATGTAGCAGTAGCAACAACAACAGAAGTAGTAGTAATAGCGTAGGTAGTAACAATAGAAGAAGAAGAAGCAGAAGCAATAGAGCATGTAGCAATAACGTAAGTAGTAATAGTAGTATATGTAGCAGTACCAACACCAACATAAATAGTATTTACAGCGTCAGTAGTAGCAGTGGTAGAAAAAGAAGCAGCAGCAGTTTCAAAATCACTAGTAGCCAAAAGAGAGGGTGAGGCAGCAGTATCAGTAGAAGTAGTAGTGGTAGCAGCAGCAGCAGCAGCAGCAGCAGCAGGAGAAGTATCAGTAGTAGAAATAGCATAAATACATCACTGACAGGGCCGTCGTTCTGCCTTTTTTTGAACATACGCACAATGGGGAAGGTTTAGGAGGGGGTGTCGCCCTCCACTTTGAAAGGGGTTTAGGGTTAGCCCTAAAACTTTTGATAAAGATAACTGCAAATGACGGCATCTTATATCATCTTAAGCATATGTGTTTATCCGGGTTTCATCAAAAGATCAATGACATAAGTCATATATATTCAAGAGAACTTTGTTACAATCGTCAAACTCTCTGATTAAATTATGGATGACTTGGAACATCTTAAACGCTATAGAGCAGTGCCAAATGTCTGTCCTTTTCCGTGCAATAGTATCAACTATTGTTTTCGGCGTTAAGTTCCTTCTCCCGATAAATGTTTAACAATCCCAGAATCGACACTCTGATTGTTGTCATGGTACTTCTTAGGTACGTTTTCATCCTTCTCATGATACTTAACGACATTTCCGCAGAAGCTGTGGAAACTGTCATGGTTAATTAAACAGTAAGGCATGCCCTCGTATTAGGATAGAGGTCTACGTTAGCCAATGACATTGACTCCGCAAAACAGTCCGTTCTTTCGTCCGCGTTAATCAACTCCCACCGTTGTGTCCACCTTCTACATTCGCGCTCAACTCTTCTATATCATCAGTCATATCTGTGATGAAGGCTACATTGATATCATGAATCACATACAGTAATAAAAATAATTAAAATGTGTTTAACAATTTAGATTTATAAAAACAATTAGAATGAACTTACTGATATACGAGTACTTACTCAAGCAGTATTTAGCATTTAAATTTATAGCTACTACTATTAAGAATGTTACAGCTTATTTTTACTATTTGTTAATAACCACGGCTATAAAACAAACATACTTAATAGACCCAATGTGCACATCATTGGAACTTTTACGATTATTTTTACACGCTTAATAACTACGGCTTTATAATACAGTGAACATACAAGTGCTAAATAGACTCAATGTGCACAACATTGGAACGTTACCACTATTGTTATACTCTTTGTTAATAAATACAATACAATAAACATACTAGTGATCAATAGACTCAATATCAATGGAACATTTACCAGTTCTTATAAAATGTCCTCAAATAATGTTCAGTTTTATAAAGCATGATGTGCCAACAAAATTTATACGGCCTGTAAACATGGAGCATCCACACCTGTAACGTAATTTGTGGAGAACGTTTTGGAATGAGGAACTGCGCTTTGGAACCTTCGCCGTCTTGCAGCAATCTTGATTCAAGTTCTGTTCAGAGATGGTCCAAGATAGGCAGATACAATCATGTTGATTCTCCAGTACTCAGATATCGTTTCAGCTTATACGTTTGACCTTTGTTGTGCGCGTCCAGTGAAAACACGGGGACATGATGGTTCGGCACTAACACCAGCTGCCAGGGAAATGGCTTTATGGTGTAGTACACCACATACTCAAATTCAAATTCAAATTTTATTGGCAATTTCGGCAAACATTTGCCTTTGGCCATTTACAAAGTTTTTAAATAAATATGGCCAAGACACAATACACAACAAAATCATAAATATCATTCACATACAAGTTATGTACTAAGCTATAAACATATTGAGTATAAGAAACAGTTACATTATATAGGGATTGTAAAGAAGTTTCATTATCAAATATTATTTACTTGTTCTAGTGCTAGTTTTCTTATCTTAAAAGCTTCAGATACATATTTTCCTATTTTTAAAATATTTTTCTTGTTTTTATTTGACATAATACTTGAAAATTTCTGAACTGTAGGCCAAGATGAACTATTTAAATATAATATTCTGATGCTATGGTATTTTGGGCAACATAGTAAGAAATGATATTCAGTTTCAACAACTTTCATGGAACATAATTTACATAGCCTATTTTCTCTATCTATATTATTAAATCTTCCAAACTCAATTTCTAAATCGTGGGAGCTTAATCTAAGGCATGTTAACTGTTTTCTAATGGCATTATTTTTTATAACATCTAAATAATCTTCAAAAATAAACTGTTTCTTGAATTTCCTAAAATATTCCAATTTAGGCAATTCTTCAATGCCAGTATTCCAACTCTGGATATACTGATCACGTATTCTTTGTCTAAACATGGGTAGATAATTTACGTCTGTATTAAAGTTTAACCATAGTTCACCAAATCCTAGTCTATCCAAATATTCCTTCACATTACTTGCCCAACATTTACCAGTGATAGATTCACATTGATCAATAAAAGATCTATATATAATAGAATTTGGGCTTTTCAAAATCTAAGTCCAGAATTTTACTGCTCTCTCTTTAGCTATAATTGACAGTGGATATCTTCCTAGTTCCCCTAATACAGCTAGATTTGAGGTTTGCTGACGAACACCTAAAATACGTTTGCAGAATTTGATATGAATTTTATCCACTTCCTTGAAATCATAGATACCCCAGACTTCCGCCCCATATAAGATAATAAGTACCACCATCGAGTCAAAAAGGGATAACTTGGTTTTAATGTCGAGATTAAGTCTATCACAAACAGATAGTAAGTTGTTATAAGCCTTCAATGCTTGTTCAGATAACGCGTTCACAGCGTGTGTCATATTACCCGTGTGAGTGAATTTTATACCTAAATAACAAAACGTGTCAACAACTTCAATAGGTTCCCCGTTAACAAAAAAATCAAAGTTATTAATTTGTTTTCTTTTCTCGAAGATACATATTTTTGTTTTATTAACATTTATTTTGAGACCCCATTTACGCGAATAGTTTGATATTTCATTAAGCTGAGTCTGTAAACTTTTTGAGTCAGTAGTGAATAGCGCTATGTCATCGGCAAATAAAATCATGTATATAGACAGTTGATTTAGATCATTCTCAGACAAAGCTTGAAAGTCAATACTGTACTGAATATCATTAATAAAAAGTATAAATAAAAGAGGCGAGACGTTCTATTAACCAATTAACTGAATAGGTAAAACACGGGCTTCCGTTACGGCCTCGACAAGATCACGACAAAATAGAATTTAAAAAGTCAACCTCTGTGGGTTCCCGCTTTAAAGTATCCATGATGGGAACCATCTAAGGCAGACGCCACGGCCCTGAAAGCGGATAGAAATGTGTGAGGGCAGTCGCTCAAGCTGTCCATCTTGTCTTACAAGGAGACTGCATTTTCTTAAAAGTGATCTCTTGGACTTTGTCCATCATATTTCGTGCATATTGTTTGTTAGACGCATGAACGATTGCCAGATTAAAACAGTGTGCCTTGCAATAAACGTTTTATATGAACTTATATCTAAAGATGGTACCTATTAGGAAATTTGAAAGTGTGTACACTCCCCCACTTTGATTTTAATAAACCAAGCGCGTTCATTGTCAAATATTCGATCTGCAGATTTGTCGTCAAATGCACCGATATCGGTGGATCGATAGAATTTGAACATTCCGCCATGTTTAAATTTTCCGCACTTACAAACTTAAACAAATTATTCGGAAATGTTCGATCTCGATAAACCGTCCCAGAGTCTGTCTATAACGTGGAACGATGTTATACAGAAAGACCCTGACCGTTCGTACATAATTATTCATCTAGATCTAAAAGAAAAACGTTGCTTGATCTATTTTTATAAACATCTAAGGCCCTAACCCACCTTACGGATTTCAAATGATACGCACGGGCGTATGTCCGTATCGCGATCTACAGGCCTGACTGAGCACAAAATAAAACGTGTTGATATTGTATTTCAGGAATTCAACGTAACCATGACAACAGCTGTTAAACCGGGGTTGCCGTTCTGTCTTATTCTCGTCTTCATTTATTCAGGTATTTAGTTATTTAATCATATTTTACACTATTAAAGCACCTGCTTCATCTCCAACTCCGCTAGTGCTCTTTCTCAAATGACTCTATTTTGCTTGCATCTTCAGAGGCCAGCCTTAGTATTAAGATAGGTTTTGATTTCCTAATGTTCTGTTCAAAATGAAACAAGTCAATATACCGCAATATGACGTATCATAATCGGATACATTCTGTATTCTACGCTTTATTTTATAATACGGTATGGGCTTGATTATCTTCTACGATTTCTTTTCTTAAAGATCTGTTTGTCTCAGTTTATCAAATCTTACTTCCAAAACTAAACTTTATATATATATATATTTGTAAATAGGCCATTAGTTCCTTTATGGGCTCGTCTTGCTATTTTCCCGCTATACTGCCAATTTATCTAAATAAGTACTAGATAATTTTAAACAAAAATGGTTTAATGAAACCGAAAACAGTCGTTCACTATGTACTTATAAAATGTTAAGAACTACTTTAGAATTTGAAAATTATTTAGATATGAATTCCTATGTCAAGATTAAGATTATCTTCACATCAGTTGAAAGTTGAAACCGGTCGTTATGCACAGAACAGAATTGAACGTAACTAGCGTTATTGTACTCTATGTAACTTTAACGACATAGAAGATGAATACCATTTTGTGTTAATATGTCCTAGTTATCAGGATATCCGTAAAAGCTTTATTAAATCATATTATTATAAACGGCCAAGTATGATAAAATTCATTGAGTTAATGCAAAGTAAGAAGTATTCAGTCTTGTTAAATTTGTGTAAGTTTATTCATCAAGCTTTTAGTACTCGCAATTCCTTGTACAATCTAAATACATTATATATACATCTATCTTTTTGTGTTGATCTACTCAAGTATTTATTTGACAAAGTATTTAAATGTTTAATTTATATTTGTCCAACCTCAAAACCTATTAAAATATATGTATTTAAATAACGTAATTATTTAATTTAAAAGAATCTAACATAATATTGATCTATTATCTATGTGTCATGTGTTTCATTTATTATCTGAATTTGTATGTAATGAGAAACATTTTATGTTTAAATTACTGAATAAAGAATTTGAATCTTGAATCTTGTAACGCTTAAGTTTAATTGATGAAGGGGAAGTCCATTTTTAAATAAGTTGGATAGGTTGCGTAACAGCCGGGGTGGGATGACTCCCTACAACAATGTTCAGGTTAGGTGAGGTGAACGGGGTCAGCATATACGGTGCCCCAACATGTATTTTGATAAAAAATGAAAAACTTCACGGTGTTGCTGCAAGATACATAAAACACTGTACATGGCACACTAATTATTCCTGGCGGCTGTAAGTCCAGTGCTTGTTATATTGCAGTGACCTACATTACACAAGATATTATAAACAATTGCGTATAAATGCATTTCAGACCACCATTCATTAACTACATTTTACTGTAACATATTTTAGATTGATGATATATCTATACAATGAGATGTTAATCAGTGCTGTATGCAGGTGTTTATGGATTCTCAGTGCATAAGATTTACCCAATTTGAATCCCTAAGAAGCTTGTTTTATCCTAAACACTTAAAGGGTACCGCATGTCAGAATATAAATGGCTATTTATCGTTAAATAGACATGTAAATAACACAAATATCAACAAATTTTAATTGAACGAAATTTATCAAATGAGAAAAACGATATTAAATATCATTATTTCAAGCGTATCCTAAAAATTATGGGTGCCGCCATTTTATAACTCTTTTATGTCGGAGGTTTTCAGTGACGTCATAGCAGCACTTCCGTTCTAGTTCTCGCGAAAATGTTATTGTGTCATAAGTGACTGCTCTCTTCTGAAACTCTTATGTATAAACACTAATTCACGTAAACAGTTGATAGATAGATATACAGTATCGAAGGAAGACAATTAAACGCGAAAACGATTCTGAATAGAAGGATTTAACCCATAAACATTGTTTTCTTCAGCGGAATAAATGAGTGGAGTTATGCGATATATATGGTGGGAAGCGTTGTTTTTAGTTTTCCTAATATGCGACTTCACAATGCCTCAGTGTCAAGCTTCTGGTGACGTCACGCGCTTCCCACTGGATAATTTACACTAAGTCTATATGGATGTCGCATATGGTAATCTTCGTCCTGAAATCATCAGAAATTGTATGCTTGGGTAGTGGTATGCCAAGGCATTGGTACGCTTCACTCTGCAATCTTAGGTCCTACCTAAGTATATAGGCGTTTTGATGATTTCAGGACGAAGATTACCATATGCGACATCCATATAGACTTAGTGTAAATTATCCAGTGGGAAGCTCTTAATAATGTGCTAATAACACTTATAGCTCAACTGATTTCTGAAATTTAATTTGTAAATTTATATACTCTTCCAAAATATTGCGAAATTGACATAGCAAACTTTCATCATGCTATAATTGCATGCTGATTAAACAGGTGCGATAATCTAATAAACAATAAAAAGAAAAGGTTAATGCCAAAACATAACGAATGGAAACGACACGGTATCTAAAATTTATTATTAAAATACAAATAAAAGCCATTTAATTGTGACAGGCCCAATTAGCTCAGTCAGTTACGTGTCTGACTATCAATCCAGGTGTCACGAGTTCGAATCCCCACCCGCCAACAGTCTCTGTGATGATTGACATACAATATTTTTTCTCATTATCATTTTTCTCTCACCGCTGATTCAAGTGGGAAAGTTATCAGTTACTTGCGGATATGGGGTGTGCTCGAGTACTGGTTATTTGTTCAGGAACCAGTGGTTTGGTTAACTGAACATATGTACAGTAAGCCCTCGATGGCAAAAAAAAGTATTCAGTCAACCATTAATTGTTCATAGACTCATTTTATCAATTTTATAATCAATAGGCTATTTAGTTTATTGATATATGGCTTTTTCACAGTCAGTTAGGTTATTATTCTTGAATAGACATTTGAACTGCCTCTACTTCGTAATGAAAGAAGATAGATTAAAACCTTTGTTCCTTTATTTATTCATAAATACACGAAAATGTACATTTATTTTACTTCTTATGCTTTGCTAGTGTATGTTATTCAACAGCAGAGGTTTTTTTTACTGTTAACATTGTGTTCTGGTATACAATTTATGAAAAATCATATTACATATTTTTTTACTTGTAAGTTTGCATTGATATTGACTGAAAATTTATAAATACTAATACTATGTGATATTACATCCTGTCATAAACCCTGGGGTCATAAAACCTGGGGCGATTTTTGCTTATTAGGGTACAATATGCACACGTTGGCAGGGTATTTTTCATTACCACATGGTGTGAATGTGGTGTTGTTGAATTATGAAAGCTCAGCAGGGTGCCAGTAGCTTGGCAGTAACATACACTTTGTGCAATATGCCTGTAAACATTATATTCCATATGACACTCCCTATAAGGAGAAACATTCATATATGTTCAGGGAACTGGTAGAATAGATAATCATCATACATCAAATTGGGTCGTAACGCAATTTGAATACCCAAAAGACAGTGCCAGTTATGTAAAACAACAAAATAAAAACCTCATCCATGCTTCATCTAATTTTACTAAAAAGGGTATGAAATCAAAAGTTTATCAGCCCTTTCTCAGTGTGCGACAATGGCCGCACCAGTTTAACACGGTTAGAAAAGAGATATACTATTATTTCTTATTCTCTCTTAAACAGGTTTATATATGTACAGACCATTTTCCCTTAAATTCCATTCCTGGTCTAAATAGTGTTTTTTGATAATTTATTGACTGAGTTGCAAACAGTATATACCCTGATAGTACAGCATGAATATGCAGTCTCACCTGGATCAACATCAACACTGACCGCAAAAATACTTATGTTCTCTTTATCAAGCTAAGGGTAATGTTACTATTTAGAAATTAAATCATCACTGTCCGGCTACATGGTAAGATGTCAGACTAGGGATTCATGGGTTTCGGGTTTGATCTCAGGTTCATGATCTGTGTGACTGTTTAAGAGTTATCATCTTTTTGGCGAAATACACTGCTGTGTTTCTCTGTATCATTTCTGTGATGCATTCTAAATCTTCTAAATTTCCAATAATAAGGTCATTACATCTGCAGCACGTATTTTCGTCAGCCGAAGGCATCATTACATAGTTTTTGCAGCCGCAAAAATCTTTCACGTGTCACTGTGCCGTCTCACTATTTCTCTTGTTTTCTTATTCATTTAACTCTGCTTCCGAAAATTCTGGTTCAAACTGGTAGGCCACAAGTCCTTAAAAGTTATTAAAATCCACTTTATCATTCTTGCGAGTACTTTCGCCGGTGACAATAATTGCACGTTTCTATATCGGCTGTAGTGTATAAATTAATTTTGTTTTAAATCGGAAGTGCAGCTGTGACGTCACAGGTGTTCAATATGGCGACTTCCACCACAAAGTCGACGTGTGAAAATGACCGTTACAAAACGAGCTGATATATCTTTATGGACTCGAATTTATGCATATTGATACTATTAATAGAAAGCTGAACTCATAGCTATTCATATTATCCTGTTTTATACACATGGTTATGTTCCTCTTTAACTAAGAACGTAAGAATGCAGAAATTGGTGTTTTAAATGTAACAATTGTACATCCCACACACCGGCGTAGTAACACGTCGAAGTTTATCTGCGGATTTAAATTGTCTACTCTTATTATATTCAAATAGCATGTCTAACCTTTTGTGGTAATGGATCTCCGACTGGTAATGGCCTTCCGCATCTCGAGTCATACATTTATGTATATTTTTTGTACAGAGAAAACAGCCCAATATGCAATTGTATACTATCACGATACGTAAATTACAGCAAAAGTCCACGAACTTATTGAATAACCCTCATATACTACGGCTGCGTGTCATTGTGTATACAGTGTGAATATAACCATGTGTATGTATAAACGCTTGTATACAATATAACCGGTACACAAAAAATGCCAAACCAATTAGTTTGTTAACGATGAAAATAGAAGAAATCAGTCTGTTTTATGTTACAAAACCCATAGCGGTTATGTATTGGCGACTTATGTATTGACAAAGTTATCGCAACATAGATGATTATATATTAATATTATCCTGCACGCGATGTAACCACAAGCCTGCCTAGCTGGCACATACAATTACGTCACAGCAACTGTTTACACCTGATTGGGAGATTTGGAAAATGACACAATCGATTCGAAATATTAAGTTTACATAGACACAGGGCAAACAGTGATCTATGGAGATTTAGTGCTTAACCTCATTTAACAACAATGTCACTCTTATTTGTTAAAACAGCCTACAAAATAATGTATGTTCTTCATCACTGCGCATACGTGGACCCTGCACTTTTTTAACTCTGACCGAGTCATGTACTAACTGCAAAGCACGCACGAGCTATGCTTAGAAACGGCCTTCGCAACGGGTAGGCTTTCAAACATCAATCATCTCAGCTTTCGTCGTAGCCCCTCCCGGAGTTACATAAACTGTCAATTAAATGTCGTTTAACACTAAGCCAGTTATTTTCCATTTAGTTAAAAAATTATCAATTAAGAAACTCAGGTCGCTCCCTACAGTCGCTCCCTTTGGGTTTCTTTATTGTTTAATTTTTGCTTTGTGAACACTGAGTATTACGAGAAACAAAGTTAAGGATTTGAAAAAAGTCATACTGAAGTGCAATATAACACTAACATAGAAACGCTAATTTAGACAGTATTACATCCAGTCCTATTGAAGCTTTACTGGAAATTACTCAAACAGTTCATCAAACAATTGCGAAGTTGTCAATATCTGTCGACGGTGAAGAACATGTTCACTTCAGTAATACAGATAAAGCAAATTGTTTCTTCTCACTTACTGATGTTGATATTGTCTTTACTTAACTTCTGACAACTTCTGGCTAACTGATGTTGAGATTGTCTTTACTTAACTTCTGACTTTTTGATGTTGATATTGTCTTAACTTAACTTCTGACTTATTGATGTTGAAATTGTCTTTACATGTGGGACTTTTTCAGACATCCCCCTGGCTTATCGAGAGCAGTTACACCCCTTGATATCGGCGGTTTTTATTACTTACCTGGCTAAACCGTCATATTTGGTTTACATAGAACCATATAGAAGAAATTTAATTTTATCGTTATAACTTTTTCATTATTAAATTGCCAACCCATTACAACGGTTAGTCATTAAGTTATAAATATAACCTTCATTATGATAAAATAAAAATTAAAATAAGTTTCCTTTTTTAATTTTATAACAGAATGTATGCTCCTTCTATGTTCTATATAAAAATTACCCAAAACACGTTTTCGGCCACTTTTAATGTCTTATAAACCTTAGATTTTTTGTTAACCTATTACAACGTATACGTTTGTCGCAAATCAAATTCTCTTTCCGGTGATATTTAGATGTAGAAAATATAATAATTGCATATTGCTTCCATTTTGATTTGAAAATGAGACAAAATTTAATTCTGATTTTTTTTCTGTATGTTCAATAGAGTGTACTATTGTACCCAATACAGCATATTACTGTATCCAGTTAAATACAGCATGTATGTGGCTATATCAGCCGGCAGATGTTGATCAGCTCCGACATGTTAAATACACATGGTGATATTGCAAGTTATATGTATTTTAAAGTGTTGTTGTGATTTATGTATTTTACTTATATTCTAAAGAATAGATTTATTTTAATTTCATATTTTAACTAAAGAACCTTAAAAAAGTCAAATTCAAGTACATTACTTTTGTAATCCAAAACATTATTTAATGGTTTATTTCTTTCGCACCTGATACCCGATACTACACATGTAGTTAACGCTAGTTTAACACGATATTTTAGAAGACAAATCAAGCATAACATTTTTTTCTATCATATTGACAGAAAGACGAAATTCAAATACGATTGTCAATTTTGTCTCTGATTACCACAAATATACACAATAGAATGCACTTCAATCCTTTAAAAATATATTTTAAAAATAAAGACGCATTTAAAGGTTTGCATACATAAATCCTATGTCAACAGGATACAGTGGGGACATTATTTACAGTTATAATACAATTGTATTGAATGAATGCAAAATCCTTTACATCACGAATAGAGAAAGAGAGAGAGATGAATATATATATATTTCTTAATTTTAATATAGTTTTTGTGTTGTTTTTTTTCCTGTATATATCTTTTTAAAAATATCGTCTTGAGAAATAGAACGAGGGAGAGAGATGTATATAATGATATTCATTGTTTATGATTATATTAATTAATTTATTATTAAATTGAATTAAAAATCATACATGTTTAATTCCAATAAATAGCTACTTTTCATTAACAGTCATTGGTTATTGTATGCACTATATAATTCCCTTTATGAGTAATATTTCAATAACAATCCCGCAGTAATAAATATGTGCGTTTTAAATTATCTAATAACTTTCGAATATTTCATTTGAAATACCAAATAATAAATCATATTATTTCTAAAATTAATGTGGAGCCGGATTTTCCATGCTAAATGGGGCTGGATATTCCAAGAACGTTTCATCCAGGGGCCGGATTAATAACAGGGCCGGATTTACATGGGGTCGGATATTCAATAACTCATTTTAACACGAGGTTCTTAAAAGAAGTTGTTAAAAAAGAATTATGGTCAAATACCGTTTTAGGCTTTATTAGAAACACATGCGCTAATATACAGATGTCTGTTTCAAACACAATTTTATATAATTATATAACCGTAATAATCTGACTATCATCCCTCGGGTCGTGATTTCGAATCCCCGCCCGGCACTAGTCTTTGTGATTAGTGGAGCGCGTGGTCCAGTGATAGTGCATCGAACCCATGATCGGAGGATCGTGGATTCGATCCTCCGCTACGGCTATGTGTGGTGTCCTTTAGCAAGACACCTTTTCCGCATATGCTTAGGACTGGTCATACCCATGAAGACTTTGGGCGTGATTTGCCTAAGTTGTAAGAACTTGTTTCGAATCGAAGAAAATTATAAAAAAATAACAATAAAGAGTCTCTGTGATGATTGATTTACGACATTAGGTGTCATTGTCATTATGTCTCTTTAATATATAAGTTTATATAATCAATTAACCGTAATAATTTTACTTATTTGTAGTTAACACTAAATTATCAATCTTTATCTGTTAATTGATAATAGAGTAAACTATATGAAAGTATATTGAAATTTGTGATTAAACTCATTAATCTATGTTATATTTTTACACATCAAATTTAAAAAAAAATCAAATTTGATTAAGTTAAAGTTTAAGTCAAATTCAATAATTTCTTTTTTATACTACACATTAAAATAACCAAAACGTACTTATCAAAACAAGGACATATATAAGACCCTGTCAAATTGTACTCGAGGGCAAATATAACAAGTCACGCCTACTTAATTTTAGTGTCTGAGCGGAACGATACCTGTATGTTTTATCGCGGTCTAAGGGAAGTAATTGGATTCATCTCCAATATCATCAAACTTAACAGGGGCAATTATCGGAAAACGCTTGGGAAATGTCTGAAATAGTCCAGTATGACTTAACTTCTGACTTACTGATGTTGATATTGTCTTAACTTAACTTCTGACTTACTGATGTTGATATTGTCTTTACTTAACTTCTGACTTACTGATGTTGATATTGTCTTTACTTAACTTCTGACTTACTGATGTTGATATTGTCTTTACTTTATTTTTGCTTTCATAATCCATTACTTCCAATATAAAAAAAAAATTAAATTTCATCCTGATAAAAATGTGTATATAAATATTTTTTTCGGGATTAATGGTGTTAGAACTTGTGTCCGGGCCGTTTTGCTATTATGTTATATATACACAGAAGCATAACTGTGATAACTCGTTACTTGATAAAGGCTAATACATCGAACATTGGAAAAAGAGATGACTTTTATTTTTGTATATTATATAATGTTACAATGGTCTGATTATGGAAATATGCATGGTCCATCCAAGTAGGTAATGATCGCATGATTCTCGAATTTCTAGTATATACATGTGTATAGGCCTTAAGCTGTTCAATCATTTTTTTTATTTCCGTTACAGTTTATACATGCGTAGACAATCCGGACTATACGAATGGTGGCCCTTGCTCCCAGCTTGTTGCCGAGGCAACCAAGAAGGAATGTTATACCGCTGACGTGGAGACAAACTGTTGTGCATCATGTGCTTCTGTAAACACTGGCAACCCAGGTAAATGGCTATGAAACAATACTTATGATGATAATGGGGATAGTGATGAATAGAAAACTCCTGCTGATGATACTGACGACACTGATGATACACATGATGAATACAATTGTGGTGGTTTTGGTTTATTACTGGTTATATTGTGTTGATAATAAATATCAGGTTGGTGTTCGGAATTTTTTCAAGAGATACTCCCTACCCCCACCGGCGACCAGGCCTTCTTTAACATTATCTTCCACGTTTTGGTTTGAAACTTGACGAAGGTTCATATAAGCTGATACAAAAACAACAACCTTTAGTGAGCTTTATTCAGTGAGGGTCCCAGGAAAATATATAGCTATATAATACATTACTAATAACTACCTACAACAATTAAATATGTACACTATTTACCGAAACTTAATAATTATTGAAATTTGTCATTTCAAAATCAAGTAAGAAGGTTGGTTGTTTATCCATACCAACCACTGAAGTACTATGCCGCCCACGAAATATTCTGTCAGAAATATCTGCCAGCAGCATGCAAAGTACCTCTCATGGTAGAATGACATGTGTCCGATAACAAGTAATCACGGTAACTCCATGCAGTGCATCTGAATAAAAAACATTTCATTTTCTTGTACATGCATACATGTAGTACATCCATTGGAAAAAGGAGGTGATTCCGTGGGGTAGTCGCATAATAGCGGTTATAAATAATCCTTGTTTCTTCTTCTTAAAAAATCAATTTTTCTTATTTTAATGATCATTTCATTATTTGAGTGGCATTATTGATGTATTTTGAACATTTTTAAAGCATTGTCATGTGTGAATTTAGAAAGAAAGTGATGCTTGGAAATTGGGGTATGAATACATGATTTCGGAAGTCTACTTTCACTTTGTCAACAGTGTACACACTGAGCAGAAAAAAAATCTCTTATATGACACATGACCCCTACTTTTCTAATCATACTTTAGTAGTGCATAGGTTGACAAAAAGGAAAAGGTAAGTTTCATTTCCTTCTTTTGGATCTCTCTATGCATGACAAGCGTTCAAATTTGTATAATTTCCTATAATATAAAGAACAAAAATCAATGGTGGGGTTACACCTACACACTTATTATTTAAACATTTTCTGTACAAATTCTATTGCAACTTAAAACGTTGCATAACCATATGTCATCGATAGCTATGTACTTTTTACATATACTGGACACACAGTAACAAAATCTGTGGATGAGTTCATAATTACATTATATCACCATTGGGATGGTAATACTTCATATGCTAGAACTTCTGCATTTAGTTTATATAGTTGTTATTGACTGACAGTAGATGACATATATCACAACACTATTACCTAGCTGTAAATGACTGAAGTAGATGACATATGTCACAAAACTGTTACCTTGCTGTAATTGACTCAAATGACCCGACCTCAAAACGACATTGGGCGTCGCACTGATATGGATACTAGCTGCATAACAACGATACTCCCTATAGCTCTGTCACAGTACTACAAAACGACACCACGCTTGATGTAATGGTTGACATACAACGCAGCGTTAGGCGTATGGAAAACAAGTTCGAAGAATTTGAGAACTCTTTAAAGGAAGTAACTGAGTCAAACAGAAAACTTGAAGAAAAGCAAGACACCATGCAACACTTCATGGACTCGATGTCTTTAACTGTCAGAAATCTGGAATAACGTCTCAAAACAAGCGAGGATAAATGTGACAGGCTTGAGGCGCAGTCGCGGTGCAAAAATCTGAAGTTCTTCGGTCTTCCAAGAACCAGAAATGAAACTTGGGAAGAAACGGAAGGGAAAGTGAGGGTATTTATAAAGAACGATTTAGAGTTAAATGAAGAAGAAATACAGATTGAAAGAGCTCATCGTTTACCCGGAAAAGATTCACCAAGAGCGGTAATTGTCAAATTTTCATTTTTTAAAGATAAAGACAGTGATTAAAGAATATCGTACACGGAAAAAAAATACTTTCATGAGCGTCGACGAACAATGAATAATGCCTCTACTGGAACCAACGACGTATTTCCAAATATTGACACAACCTTCGCGACCCAATATCCATGTAGCTGAGGATTTCCAAAGTCGTGTTTCAAAGGCAATTTATGACTTGAGACCATTTCTTGGTAGAGAAATTGCTAAATGCAATAGAGCTTTTCTCATATATGATAAATTGGTAATAAATGGTGACTCTTTCGTGTATGATCCAGATTGTGATGAAATCAAGCCAGTGAATAGATAGGACATTGGTCAAGGTCTAAATACAAACGTTCATAGTGTTACCAATATTAATACCATGTCATGGAATATACAAGGTCTATCAAAATATAGTTGTTATATTGAGTTCTTGTCGTATTTGAAACAGTTTTATATTTGTGCATTAAATGAAACATGGGCGAAATATATAGACGAATATGACGATTTCTTTGACGGTTATCAATGTTTTAATTGTATTAGGAAAAAAAAACAATATAGCAAAGGTCGCCACTCCGGTGGTGTTTGTGTATTTATTAAGTCTCATCTAGTAGAGAATGGTTTGATTACGAGGGTATTAGATAAATTTGAGAATTGTATTTACTTTAAAAGGAATGGTAAATTGCTTAATTTAGATAAAAGTGTGCTACTGGGTTTTCTATATGTATCACCAGAAGGTTCATCTATATATAGTAACGATAACAGTAAAATGGCATAGAAATACTTGAAGAAAAACTTTTAGAAGTAGTTTCCCAATATACTGATGACAATATTATGTTAGCTGGAGACTTAAATGCTAGATGTGGCTCATTACAAGATATAATTGACGACGATGAAATTGATTTTGTTTTTAATGACGAAAACGTAATTTATGACAGTGACACATTTAATATGTATAGAAACACCAAAGATAAAACATGTTACTATTGCGGCTATACTCTTGTTGACCTGTGTAAATCATTTTGTATTCATATACTTAATGGAAGACTTTTCAAAGATCAAGAGGGACATTATACATCTACTGCAAGTGATGGTTTAAGTTTAGTTGATTATTTTATTGCTTCGTCAAACATGTTTCCTTTTATTTCACATTTTGAAATTGGTGACAGATCTGAATCTGATCATTTTCCAATTGTTTGTTCAATTTGATTTAAATCTTTGCAAGCTGATCATGTAGTAAATGAAGGTGAATATTTAGAAAACACGAACCAAGATTCTTATAAACGTTATAAATGGGACGAGAACAAAAGAGGAGACTTCATTTATATTTTGAAGCAGTCTATTTCATTTATGAAAGATCAATACAATTATCGACAAGAACTAATAGAATCACGAAAAAATGCAAACTTGTTTTGGAAAACTGTTAAAAGACTTTAATTTAAACGGACCGAGTATTCCTCTGGAAATATTACAAAAACAGAATGGTACCATCATTTTAAAAGCCTATTGTGCAAAGAAAATATAGCCAACAACTTAGATTTAAACACACTTTTGCCAGAAAACCAAAATATAGATGCTGTTTTTAATGATCTTTTTACAATGCTTGAATTAAAAAAATTATTAGTGACCTTAAGCATGGCAAATCAACAGTCCCCAGTGGAATACTGGCAGAAATGGTAAAAAGTAATATTACAGATATCTCAGATATTTTGCTTCCATTATATAATAAAACATTCGATACAGGAGTGTTTCCGAAAGTATGGGGACAAAGTATTCTATGTCCCTTTCATAATCTGGCTCTTTTAATGATGCTTATAATTATCGCGGCATTTAACTTATAGACACACTGAATAAAATTTTGACAGGTTTGAGGTACAACAGATAAGTAATATGGGCGGAAAATAATAATAAGATTGACCAGGTACAATCTGGCTTCAAAAAGGGTGTCTCAACCATTGATTATTTGTTGACACTTATGGCCATGGTTCAAAAATATATAAGTAAGACAGGTGGACGATTTAACTGCCTGTTTGTCGATTTTTCAACGGCATTCGATACAATAAATCACACGGAACTATTTTATAGTCTTATAAGAAAAGGAGTTGGTGGAGGATTTCTTAGAGCTAATGAACATTGGGTATTTGAAGAGAAAATGATAGAAACATTGTCACTGTATAAATATATGGGCTTATTTGTTAATCCGAAACTAATATGGACTTAAACCAAAGAAATGCTTGCAATTCAAAGTAAAAAATCTATGATATCAATACATAAACTTCAAAGAAATGTTGGAATTTTTTTACCATTCTGAATTTTTTAAATTGTTTGATGCTATGGTTGTGCCGATATTAATATATGGATCTGAACTTTGGGGATATGAATATGCAACCCAAATTGAAATTATTTAAAACCAGTTTTGTACAAGATATTTAGAATTGAATAAGACTTGTTTCCATGCCCTTTCGCTCAACGAATGTGGTAGATTTCCTTTATATATTACATATTATTGTAAATGTGTAAAATATTGGTTGCGTCTTATCCATATGGATAATCACAAATATCCCAAACAATGCTATATTATGCTTCGTAATTTGGATGATGTAGGACGGGTTACATGGGCAACACATGTTAAATCATTTCTTTTCAGATACAGATTTGGATATGTCTGGATATCGGAAAATGTAGGCGATGAAAAAGCCTTTATATTCAGTTTTAAAACTAACCTAGATGTAGAAAGATATCTCACTTTGAATATTCCAATTAAATTGAAAATAGCACTCTCTAAACTACGACGTTCAGCTCATTCACTTCTAGTTAAAGCCGGAAAACACACCAATATACCATACGGACAAAGAATATGCTTTTTATGTAATTCTGGAGAAATAGAGGACGAATTTCATGTTATAATGAAATGTGCGTATTATGATGACTTGAAAAATCAGTATCTTTCAAAATTTTTGAATGATAATCATAATAGATTAAATTTATTCTATAAATTAATGAGTACACAAAACGATAATTTGTTGATAAAACTCTCCAAGTGTGTACTAGAAATGTTCAATAAACGGAAATACTTTATTCAAGTCCAAACTGAAACAAACTAAAATATGATTATGCTACACCGTTATAAGATTCAATTAACGCTTGTGAAGACGATATCATATTTTAGACACTCAATGTTTGATAATTCATATGTGTTTTCTCTTTTAATTCCTGATATTGCCTTTATTCTTTTGGCACGTTGTTGTATTATTATAATAATTGTGTGTATTTATAATATGGGCCAGTGGCCTAAATTACTAGAATAAACTATTGTCACTTGTCACTTAATTGACTGACAGTAGATGAAGTATGTCACAACACTATTACCTAGCTGTAATTGACTGACAGTAACTAAAATATGTCACAACACTATTACCTAGCTGAAATTGAGTGACAGAATATGAAATATGTCACAACACTATAACCTAGCTGTAATTGACTGACAGTAACTAAAATATGTCACAACACTATTACCTAGCTGTAATTGACTGACAGTAACTAAAATATGCCACAACACGATTACCTAGCTGAAATTGAGTGACAGAAGATGAAATATAACCTAGCTGTAATTGACCGACAGTAGATGAAATATGTCACAACACTATACCTAGCTGTAATTGACTGACAGTAGATGAAATATGTCACAACACTATTACCTAGCTGTAATTGACTGACAGTACCTAAATATGTCACAACACCATTACCTAGCTGAAATTGACTGACAGTAGATGAAATATGTCACAACATTATAACCTTGCTGTAATTGACTGACAGTAGATGAAATATGTCACAACACTATTACCTAGCTGAAATTGACTGACAGTAGATGAAATATGTCACAACACTATAACCTAGCTGTAATTGACCGACAGTAGATAAAATATGTCACAACACTATTACCTAGCTGTTATTGACGGACAGTAGATAAAATATGTCACAACACTATTACCTAGCTGTAATTTACTGACAGTAACTAAAATATGTCCCAACACTATTACCTAGCTGTGATTGACGGACAGTAGATAAAATATGTCGCAACATTATTACCTAGCTGTAATTGAGTGACAGTAGATGAAATATGTCACAACACTATAATCTAGCTGTAATTGACCGACAGTAGATGAAATATGTCACAACACTATAATCTAACTGTTTTTGACCGACAGTAGTTGACATATGTCACACCACTATTACCTAGCTGTAATTGACCGACAGTAGATGACATATGTCACAACACTATTACCTAGCTGTAATTGGCCGACAGCAGATGGAATATGTCACAACACTATAACCCAGCTGTAATTTGCCGACAGTAGATGACATATGTCACAACACTATTACCTAGCTGTAATTGGCCGACAGTATATGACATATGTCACAACACTATTACCTAGCTGTAATTGGCCGACAGCAGATGGAATATGTCACAACACTATTACCTAGCTGTAACTGAAAGACAGAAGATGAAATATGTCACAACACTATAACCCAGCTGTAGTTGAACGACAGTAGATGACATATGTCACAACACTATTACCTAGCTGTAATTGGCCGACAGTAGATGGAATATGTCACAACACTATTACCTAGCTGTAACTGAAAGACAGAAGATGAAATATGTCACAACACTATAACCCAGCTGTAATTGAACGACAGTAGATGAAATATGTCACAACACTATTACCCAGTTGTAATTGACCGACAGTAGATGATATATGTTATTTTTACCGGGTACAGATCTTACTGCCCATCCAGGCGATTTTCATACCTCCTTGCACTATAAAGTACACATTGGTAAATACAATAAATTATAAAAGAGTCATTGATAAATATTACGGCATCTTTGCTCTACTAAACAAAATAAACCGGAATAAAAATCTTGCCGGAAAAACAACACAGTTAGGGTTGTTTACAAGAAAAAGTATATTCCACGGAGTTTTCACTGCGTCCCTCGGAACGGAATTTTCCGTAAGCACCTCAAACCCAAGAAATATGCTTATAATTCTACCAGCGGGGTCCTAAAAAAGGGTTAACATCCTCAAATAAAGAAAAATACTATAACTTCCTGTTGTTATTCAATCATCATAAAATCTCGCTGTCTCACCTAATATTTGCAGGTTGTGAATATGGCGACAGAATTGATCAGTGCTTCGTCTTCTTTTGTCCCACTTACACCGATCCGTTTACATGCTGCGGCACATGTAATACTTCAAACACCGCTGTTTCTACACCGACTGCTGCACCAACGACAACGACCACTCCTTTGACAACGACGGCTGTTCCAACAACTACAACCACTGTCTCAACAACTACGACGGCTGTTCCAATAGCTACAACCGCTGTTCCAACAACTACGACGGCTGTTCTAACAACTGCAACGACTGTTTCAACAACTACGACGGCTGTTCCAATAACTACAACTGCTGTTCCAATAACTACGACGGCTGTTCCGACAGTTACAACCATTGCTCCAGTAAAAACCGATGCTGTCCAAACATCAACAACGACTGCTGTTCCAACAACTACGAACGCTGTTCCAACAACGACCGCTGTTCCAGAAACAACAACTGCTGCTCCAATTACTACGATCGCTGTTCCAACAACCACGATGCTTGTTCAAACAACAACGGTGGACGCTGCTTCTACAACAACGACCGCTGCTCCAGTAACTACGACCGTTGTTCAACAAACTACGACCGCTGTTCCGACAATTTCAACGGCTGTACCAGCAACATCATCCGCTCAAGCAAACTCGACCTTACCAACATCAATGACAGTCGCAACAACAACTGCTTCCGAAACAAATACAACGAATACCACTGCGTCTACAAATCAAACAACATATCAGCCAACTAGCACAAGAGTAAATATAGCCGATAAAAGTTACATGACGGAAACTGGTAAGTAGAATACTAAAATGTCTGTGCTTAGAATGATATGTTCTGCTATCAGCAATAACGCCAATATAGTTTGCATACTGTTACGGTACTGCAGCGTTTATCGTGGTACCTCTGGAGTACTTTATTTTAGGTTGGTTTTCAAAAGGTTCCATGATCGATTTATTTTAGACACTTTGGTTATAGTTAATGTCTCTTACTCCAATTTCGGTGATTTTTGCTGTTTTCAAATTTTGAAATGTATGCAAACTTAAGACTACTTTTTAAACTAAGAATATAAACTATATACTTAAAGCGGGTCGGCAGTGCAGTGGATAGAGTGTTGCTCACGCCAGACGGGTCGAATGTTCGATCTCAGGGTCATCCTGATGAATGCCCCAAAACATCACCCAATCCTAGTTCTATCCAGTAAACCCCGAGAGCGGTTCATATAAATTATTTTATTTGATATTTCTGTGTTATTTTTAAGAGTATGACCAATAAAATGGTAAGATGATATTAAACAGTGATTGCGAAACAAACTTGAATCATGACTTGTTGAAACGACTAATATATATTCGTTTTCAAACGTCTGACATGCGCAATGCAAAACATGTTGTCGTTGGATTTCGTGTTTGTTTTACAAAATGTCACATTTACAAGAACACAGTGGCAAGTTTGAAACATAATTGCATATCTAACAGCAATTACAAATAACTCTGTAGACTAGTAGTATGCTTTCTGACAACAGTTACAAATAACTATGTAGACTAGTATTATTATATCTAACAACATCTACAAATAACTATATAGACTAGTACTATGCTATCTAACAATAGTTACAAATAATTGTAGATTAGTAGTATGCTATCTGAAAACAGTTACAAATAACTATGTAGACTAATAGTATGCTATCTAACAACAGTTACAAATAACTATATAGACGAGTAGTATGATATCTAACAACAGTTACAAATAACTCTTTAGACTAGTAGAATGCTATCTAACAACAGTTACATATAACTATGTAGACTAGTAGTATGCTATCTAACAACAGTTACATATAACTATGTAGACTAGTAGTATGCTATCTAACAACAGTTACAAATAACTCTTCATACTAGTAGTATGCTATCTAATAACAGTTACAAATAACTCTTTAAACTAGTAGTATGCTATCTAACAACAGTTACAAATAACTCTATAGACTAGTAGTATGCTTTCTAACAACAGTTACAAATAACTCTTTAGACTAGTAGTATGCTATCTAATAACAGTTACAAATAACTCTTTATACTAGTAGTATGCTATCTAATAACAGTTACAAATAACTCTTTAGACTAGTAGTATGCTATCTAACAACAGTTACAAATAACTCTGTAGACTAGTAGTATGCTATCTAACAACAGTTACAAATAACTCTGTAGACTAGTAGTATGCTATCTAACAACAGTTACAAATAACTCTGTAGACTAACAGTATGCTATCTAACAACAGTTACAAATAACTCTGTAGAAAAGTAGTATGCTAACTAATAACAGTTACAAATAGCTCTATTGACTAGTAGTATGCTATCTAACAACAGTTACAAATAACTCTGTAGACTAGAAGTATGCTATCTAACAGCAATTACACATAACTTAATAGACTAGTAGAATGCTATCTGACAACAGTTACAAATAACTGTATAGACCAGTGGAATGCTATCTAACAACAGTTACAAATAACTGTAGAATAGTAGTATCATATCTAACAACAGTTACAAATAACTGTATAGACTAGTAGTATGCTATCTAACAACAGTTACAAATAATGGAAACTAGTAGTATGCTATCTGACAACAGTTACAAATAACTCTGTAGAATAGTAGTATGCTAACTAATAACAGTTACAAATAGCTCTATTGACTAGTAGTATGCTATTTAACAACAGTTACAAATAACTCTGTAGACTAGTAGTATGCTATCTAACAGCAATTACACATAACTCAATAGACTAGTAGTATGCTATCTGACAACAGTTACAAATAACTGTATAGACCAGTGGAATGCTATCTAACAACAGTTACAAATAACTGTAGACTAGTAGTATGCTATCTAACAACAGTTACAAATAATGTAGACTAGTAGTATGCTATCTGACAACAGTTACAAATAACTGTAGACTAGTATTATGCTATCTGACAACAGTTACAAATAAATTTGTAGACTTGTAGTATGCTATATGACAACAGTTATAAATAAATCTGTAGACTAGTAGTATGCTATCTGAAAACAGTTTCAAATAAATCTGTAGACTAATAGTATGCTAATTACAAATAAATCTGTAGACTAGTAATATGCTATCTGACAACAGTTACAAATAACTGTAGACTAGTAATATGCTATCTGACAACAGTTACAAATAACTGTAGGCTAGTATTATGCTATCTGACAACAGTTACAAATAAATCTGTAGACTTGTAGTATGCTATATGACAACAGTTACAAATAAATCTGTAGACTAGTAGTATGCTATCTGAAAACAGTTTCAAATAAATCTGTAGATTAATAGTATGCTAGTTACAAATAAATCTGTAGACTAGTAGTATGCTATCTGACAACAGTTACAAATAACTCTGTAGACCAGTAGTATGCTATCTGACAACAGTTACAAATAACTCTGTAGACCAGTAGTATGCTATCTGACAACAGCTACAAATAACTCTGTAGACCAGTAGTATGCTATCTGACAACAGTTACAAATAAATCTGTAGACTAGTGGTATGCTATCTAACATCAGTCACAAATAACTCTGTAGACTAGTAATATGCTACCTGACAACAGTTACAAATAACTGTAGACTAGTATTATGCTATCTGACAACAGTTACAAATAACTGTAGACTAGTAATATGCTATCTAACAACAGTAACAAATAACTCTATAGACTAGTATTATGCTATATGACAACAGTTACAAATAAATCTGTAGACTTGTAGTATGCTATCTGACAACAGTTACAAATAAATTTGTAGACTAGTAGTATGTTGTCTGACAACAGTTACAAATAACTCTGTAGACTAACAGTATGCTATCTGACAACAGTTACAAATAACTGTAGACTAGTATTATGCTATCTTACAACAGTAACAAATAACTCTATAGACTAGTATTATGCTATCTGACAACAGTTACAAATAAATCTGTCGACTAGTAGTATGCTATCTGACAACAGTTACAAATAAATCTGTAGACTTGTAGTATGCTATCTGACAACAGTTCCAAATAAATTTGTAGACTAGTAATATGTTGTCTGACAACAGTTACAAATAACTCTGTAGACTAATAGTATGCTAGTTACAAATAGATCTGTAGGTTTGTAGTATGCTATCTGACAACACTTACAAATGACTCTGTAGACTAGTAGTATGCTATCTGACAACAGTTACAAATAAATATGTAGACTAGTAGTATGCTATCTAACACCAGTTACAAATAACTCTGTAGACTAGTAGTATGCTATCTGACAACAGTTACAAATAAATCTGTTAACTAGTAGTATGCTATCTGACAACAGTTACAAAAGCTCTGTAGACTTATAGTATACTTTCTGACAACAGTTACAAATAACTCTGTAGACAAGTAGTATTCTATCTGACAACAGTTACAAATAACTCTATAGACTAGTAGTTTGCTATCTGACAACAGCTACAAATAACTCTGTAGAGTAGTAGTTTGATATCTAACAACAGTAACAAATAACTATGTAGACTAGTAGTATGCTATCTGACAACAGTTACAAATAACGGTACACTAGTAGTATGCTTTCTGGCAACAGTAGTAAATAACTCTGTAGACTAGTAGTATGCTATCTGACAACAGTTACAAATAAATACGTAGACTAGTAGTATGTTATCTGACAACAGTTACAAATAACTCTGTAGACTAGTAGTATGATATCTAACAACAGTTACAAATAACTATGTAGATTAGTAGTATGCTATCTAACAACAGTTTCAAATAACTCTGTAGACCTGTAGACTAGTAGTATGCTATCTAGCAATAGTTACAAATAACTGTATAGACTAGTAGTATGATATCTAACAACAGTACAAATTAATCTGTAGACTAGCAGTATGCTATCTGATAACACTAACAAATAACTATGTAGATTAGTAGTATGCTATCTAACAACAGTTACAAATAACTATGTAGACCAGCGGTATGCTATCTAACAACAGTTACAAATAACTATGTAGACCAGCAGTATGCTATCTAACAACAGTTACAAATAACTCTGTAGACAAGTAGTATACTATCTGACAAGGTCTCACTGAACAATTACCTCCCTTACATGACGGTAGCAAGATTATTACGCCCAAGAAATTAGAGCTGTGTAAAGCGGTTGGGTAATTTTTTTTTAAAAATGCATAAAATGTCATATTTCTTTGTGCATATGGGAACATTGGAACATTTTCATGATTTCTGCAAAGTTTGGGTGACCCTGGGAACTGTTTGATGATGCTATAACAGTTTAAAGATGCGTAGTGATACACTGCAACAAATGGGCAGAATTGTCAAAAATGAAGGGGTGCCATCAAACCATCGAAATTGTGAAAAAGCAACCTGGTCAACCCCATGTTTTTTTCTGCATATTTGGACCAACAGAGGACTATCTATGGGAATAAGGCTCTTTTAGAACCATTGGTTATGTATCCAGTGTTCCGGGAGTGCATGTCTCTATATGTAGAACAGTACAAAATTAATTGGTTTGTGAGACGACAACAGTTACAAATAACTCTATAGACTAGGAGTTTGCTATCTGACAACAGCTACAAATAACTATGTAGACTAGTAGTATGCAATCTAACAACACTTACAAATAACTCTGTAGACTAGTAGTATGCTATCTAACAACAGTTACAAATAACTATGTAGACAAGTAGTATGCTATCTGACAACAGTTACAAATAACTATGTAGACAAGTAGTATGCTATCTAACAACAGTTATAAATAACTATGTAGACTAGTGGTATGCTGTCTAACAACAGTTACAAATAACTATGTAGACCAGTGGTATGCTGTCTAACAACAGTTACAAATAACTATGTAGACTAGTAGTATGCTATCTAACAACAGTTACAAATAACTATGTAGACTAGTAGTATGCTATCTAACAACAGTTACAAATAACTATGTAGACCAGTGGTATGCTATCTAACAACAGTTACAAATAACTATGTTGACCAGTGGTATGCTATCTAACAACAGTTACAAATAACTCTGTAGACCAGTAGTATGCTATCTAGCAACAGTTACAAATAACTATGTAGACCAGTGGTATGCTATCTAACAACACTTACAAATAACTATGTAGACCAGTGGTATGCTATCTAACAACAGTTACAAATAACTCTGTAGACCAGTAGTATGCTATCTAGCAACAGTTACAAATAACTATGTAGACTAGAAGTATGCTATCTAGCAACAGTTACAAATAACTATGTAGACTAGTAGTATGCTATCTAACAACAGTTACAAATAACTCTGTAGACTAGTAGTATGCTATCTAACAACAGTTACAAATAACTATGTAGACCAGTGGTATGCTATCTAACAACAGTTTCAAATAACTATGTAGACATGTAGTATGCTATCTGATAACAGTTACAAATAACTATGTAGACAAGTAGTATGCTATCTGACAACAGTTACAAATAACTATGTAGACCAGTGGTATGTTATCTAACAACAGTTACAAATAACTATGTAGACTAGTGGTATGCTATCTAACAACAGTTACAAATAACTATGTAGACATGTAGTATGCTTTCTGACAACAGTTACAAATAACTATGTAGACAAGTAGTATGCTATCTGACAACAGTTACAAATAACTATGTAGACAAGTAGTATGCTATCTAACAACAGTTACAAATAACTATGTAGACTAGTAGTATGCTATCTTACAAAGTTACAAATAACTATGTAGACCAGTGGTATGCTAACTTACAACAGTTACAAATAACTATGTAGAGCAGTGGTATGCTATCTAACAACAGTTACAAATAAATCTGTAGACCAGTAGTAGGCTATCTAACAACAGTTACAAATAACTATGTGGACCAGTAGTATGCTATCTAACAACAGTTACAAATAACTCTGTAGACCAGTGATATGCTATCTAACAACAGTTACAAATAACTATGTAAACCAGTAGTATGCTATCTAACAACAGTTACAAATAACTATGTAGACCAGTAGTATGCTATCTAACAACAGTTACAAATAACTATGTAAACCAGTGGTATGCTATCTAACAACAGTTACATATAACTATGTAGACTAGTAGTATGCTATCTAACAACAGTTACAAATAACTATGTAGACTAGTAGTATGTTATTTAACAACAGTTACAAATAACTATGTAGACCAGTGGTATGCTATCTAACAACAGTTACAAATAACTATGTAGACTAGTAGTATGCTATCTGACAACAGTTACAAATAACTCTTTATACTAGTAGTATGCTATCTAACAACAGTTACAAATAACTATGTAGACTAGTAGTAGGCTATCTAACAACAGTTACAAATAACTCTGTAGACCAGTGGTATGCTATCTAACAACAGTTACAAATAACTATGTAGACCAGTGGTATGCTATCTAACAACAGTTACAAATAACTATGTAGACCAGTTGATGAGCTTTTCAAACAAATCATGTTAATGTTTTAGCGTAATAAATGTGAACGTATAAAATATACATATTGGTTCAATTTTAAAATAAATGTTTGTGTTTGATCTGCTGTTGTAATAATTTACCTCGGCAAATGCCCCCCCCCCCCCCCCCCCCCCCCCCCCCCCTGAAATAAATACAATTCCCAAATAAATAACAATATCTAATAATATCTTTTAAAATATCTATAAAGCAAAACACTTATAGTTTTTCTAAAAATCATGAGTAGTTACCATCACGATTAGAGTATTCATTTGACCATGTTTCTGTGGTCAGTAGTACAGAATAATTTAACATATATATGAATTTGGACACAATCCAGCAGCGCTGTTCTCCATTGTCCAGTGGTTTAAAGGTGTTTCAAATAATGTAGTCTTTTCTTTGCGTCGATTATTTTTGTCAAACAAATTTTCTGTCTCCGGCAATGTCACTGACTGTCTGTATGCCAACAAGAGACAAAGTGTATACATTAATAAGTTTCTGTGATTGCAGAACTTGCTGTCATCATTTCTTCTACATTGAGTGGTCTGGTCCTATTTCTGGTCCTGGTCGGCCTATGTGCGTGGATACTGTCACTGCAGAAACAGCGAAACCGTGATATTCATAGACGCAGGAGACTCAAGGTAAAATATATGTGACGTATTTAAAAACACACCATTACATATAGGTATACCATTACATATAGGTACATCATTACATTTAGGTATACCATTACATATAGGTATACCATTACATATAGGTACACCATTACATATAGGTATACCCTTACATATAGGTAAACCCTTACATTTAGGTATACCATTACATATAGGTATACCATTACATATAGGTACACCATTACATTTAGGTATACCATTACATATAGGTATACCATTACATATAGGTACACCATTACATTACGTTTGAGGAAATAGCGCTGGATGAAAATTCAGGAAATCAAATCAATAATACTGAATTAGTTTAATTTGGTCCAGAAAATTCGTTTTTAGCACACTAACAATGCTGTTGAATGACTCAGTCTCCGACCTTAGTATTCATACTACTTTAAAAACAATACACAGTAGTACCACTAAAACTCAATAATTCTTGAACAAATCGGTCCTGTGCCAGTAAACTATAAATGGGTGAGGGATTGTGTCATGATAGTTCGGATATCACATGTATCTTTTCAGGAATCCTACGAATATGTTTCGCCTGTCTACAACAATGGCGGCGAAAATTCTGACGAAATATATATTCCACTGGAAGGACCCCCTGAGCTCAACACCAGTACACGCTTTATTCCCGACAGTTTGCCGACGGCAGTTCCATATAATCCGTATCTATACGATAACAATAGAATGTCAAACCCTTATGGCAAACACAGACCGTATCATTCGAGTTTCCACGTGAGTCAAATCGATGAGCCGGAAAACTGGTGGTACTCGGTACCAAATTTAAAACTTGATCTTCCACGGGCATGGATTTAACCAGTCATTACAAAGATATGACCTACGGCGGGCAAGAATATGGCCTTGACTAAATTGTGAAATGAAAGTACAATATATATTATATACGAGTATATATAACAACTGAATAAACGTCTACACAAAGAAATTACTAACATGAATATGTGTGACTACTGGAAAGAAATAAGGGTATTTGCAAGTTTGTATTTCAAGACAAATTAAGTCAGTTTGATATCCGTATTTCGTCTTTTGACTTTCGATATTCCCAGCTTCCAATATTGCTGAGTCACATGAGTAAATAACGAAAGACGAAAACACTGACAGCGCCCCTATATTCATGATCGGTGAAAACAAGTTATTGAATATATTTATGTAGAAATGTTAAGTACCATAAACACATGCTATTGTTAAAATATTGTTTTGAGGACCTCAGTGAAGGTTGGAGATGTTCTAACTGAGCTTCCTTCTTAAGTAAAGGCAATGTTATTAATATTGTTATTATTATCATTATTGTTATTATGATTATTATCATTACTATTGTAAATGTTAAAAAAATATGTTTAATTGACAAATATAATATATATAGACTATTATATATGTTCATTAATCTTTGATTTATTGATATTCGCACCCCTTTTAAATACAAATAAAATATTTCAAACTAAATTATATCAGATACGTATCGACCAGGGCTAGAGTACGAATCAACCAGGGCTAAGATATTAATCTAGCAAGGCTACAAAACGTCCAGGATTGTGTACGAATTGACCTGGGTATGAAACGTCCAGGGTACGAATCGTCATCACCCATTTCCTTATCCTTACGTCGGACTGTGGCTGATTTGAATCATTTTTAATGCATGCCAAAGAATGATAGCTTGGAATTATATCCTAAACTTATAAACTTTAAAACGCCCCTGTATTTATATGTTTTACATGGATTATTTAGAGGTTAATACACGACAGAGCTGGGCCGGGAGGTGATAAAAACGCCCCTGTATTTATATGTTTTACATGGATTATTTAGAGGTTAATACACGACAGAGCCGGACCGGGAGGTGATAAAAACGCCCCTGTATTTATATGTTTTACATGGATTATTTAGAGGTTAATACACGACAGAGCCGGACCGGGAGGTGATAAAAACGCCCCTGTATTTATATGTTTTACATGGATTATTTAGAGGTTAATACACGACAGAGCCTGACCGGAAGGTAATAAAAAAACGCCCCTGTATTTACATGGTGGCCAATTATAAATTTTATGTTAAATCATGTTCATCCTAAGATGATACCTTGAGAATGTTTTCCCTTCAAGAACTGCTGACATATTTCGTAAGTTGACACTGTCAGTGCTTTTTAGAGACAGAAATATCCTTTTGATACTCGGATATGGAATAAGCTGTTGGCCCATATATAAGGCAATATCGCTGGCTTATCGTTATAAAATATTCATGATTCAACGTAAATCGATACAATTTTAAGCTTACTTGTGGATCTTCTTTCGTTATGCCATAAAGGCAGTCTGGTATAAGCAGACAATCGAGGATTTGAATTTGAGGATGTCAATATGGTTTAAAATAGAAAAAAAAACAAATCTAGTGTACAAATGATTTCAGAACCACTGATATATTTCAGGAGATGTGCTATCTGTGCGTTTTAAGACTGAAATATTTATTTAATACTAGGTTGACTGTTACATAAAACGATTTGAGGCATACAGATTAATAACTTCAGCTATATTTAGTTGCAGAGAATTACAGTTGTTCCCCTTATGAGAATTAAAAGTGGAATGAAATTATATTTTCGAAATGTCTATCTCTGTTAAACTTGAAGGACAAACCTACAGACCAGTGGCTGTGGCTGTCCACTGCGGCTGTTATCGCCATACCTTCGAAACATGGCATGGAATATCTGGACAAAACCCCAAACCTTATCGATTAGAATTTCGTTTAGAACAAAGAGGTTCTTAAAAAATGGTTTGGTGTTGATGCGAATGTCATATAAATCGATACGATTTGGAATTTTCGAAGAAAACACCACCATGGTTGTGTGATTTATAAAGTTAAACAGATATATTACTAAAACTATGTGACCACAAAGTATTCGAACTACCAAGCCTGAAATGGGAAAAAACTTACATCGGACATCAAAACTTTCTTGATATTACCTAAATGTTTATCGGTATTACAGAAAACATATCATGTATTTTGAATATTCGTTCACATTTTTTTCAAGACAAGCGTGGTACAATTAATATTTTCAAATATTAAGATACATTGAGTTGAACGTTTAGCATTATCGCGTGTCCCTTTAAGACAACTTTCTGTTTGAATACACGCATGTTGAATAGTGTAATGAAACAAATATCATGTTTTTATTAGTTGGTAAAGACTATTGATATCATTTTGTAAAAGGTATACTGTTTTATTCATTATTAAATGCACTAGTATGGTTGTCTTTATACAGATCATCCAGGGCTAGGTGGTGCAACGTACCAGTGTGGTTGCCTTATTTAGATTATCCAGGGCTAGGTGGTGAAACGTACCAGTGTTGTTGCCTTATTTAGATCATCCAGGGCTAGGTGGTGTAACGTATCGGTGTGTCTGCCTTATTTAGATCGTCCAGGGCTAGGTGGAGTAACGTACCAGTGTGGTTGCCTTATTTAGATCTACCAGGGTTAGTAGGTGCAACGTATCGGTGTGTCTGCCTTATTTAGATCGTCCAGGGCTAGATGGTGTAACATACCAGTGTGGTTGCCTTATTTAGATCTACCAGGGCTAGGAGGTGTAACGTACCAGTGTGGTTGCCTTATTTAGATCTACCAGGGCTAGGAGGTGCAACGTACCAGTGTGGTTCCCTTATTTAGATCTACCAGGGCTAGGAGGTGCAACGTACCAGTGTGGTTGCCTTATTTAGATCGTCGAGGGCTAGGTGTTGTAACGTAACAGTGTGTCTGCCTTAATAGATCGTCCAGGGCTAGGAGGTGTAACGTAACAGTGTTGTTGCCTTATTTAGATCATCCAGGGCTAGGTGGTGTAACGTATCGGTGTGTCTGCCTTATTTAGATCGTCCAGGGCTAGGTGGTGTAACGTACCAGTGTGGTTGCCTTACTTAGATCAACCAGGGCTAGGTGTTGTAACGTATCGGTGTGTCTACCTTATTTCGATCGTCCAGGTGTAGGTGGTGCAACGTACCAGTGTGGTTGCCTTATTTAGATCATCCAGGGCTTGGTGGTGTAACGTAACAGTGTGTCTGCCTTAATAGATCGTCAAGGCTAGGTGGTGTAACGTACCAGTGTGTCTGCCTTAATAGATCGTCCAGGGCTAGGTGGTGTAACGTAACAGTGTGTCTGCCTTAATAGATCGTCCAGGGCTAGGTGGTGTAACGTACCAGTGTGTCTGCATTATTTAGATCGTCCAGGGCTAGGTGGTGTAACGTACCAGTGTGGTCGCATTATTTAGATCAACGAGGGCTAGGTGGTGCAACGTACCAGTGTGGTTCCCTTATTTAGATCATCCAGGGCTAGGTGGTGTAACGTACCAGAGTGTTTGCCTTATTTAGATCGTCCAGGGCTAGGTGGGGTAACGTACCAGTGTGGTTGCCTTATTAAGATCATCCAGGGATACCAGTGTGGTTACCTTATTTAGATCATCCAGGGCTAGGTGGTGTAACGTACCAGTGTGGTTGCCTTATTTAAATCATCCAAGGCTTGGTGGTGTAACGTACCAGTGTGTCTGCCTTATTTAGATCATCCAGGGCTAGGTGGTGTAGCGTACCAGTGTGTCAGCCTTATTTAGATCATCCAGGGCTTGGTGGTGTAACGTACCATAGTGTCTGCCTTATTTAGATCATCCAGGGCTAGGTGACGTAACGTACCAGTGTGGTAGCCTTATTTAGATCATCCAGGGCTAGGTGGTGTAGCGTACCAGTGTGTCTGCCTTAATAGATTGTCTAGGGCTAGGTGGTGTAACGTACCAGTGTGTCTGCCTTATTTAGATCGTCCAGGGCTAGGTGGTGTAACGTACCGGTGTGTCTGCCTTATTTAGAGCGTCCGGGGCTAGGTGATGTAACGTACCAGTGTGTCTGCCTTATTTAGATCGACCAGGGCTAGGTCGTGTAAAGTACCAGTATGTCTGCCTTATTTAGATCGTCCAGGGCTAGGTGATGTAACGGACTAGTTTGTCTGCCTAAATTAGATCATCCAGGGGTAGGTGGTGTAACGTACCAGTGTGTCTGCCTTATTTAGATCGTCCAGCGCTAGGTGGTGTAACGTACCAGGGTGTCGGCCTTATTTAGATCATCCAGGGGTAGGTGGTGTAACGTACCAGTGTGTCTGCCTTATTTAGATCGTCCGGGGCTAGGTGGTGTAACGTACCAGTGTGTCTGCCTTATTTAGATCATCCAGGGCTTGGTGGTGTAACGTACCAGTGTGTCTGCCTTATTTAGATCATCCAGGGCTAGGTGGTGTAACGTACCAGTGTGTTTGCCTTATTTAGATCATCCAGGGCTAGGTGGTGTAACGTACCGGTGTGTTTGCCTTATTTAGATCATCCAGGGCTAGGTGGTGTAACGTACCGGTGTGTTTGCCTTATTTAGATCATCCAGGGCTAGGTGGTGAAACTTACCAGTGAATCTGCCTTATTTAGGTCGTCCAGGGCAAGGCGGTGTAACGTACCGGTGTGTCTGCCTTATTTAGATCGTCCAGGGCTAGGTGGTGTAACGTACCTGTGTGATTGCCTTATTAAGATAAGTCATGGCTAGGTGATGTAACGTACCAGTATGTTTGCCTTATTTAGATCGTCCAGGGCTAGGTTGTGTAACGTACCAGTTTGTTTGCCTTATTTAGATCATCCAGGGCTAGGTGGTGTAACGTACCGGTGTGTCTGCCTTATTTAGATCATCCAGGGGTAGGTGATGTAATGTACCAGTATGATTGCCTTATTTAAATCGTCCAGGGCTAGGTGGTGTAACGTACCAGTGTGTCAGCCTTATTTAGATCGTCCAGGGTTAGATGGTGTAACGTACCGGTGTGTCTGCCTTATTTAGATCGTCCTGGGCTAGATGGTGTAACGTACAAGTGTGTCTGCCTTATTTAGATCATCCAGGACTAGGTGGTGTAACGTACCGGTGTGTCTGCTTTATTTAGATCGTCCAGGGCTAGGTAGTGTAACGTACAAGTGTGTCTGCCTTATTTAGATCATCCAGGGCTTGGTGGTGTAACGTACCAGTGTGTCTGCCTTATTACGATCATACAGGGCTAGGAGGTGTAACGTACCAGTGTGGTTGCCATATTTAGATCATCCAGGGGTAGGTGGTGTAACGTACCAGTGTGTCTGCCTTATTAAGATCATACAGGGCTAGGAGGTGTAACGTACCAGTGTGGTTGCCTTATTTAGATCATCCAGGGCTAGGTGGTGTAACGTACCAGTGTGGTTGCCTTATTTAGATCATCCAGGGCTAGGTGGTGTAACGTACCAGTATTTTTGCCTTATCGAAATCATCCAGGGCTAGGTGGTGTAACGTACCGGTGTGTCTGCCTTATTTAGATCATCCAGGGCTATGTGGTGTAACGTACCAGTTTGTCTGCCATATTTAGATCAACCAGGGCTAGGTGGTGTTACGTACCAGTGTGTCTGCCTGATTTAGATCGTCCAGGGCTAGGTGGTGTAACGAACCAGTGTCTTCCTTATTTAGATCATCCAGGGCTAGGTGGTGTAACGTACCAGTGTGTCTGCCTTATTTAGATCATCCAGGGCTAGGTGGTGTAATGTACCTGTGTGTCTGCCTTATTTAGATCATCCAGGGCTAGGTGATGTAACGTACCAGTGTGTCTGCCATATTTAGATCGTCCAGGGCTAGGTGGTGTAACGAACCAGTGTGTCTGCCTTATTTAGAACGTCCAGGGCTAGGTGGTGTAACGTACCAGTGTTGTTGCCTTATTTAAATCATCCAGGGCTAGGTGGTGTAACGTACCAGTGTGTCTGCCTTATTTAGATCATCCAGGGCTAGATGGTGTAACGTACCGGTGTGTCTGCCTTATTTAGACCATCCAGGGCTAGGTGGTGTAACGTATTGGTGTGTCTGTCTTATTTAGATCGTCCAGGGCTAGGTGGTGCAACGTACCGTTGTGTCTGCCTTATTTAGACCATCCAGGGCTAGTCGGTGTAACATACCGTAGTGTCTGCCTTATTTAGATCATCCAGGGATAGGTGATGTAACGTACCGGTGTGTCTGCCTTATTAAGACCATCCAGGGCTAGTCGGTGTAACATACCGTAGGGTCTGCCTTATTTAGATCACCCAGGGATAGGTGATGTAACGTACCAGTGTGTCTGCCATATTTAGATCGTCCAGGGCTAGGTGGTGTAACGAACCAGTGTGTCTGCCTTATTTAGAACGTCAAGGGCTAGGTGGTGTAACGTACCAGTGTTGTTGCCTTATTTAAATCATCCAGGGCTAGGTGGTGTAACGTACCAGTGTGTCTGCCTTATTAAGATCATCCAGAGCTAGATGGTGTAACGTACCGGTGTGTCTGCCTTATTTAGACCATCCAGGGCTAGATGGTGTAACGTACCAGTGTGTCTGCCTTATTTAGATCGTCCAGGGCTAGGTGGTGCAACGTACCGTTGTGTCTGCCTTATTTAGATCATCCAGGGCTAGTCGGTGTAACATACCGTAGTGTCTGCCTTATTTAGATCATCCAGGGATAGGTGATGTAACGTACCGGTGTGTCTGCCTTATTAAGACCATCCAGGGCTAGTCGGTGTAACATACCGTAGTGTCTGCCTTATTAAGATCATCCAGGGATAGGTGATGTAACGTACATGTGTGTCTGCCTTATTTAGATCATCCAGGGATAGGTGATGTAACGTACCGGTGTGTCTGCCTTATTTAGATCATCCAGGGCTAGTCGGTGTAATATACCATAGTGTCTGACTTATTTAGATCATCCAGGGATAGGTGATGTAACGTACCGGTGTGTTTGCCTTATTTAGACCATCGAGGGCTAGTCGGTGTAACATACCGTAGTGTCTGCCTTATTTAGATCATCCAAGGATAGGTGATGTAACGTACAGGTGTGTCTGCCTTGTTTAGATCATCCAGGGCTAGGTTGTGTAACGTACCGTTGTGTCTGCCTTATTTAGATAATCTAATGATAGGTGGTTAACGTACGGGTGTGTTCGACTTATTTATATCATCCAGGGCTAGGTGGTGTAACGTACCAGTAAGTCTGCCTTATTTAGATCATCCAGGGCTATATGGTGTAACGTACTGGTGTGTCTGCCTTATTTAGATCGTCCAGGGCTAGGTGGTGTAACGTACCGGTGTGTCTGCCTTATTTAGACCATCCAGTACTAGGAGGTGCAACGTACCGGTGTGTCTGCCTTATTTAAACCATCCAGGGCTAGTCGATGTAACATACCGTAGTGTCTGTCTTATTTAGATCATCCAGGGATAGGTGATGTAACGTACCGGTGTGTCTGCCTTATTTAGATCATCCAGGGCTAGGTTGTGTAACGTACCGTAGTTTCTGACTTTTTTTAGATCATCCAGGGCTAGGTGGTGCAACGTACCGGTGTGTCTGTCTTAATTAGATCATCCAGGGCTAGATGGTGTAACGTACCAGTGTGTCTGCCTTATTTAGATCATCCAGGGCTAGGTGGTGTAACGTACCGGTGTGTCTGCCTTATTTAGACCATCCAGGGCTAGGTGGTGCAACGTACCGGTGTGTCTGCCTTATTTAGATCATCCAGGGCTTGGTGGTGTAACGTAGCAGTGTGTCTGCCTTATTTAGATCATCCAGGGCTAGGTGGTGTAACGTACCAGTGTGTCTGTCTTATTTAGATCATCCAGGGCTAGGTGGTGTAACGTACCGGTATGTTTGCCTTATTTAGACCATCCAGGGCTAGGTGGTGTAACGTACCTGTGTGTCTGTATTATTTAGATCATCCAGGGCTAGGTGATGTAACGTACCGGTGTGTCTGCCTTATTTAGATCATCCAGGGCTAGATGGTGTAACGTACCGGTGTGTCTGCCTTATTTAGACCATCCAGGGCTAGGTGGTGCAACGTACCGGTGTGTCTGCCTTATTTAGACCATCCAGGGCTAGTCGGTGTAACATACCGTAGTGTCTGCCTTATTTATATCATCCAGGGATAGGTGATGTAACGTACCGGTGTGTCTGCCTTATTTAGACCATCTAGGGCTAGGTGGTGCAACGTATTGGTGTGTCTGCCTTATTAAGACCATCCAGAGCTAGGTGGGGCAACGTACCGTACTGTCTGACTTATTTAGATCATCCAGGGCTAGTCGGTGTAACATACCGTAGTGTCTGACTTATTTAGATCATCCAGGGCTAGGTGGTGCAACGTACCGGTGTGTCTGCCTTATTTAGACCACCCAGTGCTAGGTGGTGTAACGTACCGTAGTGTCTGACTTATTTAGACCATCCAGGGATAGGTGATGTAACGTACCGGTGTGTCTGCCTTATTTAGATCATCTAGGGCTAGTCGGTGTAACAAACCGTAGTGTCTGACTTATTTAGACCATCCAGGGATAGGTGATGTAACGTACCGGTGTGTCTGCCTTATTTATACCATCCAGGGCTAGGTGGTGTAACATACGTAGTGTCTGACTTATTTAGACCATCGAAGAATATATGATGTAATGTACCGGTTTGTCTGCCTTATTTAGATCATCCAGGGCTAGTCGGTGTAATATACCATAGTGTCTGACTTATTTAGATCATCCAGGGATAGGTGATGTAACGTACCGGTGTGTCTGCCTTATTTAGACCATCCAGGGCTAGTCGGTGTAACATACTGTAGTGTCTGCCTTATTTAGATCATCCAAGGATAGATGATGTAACGTACAGGTATGTCTGCCTTGTTTAGATCATCCAGGGCTAGGTTGTGTAACGTACCGTAGTGTCTGACTTATTTAGATCATCTAGGGATATGTGGTGTAACGTACCAGTGTGTTTGACTTATTTATATTATCCAGGGCTAGGTGGTGTAACGTACCAGTAAGTCTGCCTTATTTAGATCATCCAGGGCTAGATGGTGTAACGTACTGGTGTGTCTGCCGTATTTAGATCATCCAGGACTAGGTACTGTATCAGTGTGTTTGCCTTATTTATATAATCCAAGGCTAAGTGGTTAACATGGCAGTGTGTTTGCTTTATTTAAATCATCAACGACTAGGTAGTGAAACGTACCAGTGTGTTCGACTTATTTATATCATCTAGGGCTAGCTGTGTGATGTACCAGTATGTTTGCTATATTTAGATCATCCCGGGCTAGGTGGTGTAACGAACTAGTTTGTCTGCCATATCTAGATAATCCAGGGGTAGTTGGTGTAACGTACCAGTGTGTTTGACTTGTTTACATCATCCGGAGTAGGTGGTGTAACGTACCAGTGTGTCTGCCCTATTTAGATCATCCAGGGCTAGGTGGTGTAACGAACTAGTGTGTCTGCCTTATCTAGATAATCCAGGGCTAGTTGATGTAACGTACCAATGTGTTTGACTTGTTTACATCATCCGGGGTAGGTGGTGTAACCTACGAGTGTGTCTGCCTTATTAAGATCATCGAAAGCAAGGTCGTGTAACGTACTGGTGTGTCTGCCTTATTTAGATCATCCAAGGCTAGGTGGTGTAACGTACCAGTGTGTCTGCCTTATTTAGGTCGTCGAGGGATAGGTGCTGTAACGTACCAGTGTGTTTGCATTTATGACGGCCATGCTATGCTAGGTGATCAAACGTACCAGTAGGTTTGCCTTTTTGGCGGTCTTACAATGTTAGGTGGTTTAACGTACCAGTGTGCTTGCCTTTACGGCGGTCATACAAGGATAGTTGGTTTAACGTACCAGTCTGTTTGCCATTACGGCGGTCATACAAGGCTAGGTGGTTTTATGTACCACTGTGTTTGCCTTTACGGCAGTCATACAAGGCTAGATGATATAACGTACCTGTTTATTTGCATTTATGGCGGTCAAACACATCTAGGTGGTGTAACGTACTAGTATGTTTGCCTTTATTTATAAAATCCAGGGCTAGGTTGTGTAACTTACCAGTGTGTTCGATTTATTTAAATCATCCAGAGCTGGGTGGTGTAACGTATCAGTGTGTCTGCCTTATTTAGATAATCCAGGGCTAGGTGGTGTTACGTACCAGTGTGTTTGACTTATTTAGATCATCCAGGGCTAGGTGGTGTAACGTACCAGTATGTTTGCATTATTTAGCTCATCCAGGGCTTGGTGGTGTACCGTACCAGTGTGTCTGCCTTATTAAGATCAACCAGGGCTTGTGGTGTAACGTACCAGTGTGTTTGCATTATTTAGCTCATCCAGGGCTTGGTGGTGTTACGTACCAGTGTGTCTGCCTTATTAAGATCAACCAGGGCTTGTGGTGTAACGTACCAGTGTGTTTGCCTTATTTATATCATCCAGGGCTTGGTGGTGTAACGTACCAGTGTGTCTGCCTTATTAAGATACTCCATGGCTAGGTGGTGTAACGTTCCAGTGTGTCTGCCTTACTTAGAACATCCAGGGCTAGGTGGTATAACGTACCAGTATGTTTGCGTTATTTAGATCATCCAGCCGTAGGTGGTGAAACGTACCAGTATGTTTGACATTTTTTAGATCATCCAGGGCAAGTGGTGTAACGTATCAGTATGTTTGCCTTATTAAGATCATCCAGTGCTAGGTGGTGTAACATACCAGTGTGTTTGCCTTATTAAGATCATCCAGTGCTAGGTGGTGTAACGTACCAGTGTATTTGCCTTATTAAGATCATCCAGGGCTAGGTGGTGTAACGTACCTGTGTGTCTGCCTTATTAAGATCATCCAGGGCTAGGTGGTGTAACGTACCAGTATGTTTGCCTTATTAAGATCATCAAGGGCTAGGTGTTGTAACGTACCAGTGTGTTTGCATCATTTAGTTCATCCAGGGCTTGGTGGTGTAACGTACAAGTATTTTTGCCTTATTAAGATCATCTAGGGCTAGGTGATTTAACGTACAAGTATGTTTGCTTAATTAAATTCATCCAGGGCTAGTGGTGTAACGTGCAAGAGTTTTTTTTACTTATTAAGATCATCCAGGGCTAGGTGGTGTAACATACCAGTATGTTTGCCTTATGAAAATCATCAAGGGATAGTGGTGTAACAGACCAGTATTTTTGCCTTATAAAGATCATCCAGGGCTAGTGGTGTTACTTGCCAGTGTGTTTGACTTATTTTGATCATCCAGGGCTAGTGGTGTAACGTACTAGTGTGTCTGCATTATTAAGATCATCCAGGGCTAGTGGTGTAACGTGCCAGTATGTTTGTCTTATTCAGATCATCCAGCGCTAGTGATGTAACGTACCAGTGTGGCTGCTATATTTAGATCAACCAGGGCTAGGTGGTGTAACGTACCAGTATGTTTGCCTTATCAAGATCATCCAGATATAGTGGTGTAACGTACCAGTGTACTTGCCTTATTTAAATCATATAAGGCTAGTGTTGTAACGTACCAATAAGTCTGCCTGATTAAGATCATCAAGGGCTAAGTTTTGTAACGTACCAGTATGTTTGCCTTATTTAGATCACCCAGGGCTAGGTGTTGTAACGCACCAGTGTGTTTGTCTTATTAAGATCATCCAGGGCTAGGTGGTGTAACGTACAAGTGTGTCTGCCTTATTAAGATCATCCAGGGCTAGGTGGTGTAACGTACCGGTATGTTTACCTTATTAAGATCATCCAGGTCTAGGTTGTGTAACGTTCTAGTGTGTCTGCCTTATTAAGATCATCCAGGGCTAGGTGGTGTAACGTACCAGTGTGTCTGCCTTATTAAGATCATCCAGGGCTAGGTGGTGTAACAAATCGGTGTGTCTGCCTTATTAAGATCATCCAGGGCTAGGTGGTGTAACGTACCAATATGTTTGCCTTATTAAGACCATCCAGGGCTAGGTGGTGTAACGTACCAGTGTGGTTGCTTTATTTAGATTATCCAGGGCTATGTGGTTTAAGGTACCAGTGTTGTTGCTTTATTTAGATTATCCAGGGCTAGGTGGTGTAACGTTCTAGTGTGTCTGCCTTATTAAGATCATCCAGGGCTAGGTGGTGTAACGTACCGGTAAGTTTGACTTATTTAGATCATCCAGGGCTAGGTGGTGTAACGTACGAGTAGGTTTGCCTTATTTAGATCATCCAGGGCTAGGTGGTGTAACGTACAAGTGTGTCTGCCTTATTAAGATCACCCATGGCTAGGTGGTGTAACGTACCAGTATGTTTGCCTTATTAAGATCATCCAGGGCTAGGTGGTGTAACATTCTAGTGTGTCTGCCTTATTAAGATCACCCAGGGCTAGGTGGTGTAACGTTCTAGTGTGTTTGCCTTATTAAGATCATCTAGGGCTAGTGTTGTAACGTACCAGTGTGTTTGACTGATTTAGATCATCCAGGGCTAGTGGTGTAACGTACCAGTATGTCTGCCTTATTAAGATCATCTAGGGCTAGGTTGTGTAACTTACCAGTGTGTTCGATTGATTTAAATCATCCAGGGCTAGGTTGTGTAACTTACCAGTGTGTTTGACTTATTAAGATCATCAAGCGCTAGTGGTGTAACGTACAAGTGTGTTTGCCTTATTAAGATCATCCAGGGCTAGGTGGTGTAACGTACAAGTGTGTTTGCCTTATTAAGATCATCATGGGCTAGGTGATGTAACGTACAAGTGTGTTTGCCTGATTAAGATCATCCAGGGCTAGGTGGTGTAACGTACCAGTATCTTTGACTTATTTAGATCATCTAGGGGTTGGTGTAGTAAGGTACCAGTATGTTTGCGTTATTAAGATCACCAAGGCCTAATGGTGAAACGTACCAGTATGTTTGACTTATTTATATCATCCAGGGGTAGGTGATGTAACGTACTAGTATATTTGCCTGTTTTAGATCATCCATGGCAAGGTGGTGTAACGTACCAGTATGTTTGCCTAATTAAGATCATCCATGGCTAGGAGGTGTAACGTACCGGTATGTTTGACTTATTTAGATCATCCAGGGCTAGGTGGTGTAACGTACCAGTGTGTTTGCCTAATTAAGATCAACCAGGGCTTGTGGTGTAACGTACCAGTGTGTTTGCCTTATTAAGATCATCCAGGGCTAGGTGATGTTACGTACCAGTATGTTTGCCTTATTTAGATCATCTAGGGGTTGGTAGTGTAAGGTTCCAGTATATTTGCCTTATTAAGATCACCAAGGCCTAATGGTGAAACGTACCAGTATGTTTGACTTATTTAGATCATCCAGGGGTAGGTGGTGTAACGTACTAGTATATTTGCCTGATTTAGATCATCCATGGCTAGGTGGTGTAATGTACCAATATGTTTGCTTAGTTAAGATCATCCAGGGCTAGGAGGTGTAACGTACCAATATGTTTGACTTATTTAGATCATCCAGGGCTCGGTGGTGTAACGTACCAGTGTGTTTGCCTTATTAAGATCAACCAGGGCTTGTGGTGTAACGTACCAGTGTGTTTGCCTTATTAAAATCATCCAGTGTTAAGTGGAGTAACGTACCAGTATGTTCGATTTATTTAAATCATCCAGGGCTAGGTGATGTAACGTACCAGTGTGTCTGCCTTATAAAGATCATCCAGGGCTAGTGTAGTAACGAACTAGTGTGTTTGTCTTTATTTTTATAATCCATGGGTTGGTGGTGTAACGTACCAGTGTGTTCAATTGATTTAAATCCTCCAGGGCTAGGTGGCGTAACGAACCAGTGTGTCTCCCTTATTTAGATCATCCAGGGGTAGGTGGTGTAACTTACCAGTGTGTTCGATTTATTTACATCATCCAGGGCTAGGTGGTGTAACGTACCAGTGTGTCTGCCTTATAAAGATCATCCAGGGCTAGTGTAGTAATGAACTAGTGTGTTTACCTTTATTTTTATAATCCATGGCTAGGTGGTGTAACGTACCAGTGTGTTCGATTTATTTAAATCCTCCAGGGCTAGGTGGTGTAACGAACCAGTGTGTCTGCCTTATTTAGATCATCCAGGGGTAGGTGGTGTAACGTACCGGTGTGTCTGCTTTATTTAGATCGTCCAGCGCTAGGTGGTGTAACGTACCAGTGTGGTTGCCTTAATTAGATCATCCAGGGCTTGGTGGTGTAACGTACCGGTGTGTCTGCTTTATTTAGATCGTCCAGGGCTAGGTGGGGTAACGAACCAGTGTGTCTGCCTTATTTAGATCATCCAGGGGTAGGTGGTGTAACTTACGAGTGTGTTTGACTGATTTAAATCCTCCAGGGCTAGGTGGTGTAACGAACCAGTGTGTCTGCCTTATTTAGATCATCCAGGGGTAGGTGGTGTAACGTACCGGTGTGTCTGCTTTATTTAGATCGTCCAGGGCTAGGTGGTGTAACGTACCGGTGTGTCTGCTTTATTTAGATCGTCGAGGGGTAGGTGGTGTAACTTACCAGTGTGTCTACCTTATTTAGATCATCCAGGGGTAGGTGGTGTAACTTACCAGTGTGTCTACCTTATTTAGATCATCCAGGGGTAGGTGGTGTAACTTACCAGTGTGTTTGTCTCATTTAGATCATCCAGGGCTAGGTGGTGTAACGTACCAGTGTGTCTGTCTTATTAAGATCATCCAGGGCTGGGTGTTGTAACGTACCAGTATGTTTGCTTGATTTAAATTATCCAGGGCTAGGTGGTGTAACGTACCAGTGTGTTTGCCTTATTAAGACCATCCAGGGCTAGTGGTGTAACATACCAGTGTGTTTGCCGGTTTAGATCATCCAGGACTAGGTGTTGTATCGTACCAGTGTGTCTGCCTTATTTAGATCAACCAGGGCTAGGTGGTGTAACGTACCAGTGTGTCTGCCTGGTTTATATCATCCAGAGCTAGGTGGTGTATCGTACCAGTGTGTCTGCCTTATTTAGATCAACCAGGGGTAGGTGGTGTAACGTACCGGTGTGTCTGCCTTATTTAGATCGTCAAGGGCTAGGTGATGTAACGTACCAGTGTGTCTGCCTTATTTAGATTATCAAGGGCTAGGTGGTGTAAAGTACCAGTATGTTTGCCTTATTAAGATCATCCAGGTCTAGTGGTGTAACGTTATAGTGCATCTGCCTTATCTAGATTATCCAGGGCTAGGTGGTGTAACGTTCCAGTGTGTCTGCCATGTTAAGATCATCAAGGGCTAGCTGGTGTTACGTACAAGTGTGTTTGCCTCATTTAGATCATCGATGGCTAGGTGATGTAACATACCAGTATGTCTGCCTGATATAGATCATACAGGGCTAGGTGATGTTACGTACCAGTGTGTCTGCCTTATTTACATTATCAAGGGCTAGGTGGTGTAAAGTACCAGTATGTTTTCCTTATTAAGATCATCCAGGTCTAGTGGTGTAACGTATTAGTGCATCTGCCTTATCTAGATCATCCAGGGCTAGGTGGTGTAACGTTCTAGTGTGTTTGCCATGTTTATATCATCAAGGGCTAGCTGGTGTCACGTACCAGTGTGTTTGCCTTATTTAGATCAACGATGGCTAGGTGGTGTAACGTACCAGTATGTCTGCCTGATATAGATCATACAGGGCTAGGTGGTGCAACGTTATAATGTGTTCCACTTACTGAGATAATCCAGGGAAAGGTGATGTATCGTAACAGTGTGTCTGCCATATTTAGATCATCAAGGGCTAGGTGGAGTCACGTACCTGTGTGTTTGCATTATTAAGATCATCGAGGGCTAGGTGGTGTAAAATTAAAAAAGTGTTTGCATTTATTGCGGTCATACAAGGCTAGGTGATCAAACTTACCAGTGTGTTTGCCTTTATGGCGGTCATACAAATCTAGATGGTGTAACATACCAGTTTGTTCGCCCATACGGCGGTCATACAAGGCTAGGTGATCTAACGTAACAGTGTGTTTGCCTTTATGGCGGTCATACAAGGCTAGGTGATCTTACGTACCGAATTATTTGCCTTTATAGCGGTCATACAAAGCTTGGTGATGTTCCTACTAGTGTGTTTGCCTTTATATATATCATCCAGGGCTAGCTTGTGTAACGTACCAGTGTGTTCGATTTATTTAGATCATCCAGGGCCAGATGTTTAACATACCAGTATGTTTGCCTTGATTGCGGTCGTACATGACTAGTTCATCTAACGTACCGGTGTGTTTGCATTTATGACGGTCATACAAGACCAGATGTTTAACATATCAGTATGTTTTGCCTTGATGGCGGTCAAACATGGCTAGGTGATCTAAAGAACTAGTATGTTTGCCTTTATGGTCGTCAAACAAGGCTAGGTGGTTTAACGTATCAATATGTTTGTCTTTACGATGAACATACAAGGCTAGGTGGTTGAACGTAGCAATGTGTTTGCCTTTATGGCGGTCATCCATGGATGGGTGATCTAACATACCAGTGTGTTTGTCTTATGGCAGTAATACACGACTAGGTGGTTTAACGTACCAGTGTGTTTGCCTTTATTACTGTCATCCACGGATGGGCGATCTAACATACCCGTGCGTTGCCTTATGGCAGTAATACATAGCTAGGTGGTTTAACATACCAGTGTTTGCCTATATGGTGGTAATACACGACTAGGTGGTTAAACGTACCAGTGTGTTCGATTTATTTAGATCATCTAGGGCCAAATGTTTAACATACCAGTATGTTTGCCTTGATTGCAGTCGTACATGACTAGTTGATCTAACGTACCAGTGTGTTTGCATTTCTGGCGGTCATACAAGACCAGATGTTTAACATACCATGGCGGTCATACATGGCTAGGTGATCTAAAGTACTAGTATCTTTGCCTTTATGGATGTCAAACAAAGCTAAGTGGTTTAACGTATCAATGTGTTTGTCTTTACGATGAACATACAAGCCTAGGTGGTTTAACGTACCAGTGTGATTGCCTACGGCGGCGGTCATACAAGGCTAGGTGGTTTAAAGTACCAGTGTGTTTGCCTTTACGGCGGTCAAACAAGGCTTGGTGGTTTAACGTACCAGTGTGTTTGCCTTTATGACGGTCATACAAGGCTAGGTGGTTAAACGTACCAGTGTGTTTGCCTTTATGGCGGTCATCCACGGATGGGTGATCTAACATACCCGTGCGTTTGCCTTATGGCAGTAATACATAGCTAGGTGGTTTAACATAGCAGTGTTTGCCTATATGGTGGTAATACACGACTAAGTGGTTTAACGTACCAGTGTGTTTGCATTCATAGCAGTCATCCACGGATGGGTGATCTAACATACCCGTGCGTTTGCCTTATGCCAGTAATACAAGGCAATGTGGTTTAACATACCAGTGTTTGCCTATATGGTGGTAATACACGACTAGGTGGTTAAACGTACCAGTGTGTTTGCCTTTATGGCAGTCATCCACGGATGGGTGATCTAACATACCCGTGCGTTTGCCTTATGGCATTAATACATTGCTAGGTGGTTTAACATACTAGTGTTTGCCTATATGGTGGTAATACACGACTAGGTGGTTTAATGTACCAGTGTGTTTGCCTTTATGGCGGTCATCCACGGATGGGTGATCTAACATACCCGTGCGTTTGCCATATGGCAGTAATACATAGCTAGGTGTTTTGACATAGCAGTGTTTGTCTATATGGTGGTAATACACGACTAGGTGGTTTAACGTACCAGTGTGTTTGCCTTTATAGCAGTCATCCACGGATGGGTGATCTTACATACCAGTCTGCTTGCCTTAATGGCGGTCACACAATGCTAGGTGGTTTAACGTACCAGTGTGATTGCCTTTACAGCGGCGGTTATACAACGCTAGGTGGTTTAACGGACCAGTGTGTTTGCCTTTAGGGCGGTCATACAAGGCTAGGTGGTTTAACATATCAGTTTTTACCTTTATGGCGGTCATACAAGACAAGATGGTTTAATATACCAGTGTCTTTGCCTTTATCGCGGTCATACAAGGCTAGGTGGTTTAACGTTCCAGTGTGTTAGCCTTTATGGCGGTCATACAAGGCCAGGAGGTTAAACGTACCAGTATGTTTACCCTTATGGCATTCATACAAGGCTAGGTGGTTTAACGTATCAGTATGTTTGCCTTTATGGTGGTCATACAAGGCAAGATCGTTTAATTACCAGTGTGTTTGCCTTGATGGCGGTCATACAAGATTAGGTGGTTTAACGTATGAGTGTGTTTGTCTTTAGTGTGGTCTTACAAGAGTAGGAGGTTGAACGTACCAGTGTGTTTGCCTATATAGCGGTCATCCACAGATGGGTGATCTAACGTACCCGTGTGTTTGCCTTAATGGCGGTCATACAAGGCTAGGTGGTTTAACGTAGCAGTGTATTTGCCTGTATGGTGGTCATACAAGGCTAGTTGGTTTATTGTTCCAGTATATTTGCCTTCATGGCGGTCATACAAGGCTAGGTGGTTAACGTATCAGTATGTTTGCCTTTATGGCAGTCATAAAAGGCTTGGTGATTTAACGTACCAGTGTGTTTGTCTTATTGCTGGTCATACAATGCTAGGTGCCTTAACGTACCAGAATGTTTGCCTTGATGGAAGTCATTCACGGATTGGTGATCTAACGTACCTGTGTATTTGCCTTTATGGCGGTCATATAAATCTAGGTTGTTTAACGTACCAGTATGTTTGCTTTTATTGTGATCGCGCAGGGCTTGATGGTCTACCGTACCAGTGTGTTTGCCTTGATGGCGGTCATACAAGCTGAAGTGGTCTAACGTACTAGTATGTCTGCCTTGATGGAGGTCATCCACGGATGGGTGATCTAACGTACCAGTCTGTTTGCCTTTATGGAGGTAGCACAAGGCTAGGTGGTCTAACGTACTAGTGTGTTTGTCTTTATGGAGGTCATCCACAGATGGGTGAGCTAACTTACCCGTCTGTTTGCCTTTTTGGCAGTGATACATGGCTAGATGGTGTGACGTACCAGTGTTCCCTTTATGACGGTCAAACAAGGCTTGGTGGTCTAACGTACCAGTGTGTTTGCCTTTAATGCGGTCATACAAGGCTAGGTGGTCTAACGTGCCAGTGTGATTGTCATTAGGGCGGTCGTACAAGGCTAGGTGATTTAACGTTCCAGTATGTTTGCCTTGATTGCGGTCATACAAGGCTATGTGGTTTAACGTATGCGTGTGTTTGTCTTAACTGTGGTCATACAAGACTAGGTGGTTTAACGTACCTATGTGTTTGCCTTCATGGCAGTCATCCACGGATGGGTAATCTAACATACCAGGGTGTTTGCCTTTATGGCAGTCATACAAGGCTAGGTGGTTTAACGTACCAGTATGTTTACCTTTACGGCGGCGGTCATACAAGGCTAGTTGGTTTAACGTATCAGTATGTTTGCCTGTATGGCGGTCATACAAGGCTAGGTGATTTAACGTATGAGTGTGTTTGTCTTTACTGTAGTCTAACAAGAGTAGGTGGTTAAGCGTACCAGTGTGTTTGCCTTTATGGCGGTCATCCACGGATGGGTGATCTAATGTACCCGTTTGTTTGCCTTTATGGCAGTAATACAAGGCTAGATGTTGTAACGTATCAGTGTGTTTGCCTTTACGGTGGTCATACATGGCTAGGTAGTTGAGCGTTCCAGTATGTTTGCCTTAACGTACCTATGTGTTTGCCTTCATGGCAGTCATCCACGGATGGGTAATCTAACATACCAGAGTGTTTGCCTTTATGGCAGTCATACAAGGCTAGGTGGTTTAACGTACCAGTATGTTTACCTTTACGGCGGCGGTCATACAAGGCTAGTTGGTTTAACGTATCAGTATGTTTGCCTGTATGGCGGTCATACAAGGCTATGCGGTTTAACATATGAGTGTGTTTGTCTTAACTGTGGTCATACAAGACTAGGTGGTTTAACGTACGAGTGTGTTTGCCTTCATGGCAGTCATCCATGGATGGGTGATCTAACATAACAGTATGTTAGCCTTCATGGCGGACATACAAGGTTAGGTGATTTAACGTTCCAGTATGTTTGTTTTTATGGAGGTCATACAAGGCTAGGCGGTCTAACGTACCAGTGTGTTTGCCTTTATGGTGGTCATACAAGGCTAGGTGGTTTAACGTAATAGTGTGTTTGCAATTACGGCGGTCATACAAGGCTAGGTGGTCTAACGTACCAGGGTGTTTGCCTTTATGGCGGTCTTACAAGGCTAGGCGGTCTAACGTACCAGTGTGTTTGTCTTTATGGCGGTCATACAAGGTTAAGTGATTTAACGTTCCAGTATGTTGGCCTTTATGACGGTCATACAAAGCTAGGTGGTCTAACGTACCAGTGTGTTTGCCTTTATTGCAGTCTTACAAGGCTAGACAGTCTAACGTACCAGTGTGTTTGTCTTTATGGCGGTCATACAAGGTTAGGTGATTTAACGTTCCAGTATGTTGGCTTTGATGGCGGTCATACAAGATTATGTGGTTTAACGTATGAGTGTGTTTGTCTTAACTGTGCTCATACAACAAGACTAAGTGGTTTAACGTACCAGTTTGTTTGCCTTCATGGCAGTCATCCACAGATGGGTGATCTAACATACCAGTGTGTTTGGTAGTCATACAAGACTAGGTGGTTTAATGTACAAGTGTGTTTACCTTTACGGCGGCGGTCACACAAGGCTAGTTGGTTTAACGTACCAGTGTGTTTGCCTTTATGACGGTCATACAAGGCTAGGTGATTAAACATACCCGTGTGTTTGCTTTTATGACGGTCATACAAGGATAGTATTTTTAACGTATAAGTATGTTTGCCTTAATGGCGGTCATACACGGCTAAGTGGTTCAACGTACAAGTATGTTTGCCTTTTTGGCAATCATACAAGGCTAGGTGGTTTAACGTACCAATGTGTTTACCTTTACGGCGGTCATACAAGGCTTGGTTGTTGAACGTACCAGTGTGTTTGCCTTTACGGCGGTCATACATGTCTAGGTGGTTTAACGTACCCGTGTGTTTGCCTTTATGACGGTCATACAAGGATAGTTGGTGTAACGTACCAGTATGTTTGCCTTCATGGCGGTCATACAAGGCTAGGTTGGTTAACGTATCAATATGTTTGCCTTTATGGCGGTCATACAAGGCTTGGTGGTTTATCTTATGTCTTATTGTTGGCTATACAATGCTAGGTTCTTTAACGTACCAGTATGTTTGCCTTGATGGAGTTCATTCACGGACGGGTGATCTAACGTTCCCGTGTATTTGCCTTTATGGTGGTCATACACGGCTAGGTGGTCTAACGTACCAGTATATTTGCTTTTATGGTGACCGTAAAGGGCTTGATGGTCTAACGTACCAGTGTGTTTGCCTTTATGGTGGTCATACAAGTTTAAGTGGTCTAACGTACCAGTATGTTTGCCTTGATGGAGGTCATCCACGGATTGGTGATCTATTGTACCAGTATGTTTGCCTTTATAGAGGTTACACAAGGCTAGGTGGTCTAACGTACTAGTGTGTTTGTCTTTATGGAGGTCATCCAGAGACGGGTGATCTAACGTACCAGTGTGTTTGCCTTGATTGAATCATCCACGGATGGGTGATCTAACATACCAGTATGTTTGCCTTGATTGAGGTAATACAAGGCTAGGTGGTCTAACGTACTAGTGTGTTTGTCTTTATGGAGGTCATCCACAGATGGGTGATCTAAAGTATCAGTGTTTTTGTCTTAATGGCGATCATCCACGGATGAGTGGTCTTACGTATCCGTGAGTATGCCTTTATGTACCTTGAACGTACCAGTGTGTTCCTCTTTATGGTGGTAATACAAGGCTAGGTGGTTTAACGTACTAGTGTGTTTGCAAATACAGCGGTTATACAAGGCTAGGTGGTTTAACGTACCGGCGTGTTTGCCTTTACGGCGGTGATACAAGGTTAGGTGGTTTAACGTATCAGTGTGTTTGCCTTTATGGCAGTCATACAATGCTAGTTAGTTTAACGTATCAGTGTGTTTGCCTTAATGGCGGTCATACAAGGCTAGTTGGTTTAATGTAGCAGTGTGTTTGCCTTAATGGCGGTCATACACGGCTAAGTGGTTCAACGTACAAGTATGTTTGCCTTTTTGGCAGTCATACAAGACTAGGTGGTTTAACGTATCAGTGTGTTTGCCTTTATTGCGGTCATAAAAGGCTAGGTGCTTTTACGTACCAGTATGTTTGCCTTGATGGAAGTCATTCACGGATGGGTGATCTAACGTACCTGTGTATTTGCCTTTATGGCGGTCATACAAGGCTAGGTTGTCGAACGTACCAGTATGTTTGCTTTTATGGTGATCGTACAGGGTTTGATGGTCTAACGTACCAGTGTGTTTGCCTTTATGGTGGTCATACAAGCCGAAGTGGTCTAACGTACCAGTATGTTTGCCTTGATGGAGGTCATCCACGGATGGGTGATCTATTGTACCAGTATGTTTGCCTTTATAGAGGTTACACAAGGCTAGGTGGTCTAACGTACTAGTGTGTTTGTCTTTATGGAGGTCATCCAGAGACGGGTGATCTAACGTACCAGTGTGTTTGCCTTGATTGAATCATCCACGGATGGGTGATCTAACGTGCAAGTATGTCTGCCTTTATTTAGATAATACAAGGCTACAGGGTCTAGCGTACTAGTGTGCTTGTCTTCATGAAGGTCATCCACCGATTGATGATCTAACGTACCGGTGTTTTTGTCTTTATGGCGATCATCAATGGTCTGGTAATCTAATGTATCCGTGTGTTTGCCTTTTTTGTGGTCATACAAAGATAGGCAGTTTAACGTACCAGTGTGTTCCTCTTTATGGTGGTCATACAAGGCTAGGTGGTTGAGCGTACTTGTGGGTTAACCTTCATGGCGGTCATACAAGGCTAGATGGTTTAATGTACCAGTGGGTTTGCAATTACGGCAGTCATGCAAGGCTTGGTGGTTTAACGTAAAAGCGTGTTTGCCTTTATGGCGGTGATACAAGGCTAGGTGGTTTAACGTACCAGTGTATTTGCCTGTATGGCGGCCCTACAAGGTTAGGTGGTTTAACGTAGCAGTGTGTTTGCCTTCATGGCGGTCATACAAGGCTATGTGGTTTAACGTATCAGTGTGTTTGTCTTTATGGCGGTCATACACGGCTATGTGGTTTAATGTACCAGTATGTTTGCCTTTTTGGCGGTCATACAATGCTAGGTGGTTTGACGTATCAGTGTGTTTGCCTTTATGGTGGTCATACAAGGTTAGGTGGTTTGACATAGCAGTGTGTTTGCCTTCATGGCGGTCGTACAATGCTAGGTGGGTTGACGTATCAGTATGTTTGCCTTTTTGGCGGTCATACATGGATAGGTGGTTTGACGTATCAGTGTGTTTGCCTTGATGGCTGTCATACAAGGCTAGTTGGTTTAACGTTTAAGTGTGTTCGCTTTTTACGGCGGTCATACAAGGATAGGTGGTTAAACGTGCCAGTATGTTTGCCTTGATGGAGGTCATCCACGGATAGGTGATCTAACGTACCAGTATGTTTGCCTTTATGGAGGTAATACAAGGCTTGGTGGTCTAACGTATAAGTGTGTTAAACTTTGTCTTTATGGAGGTCATCAAGAGATGGGTGATCTAATGTACCAGTGTGTTTGCCTTTATTGAGGTCATCCACAGATTGGTGATCTAACGTACCGGTGTGTTTGTCTTTAATGCGGTCATACAAGGCTAGGTGGTTTAACGTACCAGTGTGTTTGCAATTACGGTGGTCATACAAGGCTAGGTGGTTTAACGTACCAGTGTGTTTTGACTTAATGGTGGTCATACAAGGCTAGTTGGTTTAACGTAGAAGTGTGTTTGCCTTAATATTGGTCATACAAGGCTAGGTGGTTGAACGTACCAGTGTGTTTGCCTTTTTGGTGGTCATATAAGGCTAGGTGGTTGAACGTACCAGTGTGTTTGCCTTTTTGGTGGTCATACAAGGCTAGTTGGTTGAACGTATCGGTTTGTTTGCCTATTTGGCGGTCATACAAGGCTAGGTGGTTTAACGTACCAGTGTGTTTGCCTGTATGGAGGTCATACAAGGCTAGATGGTTTAACCTATCAGTGTGTTCGTCTTGATGGCGGTAATACAAGGCTACGTGGTTTAACGTACCAGTATGATTGCCTTGATGGAGGTCATCCAAGATCTTTTGGTCATGTGGTTCAGGCATTTCTGCTTTCTTTGAAATTGGTATCTCTCTTGAGTTCGCTTGACTATTACAATAGTTTGCTGTTTTATTTATAGCATTTACTTCCTGTGAATATTTACATTCAATCTTTGAAGCTCCATTGTTTGCGGTCTCCAGTGTTCTTGCTGCCAATAATAATTATAATAATAGTATCAAAGATATGTTATTCTGTAATGCCTTAAGCCTTTATTTAGAAGATACACAGCCTTGAATTAACTGGTTTTTAATTCCTCATTCTTTCTCAGCAAATGTCACAATATGCTGCCTTCTGTCTCAACCTTTTAGCTAACTTGTAGTCAGTATTTCCTCCAGTTGTTTCATTTGTCGAATTTTTGTTATTTTTTTTACTTGAAGTAGTTCTCGTGCATCGTACCTATTTTATTCTCCAATATTTCATATGCTCAGTGTTTGATATATGTCAAATACAGCATTTCTTCGTCGGCAATGTAATGTTCTCTCTGATACTGGTAAATATAATATATCTGCAAGACTTGGTTTGTGTTTAATACATTTTATTCACTAAAGCGCCAGACTCTTAACTTCTACTCTTATACTCTTACATTCCATTCATACACAAGCTATGTTATAATAAGTAGGTTTATAATTATACTCCTGAATATGTAGTACATGTTTACAAGCATACATGCTCATTTGGAACTTAGAACTGTCATTTGAATAAACCTAAATCCCCTACTCAGAAGAATCATTTTTACTTAATATAAACAAATAGGGCTGGTCATATTTTGAGGGGAAGGTTTTTGACAATTTAGGATTTCATCCCTATTGGCCTTTTATTGATATAAAATCCACTTTGAAGGACCAAGTCTCAATTGTTACGACTAAACAATGCTTCAGATATCAGTGTGATTCAAATAATACCAACAATGAATGAGAAAAAGATAATTTTCTGTTATCCTTTAGTATTCCTTTGTAAAATTCAAAGTTCCCTCAACGGACCCCAATTGACCCTATCACTTTTATATGAACAAAATTGAAACTCTTTTTCATATGGACCACTTACACCAAATACAAACATATTTCGGAGGTTAAAAGAAGATTTTTGATAATGCAAGAGGCAATTCCTTTCAGGCCACTACTCGATCTTATGGATATAAAATCACGTTTAAAGGACCCAGTCTGACAATGCTTTCGACATAAATATGATTGGAGCAATATCAACAAAGTATAAAAAAACAACAAATTTCTGTTACTGTAAATATCAAAGTTCCATTACCGTGCCCACATATGATAAAGATCTTGCAAGGTGTATTAAGCATCTTTGATGCAGTTAAGTACTGCATATAATATTTGCAGTAGTAACAGCCGACTTAGGCCTACTAATATGAGTGTCATATTTGTATCGCCGCCTGTAAACTGTTGCTCTGAAGACATTACACGACCAATGTACGTCATACAATTCACAAAATATAGCTATGCGTTTTAATATAACATGTAATTTCAGACTTCAAGTTCTCCTTCATAATGATAACAACATACGACCAGTGCATGTATTTGACCTTATTTTAAATGAATGTAACTTTGGTATTTCATTAGTTGCGATAACCAGTATATAGCTACTTGTTTTGGGGTTACGAATTCGCAGAAATTGTTTCTATGGAACTTCGTTTGTCTCAAACATTTCTGAGTGCCCTTCGTACAAAAACACAATAATCATGTGTGCTTCATCAAATCCATCGCTCCGTTTTCGGCAACATCAGATGATCTGCTTGAACACTGCTGTAAAGCAGAATTTTTTTTTTGTAAAGCCTGAAATGAAAGTTGTTAAGGATAAAACAAGGTATTTAGTATATAGCATGGTAGACACATTGCGATATAGAAATATTGATCTACCTAAAACATGTGTTTATATAATCATTTAATTTCTCATTTCCTCAGCTAAAACCAACAGAATGTGTATGGAAACTCTCCTAAAATGTCTGTAATAATTTAGAAAAGAATATGATCCAACAGTTCAAATTAATTGTCAGTCGTTGTAAGAACTAGTTTCATAAGCGATAATAAAACATAATTATATTGGCTGATCTAAATAGGTCTCAGTACACATTTGAATGTTGTTTTTTGTTCTATATAAAATAAGGTCTGGGATTTCCACTGTAGAACAAAAGTTTCTGCATCAAGGTTTAAAGTTTTTGTTGTTTTCATTGCAGGACTGTATATCACATGCACAATAACTGGTAGGTTGACCAGCTTGTTTTTTAAAGAGGGTGCAGTGACACCCTAAGCTTTTTTTAAAAAAAGTCCCCAAATGCTCATAAATACATGCATATATTGAAATCCTATAAAAGTCACTTTTTTTAACACCAGTGATATCTTACTGCAGTATATGCTATGACAACGTTTGCTCTACTCATCTGCAGCAAAAAAGCACAGCCACTATGGACCATTTTGAATATATCAAAAGCAAATTACATAGGACTTTTCTTTTAGAGTAAGAATCATGTTACCTTGGGAAAAAAGGGGCATAACTGTGTAATGAAATGTATTATTATATGCTGTAGTTCAACATCTTAAGCGTTTTCAGTATCATAGGACTTGGTTGTTTTCATAGAGAAGAATGATTATGTACGTAAAATACCTCGCCATCATCGTGAAGTAACACTTAATATTCAACAGGAAAACTTAGAGAATAAAACGGAGAAAATCGACTGGCTTTCCAGAATAATGTTTTGTCTTCGAGATAATTCTCTTCAATACTTATATGAGAATAAACAATCAAATATGATAATAAAATAAATCAACTACGTGCATGCACAGTACATACTTAACATGATACTCCGGCTTCTTCAGAATGAACATTTCACCATCCAAACAAAGAACACGCTCTTTTCTACCTAGTTCAACATCCGGGTTGCTAGTTTTATCAAGTGTTACTTTGTATTCCTTCACTAGAAGATGTTCTATAGATCCATTGTTAAGCTGTGAGATAAAACAACCGATAACATTTTAAATGTTTAACATCGTTTTCAACACATAACAGGTTATAAATGGCATATCGTTTTTTACCGTTCAAAGAAATAATCTGTGCAGAACAATTGTCCTTCAACAGGTAACTGGCAATATTGTTCACTTCAAGTTTTTGGACCAAACTGGGCTCAAATGCATGCCCTAAGCGATGGGAGGCAAGTGGCCGTGAGACGACAAGGCCTCAGACCACTCCGCCATAGAGGGCCCCAGAAACAACGACAATAGTCGACATTTCAAATAGTGCACTACAACGCATTTAAAATTAATCTTAATAGGTAAACGTATTCTTCAAATAATAAGTATACAACATCAAATACATTTCAAGTGATAATTAATAACTCGAACATTTTCTGAGTATCATAGACGCATATGCAGAACTTTTCAGATTTCGGAATATTTTGTGAAAACAGCGATGTTAAAATTATGCAATAGATTGATCAAAACGTTATAAATCAAAAGCATGGAAAACATGTTTTGTTTCATTTCATGATTATTATTAAGATACTGGGGTGTGTTATTACAGAATTGTGCATACCACATCTAGATTAATACACAACTTTTTTAGCCATATTATGACCCGTTTATTATTAATACGTGCATACAAACATAACACGACAACATAAAAGTTCGATTTGAATCAACATATATTTTTCATTTAAGAATCAATTATACATTTTTCCTTGATTGATTAAGTTCTATAATTCTTTATTTGTTTGTTTGTTTGTTTGTTTGTTCATTCATTCATTGATTCACATCAATTCATTCGTACGATCTGTCGCCGGTCGCCTGCTCATTCATCGATTTTCCGTTCATTCATTTATTTATTTACATCCATTCATTCGAAATAATGTTCGTTCTGTGAGTTATGTTTTATAACTATAAAATACTGGGGTTTGTGTTATTACAGAATTGTACATACCACATCTGGATTAATGGACATCAGCTGATGCACAAACTTCAGTATTGCCCATTTTCCAACAGGTTTCGTGTTTAACATTCTCATGGAATCCATACCCTCATCCCTCGTTCTACCTTGTGAGTATGCAAACACGTCAAATGGAAATGGAGTCAGTAGGCCAGTAAAGGTTCCAGTTGCTGCTTCCCATCTGAACGTGAAATATAAAACACATTTGCTTGAACTTAATGGATTTGCTCATTATTTCATTCTTTAAAAAATCATCTCTTGATATATAGCTTAACTCTTCTGTTTCGTTTCATAAAGATTACCATGGTAACGAAAGGACTGTAAACCGTATCTAAATATAGGGCGGTAGATGTTTGCTTATTAAGTATTATAAGATTACTCTTGTGTCCTATAGTTCATATATATATATATATATAAAATGTGAAAAACATTAATTCAACTAAACATTTTCGCTATATGCTGGGATATTGGTAAGGATCTTAGCCAATATTCCAGAATATAGTGAATATTAACGTATTGCAATTATGCAAAATAAAAAACAACAACTAATAAATGTATTAATGGTTTCGTTTCGAAAAAAAATGAAATATTAATTTTGTTTAATTTTTTGGGGGTGTGTTTTTTGTATGTTTTTTTAAGTATACATCACTTTCATGAAATATGAAAAACATTAATTCAACTAAACACTTTCGCTACATGCTGGGATATCGGTTAGGATCAGCTTGCACGTTTTGTCTGAGCCAATATTCCAGTATTTAGTTTATTACTATTTTGTGTGTGAGAAAGGTTTTCTTACAGCCTGAACAAGCAAATATACACAAGCAGGTGTTAATACTTTTACTTTAGAAAGTCAAGTATGTTAAAATGCTTGAACTTATGCAAGTCGAAACAAACAACAAATAACTGTCTTAGTGTTTTTGTTTCGAGATATAGGAATAATTAACTTTTATTATGACATTATATGTTTTGCAAATTGTGTTAAAATTCTACACATGCTATTATTGTGCGGTTTGCAGCGGGTGACCACGACCCCTGCAAACCCATTGCGGGGAAATAAACTGCCACCTTACGGTAGCTAAAAAAATAAATGGAAATATACGAGCGCAAAATAAAATAATTGCGAGTATAAATTGTACAACAATATATTACAATTAACTATACCTTGTTAATTGATAATGAATGTTGTTATAAAGGTTCACATTTTGAATCATTAAGTGTTCTATAAAATGTAGTATCTGATATGTTTTCCTGGCACTTAGCGTTACCTTTCACTGGTTATCAACTTGATATCACACATTTTCTTGTCCCCTGGTTGCAGTTTGGATTTGATTTCTTTTGTTACACTATCTCCTGTGTCTACATGTGGACTATCTTCACTCTTCAGTTGGTCTTGGGTTTCTTCTGCAGTGTTTACCTTCTCTACTGGCAGCTGTAATTCATCTCTTGCACTGTCTAGATTTGACGGAGACGTCTCGGATATGGTCGATCGGTCAGGAAGGTAGTCAATAGTTACATTTAACAGACGAGGTGATTTGAATAGCACCCACTGAAGCATCGAAACTAAAAAATTACAAAACCACGTGTTAACCACGTGCTAATCATGCGCTAAATGACATCGATATTAAAATATAAATTGCTGTCTGAATGACACAAAATGATATATTCATGTCTACCATGAGAACTACTACATTAAGGTAAATGTTACCGTTAAACAAAAATCGTTAGTTTAGCTTAGCTAGGCAGGAGTAGAGTAGATAGTGTAACAATAAAACTTCCTAGTTTTGATAACATGTTCACATAGACTCTTAACCAGTATTTGATACTATTTCTATCTAGAAAACGAGTTCTCGATTAACGCGATACCTTACAATTGAGATAAAACAAAATGTATATTTTGATAGTCAAAATAGTGTAAAAACTATTTTGTCAGTTTTTATAATATGCTTTAACTTAGGAGATATGTAAGAAATCGCAATAAAATTTTCAACAGGGTTTTATCTGACCTTTATTAAACACCAGTTCAATTGATATGGTTACTGCATCAGCAGCGTCTGATAGAGATCAGTTTACAGAGACGTTCTCAAATTAAAGTTCATCTCATCAATACCGTGTATGTCCACCATTGGAATCGATGCATGCTTGGCAACGACGCCTCATTGATGCGACAAGTGTGCTGAAAAATGCCTGGGGAATACCATTCCAGATTCTCACAAGCGCACGTGACAGGTCAGGTAACGTCAACGGCTGATTTTGGAGGCGACGTAAGCCACGCTGCATCTCACCCCACACGTGTTCTATAGGCGTCATATCCGGTGACATTGCAGGTCAGGGCAGCACATTCACATTGTTCTGGATCAAGAAGTCGGTGACGACCCGCGCGACGTGCGGACGAGCGTTATCCTGTTGCAGCGTGGCGTTACGTTGCTGCACAAATGGAAGGACGTGAGGCCGTATGATTTCGTCACGGTATCTGATGCCTGTTAGTGTGCCGTCCACAACCACAAGAGCTGTTCTGCCACGGGATGAGATGCCACCTCACACCATGACACTACTTCCGCCGAATGGACGTCGTTGAATCACACAACTGTCATGGAAACGTTCACCAACACGAAGGTACACTCTAGAACGACCGTCGCTGCTGTCGAGATGAAATCTGGACTCATCCGTGAAAAGAACACGTGCCCAGTCCTGTTGCGTGAAGTGTATGTGTCGTCTACACCAGGCAAAACGTGCTACACGATGACGTTGCTGGAGAACAGGACGTATGGCTGGACGTCGTGGACGTATGCCTCGTTCAAGCAATCGATTACGTACCGTTTGGGGACTAATTCTTCTAAGACCAGGAATACTTCTAGCCGTCAAAGTAGCAGTTCTGAGTCGTTCACGGGGATGAACGACCCGGATATACGTATTCTGGCGTTTAGACGTTACTCGTGGACGTCCTGACCGAGGCCTGTCTCTGGTGGTCCCAAACTATTGGTACCGTCTCCACAAGGCGTTTACAGTATTCGGTGCACACCAAATTGCCTGGCAACGTCAGTATGACGTACACCAGCTTCAATCAAGCCTACGGCGCGGCATCTGTCAGTTTCATTCAACCTTGGCATGCGTATCAAAGACGTTTTTCAAAATTATGCTGGTTTTGTGTCTTACAGGTATCAACACTATGCTTTTACACAGGTTTAGGCGACAAACGTGTTTGCGATTGACTGCTGGCCGAAAAAAACGTAAAAACGAAGACGTTGGCCAGACAGACAAACTACCCGTGCAACTCATGCACTGACCAGTGTAAATGACCGCGAGGGAACACAAACGAACATAACTTACCTGTGTAAAGTTTCATGCTTTAATTTATAAAATTGAGCGATACATGAACATTTTACACATGCACAGTTTCTTTTTTTCCGCTAGTATATAAAGGGTAAAAATATAACAAAATAATCGACACCAATTTAACAAGGCATAAAATGCATAAAAGGTTCAAGTCATAATTTCAATATTAAATTTGACATCAAATCTATAGTTTATCGATAACAAAATGTTACTTTTGACATCAACGTTTTTGAGAAATCATTCACTTCGACATATAGGGCATATCACAGTGTTACTGATGTAAGTTACATTTATTTATAAAACTAACAATACATATGCATGCATAAAGATGGATATAGATCTGCCTAAAATCAAAAGGGCGATACACCTCACCGAGTTCATCAGTGGTAACGAATTCTAATGTAAAAATAAATAAACTCATATGGCCTGTAGTTAGTATGTACAAGGTTGCTATGGAAACAATTGAAACCAAATAGTTACGCAGACGCTCATGTCAGGGCCAGTAGTACATATAGCTCCCATTTTCCTTTGAGCTAAAATGATACAACTGTTTGCCGCAGATACACAAAGACCACAAGACCGGACACAAAATGACCACAATACTGACTCAAACTAGGCCTTTAACTCTATATCCGTGTTTTACTTTTATAATACTTCATGGGTAACTCCCTTACATACACTTTTAACACAAAGCAGACAAATTAGGAGGTTGAATAAATGAATTATCGTCTCATGTATTACTTACTGAGATACCTAAAGAACCCTTGACTTCGTTTAGCCTCCGCCGCATACAAAATGTCGCCCCAAAATCCATATCCTACCATAATCATTGAATATCCGACAAGTTCTCCAGCCGAATGCACGCCAAGCACATTAGTTTTGCTTTTTTTTCCTGAAACAGAAATGCGATTCATGAAATGGTTAGAATATTACAGAATATAGCGTCTTCAATATTCATTACAGAATATAGTGTCTTCAATATTCATAACAGAATATAGCGTCTTCAATATTCATTACAGAATATAGCGTCTTCAATATTCATTACAGAATATAGTGTCTTCAATATTCATAACAGAATATAGTGTCTTCAATACAGAATATAGCGTCTTCAATACAGAATATAGCGTCTTCAATGTTCATTACAGAATATAGCGTCTTCAATATTCATAACAGAATATAGTGTCTTCAATATTCTTTACAGGATATTGTGTCCTCAATATTCATTACATAATTTAGTGTCTTCAATATTCTTTACACGATATTGTGTCTTCAATATTCATTACATACTTTAGTGTCTTCAATATTCTTTACAGGATATTGTGTCTTCAATATTCATTACATAATTTAGTGTCTTCAATATTCATTACAGAATATTCATTACAGAATATAGTGTGTTCATTATTCATTACAGAAGGTAGTTTCTCAAAAGTCATTACAGAATATTATGTATTTAATATTCATTAAAGAATTAAGTGTCTTAGATATTTATTACAGAATAAAGTGTCTTAGATATTCATTAAAGAATATAGTGTCTTCAATATTCATTACAATATATAGTGTCTTCAATATTCATTACAGAATATAGTGTCTTCAATATTCATTACAGAATATAGTGTCTTCAATATTTATTAATATATCATATTTTATGTGTATTGCTATTTACATGAGACTTTTTTCCATATTAGAAATAATAATACGTATGTCCTGGGAATATCATACCTTCATTATTTGATTGAATGTTCCCGAGACTTGACTTATGCCAATGAAATAATTAGATATTCAAAATTAATTACCATAAAATAATTAGATATTCAAAATATTAATGAATATAAAATGTCGAGACCCCGATAAAAAGAGCGAAGGAAATGTTACTTCTATAGAATCTGAAATGTTTATCACTTAGTCTCAAGTTTCATTAGATTTGACCTCCGTGTGTGTATCATTACATAAATCTATTATGACTAGAGATAATAACTACGTCAGTACCGTACAGCTAACCATCAGAGGCCTCCGGCGCTGGGTGCTCTACAACGAAGTCTCAAATTACTTATTCTAATCGCTAAGGTCATAGGGTTCGAGCTTAATTTGAATAGTACGATGTGAAAATGTGTGTTACATACTTGCGTAAGAACATGGTGGTTTTATTTTAATTCATTCTGCGATTGATTTCAACAAATAAAACCGAATGCTATATATAACTTATCTGTTGGAAATGATGGTAAACGTTACCTCCTCTAACTCACCAATAATAATTGCTAGGGCAGCTGTCTCTATATCCTTGTTACCATAGCAACCTTGTGCAGCACCATTACCAGTGCCTTTATAAGCAAAATAACGTAATATCACATACCTCAGTACATACATTCATACCAAATTTCAGAGTAAAATATAAATATTTTCTTTCTTTTTATTTAGATGATTCGAAATAATCTGAGATAGTGTAGTGGTGTCATATAACATTACTTTGATTTAGATGATTGGAAATGATCTGAGATAAATTATGCACTGCTGCATTTTAGAAAGGAGATTTAAAGTAGGAAAACACATCCTACTGTTGGTTTCTGTGGCGTTGATGTTTGTGTGGCTTGATGGTTGTGTGGCGTTGATGTTTGTGTGACGTTGATGTTTGTGTGGCGTTGGTAGTTTTGTGGCGTTGATAGTTGTGTTACGTTGATGATGGTTGGTTTGTGTGGCGTTGATGTTTGTGTGGCGTTGATGGTTGGTTTGTGAGGCGTTGATAGTTGTGTGGCGTTGATATTTGTGTGGCGTTGATGATTGGTTTGTGTGGCGTTGATGTTTGTGTGGCGTTGATCGTTTTGGCGTCTCCTGTTGGTTATGTTATTGATCATTTTAACTCGATGATTTTTAATTTCGTTGTGACAATGTTTTGGATACATGTATATATATACTTATATATATCTCCATAGCATAAGCATTTACAAGGCAAGTTTATTATATGAGACGAAACATCTCTGCATTACCACATGGAATAATGCCAATTGGTATATCAACGTCGGGCAAAACGTCATCTGGCTTATTGACGTCACAGTTTCCATCAAGAGCTTTTCTACGTAATAAACCATTGACACCCTCGTGGTACAATCCATCACCACCTACGATTACGATACTGAAAAAGTTCCCCTGTCGTGTTTAATTATATCACAATTTCAAAAATTGATAACTTAAAATAAAGAAATCAGACAAACTACAAACTGGAGTTTCCGACAATCTTTTACATTTAGATATATGTTACTAGCAAGATACACGTAATATGATTCTCAAAATGAATTGGGTATTCAAACATATTTAGTTTATACTAATTTACTTAAGCATGGAGCGCGTGGTCCAGTGGTAGAGCACCGAACCCATGATCGGAGGGTCGTGGGTTCGATCCTCCTCTACGGCTATGTGTGGTGTCCTTGAGCAAGGCACTTTTTCCGCATATGCTTTGTACTGGTACTACCCAGGAAGACTTCGAGCGTGATTTGTCTAAGTTGTAAGAACTTGTTTCACAATCGAAGTAAAATAAATAAGTTTAAAAAAAAAAAAAAAAAAAAAAGAAAGAAAATAAGCTCGACTGCGATGTAAGCTCAGAGCTTATATGCACGGCCCTCGAATCCGATTCCTGGGTAGAACCAGTACTGAGAGACATTGGACTGAGTTCGGGATTGAACCCATAACCTCTGGTATGAACAGCAAATACTCTATCCGTTTGGATGGTTTGAAGAGGTAAGCGCGAAAACAGAACATTTTACGCCGACTTTCGATATTGTAAAAGAAAAGAAGACAATAATGTTCCAATTTCATATCTAAATAACATAACCAAGCAGATCCAGATTAACATCATATTTGGTTTCTGACATGAAAGTGTAAAATATATAAGAAAACAGATATGTTTAAATGAGTAAGTGCTGTAAATGGTAAACATACACAGATAAACGGCTGTTTTGAATTGAATTCATTAATAACAATTAATTATGTTATTTCTACATACTGTTATATTTTCTACATGATATTCATATATTACAACTAATGCTATTAAATATGAGATACAAAACTGACATTATCAAGGTAGACTGAGGAATTGACAATACTGAGATTTGAACAACGAAAATATATGCTATTAAAATAACATTTCAACAGTTATACATCAAGTAAAGTTTTATGTTTGTTTAACTAACGGTACAAAAACCATAACCAATGTTCTGTTACAGTTATAGAATAGATGTATTTGCCATAAAAAATACATGAATACAAAATGTTATGGAGTAAATTTCATTAAAAATATTTATATTGTCTGTTTTTTTTTCTTATGTACATTATTTTGTTTCAAAGTCAAATCATATTTTAAACTTTTGATATAATTTTATTACTTTGATAATTTCATTTTGAAAAAAAATAACAGTCGAGACCTATAGGCGATTTTTAGTTAAAACATATTTATTTCACTTCGATTCTGAAACAAGTTATTACAACTGGACAAATCATGTTCTTCCTGGGTAGAACAAGTAATAATGATTGACCTATAAAGTGTTTTGCTCATGGACATTACACATAAGAGACTTTTTTATCAAATTGATAGAAATACAACATAAAAACAACTTAATTTAGCTTGAATGTTTGCACATGGCTCCTATCCCAATTCGCGAGCCTTTGATATGATTGATAGACACCAAACCTTTATTTTCACTTTAACATGTCGGCCATGATATCTTCAACACTAAATGCACGAAGTTAACAGACAGAAAAGAAAGACAGTATTGTTAGCTCAGAAGATTAACACAGACAGTCCGTGTGTGTTTTGGTTATCTGAACACAGGAACTGGTGGTAATATGATGATTTGTATGTGTGGCGAATCAAATACCGTCGGTTACTTATTATCTAGAATTTGATGATATAAAGAACCATGGTGATTTATTTTGAACACCAAGTACATGTATGTGACATAAAACTGTTGATGTCAATTTGAACTAGTGGGTATATATAACATTTAACTAAATGTATACGCATATATTTAATGTGGCAATGTGATAGTTAGCATCGGTGATTCACAAATATATAATAAAAAAATTCATTCACCTATAGCTACAATATTTCCTATAGAAATCGGAATGTGCGGAGACAGATTGGAGATACGTAACAAAGTACATGTACTGATTTAAACAGTGCACCAAAAACTCCCTTTAAAGAAAATACCAAAATAATCTTAACAATAAAGTATTAAAGAAATGTCCTTACAAACTGATAGGGGTCATGTCTGATGTACAGAAGACCAGCAAAAATCAATGGGTGAAAACCAGTTTAATAAACGTTTGATAAACATATGTAGTATTTTCTAAATTCCTTTTTCGTAAAATTTACAGTACTTAACAACCATAGAGTCGTCATTATCCTCAATATAAAAATACATAAAGTGGTCTATATTGTCCTTAATTTATTATGAGTGTCATTTTACCTGTCAACTGACTCCAATTCATAGTGGGAGAGGATTTCGGTAGCGTGTCCAGACCTCTCTGTAACTGAGCAGAATAATACATATTTATTATAGGAGTTGGAATAAACTACAACACAATATACAGAGCTTTTTATGGTTGTGTTTGTCAATTCTATCTTATGAAATTGTCCTTCAAAGCGTAGAACGCAAGGCTTTGTAAAAGACAAAAATTATTAGAATCGGTTGGTCCTGTTCATGAAAGGTTAAACCCCTTAGACTGAAGTTTTCCAGCACCACTAAATGAGTTCTTTATGATTCCAATGAATCCGGAATAACAACACTGATTCAAAGTACAGGCAAATTTCACGACCGCAACACACAACATTCACTGTCAGATCTGACTCTTCGGGAGCACAGAGTACTGGCAACTTTCATGGTCGTCACACTACATTCACTGTCAGATCTGAATCTTTGGAAGCACAGAGTACGGGCAACTTTCACGACCGTCGCACAGAACATTCACTGTCAGATCTGACTCTTTGGGAGCACAGAGTACGGGCAACTTTCACGGCCGTCACACACTACATTCGATGTCAGATCTGACTCCTTGGTAGCACAAAGTACGGGCAACTTTCACGACCGTCGCACAGAACATTCACTGTCAGATCTGACTCCTTTAGAGCACAAATTACGGGCAACTTTCACGGCTGTCACACAATACATTCGATGTCAGATCTGACTCCTTGGTAGCACAAAGTACGGGCAACTTTCTAGGTCGTTACACAGTACATTCACTGTCAGATCTGACTCCTTGGGAGCACAGAGTACGGGCAACTTTCACGGTCGTCACACTACATTCACTGTCAGATCTGAATCTTTGGAAGCACAGAGTACGGGCAACTTTCACGACCGTCGCACAGAACATTCACTGTCAGATCTGACTCTTTGGGAGCACAGAGTACGGGCAACTTTCACGGCCGTCACACAGTACATTCAATGTCAGATCTGACTAATTGGGAGCACAGAGTACTGGCAACTTTCACGGACGTCTCTCGGTAAATCCACTGTCAGATCTGGCTCCTTGGGAGCACAGAGTATGGGCAACTTTCACGCCCGTCATACAGAATATTCACAGTCAGATCTGACTCCTTGGGAGCACAGAGTACGGGCAACTTTCACGCCCGTCACACAGAATATTCACTGTCAGATCTGACTCCGTGGGAGCACAAAGTACAGGTAACTTTCACGCCCGTCATACAGAATATTCACTGTCAGATCTGACTCCGTGGGAGCACAGAGTACGGGCAACTTTCACGCCCGTCATACAGAAAATTCACTGTTAGATCTGACTCCTTGGGAGCACAGAGTACGGGCAACTTTCACGGCTGTCACACAGTCCATTCACTGTCAGATCTGATACCTTGGGAGCAAAGAGTACGGGCAACTTTCACGGCCGTCACACAGAACATTCACCGTCAGATCTGACTCCATGGGAGCAGAGAGTACGGGCAACTTTAACGGTCGTCACACAGTACATTCACTGTCAGATCTGACTAATTGGGAGCACAGAGTACTGGCAACTTTCACGGCCGTCACTCGGTACATCCACTGTCAGATCTGACTTCTTGGGAGCACAGAGTATGGGCCACTTTCACCGCTGTCACACAATCCATTCACTGTCAGATCTGATACCTTGGGAACAAAGAGTACGGGCAACTTTCACGCCCGTCATACAGAATATTCACTGTTAGATCTGACTCCTTGGGAGCACAGGGTACGGGCAACTTTCACGCCCGTCATACAGACTATTCACTGTCAGATCTGACTCTTTGGGAGCACAGAGTACGGACAACTTTTACGGCCGTCACACATAACATTCACTGTCAGATCCGACACCTTGGTAGCACAGAGTACGGACAACTTTCACGACCGTCACTCAGTACATCCACTGTCAGATCTGACTCCTTGGGAGCACAGAGTACGGGCAACTTTCACGCCCGTCATACAGAATATTCACTGTCAGATCCGACTCATTGGGAGCACAGAGTACGGACAACTTTCACGGTCGTCATAAAGTACATCCACTGTCATATTACACTCCCTGGTAGCACAGTGTACGGGCAACTTTCACGGTCGTCACACAGTACATCCACTGTCAGATCAGACTCCTTGGTAGCACAGAGTACGGGCAACTTTCACGGCCGTCACACAGTACATTCACTGTCAGATCTGACTCATTGGGAGCACAGAGTAAGGGCAACTTTCATGGCCGTCACACAGTACATTCACTGTCAGATCTGACTCATTGGGAGCACAGAGTAAGGGCAACTTTCATGGCCGTCACACAGTACATTCACTGTCAGATGTGACTCATAGGGAGCACAGAGTAAGGGCAACTTTCACGGCCGTCACACAGTACATTCACTGTTAGATCTGACTCATTGGGAGCACAGAGTAAGGGCAACTTTCACGGTCGTCACACAGTACATCCACTGTCAGATCAGACTCCTTGGTAGCACAGAGTACGGGCAACTTTCACGGCCGTCACACAGTACATTCACTGTCAGATCTGACTCATTGGGAGCACAGAGTAAGGGCAACTTTCATGGCCGTCACACAGTACATTCACTGTCAGATCTGACTCATTGGGAGCACAGAGTAAGGGCAACTTTCATGGCCGTCACACAGTACATTCACTGTCAGATGTGACTCATAGGGAGCACAGAGTAAGGGCAACTTTCACGGCCGTCACACAGTACATTCACTGTTAGATCTGACTCATTGGGAGCACAGAGTAAGGGCAACTTTCATGGCCGTCACACAGTACATTCACTGTCAGATCTGACTCATTGGGAGCACAGAGTAAGGGCAACTTTCATGGCCGTCACACAGTACATTCACTGTCAGATGTGACTCATAGGGAGCACAGAGTAAGGGCAACTTTCACGGCCGTCACACAGTACATTCACTGTCAGATCTGACTCATTGGGAGCACAGAGTAAGGGCAACTTTCATGGCCGTCACACAGTACATTCACTGTCAGATCTGACTCATTGGGAGCACAGAGTAAGGGCAACTTTCATGGCCGTCACACAGTACATTCACTGTCAGATGTGACTCATAGGGAGCACAGAGTAAGGGCAACTTTCACGGCCGTCACACAGTACATTCACTGTCAGATCTGACTCATTGGGAGCACAGAGTAAGGGCAACTTTCATGGCCATCACACAGTACATTCACTGTCAGATCTGACTCATTGGGAGCACAGAGTAAGGGCAACTTTCATGGCCATCACACATTACATTCACTGTCAGATCTGACTCATTGGGAGCACAGGGTACGGACAACTTTCGAGGCCATCACACAGTACATCCACCGTCAGACTGACTCATTGGGAGCACAGAGTAAGGGCAACTTTCGCTGCCGTCACACAGTACATCCAATGTCAGATCTGACTCCATGGGAGCACAGGGTAAGGACAACTTTCGAGGCCGTCACACAGTACATCCACCGTCAGATCTGACTCCTTTGGAGCACAGAGTACGGGCAACTTTCACGGCTGTCACACAGTGCATTCACTGTCAGATCTGATACCATGGGAGCAAAGAGTACGGGCAACTTTCACGGCCGTCACACAGAACATTCACCGTCAGATCTGACTCCTTGGGAGCACAGGGTACGGGCAACTTTCACGCCCGTCATACAGACTATTCACTGTCAGATCTGACTCTTTGGGAGCACAGAGTACGGACAACTTTTACGGCCGTCACACATAACATTCACTGTCAGATTCGACAACTTGGTAGCACAGAGTACGGACAACTTTCACGGTCGTCATAAAGTACATCCACTGTCAGATCAGACTCCTTGGTAGCACAGAGTACGGGCCACTTTCACGGCCGTCACACAGTACATTCACTGTCAGATCTGAATTATTGGGAGCACAGAGTAAGGGCAACTTTCATGGCCGTCACACAGTACATTCACTGTCAGATCTGACTCCATGGGAGCACAGAGTAAGGGCAACTTTCGAGGCCGTCACACAGTACATCCACCGTCAGACTGACTCATTGGGAGCACAGAGTAAGCGCAACTTTCGCTGCCATCACACAGTACATCCAATGTCAGATCTGACTCCATGGGAGCACAGGGTAAGGACAACTTTCGAGGCCGTCACACAGTACATCCACCGTCAGATCTGACTCCTTTGGAGCACAGAGTACGGGCAACTTTCACGGCTGTCACACAGTCCATTCACTGCCAGATCTGATACCTTGGGAGCATAGAGTACGGGCAACTTTCACGGCCGTCACACAGAACATTCACCGTCAGATCTGACTCCTTGGGAGCAGAGAGTATGGGCAACTTTAACGGTCATCTCATAGTACATTCACTGTCAGATCTGACTAATTGGGAGCACAGAGTACTGGCAACTTTCACGGCCGTCACTCGGTACATCCACTGTCAGATCTGACTTCTTGGGAGCACAGAGTATGGGCCACTTTCACCGCTGTCACACAATCCATTCACTGTCAGATCTGATACCTTGGGAACAAAGAGTACGGGCAACTTTCACGCCCGTCATACAGAATATTCACTGTTAGATCTGACTCCTTGGGAGCACAAGGTACGGGCAACTTTCACGCCCGTCATACAGACTATTCACTGTCAGATCTGACTCTTTGGGAGCACAGAGTACGGACAACTTTTACGGCCGTCACACATAACATTCACTGTCAGATCCGACACCTTGGTAGCACAGAGTACGGACAACTTTCACGACCGTCACTCAGTACATCCACTGTCAGATCTGACTCCTTGGGAGCACAGAGTACGGGCAACTTTCACGCCCGTCATACAGAATATTCACTGTCAGATCCGACTCATTGGGAGCACAGAGTACGGACAACTTTCACGGTCGTCATAAAGTACATCCACTGTCATATTAGACTCCTTGGTAGCACAGTGTACGGGCAACTTTCACGGTCGTCACACAGTACATCCACTGTCAGATCAGACTCCTTGGTAGCACAGAGTACGGGCAACTTTCACGGCCGTCACACAGTACATTCACTGTCAGATCTGACTCCTTGGGAGCACAGAGTAAGGGCAACTTTCATGGCCGTCACACAGTACATTCACTGTCAGATCTGACTCATTGGGAGCACAGAGTAAGGGCAACTTTCATGGCCGTCACACAGTACATTCACTGTCAGATGTGACTCATAGGGAGCACAGAGTAAGGGCAACTTTCACGGCCGTCACACAGTACATTCACTGTCAGATCTGACTCATTGGGAGCACAGAGTAAGGGCAACTTTCATGGCCGTCACACAGTACATTCACTGTCAGATCTGACTCATTGGGAGCACAGAGTAAGGGCAACTTTCACTGCCATCACACAGTACATTCACTGTTAGATCTGACTCATTGGGAGCACAGGGTAAGGGCACCTTTCGCTGCCATCACACAGTACATCCAATGTCAGATCTGACTCCATGGAAGCACAAGGTACGGACAACTTTCGAGGCCGTCACACAGTACATCCACCGTCAGACTGACTCATTGGGAGCACAGAGTAAGGGCAACTTTCGCTGCCATCACACAGTACATCCAATGTCAGATCTGACTCCATGGGAGCACAGGGTACGGACAACTTTCGAGGCCGTCACACAGTACATCCACTGTCAGATCTGACTCCTTTGGAGCACAGAGTACGGGCAACTTTCATGGCTGTTAAACAGACTATTCACTGTCAGATCAGACTCTTTTGTAGCACAGTGTACGGGTAACTTTCACGGCCGTCACACAGTACATCCACCGTCAGATCTGACTCATTGGGAGCACAGAGTAAGGGCAACTTTTGCGGCCGTCACAAAGACCATCCACTGTCAGGTCTGACTCCTTGGGAGCACAGAGTACGGGCAACTTTCACGGTCGTCACACAGTACATTCACTGTCAGATCTGACTCCTCGGGAGCACAGAGTACGAGCAACTTTTGCGGCCGTCACACAGTACATCCACCGTCAGATCTGACTCTGTGGGAGCACAGAGTACGGGCAACTTTCATGGCTGTCGCACACACTATTCACTGTCAGATATGACTCCTTGGTAACACAGTGTACGGGCAACTTTCACGGCCGTCACACAGTACATGCACTGTCAGATCTAACTCCTTGGTAGCACAGAGTACGGGCAACTTTCACGGCCGTCACACAGTACATCCATTGTCAGATCTGACTCCTTAGGAGCACAGAGTACGGGCAACTTTCACGGCCGTCACACAGTACATCCATTGTCAGATCTGACTCCTTGGGAGCAGTGTACGGGCAACTTTCACGGCCGTCAGACAGTACATCCACTGTCAGATCTGACTCCTTAGGAGCACATAGTACGGGCAACTTTCACGGCCGTCACACAGTACATCCATTGTCAGATCTGACTCCTTGGGAGCAGTGTGCGGGCAACTTTCACGGCCGTCACACAGTACATCCATTGTCAGATCTGACTCCTTGGGAGCACAGTGTACGGGCAACTTTCACGGCCGTCACACAGTACATCCATTGTCAGACCTGACTCCTTAGGAGCACAGAGTACGGGCAACTTTCACGGCCGTCACACAGTACATCCACTGTCAGATCTGACTCCTTAGGAGCACAGAGTACGGCAACTTTCACGGCCGTCACACAGTACATCCATTGTCAGATCTGACTCCTTGGGAGCACAGTGTGCGGGCAAATTTCACGGCCGTCACACAGTACATCCACAGTCAGATCTGACTCCTTGGTAGCACAGTGTACGGGCAACTTTCACGGCGGTCACACAGTACATCCACTGTCAGATCTGACTCCTTGGAAGCACAGAGTAAAGGCAACTTTCACAGCCGTCACACAGTACATCCACTGTCAGATCTGACTCCTTGGGAGCACAGAGTAAAGGCAACTTTCATGGCCGTCACACATTACATTCAATGTCAGATCTGACTCCTTGGTAGCACAGAGTACGGGCAACTTTCATGGCCGTCACACAGTACATCCACAGTCAGATCTGACTCCTTGGTAGCTCAGTGTACGGGCAACTTTCATGGCCGTCCACAGTACATCCATTGTCAGATCTGACTCCTTGGTAGCACAGAGTACGGGCAACTTTCATGGCCGTCACACTACATTCACTGTCAGATCTGACTCCTTGGTAGCACAGAGTACGGGCAACTTTCATGGCCGTCACACAGTACATCCACAGTCAGATCTGACTCCTTGGTAGCTCAGTGTACGGGCAACTTTCATGGCCGTCCACAGTACATCCATTGTCAGATCTGACTCCTTGGTAGCACAGAGTACGGGCAACTTTCACGGCCGTCACACAGTACATTCACTGTCAGATCAGACTCCTTGGGAGCACAGAGTACGGGCAACATTCACGGCCGTCACAAAGTACATCCACAGTCAGATCAAACTCTTTGGTAGCACAGTGTATGGGCAACTTTCACGGCCGTCACACAGTACATCCATTGTCAGATCTGACTCCTTGGGAGCACAGTGTACGGGCAACTTTCACAGCCGTCACACAGAACATCCATTGTCAGATCTGACTCCTTGGTAGCACAGAGTACGGGCAACTTTCACAGCCGTCACACAGTACATCCATTGTCAAATCTGACTCCTTGGTAACACAGTGTACGGGCAACTTTCACGGCCGTCACACAGTACATCCATTGTCAAATCTGACTCCTTGGGAGCACAGTGTGCGGGCAACTTTCACAGCCGTCACACAGTACATCCATTGTCAAATCTTACTCCTTGGTAACACAGTGTACGGGCAACTTTCACGGCCGTCACACAGTACATCCATTGTCAAATCTGACTCCTTGGTAACACAGTGTACGGGCAACTTTCACGGCCGTCACACAGTACATCCATTGTCAGAACTGACTCCTTGGGAGCACAGAGTACGGGCAACTTTCACGGCCGTCACACAATACATCCACAGTCAGATCTGACTCCTTGGGAGCACAGAGTACGGGCAACTTTCACGGCCGTCACACAATACATCCACAGTCAGATCTGACTCCTTGGGAGCACAGAGTACGGGCAACTTTCACGGCCGTCACAAAGTTCATCCACAGTCAGATCTGACTCCTTGGGAGCACAGAGTACGGGCAACATTCACGGCCATCACACAGTACATCCACAGTCAGGTCTGACTCCTTGGAAGCACAGTGTATGGGCAACTTTCACGGCCGTTACACAGCTCATCCACAGTCAGATCTGACTCCTTGGGAGCACAGAGTACGGGCAACTTTCACGGCCGTCACACAGTCCATCCACAGTCAGATCTGACTCCTTGGAAGCACACTGTACGGGCAACTTTCACAGCCGTCACACAGTACATTCATTGTCAGCTCTGACTCCTCGGAAGCACAGAACGCACCTGAAAAAACTTTCGACGTTCTTTATGTAGTCTGTTCATGCGAGTTAATAAAAGATGCAACACCTCTCGCGCCACTCTGGTACTGATAATCAAGAAAACAGGAAATTAATGCAGTCACTTTTGAAGCTATTTCATTGAATTAACACATTATCGCTAAAACTCTGATCCTTAGATTTCGGAAATATTTAATGCAAGAAATGTAATACTTTATTTTCCAAATAGCGTTTTCGATGTTTGACAAAATGTGAATATTTAGTAGATAATCGAGCAACCTACAATGAGGAAAACTTCATATTGGCGTTAACCTTACCTATGACATCGGTGTGTATATCTGCCTCCTGAAACAGAGGATCTACTTTCGTCATGTATGTTTGTTTCCCTTTACCGCTGCCACTGATAGGGTTCACTATAACTAACATTTTCCTTGGACGATGTTGATCTATGGAGAGACATACTATGTTAAAAAAGTTATAACATCTCGTATGGGTTAAATTGAATCGAATTATTTAATTCTGTCAAAACACAAGCAACGACAAAGACGTTGTTGGACTGTCTGTTTTGGGAAAATATTTTTTTCAGTGTTAAGTTTCTTTCTACATGTAGTGGCAAGTCTGCCTCAAAATAACAGAACACCAGAATGTGTGACTTTGGACGGAAAAAAATCCACCAAGTAAAAATATATAGAATATGCTATTCCATATGGCGGAAACACACTATGTTCTTAAATGCTTTCATCGCAGATGAACTAAATTGACTCACTGGAACATTTCAAGAATTAATTCTCCAAGAATATTATTGGGAGTTCAATTTCTACATACTATAAAGAAATAATACATTTTGGCATCAACATATATAAGGTGAGTGGTAGGTAAACCGTACTTTGGCCCTCTATATATTCTATTGAAAAAGGCGAGACAGTTTTGGGGTGTAGGCAACTTATACACAGATTGTAAACGTACATGTACCCACCGTCGTCTATATAGTGTTGTATATAGTTGACCCATTCAGTGCATGTCTCGCTGTGACCATGGAAGGAAATTACACATCGGCGCAATACGTGCTTCTCTTCATGTCTTATATAGCAGACGTTCCAACCGTCAATCTCATCTCCCTCCTTCTTGCTGGAGAAAGTTTTTGTTGAGATGATTTCGGAAATTGGAACAATAAATTCCGCTTCAATGTATAAAATATGAAACAATATTAACGTCTATCAAACGTTTCCAAACGTTTGCGTATTTCATTTGGCTTTAAAGACAATGCATTTAAGTCTACCTGATATACAATTGTCTCGAACTTACTTTGAGTACATCACGGATTACGTCATTCAGCTCAAAGTTTATACCCAACAGAACTAGTCAGCGCAATGTCCGCATCTCATCGAACATGAAAGTTAGTAGACACTTTGTTATTGTAGTTTAAACCCAACAGAACAAGTCAGCGCGATGTTCGCATCTCATCGAACATGAACGTAAGTCGACACTTTGTTAATGTAGTTTATACCCAACAGAACTAGTCAGCGCGATGTCCGCATCTCATCGAACATGAACGTTAGTCGACACTTTGTTAATGTAGTTTATACCCAATAGAACAAGTCAGCGCGATGTCCGCATCTCATCGAATATGAACGTTAGTCGACACTTTGTTAATGTAGTTTATACCCAACAGAACAAGTCAGCGCGATGTCCGCATCTAATCGAACATGAACGTTAGTCGACACTTTGTTAATGTAGTTTATACCCAACAGAACTAGTCAGCGCGATGTCCGCATCTCATCGAACATAAACGTTAGTCGACACTTTGTTAATGCAGTTTATACCCAACAGAACAAGTCAGCGCGATGTCCGCATCTCATCGAACATGAAAGCTAGATGACACTTTGTTAATATAGTTTATACCCAACAGAACAAGTCAGCGCGATGTCCGCATCTCATCGAACATGAAAGCTAGTAGACACTTTGTTAATGTAGTTTATACCCAACAGAACTAGTCAGCGCGATATCCGCAAATCATCGAACATGAACGTTAGTCGACACTTTGTTAATGTAGTTTATACCCAACAGAACAAGTCAGCGCGATGTCCGCATCTCATCGAACATGAAAGCTAGTAGACACTTTGTTAATGTAGTTTATACCCAACAGAACAAGTCAGCGCGATGTCCGCATCTCATCGAACATTAAGTTAGTAGACACTTTGTTAATGTAGTTTATACCCAACATAACTAGTCAGCGCGATGTCCGCATCTCATCGAACATGAACGTTAGTCGACACTTTGTTAATGTAGTTTATACCCAACAGAACAAGTCAGCGCGATGTCCGCATCTCATCGAACATGAAAGCTAGTAGACACTTTGTTAATGTAGTTTATACCCAACAGAACAAGTCAGCGCGATGTCCGCATCTCATCGAACATTAAGCTAGTAGACACTTTGTTAATGTAGTTTATACCCAACAGAACAAGTCAGCGCGATGTCCGCATCTCATCGAACATTAAGCTAGTAGACACTTTGTTAATGCAGTTTATACCCAACAGAACAAGTCAGCGCGATGTCCGCATCTCATCGAACATGAAAGCTAGATGACACTTTGTTAATATAGTTTATACCCAACAGAACAAGTCAGCGCGATGTCCGCATCTCATCGAACATGAAAGCTAGTAGACACTTTGTTAATGTAGTTTATACCCAACAGAACTAGTCAGCGCGATATCCGCAAATCATCGAACATGAACGTTAGTCGACACTTTGTTAATGTAGTTTATACCCAACAGAACAAGTCAGCGCGATGTCCGCATCTCATCGAACATGAAAGCTAGTAGACACTTTGTTAATGTAGTTTATACCCAACAGAACAAGTCAGCGCGATGTCCGCATCTCATCGAACATTAAGTTAGTAGACACTTTGTTAATGTAGTTTATACCCAACATAACTAGTCAGCGCGATGTCCGCATCTCATCGAACATGAACGTTAGTCGACACTTTGTTAATGTAGTTTATACCCAACAGAACAAGTCAGCGCGATGTCCGCATCTCATCGAACATGAAAGCTAGTAGACACTTTGTTAATGTAGTTTATACCCAACAGAACAAGTCAGCGCGATGTCCGCATCTCATCGAACATTAAGCTAGTAGACACTTTGTTAATGTAGTTTATACCCAACAGAACTAGTCAGCGCGATGTCCGCATCTCATCGAACATGAACGTTAGTCGACACTTTGTTAATGTAGTTTATACCCAACATAACTAGTCAGCGCGATGTCCGCATCTCATCGAACATGAACGTTTGTCGACACTTTGTTAATATAGCTTCATTATTAGCTATGTATTGTGAAGCCACAAGAAATGGCTGAAAAATCAGCTAAGTTTGGTTAGCAGGTGTTAGTATTAACAACAATGTTCAGATATACAATACTGACAGTGTATTGTTGCTTGTAGCTGATATTTTATCCAATTTTTTATTAGTGACTCTCAGGCCCTTTAATTACATATATACAAAATAATATCACATCATGTACTGAACACATTTCAAGATAAGTGGTTTATGTAGATGTATGGATGTATAACATCGCCTAATCTGAATAACAAGTATGTAGGTTCAACAGCTCTTATATCCTAAAAATAAGAATGAATTCGATCCTAAAAATGACTCCTTTTTTCTAAAGTTGTGACATTCATTAAAACAACAATTGATTAGTTGGGTGTAAAATCCCATTGTGAAAAAAGTGTTAATCTTTAATCAGTCTGAAGTGTATCTTATGTATGTTTTATTTAGGAATTGTTAGAATAAGGTAAGCTATTATTTCACCTTCCTCTCCGCCATTCACCTTTGACCAACTCAATGTGTTAGATGTGAGAATGACCGTGTAGGCATCACCCTTGGCTAAGAACGACCCTTGCTGTGTGGTGTCTGATATCTTATTTTCCGCTGCAACATCGCCCATAGTGGAACGCTGTTCTTGTCTGTAACAGATTTGAGAATAAATGGTGATAAATAGCTAGACAGTTAAAAAATGAAATATACAATAAATTTACATCAGTAGTATATACATTCATTTCTGTCTACAAACTGACAATCTAAGTGTGTTAAACAAGTAACATTTTAAACAACAGTCAACTATAACTGCAATGCCCCAGATGTGACTTTGAATCAGGCTATGTGGCTAATCCTTAATTTGTCTATTTAGTATGTGAAGCTGTAAAAGAGCAATTAACATATAGACTAATCGTAATATATGCGTGTGATCGCTGCCTCGGAAACGGTCAGTACTAAAACCACCGCTAAGTTTATGTGTACCTCCCAACCTCGCCACCGAGAAGCTTAACTGGTTTATATGTACCTCCCAACCTCGCCACCGAGAAGCTGAACTGGTTTATATGTACCTCCCAACCTCGCCACCGAGAAGCTGAACTGGTTTATATGTACCTCCCAACCTCGCCACCGAGAAGTTTAACTGGTTTAAATGTACCTAAGAACCTCGCCACCAAGAAACTTAACTGGTTTATATGTACCTCCCAACCTCGCCACCGAGAAGTTTAACTGGTTTATGTGTACCTCCCAACCTCGCCACCGAGAAACTTAACTGGTTTATGTGTACCTCCCAACCACGCCACCGAGAAGTTTAACTGGTTTATGTGTACCTCCCAACCTCGCCACCGAGAAGCTTAACTGGTTTATGTGTACCTCCCAACCTCGCCACCGAGAAACTTAACTGGTTTATGTGTACCTCCAAACCTCGCTACCGAGAAACTTAACTTGTTTATGTGTACCTCCCAACCTCGCCACCGAGAAACTTAACTTGTTTATGTGTACCTCCCAACCTCGCCACCGAGAAGTTTAACTGCTTTATGTGAACCTCCCAACCTCGCCACCGAGAAACTTAACTGGTTTATGTGTACCTCCCAACCTCGCCACCGAGAAGTTTAACTGGTTTATGTGAACCTCCCAACCTCGCCACCGAGAAACTTAACTGGTTTATGTGTACCTCCCAACCTCGCCACCGAGAAGTTTAACTGCTTTATGTGAACCTCCCAACCTCGCCACCGAGAAACTTAACTGGTTTATGTGTACCTCCCAACCACGCCACCGAGAAACTTAACTGGTTTATGTGTACCTCCCAACCACGCCACCGAGAAGCTTAACTGGTTTATGTGTACCTCCCAACCACGCCACCGAGAAACTTAACTGGTTTATATGTACCTCCCAACCTCGCCACCGAGAAGTTTAACTGGTTTAAATGTACCTAAGAACCTCGCCACCGAGAAACTTAACTGGTTTATGTGTACCTCCCAACCACGCCACCGAGAAGTTTAACTGGTTTATGTGTACCTCCCAACCACGCCACCGAGAAACTTAACTGGTTTATGTGTACCTCCCAACCACGCCACCGAGAAGTTTAACTGGTTTATGTGTACCTCCCAACCACGCCACCGAGAAGCTTAACTGGTTTATGTGTACCTCCCAACCTCGCCACCGAGAAACTTAACTGGTTTATGTGTACCTCCCAACCACGCCACCGAGAAGTTTAACTGCTTTATGTGAACCTCCCAACCTCGCCACCGAGAAACTTAACTGGTTTATGTGTACCTCCCAACCACGCCACCGAGAAACTTAACTGGTTTATGTGTACCTCCCAACCACGCCACCGAGAAGCTTAACTGGTTTATGTGTACCTCCCAACCTCGCCACCGAGAAACTTAACTGGTTTATGTGTACCTCCCAACCTCGCCACCGAGAAGTTTAACTGCTTTATGTGAACCTCCCAACCTCGCCACCGAGAAGTTTAACTGCTTTATGTGAACCTCCCAACCTCGCCACCGAGAAACTTAACTGGTTTATGTGTACCTCCCAACCACGCCACCGAGAAACTTAACTGGTTTATGTGTACCTCCCAACCACGCCACCGAGAAGCTTAACTGGTTTATGTGTACCTCCCAACCTCGCCACCGAGAAACTTAACTGGTTTATGTGTACCTCCCAACCTCGCCACCGAGAAACTTAACTGGTTTATGTGTACCTCCCAACCTCGCCACCGAGAAACTTAACTGGTTTATGTGTACCTCCCAACCACGCCACCGAGAAACTTAACTGGTTTATGTGTACCTCCCAACCACGCCACCGAGAAGCTTAACTGGTTTATGTGTACCTCCGAACGTCGCCACCTAGAAGTTTAACTGGTTTATATGTACCTCCCAATCTCGCCACCGAGAAGCCTAACTGGTTTATGTGTACCTCCCAACCTCGCCACCGAGAAACTTAACTGGTTTATGTGTACCTCCAAACCTCGCTACCGAGAAACTTAACTGGTTTATGTGTACCTCCCAATCTCGCCACCGAGAAGCTGAATTGGTTTATGTGTACCTCCCAACCTCGCCACCGAGAAGCTTAACTGGTTTATGTATACCTCCATACCTCGCCACCAAGAAGCTTAACTGGTTTATATGTACCTCCAAATCTCGCCACCGAGAAGCCCATCTGCTTTATGTGTACCTCCCAACCTCGCCACCGAGAAACTTAACTGGTTTATGTGTACCTCCCAACCTCGCCACCAAGAAGCCGAACTGCTTTATGTGTACCTCCGAACCTCACCACCGAGAAGCTTAATTTGTTTATGTATACATCCCAACCTCGCCACCGATAAGCTTAACTTGTTTATGTGTACCTCCCAACCTCGCCACCGATAAGCTTAACTTGTATATGTGTACCTCCCAACCTCGCCACCGAGAAGCTTAACTGTTTTATGTGTACCTGCGAACCTCGCCACCGAGAAGTTTAACTGGTTTATATGTACATCCCAACCTCGCCACCGAGAAGCTTAACTGGTTTATGTGTACCTGCAAACCTCGCCACCGAGAAGCTTAACTGGTTTATGTGTACCTCCGAACCTCGCCACCGAGAAGTTTAACTGGTTTATATGTACATCCTAACCTCGCCACCGAGAAGCTTAACTGGTTTATGTGTACCTTGCAACGTTGCCATCGAGAAGCTTAACTGGTTGATGTGTACCTCCGAACCTCGCCACCGAGAAGCTTAACTGGTTTATATGTACCTCCCAACCTCGCCACCGAGAAGTTTAACTAGTCTATATGTACATCCCAACGTTGCCATCGAGAAGCTTAACTGGTTGATGTGTACCTCCGAACCTCGCCACCGAGAAGCTTAACTGGTTTATATGTACCTCCCAACCTCGCCACCGAGAAGTTTAACTAGTCTATATGTACCTCCCAACCTCACCACCGAGAAGCTTGACTTGTTTATGTGTACCTTCCAACCTCGCCACCGAGAAGCTTAACTAGTTTATGTGTACCTCCCAACCTCGCCACCCAGAAGCTTAATTGGTTTATGTGTACCTCCCCAGAAACTAAACTGGTTTATGTGTCGTCATATCATGTGTCACCATGATAGTGAAACAGTTTGGAAGTACTTCAATCAGTGTTATAATTTCAACATTAAATGATATAAAAATATACCAAGCATTTATCCTTTTAACTAATTTGCCAGTGCGTTAACATTTCGTAGTAGTTTTTATATCTGAAACGAATAAATAATAAAACCTGCGCACGATAGTGAACATATGAGAGTAAAAGGGATAGTTTTTTCTTTATATTAAATGTAATACTACTATGCATGTTTACACATGCACATCGTGCATGCCTCACTGGATACACTGGATATTTACCTCCGCTTGATTACTGTCATACACATACGTATACCAGTGTAATGGGTTATGTGTAATGAGGCTTTGGCAAATATTGTCTCATTGTCATATAATTTGCAGCTGGTTATAATCTTAGAAAAAAACTAACACTCGATCTTGTTTGTATATGGGATGAATTGAAACGATAGACGCTTAAGAGTTACGTATGGAACAGCATATATTTGTGAGAAGCAAATATGTGTTATTCGAGTACACTACTGTAATGTAGTGATAGAGTTTAACCGTTCACGATAGAAACTACGGGTTCGATCCCCAGCTCGGCATACTGTCTCTCAAAAACAACCCTCAGTACTGGTTTTATCCGGGAAGCGGGCCCGAGAGTGGTTTTATCCGGGAAGCGGGCCCGAGAGTGGTTTTATCCGGGAAGCGGGCCCGAGAGTGGTTTTTACATGTATGAACACTAAACTTCCTTAGCAATCGAGCTCAAATAGATAAATATAGCAACGGACATGTATATTTTCTCTAAAATATATTTATGATATTAACAGACTAATATATGTCCTAATATAAAAGTGCGTGTAATAGAGAACAGTTTATGTATTTAATATTAAGACATTTATATGGTCGTGGTGTTAGATGCAACTAGATTTGGTCGTGATAAAATATTTATTTATAGCAGACTGTAAATTGTAACCAGTGTAAATAGTATATCTATAAATAAAAAAAAATACATGAAATTATTATACATTACAAAGTTGTATTATTAAATTATGAACAGTAGATATATTTGTATTGAAATAATGTGTACTGTTACTTTTATATCGATTTAATACATGGTATGGCAATAACCGTGCCTACGCCCACGATTTTGTTAAAAATGCCCATTGTACTCATAGTCCGGCAGATAATCCAGGTATAATCACTGAACCTTGCATGAGAGTGTATAGTAGATTTGTTTTGCTAAAATGGTAGTCTATTATATAGTTCTTTGATTTTATGTCGAATCATTGAGCATTTTACAATAAACAAGATGGCGTCCAAAATGGCCGCCAATTTGATCGAAATGCAATATTTGAATGAGAATTAGTATTTGGTAAAAGTTATTCACACATAAGAGTGACTGTATAGTAATAGTTTATTGCCAAAATGATAGTCTATGTATAGTTCTTTGATTTTAAGTTTGATTACCTTGTCATCATGTACTATTTTGATATAAACAAAATGGCTGCCAATTTATTAGAAATGCAATATTAAGATGGAAATTACTATAAAGTATAAACATATATACGCTTGATATGTTTGGTGTTTAGGTGACAAATACATTTGCAATTAAAAGCACACGGTCTGTAATATGATCGCCATTTTTCCAAAGAAGTTTGATTTGTTTGAATATTTAGCGTCATTTTATGCCATCGGCTGTTAATATTTGTTCATCTTCAGTTATTCTGTAGGAGAAATGCTAACTCTGTTGGAACTGCCTTAGGAAAGTGCTTGGGTAGCAATGCTTGGTGGGTCCAAATCCTATGCATGCTTCCATATACATGCCTGTATATGAGCTCTTTTTGCATTTCCAACAAAGTTACAGAATATGTTGTTAGTGGTAAAGTATTTGAAGTATGCATTGTTTTACAATAAGCATCGCCTACAAACTTTAGTGACTACTGAAGCCTCATATGTTTTAAAACTATTCCTTTTCCGATACTATAATAACTTGCCACGTTATCGCAACCAGACTCCTCATTGTCGCTATAGCTATTTCTACAGTTGTTTAACAGGCGATCCCCTTAGCACAGCTTAATTAGGTTTTTCTGAAGATAATGATGAAGTTAAAGTACAAATACATCAGTATCATTTGAAATTGCTGTTATGCCTCTGTTTATATGTGCTACAAGATCACTTGTGCGAGGATAGTATCTGCCTCCTCGTGTGTGATTTTAATGTCATCCCTTTTAATAACAATATATTTATTTATCTCAACTATATGTCTTTTTCTTCGATATATGCAACAAGCATTTACATGAATGCTATCAGTTGGCGTCATTTCTGTTACATTTAAAACTATTTTCTGAGCTGGAATTGGCATATTAAGGTTGAGACCTGCATGTCTGTATTAGAGCACGTGATACTTTTTGTGCTGAATGGCGAATATGTCGAAAACTAGGTAAGCATCTTAGTTTCTATGTATAAGACCTAAAAGTTCCCAAAATAATCTTTCCAAGTACCATCGATTGGCCATTACAGAACAGCAGACTTGTCTATGAATATGCTAAGTTGTCTGTTAGTTGATTTCTGTTACGTCTGTCTGCAATAATGTTGTTGGTTTCGCGATTTTGAGACCTCCTGTATCAGTAAACAATGATGTTGGTACTGAAACTAGTTGATGAGCTAGAAGGTTTGTAATATCTATCTCATGTGAACTTGTCTGCACTCCTATAACTCTTGAGTGTATCAGAGTCGTATCAAATAATTTAGCATCTCCTGCCTTTGTTTGTCTCTTTGACACAGCCTATGTCTCAACAATTTACGAAATATTTCTATCGAAACTGCTGAAAAAATATGGCATTATAAGCTTAGCTGCTACCAAATGAAAAGGCCAGTCAGCTTTTCTCTCAGCTCTGATGTACATAATCATTATAAACAAAATGTTATTACATCATCTACCCATTACTTCGTTTTCTTGCTTCTCTCGGCGAAATTGTTAAGATCAGTTTCCAACTCTTATTGTTAAAATGTTCCGCACAAACAACTCAACTACTTAAATAATGATATGACACTTTTTACGTCATAGTTAATTACTAATTACAAATTATGTAGTTTGACAAGAACAGTGATAGACTGCACCAAGGCATTACAGCAGCTGTATATAAGCCTATATCATTGTAGTGGGAAATGTGGACAATATCTGACATTATTTAACAATATTTTATTCGCATATACTGTCAATTGTGTAAGTTTTAGTTTTTAAATGGTAGTGACATATTTACTAAATGAAGTTAATTAATTTAAAACATTTTATTTGCACTTTTAAATCCAAAATGTGCGGAAAACATAATTTTCAATTCATTTGCCGCCATATTGGCGGCCATCTTGAATATTTCAAAATGCTCAATAATAACAAGATGACATCAAGCAATGCCTAAACTACCATAATCACCAAAAAAATTACTATACACTTTCATGCAAGGTTCAGTGCTGTGTCTGCCGGACTACCACGTGTTTATTTGGGACATGATGCAGTATAAGGAATAGTGAGTCAGCGCTGAGAAAGTCGTTTACATCAAGTATCCTCTTGACTATAACTTAAAGCTTCTTAACGACATGCACTGCGATTATAACATTATGTATATGCTATGGACCGTGTATCACTTTAGGCTGAGACCTCTTTCTTACAACAAATCCAGCTGGCTAAAACAAAATCACTATGATAGTGAGGTCTTTGACCCAAATTTTGGCTATACTCCGTTTCGTAGAGACAGCCAACACCAGGCTGGTGGTGGAGAGCTTATAGCTGTGAGAAACAATAACATAGCCGAAGAAGCTAGAAACCTCCGCACGGACTGCAAAAATATCTGGGTAAAGATTGAAATTTGTGAAAATAAACCTTTGTTGATAGGTGCTTACTATAAGCCAAAAGTACATGATCCTCAAAGCCTTTCTGAGTTCAAAAAGTCTGTCAAATTGTCATCTATGGCCAAATCAAACATCTGGATTGGTGGCGACTTTAACATGTCAAAAATGAAGTGGATATATATTGCCCCAGGAAATGACTGCAAATTCACCTCATATTATAGAGAGTTTGCTATACCTCTTTACCACAAACCCAACTGTCGTCCACAGGACTAGTGTAATTCCTGGCATCAGTGATCATGAGGTTGTCCTTGTTGATACAAATATCTCGGCACACACGAGAACACAAAAGCCACGAAAAATACCTCTTCACAAAAGAGCAGACTGGGACAGTCTGAGAGCACATCTCACCAAATTCCATGGTCATATGATCACTGCTCTGTTGACCAAATTTGGAAACTTTTCCATGAAAACATAAACACTGGTGTTAAAACCTACATACCAACAGAAATTGCATCAACAAAAAATAAACTTCCAAGAATAAAAATACATTAAACGACTATACAGAAACGCAACAAAGCATATAAAAGCACATGCACACAGGTATCAGTAAAGACAGAAAACATAACCTAGAAACACATATGCCGCAAAAATACAAAAATAGTATATCAAGAATATCTGGAGGAAATTCTCAACGTAAATATAAAATCAGACCAACAATCCTCAAGACCAAATAACAAAAAAAATATAAACTCTCTTAAAACACTAGAAACAAGATTCATATGGCATAGGCTCACTTAAAAAACAAAACAAACTCTATCAGGAAGACATAGACAAGGCAAATGTATTAAATGAGTAATTTCAATCAGTTTTCACCACAACATCTCCAGCATCACTTAAATCACTCTGTAACATTAAACTTCAAAACAAAGCAGACTCAGCCAAAGGCACTAAACCAACTTACACACTCATGGACAAATGCCAAACAAACATAAATCAATTTAATGGCATAGACATACTACTCTCAAACCTAATCCCCCACAAAGTAGCTGGTCAAACCCATCATTCTTAATACACTAATAAAGAAAGATCGCCTATCCTACAAATTATCTTCAGTAAGTCGCTCAGTACTATTCTGTACCAGAACCCTGGAAAATGACTAATGTTGCACCTACCTATAAGAACGGCTCAAAGTCAGATCCAGCAAACTATCGTCCTATCTCTTTAACGTGTATTCTGTGCAAGACACTGAAACACATTGTCTCGTCAAGTATCACTAAACACTTCACAACCTCAAACCTCTTCTATGAACTTCAGCATGGTTTCAGAGAGAAAAGATCATGTCAAGCTCTTTATGCTGGTCGGTGATCTGAAGGAAGACAGACCTCATTCTGTTAGACTTCAGCAAGGCCTTTGATAAAATGAACCATGAAAAGCTCTTTTATAAGTTACATTTCTATGGCATAAGGGGACAAACTCTCTCCTGGATCAAATGTTTTCTTGAAAACCGTTCACAGTCTGTTGTCATCAATGGCTCTGTATCAATCAGAATCCCTGTTTCCTCCGGAGTTCCACAAGGGTGTCTTCGGCCCTTTACTCTTTCTTATTTAAATAAACGATCTTCCAGAGCATGTCACCTGCAAAACTTGTCTGTTTGCAGATGACACTGCAATCTACCTATCTCCCAAATCTGATACCCAAGCAGCCATTCTCCAGCAAGACTTAGAGCAGCTGGAGGAGTGGGAAACAAAGTGAGGCATGCACTTCAATCCATCCAAATGCCAGGTCATTCATGTAACAAAAATTATAAAAATTATCAACACCTCCTACATTCTCAATAACACTTAATTAGAATCTGTCACATCTGTAACGTATCTTGATATCTCGACATCACAATCTCACAAGACCTATCATGAAACAAACACATCGACAATATAACTAAAAAGTCAAACCAAACTTTAGAATTCCTGAGAAAAAAACATAAAAGATCATTCACAAGCACTAAAAGCTACTGCATATAATACTATAGGCCCAACTCGAATACTGTTCCTCTGTCTGGTCTGCCCATACTGACACACTTATTTACCAATAAGAGGCTGTACAGAGACGAGCTGCTCGGTGGGTTAAACACGACTTTGCACGCACTTCTAGCGTCTCAGAAATGCTAAACTCCCTACATTGGCGACCGCTTGAGCTTGAATGCCCTAGCAGCATCTGTAATGGCACAGCCCCTGCCAGATTTCAGCTCGGCTGTTAGTCGAGTTGAACACGTCTTCCTCTTAGAAACTGCTAAGAAATTTTTAAATACCTTGTACAGTCATCCTTTTAACCTATAAACTGTTTTTATATTAACCTTGTTGTTAGTGACGCGCATCAGTCTAGGTCCCCAGCAGGGGTTTGACTAAATGTCAGTCAGTCAGTCGGTCGGACGGTCGGTCGGTCGGACGGACGGACGGACGGACGGACGGACGGACGGACGGACGGACGGACGGACAGACAGACAGACAGACAGACAGACAGACAGACGAGAGAGAGAGAGAGAGAGAGAGAGAGAGAGAGAGACTAGGTTAATCATACTTCTTTATCTTACACGTGTACTCTGCATCGGTTACACGATTAAGCTAATCATACTTCTTTATCTTACACACGTAGCTACTTTGCATCGGTTACACGATATGTATCGAGGAAACTATTAAACACAGAGGGTAAACACGGTCGGTCATATGCTAATAGACCCAAGCTGTGTACAATGCTCGACTGCGTTTTAACGCATACAACTTGATGTTAAAGCAAAAGCAAAATCAAAAAAATGTAGCTTGAAATTATTCAACAGAAAATAGTCAATCTTACCTGTGCCACTTTACTGTTCGTGTAAAAGATATATTATACATTACGTCACGAACAAAATAAATTATGTTTATTATCATATGTGTATAAAGACAAATTTCGAAGAAATAAACCCGATAGTTTAAGTAATGAGAATTTGGACGATTTATACGTGATATAAACTGAACACAATTTAACATTGTATATTGGTTATCATTAAATCATTAATCACAAATCATATGCGTACTTACATACCTCCATTGGTTGCAAATGGCTGCGGCAAATCAAAGGGCAATAATCGTATTGACTGGGGAACACACTGGTAAAACTACGTTTGAAGGGTTTGTTGTAAAGGACAGAGATTTGGCAACTTAGTTTGGACTAGAACATGAACACTACCAGACGACAATTATCCATTTATTTTACAGTGTTTCGTTGTTCCTAGTATGTTGTATATGCACATGATAGTACATACTGGAATATTTAAACTTAACATTTAATATTTCTCTTGCTATTTTTAAACTATATAGTACTTAGATAATTGGACAAATATTTCGTTTATATGAGCGACAAATTCCGTACTTCTGTATACATTTTGAAAGTGTTTACACAGAGCCAAAGCAAACCGAAAGTATAATTAAGTTATGATTTGTGCATAATAGTACAATGTATTACGCAGGCGATACAGTGCATATAAAGGTACACCGCCGGACATATATGGCAGTATACACATGTGTATGGCATAAAGCATAGAACTGCCCAGGACCCATATCTATATAGCATCAGAATGTTCTTATAATTTTCTACCTTATTTCAAAATATTTGTTGAGGATTATTCAGTTTGAATTTACATTGAAAAAAAAGTCGGGCCCGATTAGCTCAGTCGGTTGCGCGTCTGACTATCAGTCCAGGGATCGTGAGTTCGAATCCCCCGCCCGGCAACAGTCTCCGTGATGATTGATATACGACATTGTGTCTCATTATCATTCGTCTCTCACCACTGATTCAAGTGGGAACGTTATCAGTTACTTGCGGAGACGGGCTCGAGTACTGGTTAATCCCAGGAAACAGTGGTTAGGTTAACTGATCGTCTGTTAGCCCTCGATGGCATAAAAATGACGCTAAATATTCAATCAATAAAAAAATCCATTGAAAAGCAAAATTATACCTAAGTTTGTTGGTCTTCCTTGTATTTTCATAAGCGATGGCACTATAAGAAGTAATGTAAAATAAAAGTAAATTTGATTTTAGTTAAGATTGAACTAAGAAGCTTCATGAGTATTAGACCTGGCAGGTAAATACAGGAGACAGATGATGTTATACCCGACGAATTTGTGCAACTGTGCTGTATTTGGTAAATATATGTCCATGGTTACCATTATAAATTTAGCAATGTTGCGTATTACACTAAAGGTTTGTTATTTTTCGATCAAAAAAGATGCAAGGATTTCCTACAATATTATTTACAAGAACTTTACACTACGTTTTGTCCTACATTAACAAAGCCACTGCGTATTCTTATATATGATAAAATGTGATTAATTTGAACATATTGTTGCAATCGTATGTTACATGTAGTATGCGTTTCCTTGCTTGCACTGTTATATTAAACTGCATTAAATATATACTGGACTTGAATTGTTCATTAACAACAAAACTACAACACCATATAAGATTTCGATGCGTCGTAAATACCCCGGTTACATTTGCATAAGTCAGAGCATCAACACAGTTGTAATTAAGGGTATGCCAGGACAGTAATACGGCCATGTATCCAGTTATTCCGTTCGTTTGAGGCTTTGGAAGTAGTGTATTCAGTCCTTTAGGTAGTCACTCAAACAAAACAATAAAGTTACTTAGTCGTCTTAACCGTCCAAATATGAAAAAACAACAAGAAGATACACATTAAGTCCATGCAATATTTATATTATATATTATACATATTTTACAACTGTTATACTCTAAGTTTATTCATAAATATTCTTAAGTATTTTCGTTACACTTAAGCTATTTCAACAGCTATGAACGATATAGATTCTATTGTCATGCTGGGATGTATACATTTGTATTGTCGTGATAGGATGAATACATTTGTACAATCGTGTTGGGATGCATACATTTATATTGTCGCGCAAGGATGTATACATTTGTATTGTCGTATTAGGATGTATACATTTGTATTGTCGTGTTGGGATGCATACATTTGTGTTGTCGTGCTAGGGTTTATACAATTGTATTGTCGTGTTTGGATGTATACATTTTTATTGTCGTGTTGGGATGTATACATTTGTATTGTCGTGTTGAGATGTATACAATTGTATTGTCGTGCTGGGATGTATACAATTAAATTGACGAGTTAGGATGTATACATTTGTATTGACATGTTGGGATGTATACAATTGTATTGTCCTGCTGGGATGTATACAATTGTATTGTCGTGTTTAGATGTATACATTTATATTGTCGTGTTGGGATGTATACAATTGTATTGACGTGTTTGGATGTATATATGTCTATTGTTGTGCTGGGATGTATACAATTGTATTGACGAGTAAGGATATAAACATTTGTGTTGACGTGTTGGGATGTATACTATTGTAATGACGTGTTGGGATGTATATATTTGTATTGTCGTGTTGGGGTGTAGGAATTTGTATTGTTGTATTGGGATGTATACATTTGTATAGTCGAGCGGGATGTATATAATTGTATTGATGTGTAGGGATGTGTACATTTGTATTGTCGTGCTGGGATGTATGCATTTGTATTGTCGTGCTGGAAGTGTACAATTGATTTGTCGTGTTGGGATGTATACAATATTATTGTCGTGGTGGATGTATACAATAGTATAGTCGTGTTGGTATGTATACATTTGTATTGTCGTGCTGGATGTGTACAATTGTATTGTCGTGTTGGGATGTTTACATTTGTATAATCTTGCTGGGATATATTCATTTGTATTGTCGTGTTTGGATGTATACATTTTTATTGTCGTGTTGGGATGTATACAATTGTATTGACGAGTAAGGATATATACATTTGTGTTGACGTGTTTGGATGTATACAATTGTATTGACGTGTTTGGATGTATATATTTGTATTGTCGTGTTGGGATGTAGACATTTGTATTGTCGTGTTGGTATGTATACAAATGTATTGTCGAGCGGGATGTATACAACTGTATTGACATGTTGGGATGAATACATTTGTATTGTCGTGCTGGGATGTATACAATTGAACTGTCGTGTTGGAATGTGAACATTTGTATTGTTGTGCTGGGATGCATACATTTGTATTGTCGTGCTGTGATGTTTACATTTGTATTGTCGTGTTAGGATGTATACATTTGTATAGTCGTATTTGAATGTATACATTTTTATTGTCGTGTTGGGATGTATACATTTATATTGTCGTGTTGGGATGTATACAATTGTATTGGCAAGTAAGGATATATTCATTTGTGTTGACGTGTTGGGATGTATACTATTGTATTGACGTGTTGGGATGTATATATTTGTATTGTCGTGCTTGGATGTATACAATTGAACTGTCGTGTTGGGATGTGTACATTGGTATTGTCGTGCTTGGATGCGTACACTTGTATTGTCGTGCTGGGATGTATACAACTGTATTGTCGTGTTAGGATGTCTAAATTTGTATAGTCGTGTTTGGATGTATACCTTTTTATTGTCGTGTTGGGATGTATACATTTGAATTGTCGTGTTGGGATGTATACAATTGTATTGACGTATTGGGATGAATACAATTGTATTGTCCTGCTGGGATGTATACAATAGTATTATCGTGTTTAGATGTGTACATTTGTATTGTCGTGTTGGGATGTTTACATTTGTATAATCTTGCTTGGATATATCTACATTTATATTGTCGTGTTGGGATGTTTACATTTGTATTATCGTGTTCGGATGTATACAATTGTATTGACGTGTTGTGATGTATACATTTGTATTGTCGTGCTGGGATGTATACAATTTAATTGACGAATAAGGATATATACATTTGTGTTGACATGTTGGAATGTATACAATTGTATTGACGTGTTGGGATGTATATAATTTTTATGTGTATTGTCGTGTTGGGGTGTAGACATTTGTATTGTCGTGGTGGATGTATACAATTGTATTGTCAAGCGGGATGTATACAATTGTATTGACGTGTTGGTGTGAATACAGTTGATTGTCGCGTTGGGATGTATACAATTGAACTGTCGTGTTTGGATGTGTACATTTGTATTGTCGTGTTGGGATGTTTATATTTGTATAATCTTGCTTGGATATATATACATTTGTATTGTCGTGTTGGGATGTATACATTTGTATACTCTTGCTGGGATATATTCATTTGTATTGTCGTGTTGGGATGTATACATTTGTATTGTCGTGTTGGGATGTTTACATTTGTATAATCTTGTTGGGATATATACATTTGGATTGTCGTGTTGGGATGTATACATTTGTATAGTCTTGCTGGGATATATATATACTTTTGTATTGTCGTGTTGGGATGTATACATTTGTATTGTCGTGTTGGGATGTTTACATTTGTATAATCTTGCTGAGATATATACATTTGTATTGTCGTATTGGTGTGTATACATTTGTATAATCTTGCTGGGATATATACATTTGAATTGTCGTGTTTGGATGTATACATTTGTATTGTCGTGTTTGGATGCACACATTTGTATAATTTTGCTGGGATATATACATTTGTATTGTCGTGTTGGGATGTATACATTTGTATAATGTTGCTGTGATATATACATTTGTATTGTCGTGTTGGGATGTATACTTTTGTATAATTTTGCTGGGATATATACATTTGTATTGTCGTGTTGGGATGAATACATTTGTATTGTCGTGGCGGATGTATATAATTGTATTGTCGTGTTGGGATGTTTGCATTTGTATTGTCGTGCTGGATGTGTGCAATTGTATTATCGTGTTGGGATGAATACATTTGACTAATCTTGCTGGGATATATACATTCGTATTATCGTGTTTGGATGAATATATTTGCATTGTCTTGTTGGACTATATGCATTTATATTGTCGTGCTGGATGTGTACAATTATATTGTCGTGTTGGGATGTATACAATATTATTGTCGTGGTGGATGTATACAATTGTATTGACGTGTTGGTATGTATACATTTGTATTGTCGTGCTGGATGTGTACAATTGTATTGTCGTGTTGGGATGTATACAATTGTATAATCTTGCTGGGATATATTCATTTGTATTGTCGTGTTTGGATGTATACATTTTTATTGTCGTGTTGGGATGTATACAATTGTATTGACGAGTAAGGATATATACCTTTGTGTTGACGTGTGATGTATACAATTGTATTGACGTGTTGGGATGTATATATTTGTATTGTCGTGTTGGGATGTAGACATTTGTATTGTCGTGTTGGTATGTATACAACTGTATTGTCGAGCGGGATGTATACAACTGTATTGACATGTTGGGATGAATACATTTGTATTGTCGTGCTGAGATGTATACAATTGAACTGTCGTGTTGGAATGTGAACATTTGTATTGTTGTGCTGGGATGCGTACATTTGTATTGTCGTGCTGGGATGTATACATTTGTATTGTCGTGTTAGGATGTATACATTTGTATAGTCGTGTTTGGATGTATACATTTTTATTGTCGTGTTGGGATGTATACATTTGTATTGTCGTGTTGGGATGCATTCAGTTGTATTGACGTGTTGGGATGTATACAATTGTATTACCGTGTTGGGATGTATACAATTGTATTGACGAGTAAGGATATATACATTTGTGTTGACGTGTTGGGATGTATACTATTGTATTGACGTGTTGGGATGTATATATTTGTATTGTCGTGTTGGGGTGTAGGAATTTGTATTGTTGTGTTGGGATGTATACAATTGTATTGTCGAGCGGGATGTTTACAATTGTATTGAAGTGTTAAGATGAATACATTTGTATTGTCGTGCTGGTATGTATACAATTGAACTGTCGTGTTGGGATGTGTACATTGGTATTGTCGTGCTGGGATGCGTACTTTTGTATTGTCGTGCTGGGATGTATACAATTGTATTGTCATGTTAGGATGTATACTTTTGTATAGTCGTGTTTGGATGTATACATTTTTATTGTCGTGTTGGGATGTACACATTTGTATTGTCGTGTTGGGATGTACACAATTGTATTGACGTATTGGGATGAATACAATTGTATTGTCGTGCTGGGATGTATACAATTAAATTGACGAGTTAGGATGTATACATTTGTATTGACGTGTTGGGATGTATACATTTGTATTGTCCTGCTGGGATGTATACAATTGTATTGTCGTGTTTAGATGTATACATTTATATTGTCGTGTTGGGATTTATACATTTGTATTGTCGTGTTCGGTTGCATACAACTGTATTGACTTGTTGGGATGTATACATTTGTATTGTCGTGCTGGGATGTATACAATTGTTTTGATGAATAAGGATATGTACATTTGTGTTGACGTGTTGGAATGTATACAATTGTATTGTCGTGTTGGGATGTATACAATTGTATTGTCAAGCGGGATGTATACAATTGTATTGACGTGTTAGTGTGTCGTTTTGGGATGTATACAATTGAACTGTCGTGTTGGGATGTGTACATTTGTTTTGTCTTGTTGGGATGTGTACATTTGTACAATCTTGCTTGGATATATATACATTTGTATTGTCGTGTTGGGATGTGTACATTTGAATAATCTTGCTGGGATATATTTATTTGTATTGTCATGTTGGGATGTATACATTTGTATTGTCGTGTTGGGATGTTTTCATTTGTATAATCTTGATGGGATAAATACATTTGTATTGTCGTATTGGGATGTTTACATTTGTATTGTCGTGTTGGGATGTTTACATTTGTATAATCTTGCTGGGATATATACATTTGTATTGTTGTGTTAGGATGTATACATTTGTATAATCTTGCTGGGATATATACATTTGAATTGTCGTGTTTGGATGTATAAATTTGTATTGTCGTGTTGGGATGTATACATTTGTATAATCTTGCTGGGATATATACATTTGTATTGTCGTGTTGGTGTGTATACATTTGTATAATCTTGCTGGGATATATACATTTTTATTGTCGTGTTTGGATGTATACATTTGTATAGTCGTGTTTGGATGTACACATTTGTATTGTCGTGTTGGGATGTATACTTTTGTATAATCTTGCTGGGATATATACATTTGTATTGTCGTGTTGGGATGAATATATTTGTATTGTTTTGTTGGGAATTACAGTTGTAGTGTCGGTTTAGGATGAATACAATTTTACTGTCGTGGCGGGTGTATACAATTGTATTGTCGTGTTGGGACGTATGCATTTGTATTGTTGAGCTGGATGTGTGCAATTGTATTATCGTGTTGGGATGAATACATTTGTATAATCTTGCTGGGATATGTACATTCGTATTGTCGTGTTTGGATGTATGCATTTGTATTGTCGTGCTGAATGTGTACAATTGTATTGTCGTGGTGGATGTTTACAATTGTATTGTCGTGTTGTGATGTATACATTTGTATTGTCGTGCTGGATGTGTACAATTGTATTGTCGTGTTGGGATGAATACATTTGTATTGTCTTGCTGAGATCTATACATTTGTATTGTCGTGTTGGGATGATTACGTTTGTAGTGTCGTGTTGGGATGTATATATTTGTATTTTTGTGCTGGGATGTATACATTTGTATTTTTGTGCTGGGATGTTTACATTTGTATAGTTGTGCTGGGATGTATACATTTGTATTTTTGTGCTGGGATGTATACATTTGTATAGTTGTGCTGGGATGTATACATTTGTATTTTTGTGCTGGGATGTATACATTTGTATAGTTGTGTTGGGATGTATACATTTGTATTTTTGTCCTGGGATGTATACATTTGTATAGTTGTGCTGGGATGTATACATTTGTATAGTTGTGTTGGGTTGTATACATTTGTATGTTTGTGCTGGGATGTATACATTTGTATAGTTGTGCTGGGACGTATACATTTGTATAGTTGTGTTTGGATGTATACATTTGTATTTTTGTGCTGAGATGTATACATTTGTATAGTTGTGTTGGGATGTATACATTTGTATAGTTGTGTTTGGATGTATACATTTGTATTTTTGTGCTGGGATGTATACATTTGTATAGTTGTGTTGGGATGTATGAATTTGTGTAGTTTTGTTGGAGTGTATACATTTGTATATTTGTGCTAGGATGTATGCATTTGTATTGTCTTATCGTGATTTGTACATTTTATTGTCATATTGGGATGAATACATTTTCATTGTCGTGCTGGGATATATACACTTGTATTATCGTGTTGGGATGTATACATTTGTATTGTCGTATTGGGATGAATACATTTGTATTGTCGTGATGTGATGTATACATTTGTATTGTCGTGTTGGGATGTAAACATTTGTTTGTTTTGTTTTGTGGTACTTTGGGTTACATGAATAATATATATCAAAAGTTATGACAATTGTTGAGAAATGAATGGTATGTATGGTTACAGTTAAAAATTATAATTATACGCATTTGTCTCAATATTTAAACAGAATTCAAATATTTTAGGTTAAAGAAACACAAATAAATAAAAAATAACCTATTAATCATCACAACGACCATTACCTAGTAGACTTTTTTTTCATTGAATTTACATTTTAAAATGGAAATTTGCCATGGTTTCGCATGTAACAAAGGAGATGCATGAACAACGAACATAATTGTGTTGACCTAGTCAAGAATGAGTAAATGGTGTATATTCTAAAGAGCACACGGAGTGTACTTGGAAGAGCCTGCTTCCATACTTCAATTATTATTATTATTTTTATTATTATTATTATCATTATTATTATTATGTATTTATTATTATTACTATTTTTATTATTATCATTATTATTTTTATTATTATTATTATCATTATTATTATTATTATTATTATTATTATTATTATTAGTATTATTATTATTATTATTATTATTATTATTATGATTATTATCATTATCATTATCATTATCATTATTATTATTATTATTATTATTATTATTATTATTATTATTATTATTATCATCATTATCATTATCATTATCATTATCATTATCATTATTATCATTATTATTATTATTATTATTATTTCAGAATAGCTATTGTTGGTGTTGATACATTTTTCAACGCAACTCTGATTACAATGGTAACAACAACACTTCACTTTATTATGTATTGCTTTGATTTTAAGGTATCATTTGTGGACCATGTATTCAATTTTTAATGAAGCTGTACAAGAGCACAATATCAATCTCCCTTCAATTTATTTCATCTTGAATCTATTAATTTTACATCGGTTGTGAAACAAGTCTAGTCTCTTTTGATATCCTTGGCAATCGAAACAGGAGATAACTGCAATTGCATAACATGTTAGTTTTATTAATATGGTTATCTCCCTTATACCATACACTATAACAACGCAACGCTAACATGGAATCTGCCATTCACATGTTTCATGTATACGCACATTAAAATGATTCATGTTTCAAAATAATCTTGATAATATTTACTTACTACATACGTCCACGTTTGTAATATTAACTAAAACTATATGAATTTTACTATCGATCTATATATCGAAAATATAATATCAATGTCTATATTAAACTCTTTTTTTTCATATTTTTTGCTAACGCCTACTTCAGGAAAATAGCAGTCTTTTTTAAAAAAACTATGTGACTTTCAGTTATTTAGTAAAACTTTACAAATGATCAATATGAGAACATGCTGGTTTACGGCATGTATCCCCGTTCTTAATTAGGTGTGATCAATACCGATGGAGAATGAATTCCTAAAAACACTTAAACATCAAATGGTCATCTGTTAATCAGAACGATGACATATGTCACCCCGCACACACGAAAGGGTATTTAAGTGTCTAGGATTTAGGGTTAGTTATTTTGGGAAGAAAAAAAAAATAGTTTAAACAAATATGTGACTAAAATCTGGTGTATGGCTAAAATAGTAACACAAGTAACAGAGAATACCACTGAAACTAATTTGTTATAACGTCCGCTCAAGTAAAACATAAGTCGGCTTTGGTTCATCCGATGTTTGGTTTTCACTTGCTGTGACGTTGTTTATAGCCCATCCGACAGCAACTACTCGTATTTCCTCATCTTGTTGAAACATAGTGTTCTGTCGTATCTTGCTAGGACATTGTAGAGAACTCGACAGCAACTAATACCTCATCTTGTTGAAACAGTGTTCTGACGTATTTTGGTAGGACATTGTAGAGAACTCGACAGCAACTAATACCTCATCTTGTTGAAACAGTGTTCTGACGTATTTTGCTAGGACATTGTAGAGAACTCGACAGCAACTAATACCTCATCTTGTTGAAACAGTGTTCTGACGTATTTTGGTAGGACATTGTAGAGAACTCGACAGCAACTAATACCTCATCTTGAAACATGGTGTTCTGTGGTACCTTACGAAAATCAATATCTCCAATTCGCTTAAGTCGTAAACAAAACTAATTCAGGTTTGGAAATGCATGTAACTAAATGTAGTTCACCTTTCTAATTTCATCTAAAAGGTCTAATTAATTAGGAAGCACCATATGATAATATGATAATGCTAAACTACATCTACATGATGTTTTAATTTTTTGAAATATCAAATAATACAGTAAACTTTTGATATTTCTCTTATGATACGCGTTGCAGTTTCGTCATTATATTCAATATGTTCTTAATCTAAAAAGACATGTTAATAATTAAATACCACGGGGAACATTTATTGCGGTTTTCGGACTGGGGCTTGCCCCAAAGGCCATAGTAACAATGCTGGATTTCTGACGGTTACCTCTTTAGGCTTGTTGCCTTTCAAAAAGTGCAAATTACTCCTATGTAAGAATAAATGAAAAATAGTTCAACTCTTGAACCACATTTAAAAACTGAAGATGGTGAATATTTAGCAGAAAATACCACATAGTTATTACTTTGATAAACTTAGACCTGAATGAACAATTATGAATTAAAACATGATAATAATGTATGACAATGATGCGCCATCTGCACACAGTGGCTAGTGTATTTATCATAGGAGGAAACAACTCTAAGTTGAGTAAACCAAACTCCACTGGACGGGTGCAAATATGTATACTGGCTTCTGTGTGCATTGTAACACATAACAATGATATACAGAGTGGGAGAAACGAGGTACTGTTATTTTAAAAACTGTAGCTGACGGTGCATATTTGTTAACCAATGTAAATAATTTTGTATATTTTCGAAACTGAAACTAAAATAAAAAATACATAAGCATAAGATTGAGATACAAACATTTGAACTGAGCTGTTTCATTGCTATTAAATTTACACATTTTTACGCTACAAAAAGCCGACGGTACCCTTTAACTTCTTGGTATATTATTCTATTTTAAATATTCTTTATATATCTATGTTAGCAACATAATGTAGTTCTAGAAAAGCTAAAGTTATCGTAAATCGAACAAAAAATTATATAGAAGTCACATCTTTTCGAAATACATGTACGAACTAAAATAAATTGTTTGACATTAAATGTTGCAGAAGCGGTTGGAAAAACCTGGCTGTACCCCTTAAAATATTTATACTTTTAATTATATGAATAGAATGCTGAAGTTCTAAAGATATAAACAAAATCAAATTCGGATAATTTGAAGACATTATAAAGACGGACTATTGTAATCTGACTTTAGGTAAATACCAGTCGCGGAGCAGAATTTGAAAACTAAATGCTGCTTGGAGAAGGTTTTGAAAAATGTCTAACCTATACTATTTCTCCACCCCAGCAGCCCCAGGTTTTCAGCGCTTGTAGAGCTTTGATTTCTATTGCATCATGTAAATATACTATTTTTAGAAATTGAGAATGTATCACTGGTGTTATATTAAACGTTGGTATTATTGGCGTCAGTGTTTAGCTATTAACAACAGTTAGAATATTCAATACCAGTATTGCTTGAGGCAATATATTGTTAACAATAACAGTTTTTGTAGCGATATCACTGTTTCCTGTTTCTGAACTGAAAAATAATAATATTGACCAAACGTTAATGTGCTACAGTAACTATAGTGTCAACAGTGACATCAAAAGTAAAATGTACGTTAATTAATTCTAAACCCGTGTTTATATACTGGAAAATTAATTGAAAACAACACTGCTGGATCAATTGCTCTCCCTAATACATGAAGCAATATGAGCTGATTTTGAATGTTCCCGATATCATCAGTAGACATCTTACTTTCAACATGTACACTAATATAATGTGATTATTTAACATATAGAGTCGTGTACAATGTATCAATTAACTTATTTCATCTTTATATCAATGACAATGTGTTTTCTTTTTGCACCTAAGACAAAGTCAGACACTTGTAATAAATTTTATCAAATAAATGGAAGAATGAATCTTCGTGAAAATCGGCAATCATTCCAGACTTTTGTTTCTAATATACATCAATGTGCCAGGAGATGTCAGGCAATTCAATCTGCTTGCTCTATCGCCCACTTCAACACGAGCACCAGTTCATGCATGTTGTTTAACTGGACGGACGTGGCATATGTCGAGGTACCACCATCAGGAGACAGCACCCTTCTTGATTCAGTTGTATTAGTAAGCAAAGGATACGAGCGTACGTACTTTACTATTTATTCCGTCTTTGAATGTTTTTATAAAAATGACAATTAGTTAATTGATTATGTTTTTATGTAATACAAGTGTTCCCTAATTAACATATACTATTATATTTTGTGTCGGTAACAAATAAAAATACAGGATGGATATATCAGAGTTGCTTTCAACAGAATATTATAAATGGTTGACTTGAATTGTCTTCAAAATATTATGCTCAAGAATTCTGGCGGTATGTGTTACCACGTATGTGTTACCACATAGTCACGTGGTAATCGGTGTTGTTTGTTTACACAATCTTATTTTAATAAGATGTGCCGATGAGGAAACGAGTGAGTTTGGGTTTCACAGAACGTTTCGTTGATAAAACATATGTTGATGTCGATATGGTTCTTCTGTATCAAATTTGTAATCACTGTATTGTAATCACTCTGTGATTAGATCTGTGATAGCTGTGCTGGTGTGATGGATGTGTCCTTTGGATGCCACGTCTCGTGTTGTTCGTCTCATATTTCATATTTTTTTACAGTTCTCTATGTTCGCTCCACTGTCGGAACATATCGGTTTACCTTTGAAGATGCGACAACAATGTGTGAAAAGCTTGGCGGACGGATGGCGACAGTTGCAGAGTTGGTAAATGCTCATTCTTCCGGATGGGAGTTCTGCGGGTGTGCCTGGTTAACGTCACGACTCGCATACTTTTATATTAGCAGGACCACTACCGCATGCACTACAACTCATTTACACCAATGTTCGTTTTGGACAGCAATGTACGGAACATTAATGTACGATACTCACTGTACATTTAAATGATGTACATTTAAAGAATCGACTACTTTAAAGGGACACACGCAAATTGTGATATTTCTGACAATTATATACGTACATGATACAAATATGAAATTATAATATCTGGTATTTATCCAGATTAATACTTTTGTTTCCAGTCAAAAAAGAGGCATGATTGTAAAAAAGATGGTTCCAGGCATTTTATCTCGGATATTCGTGTTTTTTTATAGTGTTTTTTTTCATCCATTTATATCGGGCTGGGAGAAACATAAAACCATGTAGAAAAGTATGTAAAACAGTTTTCTTATTATGTTGTATATAATTTCATTAAAGTAGAACTAGACATTTAGATTAGAAATAAAATTTATATTACAAGCAGTGGGATTGCTGATTTTTATAATTTCCTTTAAGTTGTTAATCCCTCATCTTAAAGCAAATGGACTGCAAGTGTGTATCGCCCATTTCATACCTAAACGTTTATACTGGCAGGCCTCCTTTTAGAATATGCCATTAAAAGTTTAAGACTATTTTCCATTGCTCCCCACTCCCTCGGCCTGTTTCACTGACAAGCCATATAAATTGAATAATAGCTCTGACAGTATAATTTCAAACCACCTGGGTTCCGGAATCATATTCAGTTTGAGTCTGCATTACTCATCATACCTTCTTCAGCCTTAACCCCCATTTCTACTCTAACCTGGCAGAATAAGGCTCATGTATCTCATGTATGTAATCTGCTTCTGATTACGGTCAGTGTGTGCTGCCGAATAATTCCTATGAAAAACAGCATCATTCTTTGTAAAATTGCCCACGATGTCAGTATGCGAAAGGATGTCTGAAGCTAACAGGTAATGTGTGAATAGCCAATAACTTGTTATATATAATGTACATTTCTTGAACAACATATGATTAAATAAAAGGTCAACTGTCTACTGACTAGCAATCATTCCCAAAAGAAAGAAGAAAAAGTTTAACTATTTTCCAGCAAGAATAACTAAAATGCGCAAGAAGTTTTCGATGTTATAAATATTTAATTATACTTGTCCACTTGTTTTACTCCTAGAAACAGTCCGGATGATGATGCAAAAGTCATCAAGCAGTATTCGAGTGTTGTCTATTTTTAGTATGGGGTTTTCGTTTCAAGTTTACTTTTGTTATTTAAATATCAATTTTGTCACGTTCCTGTGGATTTGACATAAAAAAACACCATTCAGATTTATTTATTAACGATATTTACCCGTTTAAAAAGTTATTTTATGTTTTAATACATTCTACAGTTTTTTTTCCTGATATATTCCCATTGATGTATTTTTTTTTTCTTCATTTTAACGACTAAACTTTTTCTTTTCCTTTGAGCATATTTGTTCTCCATTGATTGGGGAATGTGCAACCCGAATTCGGATTCAACACTCGGCAATTGAAAATATCAGTATACTCCGCTATTTTTTTTTAAATCCCGGCTGACTCAAACCGCAGATAACGGGTTAAGCCACAGTCTCGGTTGAAGACGTTGCAATGAAGACATTGCAGATGTCGCTATAAACACAGTGGATGTCAAGAGCTGTTCTTCATCATACATCGCTGGAACATTTTTCTTTCTGTTTTATAATTTTCGACTAGGGTGAACATGAAAATTGTTATCAACAATTAGAATTAAGATCATGGAAGCTATAATAGACAATAATAAATACCGAATCTTCAGCCTTCTATCCTTAGCCTTGTATCAGGTAGTCCCTGTACTTTATGATAAACGAATTACGCTCTTCCATTTAATTACTTTTTAGATCTATCTGTTACATTTATTGAGATTATGATCATGTATATATTCCAATAGTTACTCTTTTTATCATTATTATTCGGTCAAATAAAAACTAAGCAATTGTATAAACACCATTCAGCACACATTACCTATATGCCCCTTTGACACAATACGTCATTCGTATCATTTATCCAGGTATATAGTTATGTATTCACCGGTCGATGAGGGAGTCGATTACACCATTATGTTAGTGTAAATCGTTTAGTTTGTATATTCGTTACGTTCATTAACTTCTGTTTCAAACGAACTAACGGTAAACAACATAACTACCGCTGAACAGCCATCCTAATGAATTATTTAATAGACAAACAACTCTTCACATTTGAAGGCCATATACAAGTGTTTACACATCAAGCAAAATCTATCAAAATCTCGGTATTCAACGAACAGCCGAAGCCATCTGATTCAAAACATACTGGAGAATATTTAGTCTACCATACTGCATTTACGTCAATTCAAACATTTATATACTAACAAATATAACTGTTGCCTGCATGTACTACATTACCACTTTCTGACATTTGCGTATTAATCGGAAAATAGCTCTGCGTACAAAAAAAAAAAGAAAAAAGTTCATGATTAATTCTTGTAAAAGTCGTTTTGTTGTTTTGTTCAGAATGTAAAATAGTGATGATCTGTTTTTAGTTTAACAATATGCTTACAACTGCATAAACTGTAATAACTTAGTTCCGTCAACAATCCTAACATTTAGCCTATTGAAGAGGTGAATGAATTGAACGAACGATAACTCTGCGAGTGAGATTGCTATAGTACCTTTAGGCATAGTACCACCATTGCAAAAAGGAAATGCTTCCGTGGGGTAGTCGCATAATGGCGGTTATAAATAATCCTCGTTTCTTCTTCTTTAAAAATGCATTTTCTTAACTTTAATGCTTATTTTTTTATTTGAATGGCATTATTGATGTATTTTGAACATTTTGATAGCATTGTCATGTTTGAATTGTGAATTTAGAAAAAAAAATTGATGCTTGGAAATTGGGGTATGAATACATGATTTCGGAAGTCTACTTTCACTTTGTCACCAGTGCACTGAGCAGAAAAACAATCATTTATATGACACATGACACCTACTTTTCTCATCATATTTTGATAGTGCAGAGGTTGACAAACAGTTAAATGTAGGTTTCACTTCTTTCATTTGGGATTCTCTATGAATGACAAGCCTTCAAACTTTTATTATTTACTATAGAATAAAGAACAAAAATCAATGGTGGGTTGACACCTATAAGAGAGACTTGTGTAAAATGGGGGTGATTTTCCAAAATGTTAATTGTAGGTAAAATAACCTCTTTTTTACACTCTCATAGTCTTAAATGACAAAATGGAGACATTTGCTTCATAAAAAACAACATTTTGGCAAGTTTATGCCTCAAATAAAGCATATATGTGCATATCTACATTGAAATTTCATGAAAAATCACAAAATTTTGAAGATTTTTTATTTTGGTGTAATTTTTAGCATGTACATTGTAGTGAATAATGTATTTTGGTAAGATAATGTCTTCAGTGTATCATGAGACTATTTTGTTGTAAAAATTTTAATGGAATTAGGTAAAACAATTTTTTTTTTTGGTAAAAATAGTCAAACACATCAAAATTGCATGTCGGTCAACATCTCGCGCCTGTATATAATGATCATGTAAAAAGTGGTATTATGACAAAAGTTTCAGTATTTAATGCCTGCAACTTGGCAGTATTACTTCAAATTGATAGTACTTAGTACAAAAGAGGTAATTATGAAATTGAAAAAAAAACAGTTTCCTTATAGGCATAGTACCACCATTGCAAAATGGAAGTGCTTCAGTCGGGTAGTCGCATGATGGCGGTTATAAATAATCCTCATTTCTTCTTCTTTAAAAATGCATTTTCCTTATTTTAATGCTCATTATTTTATTTGAATGGCATTATTGATGTATTTTGAACATTTTGATAGCATTGTCATGTTTGAATTGTGAATTTAGAAAAAAAATTGATGCTTGGAAATTGGGGTATGAATACATGATTTCGGAAGTCTACTTTCACTTTGTCACCAGTGTACACACTGAGCAGAAAAACAATCTCTTATATGACACATGACCCCTACATTTCTCATCATATTTTGATAGTGCAAAGGTTGACAAACAGTAAAAATGTAGGTTTCACTTCTTTCATTTGGGATTCTCTATGAATGACAAGCCTTCAAACTTTTATTATTTACTATAGAATAAAGAACAAAAATCAATGGTGGGTTGACACCTTTATTTCGAATGTCAAAAGGGACGGTGCACTGTTTAACTAACATTCACATGAGAATCACGCTGCAAAGCGCACCTTACTTTAAAGTGTCTCCATCCCAATGATCATCACCTATCAGCAAATTATTCTTTATTAAATACTAGAACTCAATTTTTTAGAAATTCTTTTATTCTATCATGTATTTCTTCTTGGAATGGTCTTCCGGAATACTTACGCAATTCTGAAACTCTATCATCATTCAAACACGCGCTTATGAATCATCTGTTTAAACCCACCAAAATACCATGTTTTTATTTAACAGGTTCTCGTAAATTATCTATTTTTCATGCACGTTTAACTGATTTTAGATATTAAGATTAATTGTGTAAAACATATTTCATTATCCTGAGTCTCTTTAAGACAACTTTCTGTTTGAAAACACATATGTTGATGGTGTAATAAAACAAATTCTGTTTCTACAAGTTGGTAAAGATTGTTGATATTATTTTGTAAAATGCATATTGTTTTATGATTAATTAATGTATCGATGTGCTTGGCTTTATGGCGGTCATTCAAGGCCAGGTTATCTATCTAACGCACCAGTGTGTTTGCCTTTACGGCGGACATACAAGGCTAGGTTATCTAATGTACCAGTATGTTTGTCTTTATGGCGGTCGTCCAAGGCTAGGTTATCTAACGTACCAATATGTTTGTCTTTATGGCGGTCATACAAGGCTAGGTTATCTAACGTACCAGTGTGTTTGTCTTTACGGCGGTAGTCCATGGCTAGGTTATCTAACGTACCAGTATGTTTGTCTTTATGGCGGTCATACAAGGCTAGGTTATCTAACGTACCAGTGTGTTTGTCTTTACGGCGATCGTCCAAGGCTAGGTTATCTAACGTACAGTATGTTTGCCTTTATGGCGGTCATACAAGGCTAGGTTATCTAACGTACCTGTGTGTTTGTCTTTACGGCGGTAGTCCAAGGCTAGGTTATCTAACGTACCAGTATGTTTGTCTATATGGAGGTCATACAAGGCTAGGTTATTTAACGTACCAGTATGTTTGCCTTTATGGAGGTCATCCAAGGCTTTGCGGTCTAATGCATTCGTGCGTTTGTCTTTATGGAGGTCATCCAAGGCTAGGTTGTCTAATGTACCAGTGTGTTTGTCTTTATGGCGGTCATACAAGGCTAAGTTATTAAACGTACCAGTATGTTTGTCTATATGGAGGTCATACAAGGCTAGGTTATTTAACGTACCAGTATGTTTGTCTTTACGGCGGTAGTCCAAGGCTAGGTTATCTAACGTACCAGTATGTTTGTCTATATGGAGGTCATACATGGCTAGGTTATTTAACGTACCAGTATGTTTGCCTTTATGGAGGTCATCCAAGGCTTTGCGGTCTAATGCATTCGTGCGTTTGTCTTTATGGAGGTCATCCAAGGCTAGGTTGTCTAATGTACCAGTGTGTTTGTCTTTATGGAGGTCATCTAAGGCTTTGCGGTCTAATACATCCGTGTGTTTGTCTTTATGGAGGTCATCCAAGGCTTTGCGGTCTAATACATCCGTGTGTTTGTCTTTATGGAGGTCATCCAAGGCTTTGCGGTCTAATGCATTCGTGCGTTTGTCTTTATGGATGTCATCCAAGGCTTTGCGGTCTAACGCATTCGTGCGTTTGTCTTTATGGAGGTCATCCAAGGCTAGGTTGTCTAATGTACCAGTGTGTTTGTCTTGATGGAGGTCATCCAAGGCTAGGTTGTCTAATGTACCAGTGTGTTTGTCTTTATGGAGGTCATCCAAGGCTTTGTGGTCTAAAGCATTCGTGTGTTTGTCTTTATGGAGGTCATCCAAGGCTTTGCGGTCTAATGCATTCGTGTGTTTGTCTTTATGGAGGTCATCCAAGGCTAGGTTGTCTAATGTACCAGTGTGTTTGTCTTTATGGCGGTCATACAAGGCTAAGTTATTAAACGTACCAGTATGTTTGCCTTTATGGAGGTCATCCAAGGCTTTGCGGTCTAACGCATTCGTGCGTTTGTCTTTATGGAGGTCATCCAAGGCTAGGTTGTCTAATGTACCAGTGTGTTTGTCTTGATGGAGGTCATCCAAGGCTAGGTTGTCTAATGTACCAGTGTGTTTGTCTTTATGGAGGTCATCCAAGGCTTTGCGGTCTAATGCATTCGTGTGTTTGTCTTTATGGAGGTCATCCAAGGCTAGGTTGTCTAATGTACCAGTGTGTTTGTCTTTATGGCGGTCATACAAGGCTAAGTTATTAAACGTACAGTATGTTTGCTTTTATGGCGGTTATCCAAGGCTAGGTTATCTAACGTACCTGTGTGTTTGTCTTTACGGCGGTAGTCCAAGGCTAGGTTATCTAACGTACCAGTATGTTTGTCTTTATGGCGGTCATACAAGGCTAGGTTATTTAACGTACCAGTATGTTTGCCTTTATGGAGGTCATCGAAGGCTTTGCGGTCTAATGCATTCGTGTGTTTGTCTTTATGGAGGTAATCCAAGGCTTTGCGGTCTAATGCATTCGTGTGTTTGTCTTTATGGAGGTCATCCAAGGCTAGGTTGTCTAATGTACCAGTAAATTTGCCTTTATGGAGGTCATCCAAGGCTTTGCAGTCTAAAGCATTCGTGTGTTTGCCTTTATGGAGGTCATCCAAGGCTTTGCAGTCTAATGCATTCGTGTGTTTGTCTTGATGGAGGTTATCCAAGGCTTTGCGGTCTAATGCATTCGTGTGTTTGTCTTTATGGAGGTCATCCAAGGCTTTGCGGTCTAATGCATTCGTGTGTTTGTCTTTATGGAGGTCATCCAAGGCTTTGCGGTCTAATGCATTCGTGCGTTTGTCTTTATGGAGGTCATCCAAGGCTTTGCGGTCTAATGCATTCGTGTGTTTGTCTTCATGGAGGTCATCCAAGGCTTTGCGGTCTAATGCATTCGTGTGTTTGTCTTTATGGAGGTCATCCAAGGCTTTGCGGTCTAATGCATTCGTGTGTTTGTCTTGATGGAGGTCATCCAAGGCTTTGCGGTCTAATGCATTCGTGCGTTTGTCTTCATGGAGGTCATCTAAGGCTTTGCGGTCTAATGTATTCGTGTGTTTGTCTTTATGGTCATCTAAGGCTTTGCGGTCTAATACATTCGTGTGTTTGTCTTTATGGAGGTCATCTAAGGCTTTGTGGCCTAATGCATTCGTGTGTTTGTCTTTATGGTGGTCATCCAAGGCTTTGTGGTCTAATGCATTCGTGTGTTTGTCTTTAATGAGGTATTCCGAGGCTAGGCGAACAAAGGTACCAGTGTGCTACATGAAGGTCATCCAAGATTAGGTGGACTAACCTGTCAGTGTGTTTGCTTTTATTGGGCTCCTGCAAGGCCGTTTTGTCTTGTTGCTTTACTTCGTCATTTCTGCTTCTTTAAACGTTGTAACTCTCTTAACATCGGTTTACTAGTACAATAGTTGGATGTTTTCTTTACAACATTAACTTCCTGTGAATGATTATATTCCATCCTTGAAGCTTTGATGTTTGCTGTCTCCATTGTTCTTGCGGCCAATAATAATTATGTCAAACACATGTTATTCTGTAATGCCTTACGCCTTGATTAAGAAGATAGGCAGCCTTGAAATAGCTAACTTTTAATTTCTGATTCTTTCTCAGCAATTGTAACAATATGTTGCCTTCCGTCTCAATCGTGTAGCTAATAGCTAACCCTTCCGCAGTTTCTTTCCTACAGTTGTTTCATTTGTTGAAACTCGAATTCTTGTTTACTGTTGACTTAGTAGTTGGTGAGAGCAGTTTTCATATCATCGTTCCTATTCTTTTTCTTCATTATTACATATATACAGTGTGTGATATATATCAAATACATCATCTACTCATCTTCGATGTTATTTTCTTTCTGATGCTGGGAAAAATAATATTTATTACACAAATTTTGAGAAGAAGGTTCTAGACAATTCACGGTTTTATCCACTATTGGGTTTTTACTGGCCCCTTATGAATATACCCCCCTTTGAAGGTCCGACTCTAAATTTATGTCACTGTTATTGGAATACTACGAGCAATGAATGAGAAAAAGATAATTTTCTGTTATCCTTTAATATTCCCATATAAAAATCAAAGTCCCCTTACTGGGTCCCAATGGATCCTATCCTTTTTATTTGAACATAATTGAAACCCTTACGCATATGAATCATTTACTTAATATAAATACATTTGGCAGGTTGGAAGAAGATTTTCTATTCCTTCAGGGCCCCTACTGGGCCCATATGGATGGGTATGAAATCCCATTTGAAGGATCCGGTCTCCATATGCTTCAGACATAAATATGAAATAATATCATCAAGGGTTGTAAAAATATCATTTCCTGTTTTCCCATAGTACTGTAAAAAGTTCCCTTATCGTGCCCACATATGAGAAGATATTGCGAGCCGTATTTAACATCACCTATATAATGATATCAAAATGCGACCAATGTATATGGTTGACCTTAATTGAAATTAATGTAACTTTTGTTTATCATATATAGTTGCAATAACATCTCCTACATTATGTAGCTATTGTAATATAAACCGTTACTTATTTGCAAAAGTCGTTTCTATGGAAACGCATTTATTTCCGAGTGTCCTTCGTACAAAAACACACTAATCATGGGTCTTCATCAAATCCCTCGCTCCGTTTTCGGTAACATCACATGATCTGCTTAAATACTGCTGTAAAGCAGAAGTTTGTTTTGCTAAAGCCTGAAATGAAAGTTGTTAACATGGTATTTAGTGTATAGCAAGGTAGATACAATGAGATATAGAAATATAAATATAATCTATCTTAAACATAATTATGTTTATATAATCAATTTATATCTCCTTAACTAAACCTAACAAAAGGTATTTGGCGACTTTCCTTACATTTCTGTATTAATTTAGACAAGAATACCATCCAACAGTAGAAAGGAATTAGTTTCACAAGCGATAGTAAGAGGATTCAAAGGCTGATCTTATAAAATAAAACTAACGCTGATTTAGGGCAACTTTCTGATATCAATCAATGATCTTCTCTCTTAACAGAAATGCATTTTCCCATCCAAGATATCCATGCCCTGAAAGCCGCAGAGTAGTCTGTCCTTGGTATTCTCTACAGCACTGTCAAGAGCGCTTTTGTAGCGATGCCAGCAAGCGTCTTTTTTCAGTACAGGAAAGAGAAAGAAGTCACAGGGACTCATGTCTGGCGAGAATGGAGGGCAATTTCAATTGTTTGACTTGTTGGTCCCGCAGAGCAACTGCTGCACAATATTACTCTGAGGAACTGTATAGCGCGAGTCTTCGGCTACCAATGCTTCTACAGCAGCAATGTTTCTAGAAGACAATGAAGCTTTGGGGCGCCGTACACGAGGTAGGTATTCTCACTTATTGAATACGTTTACCCGCCTATAAACAGTGGCTTTGGAATGAAGAATCATCATAAACATTTTTAACTTCTTGCAGAATATGTTTACCTGGTATATTCAAAGCGCTACGAGTCTTTATGTAAGACCTAATTTCCTTCTTTTCTGCAGGCTTCATGCTTACAAAAATAGAATCAGTGTATACTAGTATGCTGTTTTTAACGCTTATATCTTTGCGATAGCAAAATCAATTGTGTTGAAATGTATACATGGCTATTGAAACGACCAACAAGTTCATGACAATTTCGTGCGCATGCCTGTAATAATTTCAACGTCAGCGCGTTAGTCTCAAAACATTTTGAAAATCCCTTGTGAAACATAAATTATATTGGCTGATCTATATAGCAATCCATTATTATATGTTGTTGTGAACATCTGAAGCTCCTTCGGTATCATTTTTAAATGTTTAACACCGTTTTCAACATATAACAAGTTATAAATGGCATATCCATTTTTACCGTTCAAAGAATAATCTGTACAGAACCACTGTCCTTCAGCAGGTAACTGGCAATATTTTTCATTTAAAGTTGTTCGGCCAAACTGGACTGAAACCCATGTCCTAACAATCGGAGGCACGTGGTCGTAAGACAACAGCGCCTTAAACCAATCCGCCATGGAGGGCCAAAGAAACAACGGAAATAGTCGACATTTCGAAGAATAGTGCAACACGTTTTTTAAAATTAATCTAATAGGTAAACCCATTCTACAAATGATAAATATACAACATCAAACAACATTCTCGTTTGTGATAATTAATAGCTAGCAACATTTTCTCAATCTCATGGACGCATATGCAGAACATTTCAGAATTTTATAACTATAAGATACTAGCGGTGTTTAATTATAGAGTTGTACATATCACATCTGGATTAATGGACATCAGCTGGTACACAAACTTCATCATTACCCATTTTCCAACAGGTTTCGTGTTAAATATTCTCATGGCTTCGTTACCCTCATCCTTCGTTCTACCTTGGTAGTAGGCAAACACGTCAAACGGAAATGGAGTTATCAGGCCAATAAAGGTTCAAGTTGCACGTTCCCATCTGAACGTTGAATATATATATAACACATTTGCTTCAGCTAAATGAAAATATACGAGCAAATAAGAAAATAATTTAGGGTATAAACCGACTGTAAAACAATACATAACAATTAATTATACCTGGCTAATTGATAATGAATGTTGTTATAAAGGTTCATATTTTAAACATTTTTTGACTTCATTTATTAATGTTGTATCATGTTAAAATATTTTCGATAGTTCTAATTAGACATTTCGTTCTGCCGACTTCGCGAATTGAACAATAGAAAAAAATAGTTTCAAATAAAGATTTTCATGCCAGAATGTCAGATATTACATTGTTTAGTATACTTAATACAATAATAATCATCATCATTATAATTATTATTATTATCATGGTCATTATTACTATTATTATTATTATTAATATTATTGTTATTGTTGTTGTTGTTGTTGTTGTTGTTGTTGTTGTTGTTGTTGTTGTTGTTGTTGTTGTTGTTGTTGTTGTTGTTGTTGTTGTTGTTGTTGTTGTCGTTGTTATTTTTATTATTATTATTATTATTATTATAATCATTATCATTATCATTATCATTATCATTATTATTTTTATCATCATTATTATAATCATTATTATTATTATTATTATTATTATTATTTTTATTAATATCATTATTATTATTATTATAATTATTATCTTTATTATTATTATTATTATTATTATTATTATTATCATTTTTATTATTATTATCATTTTTATTTTTTTTTTATATTATAATTGTTATTATTATTATTATTATTATTATTATATTTATTATTATTATAATTAATATTATTATTATTATTATTATTATCATTTTTATTATTATTATCATTATTTTTTGTATTTTTTTATATTAATATTGTTATTATTATTATTATTATTATTATATTTATTATTATAATAATTATTATTATTATCATAATTGTTCTTGTTATTGTTATTATTATTATTATTATTATTATTATTATTATTATTATTATTATTATTATTATTGTTTCTGAATAGCTATTGGTGTTGATACATTTTTAAACACAACTCTCATCACAAAAGAAAACAACAACAAAACATCACTTTTTTATGTATTGCTTTGATTTTAAGGTATCATTTGTGGACCATGTATTCCATGTTTAATGCAGCTTTACAAAAGCACACTATCAATCTACCTTCAATTTCTTTCATCTTGAATCTATTCATTTTACATCGATTGTGAAACAAGTCCACTCTCTTTCGATATGATGTCAATCGAAGCAGGAGATAACTGCAATTGCAATGCATATAAGATTTATTGATATGTTTTTCTCCCTTACATCATGCACTATAACAACGCAACGATAACATTGAAACTGACAATCACATAAGTATAGACACATTTGAATGATTCATGTTTCAAAATAATCTTAATAATATTTACTACCGCCATACGTCCGCCGTTTGCTTTATTAACGATAATACGGTTATATTGATGACGAGTTTTGGTTATACGAGTGATATCCCAACTTTTAACGATAGTATGGTTATATTGATGACGAGTTTTGGTTATACGAGTGATATCCCAACTATAAACGATAGTATGGTTATATTGATGACGAGTTTTGGTTATACGAGTGATATCCCAACTATTAAAGATAGTACGGTTATATTGATGACGAGTTTTGGTTATACGAGTGATATCCTGACTATTAACGATGGTATGGTTATATTGATGACGAGTTTTGGTTATATGAGTGATATCCCAACTATTAACGATAGTATAGTTATATTGATGACGAGTTTTGGTTATACAAATGATGTCCTAACTATTTATGATACTATTCGTATTAATGATAGTACGTTTGATGACGAGTCTTGGTTATACGAGTGATGTCCTAACTATTAACGATAGTATGGTTATATTGATGACGAGTCTTGGTTTTACATATGATGTCCTAACTATTAACAATAGTACGGTTATATTGATGACGAGTTTTGGTTATACGAGTGATGTCTTAACTATTAACGATAGTACGGTTATATTGATGACGAGATTAAGTTTTACAAATGATGTCCTAACAATTAATGACGAGTTTTGGTTATAAGAGTGATATCCCAACTATTAACGATAGTATGGTTATATTGATGACGAGTTTTGGTTATACGAGTGATATCCCAACTACTAACGATAGTATGGTTATATTGATGACGAGTTTTGGTTATACAAATGCTGTCCTAACTATTAACGATAGTATGGTTATATTGATGACGAGTTTTGGTTATACAAATGATATCCTAACTATTAACGATAGTATGGTTATATTGATGACAAGTTTTGGTTATACAAATGATATCCTAACTATTAACGATAGTATGGTTATATTGATGACAAGTTTTGGTTTTACAAATGATGTCCTAACAATTGATGACGAGTTTTGGTTATACAGATGATGTCCTTACCATTAACGATAGTATGGTTATATTGATTGCGAGTTTTGGTTATACAAATGATGTCCTAACAATTGATTACGAGTTTTGTTATACAAATGATGTCCTAACTATTAACGATAGTATGGTTATATTGATGACGAGATTTTGTTTTACAAATGACGTCCTAACTATTAACGATGGTATGGTTATATTGATGACGAGTTTTGGTTATACAAATGATGTCCTAACAATTGATGACGAGTTTTGGTTATACAAATGATGTCCTAACTATTAACGATAGTATGGTTATATTGATGACGAGTTTTGGTTATACAAATGATGTCCTAACTATTAATGATAGTATGGTTATATTGATGACGAGTTTTGGTTATACAAATGATATCCTAACTATTAACGATAGTATGGTTATATTGATGACAAGTTTTGGTTTTACAAATGATGTCCTAACTATTAATGATAGTATGGTTATATTGATGACGAGTTTTGGTTATACAAATGATATCCTAACTATTAACGATAGTATGGTTATATTGATGACGAGTTTTGGTTATACAAATGCTGTCCTAACTATTAACGATAGTATGGTTATATTGATGACGAGTTTTGGTTATACAAATGATGTCTTAACTATTAACGATAGTATGGTTATACTGATGACGAGTTTTGGTTATACAAATGATGTCCTAACTATTAACGATAGTATGGTTATATTGATGACGAGTTTTGGTTATACAAATGATGTCCTAACTATTAACGATAGTAAGGTTATATTGATGACGAGTTTTGGTTAAACAAATGATATCCTAACTATTAACGATATTATGATTATATTGATGACGAGTTTTTGGTTATACAAATGATGTCCTGACAATTGATGACGAGTTTTGATTAAACAAATGATATCCTAACTATTAACAATATTATGGTTATAGTGATGACGAGTTTTGGTTCTACAAATGATGTCCTAACTATTAACGATAGTATGGTTATATTGATGACGAGTTTTGGTTAAACAAATGATGTCCTAACTATTAACGATAGTATGGTTATATTGATGACGAGTTTTGGTTATACAAATGATATCCTAACTATTAACGATAGTATGGTTATATTGATGACGAGTTTTGGTTATACAAATGATGTCGTAACAATTGATGACGAGTTTTGGTTTTACAAATGATGTGTTAACTATTAACGATAGTATGGTTATATTAATGACGAGTTTTGGTTATACAAATTATGTGTGATGACGAGTTTTGGTTATACAAATGATATCCTAACTATTAACGATAGTATGGTTATATTGATGACAAGTTTTGTTAATACAAATGATGTCCTAACAATTGATGACGAGTTTTGGTTTTACAAATGATGTTCTAAATATTAACGATAGAATGGTTATATTGATGACGAGTTTTCGTAATACAAATTATGTGTGATGACGAGTTTTGGTTATACAAATGATATCCTAATTATTAACGATAGTATGGTTATATTGATGACAAGTTTTGGTTATACAAATGATGTCCTAACAATTGATTACGAGTTTTGGTTTTACAAATAATGTCCTAACTATTAACGATAGAATGGTTATATTGATGACGAGTTATGGTTAATCAAATTATGTGTGATGACGAGTTTTGGTTATACAAATGATATCCTAACTATTAACGATAGTATGGTTATATTTTTGACGAGTTTTGGTTATACAAATGATGTCCTAACTATTAATGATAGTATGGTTATATTGATGACGAGTTTTTGTTTTACAAATGATGTCCTAACTATTAATGATAGTATAGTTATATTGATGACGAGTTTTGGTTAAACAAATGATGTCCTAACTATTAATGATAGTGTAGTTATATTGATGACGAGTTTTGGTTATACGAGTGATATCCCAACTATTAAAGATAGTATGGTTATATTGATGACGAGTTTTGGTTATACGAGTGATATCCCAACTATTAACGATGGTATGGTTATATTGATGACGAGTTTTGGTTATATGAGTGATATCCCAACTATTAACGATAGTATAGTTATATTGATGACGAGTTTTGGTTATACAAATGATGTCCTAACTATTTATGATACTATTCATATTAATGATAGTACGTTTGATGACGAGTCTTGGTTATACGAGTGATGTCCTAACTATTAACGATAGTATGGTTATATTGATGACGAGTCTTGGTTTTACATATGATGTCCTAACTATTAACAATAGTACGGTTATATTGATGACGAGTTTTGGTTATACGAGTGATGCCTTAACTATTAACGATAGTACGGTTATATTGATGACGAGATTAAGTTTTACAAATGATGTCCTAACAATTAATGACGAGTTTTGGTTATAAGAGTGATATCCCAACTATTAACGATAGTATGGTTATATTGATGACGAGTTTTGGTTATACGAGTGATATCCCAACTATTAACGATAGTATGGTTATATTAATGACGAGTTTTGGTTATAAGAGTGATATCCCAACTACTAACGATAGTATGGTTATATTGATGACGAGTTTTGGTTATACAAATGCTGTCCTAACTATTAACGATAGTATGGTTATATTGATGACGAGTTTTGGTTATACAAATGATATCCTAACTATTAACGATAGTATGGTTATATTGATGACAAGTTTTGGTTATACAAATGATATCCTAACTATTAACGATAGTATGGTTATATTGATGACAAGTTTTGGTTTTACAAATGATGTCCTAACAATTGATGACGAGTTTTGGTTATACAGATGATGTCCTTACCATTAACGATAGTATGGTTATATTGATTGCGAGTTTTGGTTATACAAATGATGTCCTAACAATTGATTACGAGTTTTGTTATACAAATGATGTCCTAACTATTAACGATAGTATGCTTATATTGATGACGAGATTTTGTTTTACAAATGACGTCCTAACTATTAACGATGGTATGGTTTTATTGATGACGAGTTTTGGTTATACAAATGATGTCCTAACAATTGATGACGAGTTTTGGTTATACAAATGATGTCCTAACTATTAACGATAGTATGGTTATATTGATGACGAGTTTTGGTTATACAAATGATGTCCTAACTATTAATGATAGTATGGTTATATTGATGACGAGTTTTGGATATACAAATGATATCCTAACTATTAACGATAGTATGGTTATATTGATGACGAGTTTTGGTTATACAAATGCTGTCCTAACTATTAACGATAGTATGGTTATATTGATGACGAGTTTTGGTTATACAAATGATGTCTTAACTATTAACGATAGTATGGTTATACTGATGACGAGTTTTGGTTATACAAATGATGTCCTAACTATTAACGATAGTATGGTTATATTGATGACGAGTTTTGGTTATACAAATGATGTCCTAACTATTAACGATAGTAAGGTTATATTGATGACGAGTTTTGGTTAAACAAATGATATCCTAACTATTAACGATATTATGATTATATTGATGACGAGTTTTTGGTTATACAAATGATGTCCTGACAATTGATGACGAGTTTTGATTAAACAAATGATATCCTAACTATTAACAATATTATGGTTATAGTGATGACGAGTTTTGGTTCTACAAATGATGTCCTAACTATTAACGATAGTATGGTTATATTGATGACGAGTTTTGGTTAAACAAATGATGTCCTAACTATTAACGATAGTATGGTTATATTGATGACGAGTTTTGGTTATACAAATGATATCCTAACTATTAACGATAGTATGGTTATATTGATGACGAGTTTTGGTTATACAAATGATGTCGTAACAATTGATGACGAGTTTTGGTTTTACAAATGATGTGTTAACTATTAACGATAGTATGGTTATATTAATGACGAGTTTTGGTTATACAAATTATATGTGATGACGAGTTTTGGTTATACAAATGATATCCTAACTATTAACGATAGTATGGTTATATTGATGACAAGTTTTGTTAATACAAATGATGTCCTAACAATTGATGACGAGTTTTGGTTTTACAAATGATGTCCTAAATATTAACGATAGAATGGTTATATTGATGACGAGTTTTCGTAATACAAATTATGTGTGATGACGAGTTTTGGTTATACAAATGATATCTATATTATTAACGATAGTATGGTTATATTGATGACAAGTTTTGGTTATACAAATGATGTCCTAACAATTGATTACGAGTTTTGGTTTTACAAATAATGTCCTAACTATTAACGATAGAATGGTTATATTGATGACGAGTTATGGTTAATCAAATTATGTGTGATGACGAGTTTTTGTTTTACAAATGATGTCCTAACTATTAATGATAGTATAGTTATATTGATGACGAGTTTTGGTTAAACAAATGATGTCCTAACTATTAATGATAGTGTAGTTATATTGATGATGAGTTTTGGTTATACAAATGATGTCGTAAATATTATTGATAGTATGGTTAAATTGATGACGAGTTTTGGTTATATAAATTATGTGTGATGACGAGTGTTGGTTATACAAATGATATCTTAACTATTAACAATAATATGGTTATATTGATGACAAGTTTTGGTTATACAAATGATGTCGTAACAATTGATGACGGGTTTTGGTTTTACAAATGATATCCTAACTATTAACGATAGAATGGTTATAGTGATGACGTGTTTTGGTTATACAAATTATGTGTGAAGACGAGTGTTGGTTATACAAATGATATCTTAACTATTAATAATAATATGGTTATATTGATGACAAGTTTTGGTTATACAAATGATGTCGTAACAATTGATGACGGATTTTGGTTTTACAAATGATGTCCTAACTATTAACGATAGTATGGTTATATTGATGACGTGTTTTGGTTATACAAATTATGTGTGATGACGAGTTTTGGTTATACAAATGATATCCTAACTATAAACGATAGTATGGTTATATTGATGACGAATTTTGGTTATACAAATTATGTGTGATGACGAGTTTTGGTTATACAAATGATATCCTAACTATTAACGATAGTATGGTTATATTGATGACAAGTTTTGGTTATACAAATGATGTCCTAACAATTTATGACGAGTTTTAATTTTACAAATGATGTGTTAACTATTAACGATAGTATAGTTATATTGATGACGAGTTTTGGTTATACAAATACTGTGTGATGACGAGTTTTGGTTATGCAAATGATATCCTAACTATTAACGATATTATGGTTATATTGATGGCGAGTTTTGGTTATACAAATGATGTCCTAACTATTAACGATAGTATAGTTATATTGATGAAGAGTTTTGGTTTAACAAATGATATCCTAACTATTAACGTTAGTATGGTTAAATTGATGACGAGTTTTGGTTATACAAATTATGTGTGAGGACGAGTGTTGGTTATACAAATGATATCCTAACTATTAACGATAGAATGGTTATATTGATGACAAGTTTTGGTTATACAAATGATGTCGTAACAATTGATGACGAGTTTTGGTTTTACAAATGATGTCCTAACTATTAACGATAGTATGGTTATATTAATGACAAGTTTTGGTTATACAAATTATGTGTGATGATGAGTTTTGATTATACAAATGATATCCTAACTATTAACGATAGTATGGTTATATTGATGACGAGTTTTGGTTATACTAATGATATCCTAACTATTAACAATAGCATAGTTTTATTGATAACGAGTTTTGGTTATACAAATGATGTCCTAACTATTAACGATAGTATGGTTATATTGATGACGAGTTTTGGTTATACAAATTATGTGTGATGACGAGTTTCGGTTTTACAAATGATGTCCTAACTATTAACGATAGTATGGTTATATTGATGACAACTTTTTGTTATATAAATGATGTCCTAACAATTGATGACGGATTTTGGTTTTGCAAATGATGTCCTAACTATTAACGATAGTATGGTTATATTAATGACAAGTTTTGGTTATACAAATTATGTGTGATGATGAGTTTTGGTTATACAAATGATATCCTAACTATTAACGATAGTATGGTTATATTGATGTCAAGTTTTGGTTATACAAATTATGTGTGATGATGAGTTTTGGTTATACAAATGATATCCTAATTATTAACGATAGTATGGTTATATTGATGACGAGTTTTGGTTATACTAATGATATTCTAACTATTAACAATAGCATAGTTTTATTGATAACGAGTTTTGGTTATACAAATGATGTCCTAACTATTAACGATAGTATAGTTATATTGATGACGAGTTTTGGTTTTACAACTGATGTCCTAACCATTAACGATAGTATGGTTATATTGATGACGAGTTTTGGTTATACAAATTATGTGTGATGACGAGTTTCGGTTTTACAAATGATGTCCTGACTATTAACGATAGTATGGTTGTATTGATGACAAGTTTTTCTGATACAAATGATGTCGTAACAATTGATGACGAGTTTTCGTTTCACAAATGATGTCCTAACTATTAACTATAGTATTGTTATATTGATGACGAACTTTGGTTATACAAATTATGTGTGATGACGAATTTTGGTAATACAAATGATATCCTAACTATTAACGATAGTATGGTTATATTGATGACAAGTTTTGGTTATACAAATTATGTGTGATGACGAGTTTTGGTTATACAAATGATATCCTAACTATTAACGTATGGTTATATTGATGACAAGTTTTGGTTATACAAATGATGTCGTAACAATTGATGACGAGTTTTGGTTTTACAAATGATGTGTTAACTATTAACGATAGTATGGTTATATTGATGACGAGTTTTGGTTATATACAAATTATGTGTGATGACGAGTTTTGGTTATACAAATGATATCCTAACTATTAACGACAGTATGGTTATATTGATGACAAGTTTTGTTAATACAAATGACGTCCTAACAATTGATGACGAGTTTTGGTTTTACAAATGATGTCCTAACTATTAACGATAGAATGGTTATATTGATGACGAGTTTTGGTTATACAAATTATGTGTGATGACGAGTTTTGGGTATACAAATGATATCCTAACTATTAACGATAGTATGGTTATATTGATGACAAGTTTTGGTTATACAAATGATGTCCTAACAATTGATGACGAGTTTTGGTTTTACAAATGATGTCCTAACTATTAACAATATAATGGTTATATTGATGACGAGTGATATTTATACAAATTATGTGTGATGAAGAGTTTTGGTTATACAAATGATATCCTAACTATTAACGATAGTATGGTTATATTGATGACGAGTTTTGGTTATACAAATGATGTCCTAACAATTTATGACGAGTTTTAATTTTACAAATGATGTGTTAACTATTAACGATAGTATAGTTATATTGATGACGAGTTTTGGTTATACAAATACTGTGTGATGACCAGTTTTGGTTATACAAATGATATCCTAACTATTAACGATAGTATGGTTATATTGATGACAAGTTTTGGTTATACAAATGATGTCTTAACAATTGATGACGAGTTTTGGTTTTACAAATGATGTCCTAACTATTAACAATAGAATGGTTATATTGATGACGAGTGATAGTTATACAAATTATGTGTGATGACGAGTTTTGGTTATACAAATGCTATCCTAACTATTAACGATAGTATGGTTATATTGATGACGAGTTTTGGTTATACAAATGATGTCCTAACAATTTATGACGAGTTTTAATTTTAGAAATGATGTGTTAACTATTAACGATAGTATAGTTATATTGATGACGAGTTTTGGTTATACAAATACTGTGTGATGACGAGTTTTGGTTATACAAATGATATCCTAACTATTAACGATATTATGGTTATATTGATGACGAGTTTTGGTTATACAAATGATGTCCTAACTATTAACGATAGTATAGTTATATTGATGACGAGTTTTGGTTTAACAAATGATATCCTAACTATTAACGTTAGTATGGTTAAATTGATGACGAGTTTTGGTTAAACAAATTATGTGTGATGACGTGTGTTGGTTATACAAATGATATCCTAACTATTACCGATAGAATGGTTATATTGATGACAAGTTTTGGTTATACAAATGATGTCGTAACAATTGATGACGAGTTTTGGTTTAACAAATGATGTCCTAACTATAAACGATAGTATGGTTATATTGATGACAAGTTTTGGTTATACAAATGATATCCTAACTATTAACGATAGTATGGTTATATTGATGACAAGTTTTGGTTTTACAAATGATGTCCTAACAATTGATGACGAGTTTTGGTTATACAGATGATGTCCTTACCATTAACGATAGTATGGTTATATTGATTGCGAGTTTTGGTTATACAAATGATGTCCTAACAATTGATTACGAGTTTTGTTATACAAATGATGTCCTAACTATTAACGATAGTATGGTTATATTGATGACGAGATTTTGTTTTACAAATGACGTCCTAACTATTAACGATGGTATGGTTATATTGATGACGAGTTTTGGTTATACAAATGATGTCCTAACAATTGATGACGAGTTTTGGTTATACAAATGATGTCCTAACTATTAACGATAGTATGGTTATATTGATGACGAGTTTTGGTTATACAAATGATGTCCTAACTATTAATGATAGTATGGTTATATTGATGACGAGTTTTGGTTATACAAATGATATCCTAACTATTAACGATAGTATGGTTATATTGATGACAAGTTTTGGTTTTACAAATGATGTCCTAACTATTAATGATAGTATGGTTATATTGATGACGAGTTTTGGTTATACAAATGATATCCTAACTATTAACGATAGTATGGTTATATTGATGACGAGTTTTGGTTATACAAATGCTGTCCTAACTATTAACGATAGTATGGTTATATTGATGACGAGTTTTGGTTATACAAATGATGTCTTAACTATTAACGATAGTATGGTTATACTGATGACGAGTTTTGGTTATACAAATGATGTCCTAACTATTAACGATAGTATGGTTATATTGATGACGAGTTTTGGTTATACAAATGATGTCCTAACTATTAACGATAGTAAGGTTATATTGATGACGAGTTTTGGTTAAACAAATGATATCCTAACTATTAACGATATTATGATTATATTGATGACGAGTTTTTGGTTATACAAATGATGTCCTGACAATTGATGACGAGTTTTGATTAAACAAATGATATCCTAACTATTAACAATATTATGGTTATAGTGATGACGAGTTTTGGTTCTACAAATGATGTCCTAACTATTAACGATAGTATGGTTATATTGATGACGAGTTTTGGTTAAACAAATGATGTCCTAACTATTAACGATAGTATGGTTATATTGATGACGAGTTTTGGTTATACAAATGATATCCTAACTATTAACGATAGTATGGTTATATTGATGACGAGTTTTGGTTATACAAATGATGTCGTAACAATTGATGACGAGTTTTGGTTTTACAAATGATGTGTTAACTATTAACGATAGTATGGTTATATTAATGACGAGTTTTGGTTATACAAATTATGTGTGATGACGAGTTTTGGTTATACAAATGATATCCTAACTATTAACGATAGTATGGTTATATTGATGACAAGTTTTGTTAATACAAATGATGTCCTAACAATTGATGACGAGTTTTGGTTTTACAAATGATGTTCTAAATATTAACGATAGAATGGTTATATTGATGACGAGTTTTCGTAATACAAATTATGTGTGATGACGAGTTTTGGTTATACAAATGATATCCTAATTATTAACGATAGTATGGTTATATTGATGACAAGTTTTGGTTATACAAATGATGTCCTAACAATTGATTACGAGTTTTGGTTTTACAAATAATGTCCTAACTATTAACGATAGAATGGTTATATTGATGACGAGTTATGGTTAATCAAATTATGTGTGATGACGAGTTTTGGTTATACAAATGATATCCTAACTATTAACGATAGTATGGTTATATTTTTGACGAGTTTTGGTTATACAAATGATGTCCTAACTATTAATGATAGTATGGTTATATTGATGACGAGTTTTTGTTTTACAAATGATGTCCTAACTATTAATGATAGTATAGTTATATTGATGACGAGTTTTGGTTAAACAAATGATGTCCTAACTATTAATGATAGTGTAGTTATATTGATGACGAGTTTTGGTTATACGAGTGATATCCCAACTATTAAAGATAGTATGGTTATATTGATGACGAGTTTTGCTTATACGAGTGATATCCCAACTATTAACGATGGTATGGTTATATTGATGACGAGTTTTGGTTATATGAGTGATATCCCAACTATTAACGATAGTATAGTTATATTGATGACGAGTTTTGGTTATACAAATGATGTCCTAACTATTTATGATACATTTCGTATTAATGATAGTACGTTTGATGACGAGTCTTGGTTATACGAGTGATGTCCTAACTATTAACGATAGTATGGTTATATTGATGACGAGTCTTGGTTTTACATATGATGTCCTAACTATTAACAATAGTACGGTTATATTGATGACGAGTTTTGGTTATACGAGTGATGTCTTAACTATTAACGATAGTACGGTTATATTGATGACGAGATTAAGTTTTACAAATGATGTCCTAACAATTAATGACGAGTTTTGGTTATAAGAGTGATATCCCAACTATTAACGATAGTATGGTTATATTGATGACGAGTTTTGGTTATACGAGTGATATCCCAACTATTAACGATAGTATGGTTATATTAATGACGAGTTTTGGTTATAAGAGTGATATCCCAACTACTAACGATAGTATGGTTATATTGATGACGAGTTTTGGTTATACAAATGCTGTCCTAACTATTAACGATAGTATGGTTATATTGATGACGAGTTTTGGTTATACAAATGATATCCTAACTATTAACGATAGTATGGTTATATTGATGACAAGTTTTGGTTATACAAATGATATCCTAACTATTAACGATAGTATGGTTATATTGATGACAAGTTTTGGTTTTACAAATGATGTCCTCACAATTGATGAGGAGTTTTGGTTATACAGATGATGTCCTTACCATTAACGATAGTATGGTTATATTGATTGCGAGTTTTGGTTATACAAATGATGTCCTAACAATTGATTACGAGTTTTGTTATACAAATGATGTCCTAACTATTAACGATAGTATGGTTATATTGATGACGAGATTTTGTTTTACAAATGACGTCCTAACTATTAACGATGGTATGGTTATATTGATGACGAGTTTTGGTTATACAAATGATGTCCTAACAATTGATGACGAGTTTTGGTTATACAAATGATGTCCTAACTATTAACGATAGTATGGTTATATTGATGACGAGTTTTGGTTATACAAATGATGTCCTAACTATTAATGATAGTATGGTTATATTGATGACGAGTTTTGGTTATACAAATGATATCCTAACTATTAACGATAGTATGGTTATATTGATGACAAGTTTTGGTTTTACAAATGATGTCCTAACTATTAATGATAGTATGGTTATATTGATGACGAGTTTTGGATATACAAATGATATCCTAACTATTAACGATAGTATGGTTATATTGATGACGAGTTTTGGTTATACAAATGCTGTCCTAACTATTAACGATAGTATGGTTATATTGATGACGAGTTTTGGTTATACAAATGATGTCTTAACTATTAACGATAGTATGGTTATACTTATGACGAGTTTTGGTTATACAAATGATGTCCTAACTATTAACGATAGTATGGTTATATTGATGACGAGTTTTGGTTATACAAATGATGTCCTAACTATTAACGATAGTAAGGTTATATTGATGACGAGTTTTGGTTAAACAAATGATATCCTAACTATTAACGATATTATGATTATATTGATGACGAGTTTTTGGTTATACAAATGATGTCCTGACAATTGATGACGAGTTTTGATTAAACAAATGATATCCTAACTATTAACAATATTATGGTTATAGTGATGACGAGTTTTGGTTCTACAAATGATGTCCTAACTATTAACGATAGTATGGTTATATTGATGACGAGTTTTGGTTAAACAAATGATGTCCTAACTATTAACGATAGTATGGTTATATTGATGACGAGTTTTGGTTATACAAATGATATCCTAACTATTAACGATAGTATGGTTATATTGATGACGAGTTTTGGTTATACAAATGATGTCGTAACAATTGATGACGAGTTTTGGTTTTACAAATGATGTGTTAACTATTAACGATAGTATGGTTATATTAATGACGAGTTTTGGTGATACAAATTATATGTGATGACGAGTTTTGGTTATACAAATGATATCCTAACTATTAACGATAGTATGGTTATATTGATGACAAGTTTTGTTAATACAAATGATGTCCTAACAATTGATGACGAGTTTTGGTTTTACAAATGATGTCCTAAATATTAACGATAGAATGGTTATATTGATGACGAGTTTTCGTAATACAAATTATGTGTGATGACGAGTTTTGGTTATACAAATGATATCCTAATTATTAACGATAGTATGGTTATATTGATGACAAGTTTTGGTTATACAAATGATGTCCTAACAATTGATTACGAGTTTTGGTTTTACAAATAATGTCCTAACTATTAACGATAGAATGGTTATATTGATGACGAGTTATGGTTAATCAAATTATGTGTGATGACGAATTTTGGTTATACAAATGATATCCTAACTATTAACGATAGTATGGTTATATTTTTGACGAGTTTTGGTTATACAAATGATGTCCTAACTATTAATGATAGTATGGTTATATTGATGACGAGTTTTTGTTTTACAAATGATGTCCTAACTATTAATGATAGTATAGTTATATTGATGACGAGTTTTGGTTAAACAAATGATGTCCTAACTATTAATGATAGTGTAGTTATATTGATGATGAGTTTTGGTTATACAAATGATGTCGTAAATATTATTGATAGTATGGTTAAATTGATGACGAGTTTTGGTTATATAAATTATGTGTGATGACGAGTGTTGGTTATACAAATGATATCTTAACTATTAACAATAATATGGTTATATTGATGACAAGTTTTGGTTATACAAATGATGTCGTAACAATTGATGACGGGTTTTGGTTTTACAAATGATATCCTAACTATTAACGATAGAATGGTTATAGTGATGACGTGTTTTGGTTATACAAATTATGTGTGAAGACGAGTGTTGGTTATACAAATGATATCTTAACTATTAATAATAATATGGTTATATTGATGACAAGTTTTGGTTATACAAATGATGTCGTAACAATTGATGACGGATTTTGGTTTTACAAATGATGTCCTAACTATTAACGATAGTATGGTTATATTGATGACGTGTTTTGGTTATACAAATTATGTGTGATGACGAGTTTTGGTTATACAAATGATATCCTAACTATAAACGATAGTATGGTTATATTGATGACGAATTTTGGTTATACAAATTATGTGTGATGACGAGTTTTGGTTATACAAATGATATCCTAACTATTAACGATAGTATGGTTATATTGATGACAAGTTTTGGTTATACAAATGATGTCCTAACAATTTATGACGAGTTTTAATTTTACAAATGATCTGTTAACTATTAACGATAGTATAGTTATATTGATGACGAGTTTTGGTTATACAAATACTGTGTGATGACGAGTTTTGGTTATGCAAATGATATCCTAACTATTAACGATATTATGGTTATATTGATGGCGAGTTTTGGTTATACAAATGATGTCCTAACTATTAACGATAGTATAGTTATATTGATGAAGAGTTTTGGTTTAACAAATGATATCCTAACTATTAACGTTAGTATGGTTAAATTGATGACGAGTTTTGGTTATACAAATTATGTGTGAGGACGAGTGTTGGTTATACAAATGATATCCTAACTATTAACGATAGAATGGTTATATTGATGACAAGTTTTGGTTATACAAATGATGTCGTAACAATTGATGACGAGTTTTGGTTTTACAAATGATGTCCTAACTATTAACGATAGTATGGTTATATTAATGACAAGTTTTGGTTATACAAATTATGTGTGATGATGAGTTTTGGTTATACAAATGATATCCTAACTATTAACGATAGTATGGTTATATTGATGACGAGTTTTGGTTATACTAATGATATCCTAACTATTAACTATAGCATAGTTTTATTGATAACGAGTTTTGGTTATACAAATGATGTCCTAACTATTAACGATAGTATGGTTATATTGATGACGAGTTTTGGTTATACAAATTATGTGTGATGACGAGTTTCGGTTTTACAAATGATGTCCTAACTATTAACGATAGTATGGTTATATTGATGACAACTTTTTGTTATATAAATGATGTCCTAACAATTGATGACGGATTTTGGTTTTGCAAATGATGTCCTAACTATTAACGATAGTATGGTTATATTAATGACAAGTTTTGGTTATACAAATTATGTGTGATGATGAGTTTTGGTTATACAAATGATATCCTAACTATTAACGATAGTATGGTTATATTGATGTCAAGTTTTGGTTATACAAATTATGTGTGATGATGAGTTTTGGTTATACAAATGATATCCTAATTATTAACGATAGTATGGTTATATTGATGACGAGTTTTGGTTATACTAATGATATCCTAACTATTAACAATAGCATAGTTTTATTGATAACGAGTTTTGGTTATACAAATGATGTCCTAACTATTAACGATAGAATAGTTATATTGATGACGAGTTTTGGTTTTACAACTGATGTCCTAACCATTAACGATAGTATGGTTATATTGATGACGAGTTTTGGTTATACAAATTATGTGTGATGACGAGTTTCGGTTTTACAAATGATGTCCTGACTATTAACGATAGTATGGTTGTATTGATGACAAGTTTTTCTGATACAAATGATGTCGTAACAATTGATGACGAGTTTTCGTTTCACAAATGATGTCCTAACTATTAACTATAGTATTGTTATATTGATGACGAACTTTGGTTATACAAATTATGTGTGATGACGAATTTTGGTAATACAAATGATATCCTAACTATTAACGATAGTATGGTTATATTGATGACAAGTTTTGGTTATACAAATTATGTGTGATGACGAGTTTTGGTTATACAAATGATATCCTAACTATTAACGTATGGTTATATTGATGACAAGTTTTGGTTATACAAATGATGTCGTAACAATTGATGACGAGTTTTGGTTTTACAAATGATGTGTTAACTATTAACGATAGTATGGTTATATTGATGACGAGTTTTGGTTATATACAAATTATGTGTGATGACGAGTTTTGGTTATACAAATGATATCCTAACTATTAACGACAGTATGGTTATATTGATGACAAGTTTTGTTAATACAAATGACGTCCTAACAATTGATGACGAGTTTTGGTTTTACAAATGATGTCCTAACTATTAACGATAGAATGGTTATATTGATGACGAGTTTTGGTTATACAAATTATGTGTGATGACGAGTTTTGGGTATACAAATGATATCCTAACTATTAACGATAGTATGGTTATATTGATGACGAGTTTTGGTTATACAAATGATGTCCTAACAATTGATGACGAGTTTTGGTTTTACAAATGATGTCCTAACTATTAACAATATAATGGTTATATTGATGACGAGTGATAGTTATACAAATTATGTGTGATGAAGAGTTTTGGTTATACAAATGATATCCTAACTATTAACGATAGTATGGTTATATTGATGACGAGTTTTGGTTATACAAATGATGTCCTAACAATTTATGACGAGTTTTAATTTTACAAATGATGTGTTAACTATTAACGATAGTATAGTTATATTGATGACGAGTTTTGGTTATACAAATACTGTGTGTTGACCAGTTTTGGTTATACAAATGATATCCTAACTATTAACGATAGTATGGTTATATTGATGACAAGTTTTGGTTATACAAATGATGTCTTAACAATTGATGACGAGTTTTGGTTTTACAAATGATGTCCTAACTATTAACAATAGAATGGTTATATTGATGACGAGTGATAGTTATACAAATTATGTGTGATGACGAGTTTTGGTTATACAAATGCTATCCTAACTATTAACGATAGTATGGTTATATTGATGACGAGTTTTGGTTATACAAATGATGTCCTAACAATTTATGACGAGTTTTAATTTTAGAAATGATGTGTTAACTATTAACGATAGTATAGTTATATTGATGACGAGTTTTGGTTATACAAATACTGTGTGATGACGAGTTTTGGTTATACAAATGATATCCTAACTATTAACGATATTATGGTTATATTGATGACGAGTTTTGGTTATACAAATGATGTCCTAACTATTAACGATAGTATAGTTATATTGATGACGAGTTTTGGTTTAACAAATGATATCCTAACTATTAACGTTAGTATGGTTAAATTGATGACGAGTTTTGGTTAAACAAATTATGTGTGATGACGTGTGTTGGTTATACAAATGATATCCTAACTATTACCGATAGAATGGTTATATTGATGACAAGTTTTGGTTATACAAATGATGTCGTAACAATTGATGACGAGTTTTGGTTTAACAAATGATGTCCTAACTATAAACGATAGTATGGTTATATTAATGACAAGTTTTGGTTATACAAATTATGTGTGATGACGAGTTTTGGTTATACAAATGATATCCTAACTATTAACGATAGTATGGTTATATTGATTTCAAGTTTTGGTTATACAAATTATGTGTGATGATGAGTTTTGGTTATACAAATGATATCCTAACTATTAACGATAATATGGTTATATTGATGACGAGTTTTGGTTATACTAATGATATCCTAACTATTAACAATAGCATAGTTTTATTGATAACGAGTTTTGGTTATACAAATGATGTCCTAACTATTAACGATAGTATAGTTATAGTGATGACGAGTTTTGGTTTTACAACTGATGTTCTAACTATTAACGATAGTATGGTTATATTGATGACGAGTTTTGGTTATACCAATTATGTGTGATGACGAATTTTGGTTTTACAAATGATGTCCTAACTATTAACGATAGTATGGTTATATTGATGACAAGTTTTTGTTATATAAATGATGTCCTAACAATTGATGACGAGCTTTGGTTTTGCAAATGATGTCCTAACTATTAACGATAGTATGGTTATATTGATGACGAGTTTTGGTTATACAAATTATGTTTGATGACGAGTTTTGGTTATACAATTGATATCCTAACTATTAACGACAGTATGGTTATATTGATGACGAGTTTTGGTTTACAAATGATATCCTAACTATTAACAATAGTACTGATGACGAGTTTTGGTTATACAAATGATGTCCTAACTATTAACGATAGTATAGTTATATTGATGACGAGTTTTGGTTTTACAAATTATGTGTGATGACGAGTTTTGGTTATACAAATGATATCCTAACTATTAACGATAGGATGGTTATATTGATGACAAGTTTTTCTTATACAAATGATGTCGTAACAATTGATTACGAGTTTTCGTTTAACAAATGATGTCCTAACTATTAACTATAGTATGGTTATATTGATGACGAGCTTTGGTTATACAAATTATGTGTGATGACGAGTTTTGGTTATACAATTGATATCCTAACTATTAACGATAGTATGGTTATATTGATGACAAGTTTTAGTTATACAAATTATGTGTGATGACGAGTTTTGGTTATACAAATGATATCCTAACTATTAACGTATGGTTATATTGATGACAAGTTTTGGTTATACAAATGATGTCGTAACAATTGATGACGAGTTTTGGTTTTACAAATGATGTGTTAACTATAAACGATAGTATGGTTATATTGATGACGAGTTTTGGTTATACAAATTATGTGTGATGACGAGTTTTGGTTATACAAATGATATCCTAACTATTAACGATAGTATGGTTATATTGATGACAAGTTTTGTTAATACAAATGATGTCCTAACAATTGATGACGAATTTTGGTTTTACAAATGATGTCCTAACTATTAACGATATAATAGTTATATTGATGACGAGTTTTGGTTATACAAATTATGTGTGATGACGAGTTTTGGGTATACAAATGCTATCCTAACTATTAACGATAGTATGGTTATATTGATGACAAGTTTTGGTTATACAAATGATGTCCTAACAATTGATGACGAGTTTTGGTTTTACAAATGATGTCCTAACTATTAACAATAGAATGGTTATATTGGTGACGAGTGATAGTTATACAAATTATGCGTGATGACGAGTTTTGGTTATACAAATGATATCCTAACTATTAACGATAGTATGGTTATATTGATGACGAGTTTTGGTTATACAAATGATGTTCTAACTATTAACGATAGTATGGTTATATTGATGACGAGTTTCGGCTGAGTTGTGGGGTGGGATGAAAAGTTAGACATTGAGATGTGGGTTGGGATGAAGAGTTCGGCATTGAGTTGTAGGGTGGGATGAAGTGTTTGGTATTGAGTTGTTGGATGGGATGAAGAGTTAGGCATTGAGCTGTGGTGTGGGATGAAGAGTTTGGCATTGAGTTGTGGGGTGGTATGAAGAGTTAGGCATTGAGTTGATGGGTGTGATGGGGTACTTGTAACTTTGCATTTATTTCACTTTAATTTGACTGGGGCCAATTTTTGAAAACAAGAATAAAGACCCATATTATTTTTTTTAGAATTTCTCTTCATTTCATTTCCCCATCAATCTGTTATTCACAATACATGAAGTATTTAGGTCTATGGTAAGGGTAGTGAAACTATACTCTGACTTTTTTTTAAACTTTTATCTCTATCTCCCCGCCTCCCCGACTGCTAAGCCAACATATTTGTAGTCCAATCAACATATAGCATTTACGGATGCGTAGAATAAATCGGCCAACGCAGTTCTATATTTACAATGACGTAACACATATATTCCCGTCGACAGTGACACTCCCAGCACAGATAATGCGTCAGCAAATAAATAATTGTAACAGTAACCGATAATTAATTGTAACAGTATCGTGATAGTTCTTTTCTGTAACACATCAAACGCCCTAAATTTACTAATGATTTATTTATTATTTCTCACAAACAATTAAACTTGAAAGCAAAAATGTATTAATAAAGTCTGCCTTATTCCCATTTATCAGTAGTTCTCCTCGCTGACTAATTATACTGCTTTAGTTCGTAAATATGTAAAGTGTGCATCTTTTGTGTGCGATAAAACAATACAAAATAACATTTGTATCCTGCTAAATAAATAACCACTTTGAATCATTGACAACAAAAGGCGTTTTAAAACACTCCCGTATAATGCACGCCAAATGCACTTAACAATGCAAATAAAATAACATTTCAATTAATTGATCGATTTCAACTCTTTTTCCCTGACGGATTTTTTGCAGATTTTTTTTATCAAATTGTTGTTTATAGTATGGATGCAGTTTTTATTTGAAGGGAGCATTAAGAACCAGAGCCAAAAGACAGACAGACAGACAGACAGACAGACAGACAGACAGACAGACAGACAGACAGACAGACATTACATTTTGTCTCATTTCAAAACGAATATTTCAATACTGAGGAAGTGCTTTCGGAAATCAAAGAACATATAAAGAAACTCCGGCAAACTTGACAAGGAACTGCTGAGTGACAAAGGAGTGCTGCGAGAAACATATGAAGCAGTGGAACTGCGGTGATGAACTAAACATGACGTCATATACTCATGTTATGTCTTTATAGGTCGTAACATTTGTCACGGCTGTATATATAACAATGCAATATTGGATATAGAAACACATTACGGAACCCAGAACTTCATGTACGTATCACTTGTTATTAAAGAAAACATAGACGTATTTATTCTCAAGTTAATTTCTGTCATTATGAAGGTTTCGCTGGGAAAAGCTTTCTATCTGTGAAACATATTTATATAATTTATACTATCAACATAATAACAAGACAGCGTGTTACTGTATACTTTCAATATATATTGTTTGTACAAGCGACGGTAATATGGCTAGCATATGTGAAATGCATACGTACTTATACAACTTGACATTGTATATGTGTTTTCTCTGTGCTTCGACAGTTAGAAATCCTATATATTACATTTTGAATTTCTTTTGATCGTTATTGATATGCATAAAATAAAAGGAGACACTGGTTTTCAACCAGTCACTTAATTCATAATAATTCATTACCGCGCATGTTTTAGCTAAGGTTTTTACTTTTGATAACATAATTGTTCAAAATAAGAACATAATAACGTATCAGCTGGATAGTTATTATGCTAATTGAAATAACTTCATTTCTGCATAAGTTTTTTTGAATATTTTTTGAAACAGTTGCTTTGATTTTTCTTCTTTTTTTTTTTGAAGTGTGGTTGGGTGAGGTATTCCATTGCAAAATCTTTGTAAATGAAAATTTTAAAGAAAAGGTTTTGAATCAGAATTTTAATTACATCTGAATGTGTCTTGAAGGTTCTAAATCAGGTTTTACGGGAAAAATAATATATATATAGCATAACCGTCTTCCAGTCCAATCATGACAAGTGAACCATTTTTAGATCAAATAACTAGTTTCCTTATTAATGGTTTATCTATGCAATAAATGTCTGCATGGAGCCTTTTTGGAATGTTAATTTATCTAGAGATTCTGAACATAGCTCGCTACTCCTCTATGTCAGAAATCAATTGATCCATTTCAACAAGAGAAAAGAAAAAGATTGTTGAGAATTGACATACGTTTGGAGATGACAATCATTTGTTTTTGTAAAATAGCAACAGGTGTTCAAAATGAATTAAATGAATTAAGAAGTATTTATCATACTTTATTGTGTTGTACATTTTCGTTTCACATAATTCTCCGAATATTTCCAAATGCAGAAAGAATGTAAAGAATTCTAAAAACGTGTGATTTGTTATCTCAATAGGTTTTCCTCGCTAGTATTTATCTTTAATTGTTTTCTTGTAATTTAACTTTTATTAAGTCGTTTTAGGATACGATTTAATAAGATACCTAAATAAAATTCGAAATTAACAAGATTTGTCAGAAGACAACAAAGCTCGCCGATGGGATAAAACTCACCACCCATGCAAAGATTGAGATTGAAGGCAAACACCAAAACTAAACACAAAAGTTTAATTTGGGTGTCTGCAGACGAAAAATGAAGTCCAAAAGGGCCATAACTCTGCCATATTCAACCTAGAGTTATGGTTCTTGTCTCTGTGAGTTCAATTGATGATGGTGAAAAGGCATGCGAAGTTTTAGTCATATCCAATGAGTGGTTGCATAAATATGTTACCTGATTAAAAACTTTAACCTGAAAAAATAAGTCGAATAAGGGCCATAACTCTGCCAAAATGCAACCACGAGTTATGGTTCTTGTCTCTATGTGTTCCATTAATGATGGTGAATACACAAGCGAAGTTTCATTCATATCCAATGAGTGGTTGTATATATATGTTTAAGTTTGGTTGTGTTGGCCTTTTACTTAAGTTGAAGCCCACTTGAGAGGATTTGTTACTTACCGTTACAAGACGCTACCCCTGCTGTGTTTTCTGCCGTATGCAAGTACATGTGATTCTTTAACGTTAATACCTCCTGTAAGATGCTTTATGATATAACCACAAAACATATATACATGTGATAAGAAAATAATTGCTTGAACAATATATTATTACAAAAACATTGAAAAATGAATATTTATACATGTATACACTAAAAGAGAGTTTTTTAAATCTATATAATAATCATATTTAAAGTAGGTTTCCATATACAAATACCCCTTAGCGGAACGAATTATGAAATGTATGAGGAATATAATGATATATCCATTATAGTAGTATATATCCAAACAGTATCTACGCAGAAGCATATATAGTTTAGTATGTTTATTAACATTTATTTATAAACATTTAATCAGTGTTACAATGTCGTCTAAATTCATCTTCTTAAAGAATGTAAAAACAAGAAATGTCACTGTTAAGTGTCACATGCCCCCCAACATGTCATAATGTTATGTTGATCATTTGTAGCAAGTATCATTAAAATTCATCTATGCATGACAAAGTTACAGGCCAGAAACATACTCTCACATAAACTCAAAGTGTTGTCAAACAAACTCAAATTGTGACCTTGACCTTTGAGGTACGGGTATGGGTCTTACTCGCGACACGTCGTCATGTTCTGTTGATCATTTGTTGCAAGTATCAATAAAATTCATCTATACATGACAAAGTTACAGGCCGGAAACAAAATACCGGACGGAAGGACGGAAGGACGGACGGAAGGACGGAAGTTCTCACGAATGGGTATTTAAGTGGCTTCTTTGTGTCAATCGTATACTTGTGTGGCTAAATTTTAAAAAAAATTGCCACGTAAAAGAAAAAAAGCCACATAAAAGCCGTTTTTATGGGGCTAGAAACAGCCACGTAATTATTTTTCAACTGCTTTTCAACTGTCCATAAAAATTACTAACCCTAAACCTTGGACACTTAACTACCCATTTGTGTGTACGGACGGACGGACGGACGGACGGACGCTGCGATTACTATATGCCACCCAAAAATTTATTTGGGGGGCATAAAAAAACGATTTCCAGATGCAAAATCAACAGTAAAATTAATAAATAATACTATGATATATAAACTGAATATCGTTATATTTTAAATTTTCTTTCGTGTACTTAATAATGAAAAGTAAATTAGTAACTATTCAGCTACTAACAACTAAAATCTTCAGTTTAAATATGTAAGCCATACATAAAACAATTTTGGCAACAGTAATATCACCTGGTGAATGCTATGATAGTATCTCTGCATTTAAGCACGTAACGAATATTTAAGTTTGCCAGACTGTACTTTAATATGTCGGTGTAAAAGGGCGATGCACAAGCTGGAATGCCAAAACAAAGTATAGAAGCTAATCAAATATTGATAACGTATGGCAGACACACATCATTTACATATTCAAAACACGTGTACTTTGAAAGTTCAAACTTATTTGCGCGTTAAATTATGACACAAAACACTTAAATTTGTTTCAATTTTGATATTTGATGATCAATGGTAAATGACAAGACACAATTTAAGTAAATAACTAAAATTGTTTATTTGTAAAAATGTTAATGTAAAGTTATATAAAAACAAACGAAACTCAGGTATTTCCATAGTTGCCTTCTGTCAATATGCCGTATGTACAGTCAATATTAGAATCTTTTCAACTATTAGCACACATTTTTTGTTGGCAAGGTTAATTTTATATGAATATGCAAATTCAGATTTATTTCCAAGAAAGGAAAGGTTATTAAATTTATATGTATATTGTATTACCATTTTCTTCGGTAAGCAATGCAGTGTAACCAAAATTCATCCTTTTATGTCAACGACAATTCCTTGTATATTTTATCATAACACATACTCCATAATGTACTTGTATATTACAAGTTATATTGTATGTATATTGTATTCTATAATATATATTTCATTACCACACTACAGGACAATTTCCGTTAAACACTTCAAGGAACCAGATCAAACATGACGCATTGTGATATAAGCGAGAACGTGACAAAACTTGCTCCTATTTTTGAGAAGTTTTGTATCCGTAATTGAATAAAAAAGCTCCATCAATGTTATATGAAAGCAGAATACGACTTAAGTCGGCGAGATGTGTTGTGAGGAGCAGTATACGTCTCGTTACCATCTCAGACTATGACTTAAGTCGACGAAATGGGTTGTGAGGAGCAGTATACGTCTCGTTACCATCTCAGACTACGACTTAAGTCGACAATATGGGTTGTGAGGAGCAGTATACGTCTCGTTACCATCTCAGACTACGACTTAAGTCGACAATATGGGTTGTGAGGAGCAGTATACGTCTCGTTACCATCTCAGACTACGACTTAAGTTGACGAAATGGGTTGTGAGGAGCAGTATTTGTCTCGTAACCAACCCAGACTACGATTTAAGTCGGTGAGATTATTCTACGACTTAAATCGGTAAGATGGGTTGTGAGGAGCAGTATATGTCACGTAACCATCTCAGACTACGACTTCCGTCAACGAGATGGGTTGTGAGGAGTACTATACGTCTCGTTACCATCTCAGACTACGACTTAATTATGGGAGATGGCTTGTGAGAAGCAGTATATGGTTCGTTACCAACTCAGACTACGACTTAATTCGGCGAAATGGGTTGTGAGGAACAGTATATGTCTCGTTACAACTCAGGCTACGACTTAAGTCGGGGAGATGGTTTGTGAGGAGCAGTATTTGTCTCGTTACAACTCAGATTACGACTTAAGTCGGGGAGATGGGTTGTGAGGAGCAGTATACGTCTCGTTACCATCTCAGACTACGACTTAAGTCGGGGAGATGGCTTGTGAGGAGCAGTATATGCTCGTTACCAACTCAGACTACGACTTAAGTAGGCGATATGGGTTGTGAGGAGCAGTTAACGTCTCGTTACCATCACGGACTACGACTGAAGTCCACAAGATGGGTTGTGAGGAGCAGTATACGTCTCGTTACCAACTCAGACTACGACTTAAGTCGGCGAGATGGGTTGCGAGCAGCAGTTTACGTCTCGTTACCAACTCGGACTACGACTAATTCGGCGACATGGGTTCTAAGGAGCAGTATACGTCTCGTTACCAACTCAGACTACGACTTAAGTCGGCAATATGGGTTGTGAGGAGCAGTTTACGTCTCGTTACAATCTCAGACTACGACTTAAGTCGACAAAATGGGTTGCGAGGAGTAGTATACGTATCGTTACCAACTCAGACTACGACTTAAGTCGACAAGATGGGTTGTGAGGAGCAGTATATGTCTCGTTACAACTCAGACTACGACTTAAGTCGACAAGATGGGTTGTGAGGAGCAGTATATGGTTCATTACCAACTCAGACTACGACTTAAGTCGGCGAGATGGGTTGTGAGGAACAGTATATGTCTCGTTACAACTCAGACTACGACTTAAGTCGGGTAGATGGCTTGTGAGGAGCAGTATTTGTCTCGTTACAACTCAGACTACGCCTTAAGTCGGGGAGATGGGTTGTGAGGAGCAGTATTTGTCTCGTTACAACTCAGACTACGACTTAAGTCGGGGAGATGGCTTGTGAGGAACAGTATATGGCTCGTTACCAACTCAGACTACGACTTAAGTCGGGGAGATGGGTTGTGAGGAGCAGTATTTGTCTCGTTACAACTCAGACTACGCCTTAAGTCGGGGAGATGGCTTGTGAGGAGCAGTATTTGTCTCGTTACAACTCAGACTACGACTTAAGTCGGGGAGATGGCTTGTGAGGAGCAGTATATGGCTCGTTACCAACTCAGACTACGACTTAAGTCGGGGAGATGGGTTGTGAGGAGCAGTATTTGTCTCGTTACAACTCAGACTACGCCTTAAGTCGGGTAGATGGCTTGTGAGGAGCAGTATTTGTCTCGTTACAACTCAGACTACGCCTTAAGTCGGGTAGATGGCTTGTGAGGAGCAGTATTTGTCTCGTTACAACTCAGACTACGACTTAAGTCGGGGAGATGGCTTGTGAGGAGCAGTATATGGCTCGTTACCAACTCAGACTACGACTTAAGTCGGGGAGATGGCTTGTGAGGAGCAGTATTTGTCTCGTTACAACTCAGACTACGCCTTAAGTCGGGTAGATGGCTTGTGAGGAGCAGTATTTGTCTCGTTACAACTCAGACTACGACTTAAGTCGGGGAGATGGCTTGTGAGGAACAGTATATGGCTCGTTACCAACTCAGACTACGACTTAAGTCCACAAGATGGGTTGTGAGGAGCAGTATACGTCTCGTTACCAGCTCAGACTACGACTTAAGTCGACGAGATGGATTGCGAGCAGCAGTTTACGTCTCATTACCAACTCAGACTACGACTTAATTCGGCGAGATGGGTTCTAAGGAGCAGTATACGTCTCGTTACCAACTCAGACTACGACTTAAGTCGGCAATATGGGTTGTGAGGAGCAGTTTACGTCTCGTTACCAACTCAGACTACGACTTAAGTTGACGAAATGGGTTGCGAGGAGTAGTATACGTCTCGTTACCAACTCAGACTACGACTTAAGTCGACATGATGGGTTGTGAGGAGCAGTATATGTCTCGTTACCATCTCAGACTACGACTTAATTCTGGGAGATGGGTTCTAAGGAGCAGTATACGTCTCGTTACAAACTCAGACCACGACTTAAGTCGGGGAGATGGGCTGTGAGGAGCAGTATACGTCTCGTTACCATCTCAGACTACGATTTAAGTCGACGAGATGGGTTGTGAGGAGCAGTATATGTCTCGTTACCAACTCAGACTACGACTTAAGTCGGGGAGATGGGTTGTGAGGAGCAGTATATGTCTCGTTACCAACTCAGACTACGACTTAATTCTGGGAGATGGCTTGTGAGAAGCATTATACGTCTCGTTACCAACTCAGACTACGACTTAAGTCAGTAATATGGGTTGTGAGGAGCAGTATACGTCTCGTTACCAACTTAGACTACCACTTAAGTCGGGGAGATGGCTTGTGAGGAACAGTATTTGTCTCGTTACAACTCAGACTACGACTTTAGTCGGGGAGATGGCTTGTGAAGAACAGTATTTGTCTCGTTACAACTCAGACTACGACTTAAGTCGGGGAGATTGCTAGTGAGGAGCAGTATATGTCTCGTTACGAACTCAGACTACGTCTTAATTCGGCGAGATGGCTTGTGCAGAGCAGTATATGTCTCGTTACCAACTCAGACTACGACTTAAGTCGGGGAGATGGCTTGTGAGGAGCAGTATACGGTTCGTTACAACTCAGACTACGACTTAAGTCGGGAAGATGGGTTGTGAAGAGCAGTATTTGTCTCGTTACAACTCAGACTACGACTTAAGTCGGGGATATGGGTTGTGAGGAGCAGTATATGGTTCGTTACAACTCAGACTACGATTTTAGTCGGTGAGATAGGTTGTGAGGAGCAGTATATGTCTCGTTACAACTCAGGCTACGACTTAAGTCGGGAAGATGGCTTGTGAGGAGCAGTATATGTCTCGTTACAACTCAGACTACGACTTAAGTCGGGAAGTTGGCTTGTGAGGAGCAGTATATGGCTCGTTACAACTCAGACTACGATTTAAGTCGGTGAGATGGGTTGTGAGGAGCAGTATATGTCTCGTTACAACTCAGGCTACGACTTAAGTCGGGGAGATGGCTTGTGAGGAGCAGTATATGGTTCGTTACAACTCAGACTACGACTTAAGTCGGTGAAATGGGTTGTGAGGAGCAGTATATGTCTCGTTACAACTCAGACTACGACTTAAGTCGGGTAGATGGCTTGTGAGGAATAGTTTATGGTTCGTTACCAACTTAGACTACGACTTAAGTCGGTGAGATGGATTGTGAGGAGCAGTATATGTCTCGTTACAACTCAGACTACGACTTAAGTCGGGTAGATGGCTTGTGAGGAACAGTATATGGTTCGTTACCAACTCAGACTACGATTTCAGTCGGTGAGATGGGTTATGAGGAACAGTATATGGTTCGTTACAACTCAGACTACGACTTAAGTCGGTGAGATGGGTTGTGAGGAGCAGTATATGTCTCGTTACAACTCAGACTACGACTTAAGTCGGGGAGATGGCTTGTGAGGAGCAGTATTTGTCTCGTTACAACTCAGACTACGACTTAAGTCGGGTAGATGGCTTGTGAGGAGCAGTATTTGTCTCGTTACAACTCAGACTACGACTTAAGTCGGGGAGATGGCTTGTGAGGAGCAGTATATGTCTCGTAACAACTCAGACTACGACTTAAGTCGGGGAGATGGCTTGTGAGGAGCAGTATATGTCTCGTTACAACTCAGACTACGACTTAAGTCGGAGAGATGGCTTGTGAGGAGCAGTATACGTCTCGTTACCATCTCAGACTACGACTTAAGTCAGATAGATGGCTTTTGAGGAGCAGTATATGTCTCGTTACAACTCAGACTACGACTTAAGTCGGGGAGATGGCTTGTGAGGAGCAGTATATGTCTCGTTACAACTCAGACTACGACTTAAATCGGGTAGATGGCTTGTGAGGAGCAGTAAATGTCTCGTTACAAGTCAGACTACGACTTAAGTCGGGGAGATGGCTTGTGAGGAGCAGTATATGTCTCGTTACAACTCAGACTACGACTTAAGTCGGGGAGATGGCTCGTGAGGAGCAGTATATGTCTCGTTACAACTCAGACTACGACTTAAGTCGGGGAGATGGGTTGTGAGGAGCAGTATTTGTCTCGTTACAACTCAAACTACGACTTAAGTCGGGTAGATGGCTTGTGAGGAGCAGTATTTGTCTCGTTACAACTCAGACTACGACTTAAGTCGGGGAGATGGCTTGTGAGGAGCAGTATATGTCTCGTTACAACTCAGACTACGACTTAAGTCGGGGAGATGGGTTGTGAGGAGCAGTATATGGTTCGTTACAACTCAGACTACGACTTAAGTCGGTTAGATGGGTTGTGAGGAGCAGTATATGTCTCGTTACAACTCAGGCTACGACTTAAGTCGGGGAGATGGCTTGTGAATAGCAGTATACGGTTCGTTATAACTCAAACTACGTCTTAGGTCTGTGAGATGGGTTGTGAGGAGCAATATATGTCTCGTTACAACTCAGACTACCACTTAAGTTGGGGAGATGGCTTGTGAGGAGCAGTATACGTCTCGTTACAACTCAGACTACGACTTAAGTCGGGGAGATGGCTTGTGAGGAACAGTATTTGTCTCGTTACCATCTCAGACTACGACTTAAGTCGGGGAGATGGCTTGTGAGGAGCAGTATACGTCTCGTTACAACTCAGACTACGACTTAAGTCGGGTAGATGGCTTGTGAGGAACAGTATTTGTCTCGTTACAACTCAGACTACGACTTAAGTCGGGTAGATGGCTTGTGAGGAGCAGTATACGTCTCGTGACAACTCAGACTACGACTTAAGTCGGGTAGATGGTTTGTGAGAAGCAGTATATGTCTCGTTACAACTCAGGCTACGACTTAAGTCGGGTAGATGGCTTGTGAGGAGCAGTATACGTCTCGTTACAACTCAGACTACGACTTAAGTCGGGTAGATGGCTTGTGAGGAGCAGTATACGTCTCGTTACAACTCAGACTACGATTTAAGTCGGGTAGATGGGTTGTGAGAAGCAGTATATGTCTCGTTACAACTCAGACTACGACTTAAGTCGGGGAGATGGGTTGTGAGGAGCAGTATTTGTCTCGTTACAACTCAGGCTACGACTTAAGTCAGGGAGATGGCTTGTGAGGAGCAGTATACGTCTCGTTACCATCTCAGACTACGACTTAAGTCGGTAATATGGGTTGTGAGGAGCAGTATACGTCTCGTTACCAACTCAGACTACGACTTAAGTCGGGTAGATGGCTTGTGAGGAACAGTATTTGTCTCGTTACAACTCAGACTACGACTTAAGTCGGGGAGATGGCTTGTGAGGTGCAGTATATGTCTCGTTACAACTCAGACTACGACTTAAGTCGGGGAGATGGCTTGTGAGGAGCAGTATATGGCTCGTTACAACTCAGATTACGACTTAAGTCGGTTAGATGGGTTGTGAAGAGCAGTATTTGTCTCGTTACAACTCAGACTACGACTTCAGTCGGGTAGATGGCTTGTGAGGAACAGTATTTGTCTCGTTACAACTCAGACTACGACTTAAGTCGGGGAGATGGCTTGTGAGGAGCAGTATATGGCTCGTTACAACTCAGACTACGACTTAAGTCGGGTAGATGGCTTGTAAAGAGCAGTATATGGCTCGTTACAACTCAGACTACGACTTAAGTCGGGGAGATGGCTTGTGAGGAGCAGTATACGGTTCGTTACAACTCAGACTACGACTTAAGTCGGGGAGATGGCTTGTGAGGAGCAGTATATGTATCGTTACCAACTCAGACTACGACTTAAGTCGGGTAGATGGCTTGTGAGGAGCAGTATACGTCTCGTTACAACTCAGACTACGACTTAAGTCGGGGAGATGGCTTGTGAGGAACAGTATTTGTCTCGTTACCATCTCAGACTACGACTTAAGTCTGGGAGATGGCTTGTGAGGAGCAGTATACGTCTCGTTACAACTCAGACTACGACTTAAGTCGGGTAGATGGCTTGTGAGGAACAGTATTTGTCTCGTTACAACTCAGACTACGACTTAAGTCGGGTAGATGGCTTGTGAGGAGCAGTATACGTCTCGTTACAACTCAGACTACGACTTAAGTCGGGTAGATGGCTTGTGAGGAGCAGTATTTGTCTCGTTACAACTCAGGCTACGACTTAAGTCGGGGAGATGGCTTGTGAGGAGCAGTATACGTCTCGTAACCATCTCAGACTACGACTTAAGTCGGTAATATTGGTTGTGAGGAGCAGTATACGTCTCGTTACCAACTCAGACTACGACTTAAGTCGGGTAGATGGCTTGTGAGGAACAGTATTTGTCTCGTTACAACTCAGACTACGACTTAAGTCGGGGAGATGGGTTGTGAGGAGCAGTATATGTCTCGTTACAACTCAGACTACGACTTAAGTCAGGGAGATGTCTTGTGAGGAGCAGTATATGGTTCGTTACAACTCAGACTACGACTTAAGTCGGTTAGATGTGTTGTGAGGAGCAGTATTTGTCTCGTTACAACTCAGACTACGACTTAAGTCGGGGAGATGGCTTGTGAGGAGCAGTATATGTCTCGTTACCATCTCAGACTACGACTTAAGTCGGTAATATGGATTGTGAGGAGCAGTATACGTCTCGTTACCAACTCAGACTACGACTTAAGTCGGGGAGATGGCTTGTGAGGAACAGTATTTGTCTCGTTACAACTCAGACTACGACTTAAGTCGGGGAGATGGCTTGTGAGGAGCAGTATATATCTCGTTACAACTCAGACTACGACTTAAGTCAGGGATATGGCTTGTGAGGAGCAGTATATGTCTCGTTACAACTCAGACTACGACTTAAGTCGGAGAGATGGCTTGTGAGGAGCAGTATATGTCTCGTTACCATCTCAGACTACGACTTAAGTCGGGTAGATGGCTTGTGAGGAGCAGTATATGTCTCGTTACAACTCAGACTACGACTTAAGTCGGGGAGATGGCTTGTGAGGAGCAGTATATGTCTCGTTACAACTCAGACTACGACTTAAGTCGGGTAGATGGCTTGTGAGGAGCAGTATATGTCTCGTTACAACTCAGACTACGACTTAAGTCGGGGAGATGGCTTGTGAGGAGCAGTATATGTCTCGTTAAAACTCAGACTACGACTTAAGTCGGGGAGATGGGTTGTGAGGAGCAGTATATGTCTCTTTACAACTCAGACTACGATTTAAGTCGGGGAGATGGCTTGTGAGGAGCAGTATACGTCTCGTTACAACTCAGACTACGACTTAAGTCGGGTAGATGGCTTGTGAGGAACAGTATTTGTCTCGTTACCATCTCAGACTACGACTTAAGTCGGGGAGATGGCTTGTGAGGAGCAGTATACGTCTCGTTACAACTCAGACTACGACTAAAGTCGGGTAGATGGCTTGTGAGGAACAGTATTTGTCTCGTTACAACTCAGACTACGACTTAAGTCGGGTAGATGGCTTGTGAGGAGCAGTATATGTCTCGTTACAACTCAGGCTACGACTTAAGTCGGGGAGATGGCTTGTGAGGAGCAGTATACGTCTCGTTACCATCTCATACTACGCCTTAAGTCGGTAATATGGGTAGTGAGGAGCAGTATACGTCTCGTTACCAACTCAGACTACGACTTAAGTCGGGTAGATGGCTTGTGAGGAACAGTATTTGTCTCGTTACAACTCAGACTACGACTTAAGTCGGGGAGATTGCTTGTGATGAGCAGTATATGTCTCGTTACAACTCAGACTACGACTTAAGTCGGGGAGATGGCTTGTGAGGAGCAGTATATGGTTCGTTACAACTCAGCCTACGACTTAAGTCGGTTAGATGGGCTGTGAGGAGCAGTATTTGTTTCGTTACAACTCAGACTACGACTTAAGTCGGTGAGATATGTTGTGAGGAGCAGTATTTGTCTCGTTACAACTCAGACTACGACATAAGTCGGTGATATGGCTTGTAAGTAGCAGTATTTGTCTCGTTACCAACTCAGACTACGACTTAAGTCGGGGAGATGGGTTGTGAGGAGCAGTATTTGTCTCGTTACAACTCAGACTACGACTTCAGTCGGGTAGATGGCTTGTGAGGAACAGTATTTGTCTCGTTACAACTCAGACTACGACTTAAGTCGGGGAGATGGCTTGTGAGGAGCAGTATATGGCTCGTTACAACTCAGACTACGACTTAAGTCGGGTAGATGGCATGTAAAGAGCAGTATATGGCTCGTTACAACTCAGACTACGACTTAAGTCGGGGAGATGGCTTGTGAGGAGCAGTATACGGTTCGTTACAACTCAGACTACGACTTAAGTCTGGGAGATGGCTTGTGAGGAGCAGTATATGTCTCGTTACCAACTCAGACTACGACTTAAGTCGGGTAGATGGCTTGTGAGGAGCAGTATACGTCTCGTTACAACTCAGACTACGACTTAAGTCGGGGAGATGGCTTGTGAGGAACAGTATTTGTCTCGTTACAATCTCAGACTACGACTTAAGTCTGGGAGATGGCTTGTGAGGAGCAGTATACGTCTCGTTACAACTCAGACTACGACTTAAGTCGGGTAGATGGCTTGTGAGGAACAGTATTTGTCTCGTTACAACTCAGACTACGACTTAAGTCGGGTAGATGGCTTGTGAGGAGCAGTATACGTCTCGTTACAACTCAGACTACGACTTAAGTCGGGTAGATGGGTTGTGAGGAGCAGTATTTGTCTCGTTACAACTCAGGCTACGACTTAAGTCGGGGAGATGGCTTGTGAGGAGCAGTATATGTCTCGTTACCATCTCAGACTACGACTTAAGTCGGTAATATGGATTGTGAGGAGCAGTATACGTCTCGTTACCAACTCAGACTACGACTTAAGTCGGGGAGATGGCTTGTGAGGAACAGTATTTGTCTCGTTACAACTCAGACTACGACTTAAGTCGGGGAGATGGCTTGTGAGGAGCAGTATATGTCTCGTTACAACTCAGACTACGACTTAAGTCGGGGAGATGGCTTGTGAGGAGCAGTATTTGTCTCGTTACAACTCAGACTACGACTTAAGTCGGGGAGATGGCTTGTGAGGAGCAGTATATGTCTCGTAACTACTCAGACTACGACTTAAGTCAGGGAGATGGCTTGTGAGGAGCAGTATATGTCTCGTTACAACTCAGACTACGACTTAAGTCGGAGAGATGGCTTGTGAGGAGCAGTATACGTCTCGTTACCATCTCAGACTACGACTTAAGTCGGGTAGATGGCTTGTGAGGCGCAGTATATGTCTCGTTACAACTCAGACTACGACTTAAGTCGGGGAGATGGCTTGTGAGGAGCAGTATATGTCTCGTTACAACTCAGACTACGACTTAAGTCGGGTAGATGGCTTGTGAGGAGCAGTATTTGTCTCTTTACAACTCAGACTACGACTTAAGTCGGGTAGATGGCTTGTGAGGAACAGTATTTGTCTCGTTACAACTCAGACTACGACTTAAGTCAGGGAGATGGGTTATGAGGAGCAGTATTTGTCTCGTTACAACTCAGACTACGACTTAAGTCGGGTAGATGGCTTGTGAGGAACAGTATTTGTCTCGTTACAACTCAGGCTACGACTTAAGTCGGGGAGATGGCTTGTGAGGAACAGTATTTGTCTCGTTACAACTCAGACTACGACTTAAGTCGGGGAGATGGCTTGTGAGGAGCAGTATATGTCTCGTTACAACTCAGACTACGACTTAAGTCGGGGAGATGGCTTGTGAGGAGCAGTATATGGTTCGTTACAACTCAGACTACGACTTAAGTCGGTTAGATGGGTTGTGAGGAGCAGTATATGTCTCGTTACAACTCAGGCTACGACTTAAGTCGGGGAGATGGCTTGTGAATAGCAGTATACGGTTCGTTACAACTCAGACTACGACTTAAGTCGGTGAGATGGGTTGTGAGGAGCAGTATATGTCTCTTTACAACTCAGACTACGATTTAAGTCGGGGAGATGGCTTGTGAGGAGCAGTATACATCTCGTTACAACTCAGACTACGACTTAAGTCGGGGAGATGGCTTGTGAGGAACAGTATTTGTCTCGTTACCATCTCAGACTACGACTTAAGTCGGGGAGATGGCTTGTGAGGAGCAGTATACGTCTCGTTACAACTCAGACTACGACTTAAGTCGGGTAGATGGCTTGTGAGGAACAGTATTTGTCTCGTTACAACTCAGATTACGACTTAAGTCGGGTAGATGGCTTGTGAGGAGCAGTATACGTCTCGTTACAACTCAGGCTACGACTTAAATCGGGGAGATGGCTTGTGAGGAGCAGTATATGTCTCGTTACCATCTCATACTACGCCTTAAGTCGGTAATATGGGTAGTGAGGAGCAGTATACGTCTCGTTACCAACTCAGACTACGACTTAAGTCGGGTAGATGGCTTGTGAGGAACAGTATTTGTCTCGTTACAACTCAGACTACGACTTAAGTCGGGGAGATTGCTTGTGACGAGCAGTATATGTCTCGTTACAACTCAGACTACGACTTAAGTCGGGGAGATGGCTTGTGAGGAGCAGTATATGGTTCGTTACAACTCAGACTACGACTTAAGTCGGTTAGATGGGCTGTGAGGAGCAGTATTTGTTTCGTTACAACTCAGACTACGACTTAAGTCGGTGAGATATGTTGTGAGGAGCAGTATTTGTCTCGTTACAACTCAGACTACGACTTAAGTCGGTGATATGGCTTGTAAGGAGCAGTATTTGTCTCGTTACCAACTCAGACTACGACTTAAGTCGGGGAGATGGGTTGTGAGGAGCAGTATTTGTCTCGTTACAACTCAGACTACGACTTAAGTCGGGTAGATGGCTTGTGAGGAACAGTATTTGTCTCGTTACAACTCAGACTACGACTTAAGTCGGGGAGATGGCTTGTAAGGAGCAGTATATGTCTCGTTACAACTCAGACTACGACTTAAGTCGGGTAGATGGCTTGTGAGGAGCAGTATATGGCTCGTTACAACTCAGACTACGAATTAAGTCGGGGAGATGGCTTGTGAGGAGCAGTATACGGTTCGTTACAACTCAGACTACGACTTAAGTCGAGGAGATGGCTTGTGAGGAGCAGTATATGTCTCGTTACCAACTCAGACTGCGACTTAAGTCGGTAATATGGGTTGTGAGGAGCAGTATATGTCTCGTTACCAACTCAGACTACGACTTAAGTCGGGTAGATGGCTTGTGAGGAACAGGATTTGTCTCGTTACAACTCAGACTACGACTTAAGTCGGGGAGATGGCTTGTGAGGAGCAGTATATGTCTCGTTACAACTCAGACTACGACTTAAGTCGGGAAGATGGCTTGTGAGGAGCAGTATATGGTTCGTTACAACTCAGACTACGACTTAAGTCGGTGAGATGGGTTGTGAGGAGTACTATACGTCTCGTTACCAATTCAGACTACGACTTAAGTCGGGGAGATGGGTTGTGAGGAGCAGTATTTGTCTCGTTACAACTCAGACTACGACTTAAGTCGGGGAGATGGCTTGTGAGGAGCAGTATTTGTCTCGTTACAACTCAGACTACGACTTAAGTCGGGTAGATGGCTTGTGAGGAACAGTATTTGTCTCGTTACAACTCAGACTACGACTTAAGTCGGGGAGATGGCTTGTGAGGAGCAGTATATGGCTCGTTACAACTCAGACTACGACTTAAGTCGGGTAGATGGCTTGTGAGGAGCAGTATATGGCTCGTTACAACTCAGACTACGACTTAAGTCGGGTAGATGGCTTGTGAGGAGCAGTATATGGCTCGTTACAACTCAGACTACGACTTAAGTCGGGTAGATGGCTTGTGAGGAGCAGTATACGTCTCGTTACAACTCAGGCTACGACTTAAGTCGGGGAGATGGCTTGTGAGGAGCAGTATACGTCTCGTTACCATCTCATACTACGCCTTAAATCGGTAATATGGGTAGTGAGGAGCAGTATACGTCTCGTTACCAACTCAGACTACGACTTAAGTCGGGTAGATGGCTTGTGAGGAACAGTATTTGTCTCGTTACAACTCAGACTACGACTTAAGTCGGGGAGATTGCTTGTGATGAGCAGTATATGTCTCGTTACAACTCAGACTACGACTTAAGTCGGGGAGATGGCTTGTGAGGAGCAGTATATGGTTCGTTACAACTCAGACTACGACTTAAGTCGGTTAGATGGGCTGTGAGGAGCAGTATTTGTTTCGTTACAACTCAGACTACGACTTAAGTCGGTGAGATATGTTGTGAGGAGCAGTATTTGTCTCGTTACAACTCAGACTACGACTTAAGTCGGGTAGATGGCTTGTGAGGAGCAGTATACGTCTCGTTACAACTCAGGCTACGACTTAAGTCGGGGAGATGGCTTGTGAGGAGCAGTATACGTCTCGTTACCATCTCATACTACGCCTTAAATCGGTAATATGGGTAGTGAGGAGCAGTATACGTCTCGTTACCAACTCAGACTACGACTTAAGTCGGGTAGATGGCTTGTGAGGAACAGTATTTGTCTCGTTACAACTCAGACTACGACTTAAGTCGGGGAGATTGCTTGTGATGAGCAGTATATGTCTCGTTACAACTCAGACTACGACTTAAGTCGGGGAGATGGCTTGTGAGGAGCAGTATATGGTTCGTTACAACTCAGACTACGACTTAAGTCGGTTAGATGGGCTGTGAGGAGCAGTATTTGTTTCGTTACAACTCAGACTACGACTTAAGTCGGTGAGATATGTTGTGAGGAGCAGTATTTGTCTCGTTACAACTCAGACTACGACTTAAGTCGGTGATATGGCTTGTAAGGAGCAGTATTTGTCTCGTTACCAACTCAGACTACGACTTAAGTCGGGGAGATGGGTTGTGAGGAGCAGTATTTGTCTCGTTACAACTCAGACTACGACTTAAGTCGGGTAGATGGCTTGTGAGGAACAGTATTTGTCTCGTTACAACTCAGACTACGACTTAAGTCGGGGAGATGGCTTGTGAGGAGCAGTATATGTCTCGTTACAACTCAGACTACGACTTAAGTCGGGTAGATGGCTTGTGAGGAGCAGTATATGGCTCGTTACAACTCAGACTACGAATTAAGTCGGGGAGATGGCTTGTGAGGAGCAGTATACGGTTCGTTACAACTCAGACTACGACTTAAGTCGAGGAGATGGCTTGTGAGGAGCAGTATATGTCTCGTTACCAACTCAGACTACGACTTAAGTCGGTAATATGGGTTGTGAGGAGCAGTATATGTCTCGTTACCAACTCAGACTACGACTTAAGTCGGGTAGATGGCTTGTGAGGAACAGGATTTGTCTCGTTACAACTCAGACTACGACTTAAGTCGGGGAGATGGCTTGTGAGGAGCAGTATATGTCTCGTTACAACTCAGACTACGACTTAAGTCGGGTAGATGGCTTGTGAGGAGCAGTATATGGTTCGTTACAACTCAGACTACGACTTAAGTCGGTGAGATGGGTTGTGAGGAGTACTATACGTCTCGTTACCAACTCAGACTACGACTTAAGTCGGGGAGATGGGTTGTGAGGAGCAGTATTTGTCTCGTTACAACTCAGACTACGACTTAAGTCGGGGAGATGGCTTGTGAGGAGCAGTATTTGTCTCGTTACAACTCAGACTACGACTTAAGTCGGGTAGATGGCTTGTGAGGAACAGTATTTGTCTCGTTACAACTCAGACTACGACTTAAGTCGGGGAGATGGCTTGTGAGGAGCAGTATATGGCTCGTTACAACTCAGACTACGACTTAAGTCGGGTAGATGGCTTGTGAGGAGCAGTATATGGCTCGTTACAACTCAGACTACGACTTAAGTCGGGTAGATGGCTTGTGAGGAGCAGTATATGGCTCGTTACAACTCAGACTACGACTTAAGTCGGGTAGATGGGTTGTGAGGAACAGTATTTGTCTCGTTACAACTCAGACTACGACTTAAGTCGGGGAGATGGCTTGTGAGGAGCAGTATATGGCTCGTTACAACTCAGACTACGACTTAAGTCGGGGAGATGGCTTGTGAGGAGCAGTATACGGTTCGTTACAACTCAGACTACGACTTAAGTCGGAGAGATGGCTTGTGAGGAGCAGTATATGGCTCGTTACAACTCAGACTACGACTTAAGTCGGGGAGATGGCTTGTGAGGAGCAGTATACGTCTCGTTACAACTCAGACTACGACTTAAGTCGGGTAGATGGCTTGTGAGGAGCAGTATATGTCTCGTTACAACTCAGACTACGACTTAAGTCTGGAAGATGGCTAGTGAGTTCGTTACCAACTTAGACTACGACTTAATAATACTTCACTGTTGCTGTACGAAATACATGCAAGTTTAAGTTTTATCTTTATACGTAGCGCGGGAAACATTTTACTCGTTTAATAAACAAACGTATTATATATGGGTTTGGTCAGTTATTATATCATATCTCAACAGTTATTATATCACATCTCTACAGCCATTTCATCATATCTCAACAATCATTTTATCATATCTCAACAGTTATTATATCGTATCTCAACAGTCATAATATCATACATCAACAGTTATTATATCATATCTCAACAGTCGGCTGCCAGTTGGGGATTCGCATTTTTTTTAAAATCGCTGTTTTATTATTTTAACATATCAATTCAATAAAGAAAACAGGTTTATGATAATAAATAACACAATGGTGGTTTGATTCTTCAATAAAACTAATATACTCACCAGACGATGATTCAAAATGGCCAATTTGGGAATCGGATTTTTTTCAAATCGATATTTGGTTTCGAAAACAAATCAGTTCTATAGAAAAATAGTTCATAACAATAAATAAACACCGTTCCCGCCTTGTTCCTGCAATACCATGAGTATATTCACCAGGAGGCGATTCAAAATTTCCAGCTGCCAGTTGGGGATTCGGATTTTTTTATTAAATCGCTGTTTAATTATTTTAACAAATCAATTCAATAGAAAAAACAGCTTAAAATAATAATAAAGACACTAGAACAGCGTTGTTTCTACAATATATTGAGTATACTCACCAAACGGCGATTTAAAATGTCCAGTTGGTGATTCGCTGCGAATCGCCAACTACCAACCAGCTGCTAGTTGGGGATTCAGATTTGCTATTAATTTATATACATTTTTATTGATTATTTTTTTAAACATTTTAACACGAGTAAAATATGTAAATCAAATAGTTATTATAATAACAAATCCGAACCCCCAACTGGCAGCTGGTCGTTAGTTGGTTATCCGAATCCCCAACTACCAACTGCGAACTACGACTAACTTTACAGTCATCAGAAAATTCTGTCCCGAGGGAAAACTGTTTTGGCAGGGAACGAGGCTCTTCCTTAATTGCATACCGGATAAGGGTATCTGCATTGTTACCGGGGTTAGAAATTCTATCTCACTCTAGAGCCGAGATAAAATTCTCGCGCTGTGACGTCGAAACTATCTAGATGACTTAACGTATAAAATATATGACGTAAATCATATAATTAAACGTTTTAAAAGCGGCCGTTTGAAATCTATAATGATGAATTATGTTGAAATAATTTTTCAATGTGTTGGTATGCAAGAAAAAGAATTATTCATGTTTTTTTTAGGTTCGGAAAGAAAATTCCGTCCCGAGGGACAGCTATTATCCCAAGGGACGGAATTTTCTATCCGAACCTCAGACCCATGTAAGGTTCTGATAATCCTTGTCCGGTGTGCAAGAAAGAGATTTCCTCAATGGGGAGCTCGTATCTTATATCAGCAGAAATGTAAGAAGAAAAACTCCAGCACTTATGCCAACTGAAGCACTTTATCTAGCCAATCTTCAAATTGACGTTACAACACATTTTGTAAACTCTAAACCCTGATTGTAACAAGTGGATTTGGCTTTTAACAGACAAAAGACTCACTTAAGAGCAGAAATCTTGAGCCTAACACGACATGTCTCAATTGACATGAACAATAAAATAATTATGTACGGATGAAGACTGTAGACCAGAAGGCATACCGTCAGGCAGGTGACTGTGTGGATAATGTTAAGATGGAATTTAACGTGAAACAACTAAACTGTCTTAATAGGGTATTTAGAATCACATTTTCGAAACAGATAATATATATTTTCCCTTGAAATAGTGTTTTAGTTATTACGTTGTATTAAACTAAAACTAGCTTCCATTAATAATTTTGTGTTTGAATTTATATTCCATAGTCACTGTTAAAAAAATAATCCGAATTTCATAAATTTTGATATTTAATTCCATGCGTTACATGATGTACTGAACTTACGTAAACAATGTCAGGTAAGTTTCACGGAGACTTTGCTATCCCACACACTTCGTAGATAATTAAGTCAGATAGGTTTCACGGAGACTTTACTATCCCACACACTTCTTAGATAATTAAGTCAGGTTAGTTTCACGGAGACTTTGCTATCCCACACACTTCGTAGATAAATAAGTCAGATAGGTTTCACGGATACTTTGCTATCCCAAACACTTCGTAGATAATTAAGTCAGGTAAGTTTAACGGAGACTTTGCTATCCCACACACTTCATAGATGATTAAGTCAGGTATGTTTCACGGAGACTTTGCTATCCCACACACTTTGTAGATAATTAAGTCAGGTAAGTTTCACGGGGACTTTGCTATCCCAAACACTTCGTAGATAATTAAGTCAGGTAAGTTTCACGGAGACTTTACTATCCCACACACTTCGTAGATAATTAAGTCAGGTAAGTTTCACGGGGACTTTGTTATCCCACACACTTCGTAGATAATTAAGTCAGGTAAGTTTCACGGAGACTTTACTATCCCACACACTTCGTTGATATATAAGTCAGGTAAGTTTCACGGGGACTTTGCTATCCCACACACTTCGTAGATAATTAGGTCAGGTAAGTTTCAGGTGGGCTTTGCTATCCCACACACTTCGTAGATAATTAAGTCAGGTAAGTTTCACGGGGACTTTGCTATCCCACACACTTCGTAGATAATTAGGTCAGGTAAGTTTCATGGAGACTTTACTATCCCACACACTTCGTTGATTAATAAGTCAGGTAAGTTTCATGGGGACTTTGCTATCCACCACTTTTCGTAGATAATTAGGTCAGGTAAGTTTCAGGTGGACTTTGCTATCCCACACACTTCGTAGATTATTAAGTCGGGTAAGTTTCACGGAGACCGTGCTATCCCACACACTTCGTAGATAATTAAGTCGTGTAAGTTTCACGGGGACTTGCTATCCAACACACTTCGTAGATAATTAAGTCAGGTAAGTTTCACAGAGACTTTGCTATCCCGCACACTTCGTAGATAAATAAGTCAGGTAAGTTTCACGGGGACTTTGCTATCCCACACACTTCGTAGATAATTAAGTCAGGTAAGTTTCAGGTGGACTTTGCTATCCCACACACTTCGTAGATAATCAAATCAGGTAAGTTTCACGGAGACTTTGCTATCTCATACACTTCGTAGATAATTAAGTCATGTAGGTTTCAGGTGGACTTTGCTATCCCACTCACTTCGTAGATAATCAAATCAGGTAAGTTTCACGGAGACTTTGCTATACCACACACTTCGTAGATAATTAAGTTTGGTAAGTTCCAGGTGGACTTTGCTATCCCACACACTTCGTAGATAATGACATCAGGTAAGTTTCACGGAGACTTTGCTTTCCCACACAGTTCGTAGATAATTAAGTCATGTAAGTTTCACGGAGACTTTGCTATCCCATACACTTCGTAGGTAATCAAATCAGGTAAGTTTCACTGAGACTTTGCTATCCCACACACTTCGTAGATAATTAAGTCAGGTAGGTTTCAGGTGGACTTTGCTATCCCACACACTTCGTAGATAATCAAGTCAGGTAAATTTCACGGAGACTTTGCTATCTCACACACTTCGTAGATAATTAAGTTTGGTAAGTTCCAGGTAGACTTTGCTATCCCACACACTTCGTAGATAATCAAATCAGGTAAGTTTCACGGAGACTTTGCTATCCCACACATTTCGTAGATAATTAAGTCAGGTAAGTTTCACGGAGACTTTGCTATCCCACACACTTCGTAGATAATTAAGTTTGGTAAGTTCCAGGTGGGCTTTGCTATCCCAACACTTCGTAGAAACATGTAATTAAGTCGAGTTAGTTTCATGGGGACGTTTCTATCCAACATACTTTTCGTAGATAATTAAGTCAGGAAAGTTTCACTTGGACTTGTCTATCCCACACACTTCATAGATTCATTAAGCCATATAAGTGTTACGGAGGCTTTGTTATGACACACTTCGTAGATATATTAAGTTAAGTCAGTTTCTTTCTATCCCACACACTCTGTAGATACATTATGCCCGGTAAGTTTCATGAGGGCCTTTTTACCCCACACACTCTGTAGATACACTATGCCCGGTATATTTCATGAGGGTCTTTTTACCCCACACACTCTGTAGACACATTATGCCAGGTTAGTTTCATGATGGCCTTTCTATCACATACACTGAGTAGATACCTCCAGTCAGGTAAGTTTCACGAGGACCTTTTTATCCAACACACTCTGTAGATACATCTAATCAGGTAAGTTTCACGAGGACCTTTCTATCCCACACACTCTGTAGATATATCCAGTCAGGTAAGTTCACGAGTGCCTTTCTAACCCACACACTCAGTAGATACATCCAGTCAGGTAAGTTTCACAAGGGCCTTTCTATCCCACACACTCAATAGATACATCCAGTCAGGTAGGTTTCACGAAGGCCTTTCTATCCCACACACACTGTATATATATCCAGTCAGGTAAGTTCACGAGTGCATTTCTAACCCACACACTCAGTAGATACATCCAGTCAGGTAGGTTTCAAGAGGGCCTTTCTATCCCACACACTCTGTAGATATATCCAGTCAGGTAAGTTCACGAGTGCCTTTCTAACCCACACACTCAGTAGATGCATCCAGTCAGGTAAGTTTCACGAGGACTTTTCTATCCCACACACTCTATAGACACATTATGCCCATTAAGATTCACAGGTCTTCTCTATCCCACACAGTCCGTATTTACATTATGTCAGTTAAGTTTCACGGGGGCTTTTCTATCCCACACACTCTGTATATACATTAAGTCAGGTAAGTTTCACAGGGCTTTTCTATCCCACACACTTTGTATATACATTAAGTCAGGTAAGTTTCACAGGGCTTTTCTATCCCACACCCTCTGTGTATACATTATGTCAGGTAAGTTTCACAGGACTTTCCTATCCCACTCAGTCCGTATTTACATTATGTCAGGTACGTTTCACGAGGGCTTTTCTATCCCACACAGTCCGTATTTACATAATGTCAGGTAAGCTTCACGAGGGCTTTTCTATCCAACACTCTGTATATACATTAAGTCAGGTAAGTTTCACAGGGCTTTTATATCCCACACACTCTGTATATACATTAAGTCAGGTAAGTTTCACAGGGCTTTTCTATCCCACACACTCTGTGTATACGTTATGTCAGGTAAGTTTCACAGGGCTTTTCTATCCCACACACTCTGTATATACATTATGTCAGGTAAGTTTCACGGGGGATTTTCTATCCCACACACTCTGTATATACATTAAGTCAGGTAAGTTTCAAAGGGCTTTCCTATCCCACACACTCGGTATATACATTAAGTCAGGTAAGTTTTACGGGGGCTTTTCTATCCCATATACTCTGTATATAGATCAAGTCATGTAAGTTTCACGGAGACTTTGCTATCCCACACACTTCGTAGATAATTAAGTTTGGTAAGTTCCAGGTGGACTTTGCTATCCCACACACTTCGTAGATAATAAAATCAGGTAAGTTTCACAGGGCTTTTCTATCCCATACACTCTGTATATACATTAATTCAGGTAAGTTTCACAGGGCTTTTCTATCCCACTCAGTCCGTATTTACATTATGTCAGGTAAGTTTCACGAAAACTTTTCTATCCCACACAGTCCGTATTTACATTATGTCAGGTAAGTTTCACAAGTTTCACAAGGGCCTTTCTATCCCACAGAATCTGGATATACATTCAGTCAGGTAAGATTTATGGGGCTTTTTATCCTACATACTCTGTGTATACTTTATGTCGGGTAAGTTTCATGTTTTTATTCTAACCCACACACTCTGTATATACATTAAGTAAGGTAGGTTTCACGAGTGCCTATCTATCCCGCACACTCCGTTGATACATTCAGTCTGGTAATTTTCATTGGGCTTTTCTATCCCATTACTATGTATATACGTTACGTCAGGTAAGTTTTACGACGGCCTTTCTATCCCACACACTCTGTATATACATTAAGTCAGGTAAGTTTCACGGGGGCCTTTCTATCCCACACTCATCGTAGATACATTATTTCAGGTAAGTTTCACGAGGACTTTTCTATCCCACACACTCTGTAAATACATTCAGCAAGGTAAGTTTCACAGGGCTTTTCTAACCCACACACTCTGTATATACATTAAGTCAGGTAAATTTCACGGGAGCCTTTCTATCCCACACTCATCGTATATACATTATGTCAGGTAAGTTTCACGAGGACTTTTCTGTCCCACACACACTGTAGATACATTCAGTCAGGTAAGTTTCACGGGAGTCTTTCTATCCCACACACTCTGTATATACATTAAGTCAGGTAAGTTTCACAGGGCTTTTTCTATCCCACACAGTCCGTATTTACATATATCTGGTAAGTTTCACGAGTGTTTTTCTATCCCACACACATCGTAGATACATTATGTCAGGTAAGTTTCACAGGAGCATTTCTATCCCACACACTCTGTATATACAATAAGACAGGTAAGTTTCACAGAGCTTTTCTGTTCCACACACTCCGTATTTATATTTAGTCAGGTAAGTTTCACAGGGGGCTTTTCTATCCCACACACTCTGTATATACATAAAGTCAGGTAAGTTTCACGGGAGCCTTTCTATCCCACACACTCTGAATATACATTAAGTCAGGTAGGTTTCACAGAGTTTTTCTATCCTACAAACTTTGTGTATACATTCAGTCAGGTAAGTTTCACGAGGGCCATTTTATCCCACACACTTTGTATATACATTCAGTCAGGTAAGTTGCACAGGGCTTTTCTATCCCACACATTCTGTAGATACATTCAGTCAGGTAAGTTTCACAGGGCTTTTCTATCCCACACAGTCGTCCGTATTTACATTAAGTCAGGTAAGTTTCACGATGGCCTTTCTATCCCACACACTCTGTATATACATTAAGTCAGGTAAGTTTCACAGGACTTTTCTATCCCATATATTCTGTAGATACATTCAGGCAGGTAAGTTTCACATGGTTTTTCTATCCCACACAGTCGTCCGTATTTACATTATGTCATGTAAGTTTCACGAGGGCCTTTCTATCCCACATACTCCATATTTACATTAGTTTTCGTTTCGCTTGACAATCTTTGTCTTCGATTACTGTAATATCATTGGTTAAATGTAATATATGTTTAGGGCAGGTTGAGTACTATTTAAAATACAGTTAGAAAAGCAAGGAGTTCCAAAAGTTGAAATGATATATAAGCAATGTCGGATTGGGATGATTGGATATACAAGTTTTATTGTATGTACTGTAATGCAATTATAGCAGCTGTTATTTTCATCTAATTCATTCTTATAATTAATTGTATTAAAAAGTATAAAATACTTCGTCCCTTCACAAATTATAAATAAAATTACTTAAGAAATCTATACTCAATAGTTAGGATAATGTACTCTCCCTTGCATTTGTTTTGATTCAATTTTGATTAAAATTTACACCGTCAAAAATATCTGCACTGTCAATTTAAAAGATAAACACTCATAAGTTAAGTTTTTATTTTATGCATTGAATAAAAACATTATAGAAACATATATTTGAGAAGCTCATTAAAAATGACATGTTTTATCTGAGATATTTACTGATATAACGTAAAATATACTGGTACAATCTGGCTGCAGACGATATATTATCACTTGTTTTTCTGTGCGTGATTGTGAAAACTGAAGGAAAACAAAACCCCTGGGAGATATTAATCGGATAATAGCGCCAAGTTATTTAATACAATTTGTTTCACATATGCGCTTTATCTCAGTAGATTTTAACGAGAGAGTTGTAGGTAAATGAATAAACCGGCAGATAATCTTATTGTACATAATCAAGTATTCTTCCGATTTTCTACCAATTGCCAGACAATGCTTTTCAGCTTAACTTATTCCAGTTTGGTAACATTCTGACAATATCCCGTGTTTCGCTCAGCTTTTGTATAATAATGGAACATACTAAGTATATTTTTTTATTTCGCTTAGCTATAGAAAACTAGCTGAACATTCTAAATATAACTCTAATTTCGCTCAGCTATTAAAAAATTAGTGGAACATACTAAGTACATGTATAACTCTCATTTCGCTCAGCTATTGCAAATTAGTGGAACATTCTTAATATAACTATTATTTCGCTCAGCCATTGAAAATTAGTGGAACATTCTAAGTGTCCCTATTATTTAGCTCAGCCATTAAAAACTAGTGGAACATACTAAGTATGACTCTCATTTCGCTCAACTATTAAAAACTAGTGGAACATACAAAGTATGACTCTCATTTCGCTCAGCTATTCAAAACTATTGGAACATACTAAGTATGACTCTCATTTTGCTAAGCTATTGAAAATTAGGGGAACATTCTAAGTGTTACTCTTATTTCGCTCAGCCATTAAAAACTGGTGGAACATACTAAGTATGACTCTCATTTCTCTCAGCTATTGCACATAGGTAGAACATTCTAAGTTTACGTGTAACTCATATTTCGCTCAGCCATTAAAAACTAGTGGAACATACTAAGTATAACTCTCATTTCGCTCAACTATTGAAAGCTAGCTAAACTACTGTTGCAAATTCATTATTGATGTAGACTAATACCATTCATTGTAAACACTAAATTGTCATTCAACTTTTTTACCAATTTCACTTCCGTTTATTGATTGTTTCTTCACTCATATGGGCTACACAGTCAAGTTTCCGTTCAGTAAAGCAGAAACAACAATGTTTCTTCCACCAATAGTACCTGAACATATATTATCTACATAACACATATAATATCTCACTTGACCATGATGGTGCAGCATAATTCTAAGCCATGTTGTGCTCATGCAAAAGGCATTTACAGACATAAAACAATGAACGTGTCAGTTTCTCTGGTTGCCTGTGAACAAGAAGACGCGGTTTACAAGTTCATATTCTTTTTTTATAATAATATTCATTAACTTTATTGACAATTGTCGATTCACGAACTCACACTAAAATGCGGTGTCCGGTAACATTTACTTATTCGCTAGTCAGAGCGGAAGGTCCGGACTTCAATATCTGAGCTAATTCACCAAAATAGTCTATAGTATGAGATACAGCTTTTAACACGGCATAACCAGTATCTGAACTTGTCCGTGGATTCTCATGACATTTGATGATAATACTTCTTTTAAACGTATATAAATCCATATTTTAATTTTGTATTTACTGATCAGTTACTCTAATATCCAAATTTGATTCCACGCTGACGGAAATTATCGTGAAATTTCCGATACAATCGTATATTCCCGGCTAATCCCGCTATCCGTGTATATTTGAACGGTCGCTAGATAGGATGCATATGCTGACAAGTATTTTTCTTTTTTGTTAGAATTTTGTTACTTTTTGGATATAACAAGTCGTTTATGGAGCACTGTAGGAAAATAGTAGGGAGATTATCAAAAAAAAAAAGAATTCTTGTCACTATCAATTTGAATTGTGTTGAAATACTTAAGGATATCAATAAATGAAACACTTAAAAAGAGTCCAAAATGAATCAAGCATAATACATATGCAATTACGAATCTCATATCGGCGAACGAAGTACTCTATAATATAATTAACATATACAATATATCACAGTCAGAGTTGGGAAGAAGGATGTTTAACATAGTAACGTATATACTGACATAGTAACGTATATATTGTTTATCTGCTGACATAGTAACGTATATATTGTTATCTGCTGACATAGTAACGTCTGTATTGTGTATCTGCTGACATAGTAACGTATATATATTGTTATCTGCTGACATAGTAACGTATATATTGTTATCTGCTGACATAGTAACGTATATATTGTTATCTGCTGACATAGTAACGTATATATTGTTATCTGCTGACATAGTAACGTATATATTGTTTATCTGCTGACAGAGTAACGTATATATTGTTTATCTGCTGACATAGTAACGTATATATTATTATCTGCTGACATAGTAACGTATATATTGTTTATCTGCTCAAATCTAGATTTGGCTTTATAACACTAATACTTGTAAAGATAAAACAAACAATCAACGAGCTGACTAAAGTCTAATGAAGATATTTACTCGAAATACAATTTTATAATTTTATTTAAATGACAAAACAAGCACAAACAAAAAAGTATGAATAAATATGCAAATAAAAAGAATGAAACAAATTGTTCTAGATATTGATAATTGAATATTGCTGTAATTTTATAAATGTCCGGCTTTTTTACTTCTAAACAACATAACATAACACTTCGTATATTTATATTTCTTTGAGAATGAAGGTCACCAAACTTCAGTTACTCCATACTTTCATACGTTCGTACTTAACACAATTTGGAATATCACACTCATTAATATCTCACAGTTAAATATTACCGATTAATGCAATTTTTTACGTGTATTGTAGATACTGACTCCGTCGTACTTGTACTTATACGAAAGCGTCCGATTACTTCACAAAACTCTCACAATTTGAATTTCTTCTTTATTTATCCGAATTTAACAAAACAAGTAATTTTACCTATTAGTAATAACATATACATTAATGTACGAGCAACTTAACACTAGTATAACATAAATAATAAACACTATCAAAATGAAATGAATAAAGTAGGTCCTCCATACTTCATGACAAAGAAAAATCTCAATATCTGGGACAATTACTTTACTACTTATTCAGCCACTCACATATGATGACTTTCCATTTTTTAAGAATAAACACTGTCTAACTATTTTCTTACAATTGACAATAGTCGAAGTATTCCAATAAACGTAGAAAACACGGTTAAAACAGAGTTAAAATTGGATTCCAGTTCCTATAGAATAGGTGTTGAACCCTCAAGAATTTTACCTACGCATAATATGTGTTTAGTTGTTTATCCAATACATGATGGTATATGCCGTAGGTTTATTACATTTATTCAAATTAGAAAAAAACTAATATTTTAGCTTTAGCTTTCGGACAGAAAATTAATTTATTAAAAAGCATGTAAATGGTCTCGGTATATTTTGAGAATACAAGGCCTATTATCTTTTTTTATATTAAATATTCATATTCGCTCTAGGTATTTTGGTGCTATTGAGTTCTTTTTCACGTTGCTTGTTGGCGAGTAAGTACAGGTTATCTATATAAATATCATCCGTCCCTTAATACCGTCCACAGGATAAATTGTATTCAGCGTTAAATCAAACCTGTCCAGGTGCAGTGCACGTAAATTGTCATTGCTTTGATATCAATCTTGTATCAATCACCCCTGGATGAATGCCAAACTGACAGTGGAGATGATGTTAGAATGATTACATAAGTTCGCTCTGACGTCATAAAACATGCGTACTTAATTTCATGGACTATGTTGTCACATAATTACATATATCCGTTATAAAGCTCCAGGTCTGCAGTCCAAAATAAGGACAGATACATAAATTAGTGTGAACTTTGAGGAGGATGAGTGTCAATTCTGGCTGGAGATGAAGCATTGAGTCAGGAGCATAACATAATGCTGCGTGACTCCTTTGTACAGATATATACACTGTTCAGCTTGTTCACAAGCGAGGAGCTTGTTGAGGGTCACAGGAGCATGTTGGGGGTCACATGAGGTAAAATGCTCCCAGCTCAGATATACATGTACTGGAGCATGTTCACATGTTCGGAGCTTATTGAGATCACAGGAGCATGTTGGGATCACACGAGGTGAAACATGATATATAAAGGCTTGATGATGACTAATCGGGGTGTATATAGAATGAGGTTTTAAGATTGGATTATTAGGGATAGGGATTTCGGATTTCAGTTAGTTAGTGGCGGTCCTGTTGTTAGGATGTTGGGATATTGTTCAAAGAAACAGGAGTAACTTTGTTTTGAATAAGAATCATTAAACTGTGTAGAAAAGTATATGAAGGAGTGAGGAACTTAATACTGTATATATTTTCAATAAAGTAAAACTAGACATTTAGCATGGAATTAAATATTATATTACAAGCGGTGGGATTTCTCATTTCTATCATTTTCCACCAAACTTGTAAACATGTGTATACATTGATCTTTAAACGCATTAAAGTCTCCCTGAATAATGTGCACTTTATTTCATTTATATTTTAATATGAATAAAATGATCGGAATTGTTTGTGGCAGTATACTATCATTTTTATTTTTTCGATTAAGCACTGTATTTATATGATTACAGGTGGCAAAATCATAAGCGAGTATGTCATTTTCATAATTACCTTTAGTTTAAGTTGAAAACGAATAATTTACCCTGTAGTCATATCGCCAACGTGTCAACTTAATACGAGGAATCTCTGGTTGTGTTTATTGGGTTATATGACAAACATGAAAACACATATCCAACACGAGGCTTAGCATTTGCATCACAAACACAATAAATACACCCTGAATAAGAGAAAGCTCAATGCACGTTTATGGTAGAAGTGATAGAAAGGAACCAATGCTTGGTAACTGTCAGTAGCACTCCAACCTCCACGGGTGCCACATTTCCACGCTAACCTTTTTCAATAATATATTTCGTTTGCAGATGTCTTTGGCACTACCTTTTAAGAAACACTGAGCAAAAGCTGCATTGAATAAATTAATAAAATGGTAGGTTTGTTTATACCAATTAAATGCAATATGTTAAAAACAAAATGACAGCCAAGGCAAAAAGGAAATTTCGTCATTAGACCGCAGGGAGGCAAATGGGCTCAGGCTGAGAGATCTGCGTTATTGTATTAAGTGTCATAACAGAGTATTACATGTATGCCTATTGTACCTCGATCTACGGTGTAAATGAATGTTTGCAATATATCTTCAATGAATATATTTGATACTTTAATGGCAGGTAATTCTGCAAATGTTTTAAGATATGAAGTTAATCAATACAAATTTACTTTGTATAGGAACTCAGGCAAACCAGAATTACTCATCCAGTCTGTTGATAACTTTGCTGTTCCAATAATGATATTGGCTTTTTGGTTTAATGCATGAAATCTGCTTTTTTTTAATATCAAAATGGCAAAAATAGCGTAAAAAGCGGGGCTGTAGTCTAATGGATAGAGTGTTGGCCGCTCACGCCAGAGTTAGTTGGTTCGATTCCCATCTCGACCCGATGCCTCTCATAAAACAACACTCAGTACTGGTTCTACCAAGGAAACAACATTCAGTACTGGTTCTAACCAAGAAACAACACTCAGTACTGGTTACCCAGGAAGCAGACCCGAGAGCGGTTCATATAAACTCTGAGCTTTCATGGCAATCAAACTAAAATAAACTAAAAATAGAGTAATAGTTTTATCTAAAACAGTTGGAAAGTATTATAAAAAAAAATATGTATTAAAAGCACAATTTTGAGGTTCCATCGGGTTACTAAACATATAATTCTAGTTTATTGTTGCCGAGAAGCGCCAGCCTAATGTTTTCATCACCCGATAAAACTAAACATTGGGCTTTTAATCATTAATTACAAAGTGATGAATCTACAAATGTATACACGAATGTTAATGCAAAATTGATTACAAAGTGACGAATCTACAAATGTATACACGAATGTTCATGCAAAATTGATTACAAAGTGACGAATCTACAAATGTATACACGAATGTTCATGCAAAATTGATTACAAAGTGATGAATCTACACATGTATACACGAATGTTCATGCAAAATTGATTACAAAGTGACGAATCTACAAATGTATACACGAATGTTCATGCAAAATTGATTACAAAGTGATGAATCTACACATGTATACACGAATGTTAATGCAAAATTGATTACAAAGTGATGAATCTACACATGTATACACGAATGTTAATGCAAAATTGATTACAAAGTGATGAATCTACAAATGTATACACGAATGTTAATGCAAAATTGATTACAAAGTGATGAATCTACAAATGTATATACGAATGTTAATGCAAAATTAATTACAAAAAGAATATAACATTTTGAGACCGAAACTATGATTTCGACATAAGAGTATGTACAATGGGAAATGCTGCTGTAAATATGGTTCCAGTTACTGAATCTCTATATTCATCTACTTAACATAAGGGTTTAATGAAATTGTAACCGATACGAATATCGTCCGTTTTGTAGAATGAACGACGAAAGGCGGTTTTCTTCCGCCCGTATTCTGTTTTTCTTTCACGCACAGTATATATGTTAGTCTTAAAGTAGATCATGTAATAAGAGTCGCAAAGAAAATGTCATAAAATTACGTAATTTTAAGTTTCATTGTAATAGTGTGCTGTGTGTACGTTAGTGTTGTATCGAATAATCACAGTCGTCTTGTAGGAGAACATGGTACAAACCGGAAAACGGTTACAGCAACAGGTGCTTAACAGTCGTCTTGTAGGAGCATGGTGCAATTTGTAAAACGGTTACAGCAACAGGTGTTTGACAGTCGTCTTGTAGGTGAACATGGTGTAAACCGGAAATCGGTTACAGCAAAAGGTGCTTAACAGTCGTCTTGTAGGAGCATGGTGCAAATTGTAAAACGGTTACAGCAACAGGTGTTTAACAGTCGTCTTGTAGGTGAACATGGTGTAAACCGGAAAACGGTTATAACAACAGGTGCTTAACAGTCGTCTTGTAGGAGAACATGGTGCAAACCGGAAAACAGTTACAGCAGCAGGTGTTTAACAGTCGTCTTGTAAGAGAACATGGTGCAAACCGGAAAACAGTTACAGCAACAGGTGTTTAACAGTCGTCTTGTAGGTGAACATGGTGTAAATCGGAAAACGGTTACAGCAACAGGTGTTTAACAGTCGTCTTGTAGGTGAACATGGTGTAAACCGGAAAACGGTTACAGCAACAGGTGCTTACCAGTCGTCTTGTAAGAGAACATGATGCAAACCGGAAAACAGTTACAGCAACAGGTGTTTAACAGTGGTCTTGTAAGAGAACATGGTGCAAACCGGAAACGGTTACAGCAACAGGTGCTTACCAGTCGTCTTGTAGGAGAACATGGTGCAAACTGGAAAACGGTAATAACAACAGGTGCTTAACAGTTGTCTTGTAGGAAAACATGGTGCAAACCGGAAAAACGGTTATAACAACAGGTGCTTTACAGTCGTCTTGAAAGAGAACATGGTGCAAACCGGAAAACGGCTACAGTTACATGTGCTTAACAGAGAACATGTCGCAAACCACAAAACAGTTACAGCAACAGGTGCTTAACGAACAAAATATTTTGTTTTCATAAAACCATATAATGTTAAAAAAATTATAATTGTTGTTTCTTTGGCAACACGGAATATAACTTTTTTATAATTAATTCTCAGAAGATTACTAGATACAGAACTTATAAAACACGTGATTGATTACTAGGAACATCTTTTCCTTAAAGCTGAATATTAAGAGGCATTTTTTTCAATCAATTTTGTTAACGTTTTTTAAGTTTGTTTGGTTTTAATAACCAAGTGAAGCATATTTTATCATGACTAATTAATATCTTATATTTCTTTAAAGAAGGATCAAATCGTTACTTACTTTATACATAAGGTACCGCTGCTTCAACTTAATTATATTCACATATGACTTCATGGTAAATAATCAGGGCATAACATTTGAAAATGCAATGAATAACTTTGTTTAAATTGCTTAATACATTTGGAAATAAAAAGGTATTCATGGTAATTCCTCTGTATACTTTTATTTATTAAAGCACCTTAACATCCGATTTATTCATGCATTTGTTCATACTTCGTTCGTTCGTACATTAGTTCGTTAGTTCATACATGCATTCCTGCGCTTAACCGAATAATTATAAATCAATGGTCGAGTTACTTATCACAACAGATGGCAAATATGATATCAAATTTCTGGAGAAACTCCTGTTGACATCGATATATCAGCAACCTCACCATCCCCATACCCCGGAGAGAAGAACACGCATGGGTCTCATCTGTATTGCATTGTGTCTACACGAGAGTTAAACAGTTGTTTTAAATTGAAGTCATTTAGATTCAGGACATCAAAATATCAGCATCAGCACCACTTCCCCCACCCAACCCCATCCCCCCATCCCCTCCTGGCGAGAATGAACCGCATCGGTCTGATAAGCAGTTTCACCTCCATATTTCGCCTGTATTGCATTGTGGCTACAAGATTTAAACACCGTTACAGTTTTTTTAATCGAATTCATTGAGATTCATGTTCTAAAGTGTTGTATGTGTACTATTTATATTTAACATTTAGATTCATGTTCTATAGTGTTGTATGTGTACTATTTATATTTAACATTAAGATTCATGTTCTATATTGTTGTATGTGTACTATTTATATTTTACATTTACATTCATGTTCTATATTGTTGTATGTGTTTTATTTATATTAAGCATTTAGATTCATGTTCCATATTGGTGTATGTGTATTATTTATGTTTCGCATTTAGATTCATGTTCTATATTATTGTATGTGTATTATTTATATTTAACATTTGTATTCATGTTCTACATGTTGTATGTGTATTACTTACATTTAGCATTTAGATGCATGTTCTATATTGTCGTATGTGTACTATTTATATTCAACATTTAGATGCATGTTCTATATTGTCGTATGTGTACTATCTATATTCAACATTTAGATGCATGTTCTATATTGTTGTATGTGTACTATTTATATTCAACATTTCGATGCATGTTCTATATTGTTGTATGTGTACTATTCATATTTAGCATTTATATTCCTGTTCTATATTGTTGTATGGGAATTATTTACATTTTACATTTAGATTCATGTTCTATAATGTTGTATGTGTATTATTTATATTTTACATTTAGATTCATGTTTTATATTGTTGTATGTGTATTATTTATATTTTATATTTGTATTCATGTTTTATATTGTTGTATGTGTATTATTCATACTTAGCATTTAGATTCATGTTCAATATTGTTGTATGTGTACTATTTATATTTTACATTTAGATTCATGTTCTATATTGTTGTATGTGTATTATTTATATTTAGCATTTAGATTCATGTTCTATATTGCTGTATGTGTATTACTTACATTTAGCATTTAGATGCATGTTCTATATTGTCGTATGTGTACTATTAATATTCAACATTTAGATGCATGTTCTATATTGTTGTATGTGTACTATTTATATTCAACATTTAGATGCATGTTCTATATTGTTGTATGTGTACTATTCATATTTAGCATTTATATTCCTGTTCTATATTGTTGTATGTGTATTATTTATATTTAGCATTCAGATTCATGATCTATATTGGTGTATGTGTATAATTAATATTTAACATTTGCATTCATGTTTATATATTGTCCTATACTATTGTATGTGTATTGTTTACATTTAGCATTTAGATTCATGTTCTATATTGTTGTATGCGTACTATTTATATTTTATATTTAGATTCATATTCTATATTGTTGTATGTGTATAATTTATATTTAACTTTAGATTCATGTTCTATATTGTCCTATATTATTGTATGTGTATTATTTATATTTAACATTTGTATTCATGTTCTATATTGTTGTATGTGTATAATTTATATTTAACTTTAGATTCATGTTATAAATTGTTGTATATGTACTATTTATATTTAAAATTTAGATGCATGTTGTACATTGTTGTATGTGTATCATTTATATTTAACAATCACATCCTTAGTAGTTTAATAAGCAAACCCAATTTATTGCAGAACATCATACTCAGCATCAGAGGGTCGTGTGTTTGGTCCCTCGATACGACCATTTGTGATGTCATTTAGTGATACTTTGCTGAGAAGAGTGATGTATTCATCTTGGAAAACGTGTCAGTGGCTCACAGTTATTCAGGTTATTTGTAATGTTTTCCATGTCAATATATTTATGATGACTCTCGTTTTGCGTATGTGCGTTTGTGTGTGTTTTATACCTTTTAGATTCATTAACAACCATTATAATATCACATATTTCTAAGTTTCTAATATATCGTATATCAGCAGGATATGATATACAAGATATCGTATTTCAGCAGGATTTTATATACAAGATATCGTTTATCAGCAGGATATGATGAACAAGATATCGTATTTCAGCAGGATTTGATATCAAAATATCGTTTATCAGCAGGATATTCTATCGTATAACAGCAGGATATGATATCGTATATAAGCAGGATATGATATCGTATATCAGCAGAATATAATATCTAAGACATCGTATATTAGCAGAATATGATATCGTATATCAGCAGAATATAATATCTATGATATCGTATATCAGCAGATTATAATATCTAAGACATCGTATATCAGAAGAATATAATATCTAAGACATCGTATATCAGCAGAATATAATATCTAAGACATCGTTTATCAGCAGAATATAATATCTAAGACATCGTTTATCAGCAAAATATTCTATTGTATATTGCAGGATATGATATCGTTTGTCAGCAGAATATAATATCTAAGACATCCTATTTCAGCAGAATATAATATCTTAGACATCGTTTATCACCAGGCTGTAATATCTAAGACATCGTATACCAGCACAATATAATATCTAAGACATCGTATATCAGCAGAATATAATATCTAAGTCATCGTATATCCGCATAATATAATATCTAAGTCATCGTATATCAGCAGACTATAATATCTAAGACATCGTATACCAGCACAATATAATATCTAAGACATCGTATATCAGCAGAATATAATATCTTAGACATCGTTTATCATCAGGCTGTAATATCTAAGACATCGTATACCAGCACAATATAATATCTAAGACATCGTATATCAGCAGAATATACTATCTAAGTCATCGTATATCAGCAGAATATACTATCTAAGTTATCGTATATCAGCAGAATATAATATCTAAGACATCGTATACCAGCACAATATAATATCTAAGACATCGTATATCAGCAGAATATAATATCTAAGACATTGTATTTCAGCAAAATATAATATCTAAGTCATCGTATATCAGCAGAATATAATATCTAAGACATCGTATATCAGCAGAATATAATATCTAAGACATCGTATATAAGCAGGATGTAATATTTAAAACATCGTATATCGGCAGAATATTCTATTGTATATAACAGGATATGATATCGTTTATCAGCAGAATATAATATCTAAGATGTCGTATATAAGCAGAATATCATATCTAAAACATCGTATATCAGCAGGATGTAATATCTAAGACATCGTATATCAGCAGAATATAATATCTAAGACATCGTATATCAGCAAAATATAATATCTATGATATCGTATATCAGTAGAATATAATATCCAAAACATCGTATATCAGCAGAATATAATAAGTTTGATATCGTTTATCAGCAGAATATAATATCTAAGACATCGTATATCAGCAGGCTGTAATATCTAAGACATCGTATATCAGCAGAATATAATATCTAAGACATCGCATATCAGCAGAATATAATAACTAAGACATCGTATATCAGCAGATTATAATATCTAAGACATCGTTTATCAGCAGATTATAATATCTAAGACATCGTATATCAGCAGAATATAATATCTAAGACATCGTATATCAGCAAAATATAATATCTAAGACATTGTTTATCAGCAGAATATAATATCTAAGACATCGAATATCAGCAGACTATTCTATTGTATATTGCAGGATATGATATCGTTTATCAGCAGGATATAATATCTAAGACATCGTATTTCAGCAGAATATAATATCTTAGACATCGTATATCAGCAGGCTGTATTATCTAAGACATCGTATACTCGCACAATATAATATCTAAGACATCGTGTATCAGCAGGCTGTAATATCTAAGACATCGTATATCAGCACACTGAATTATCTAAGACATCCTTTATCAGCAGGCTCTAATATCTAAGACATCGTATATCACCAGAATATAATATCTATGATATCGTATATCACCAGAATATAATATCTAAGACATCGTATATCAGCACAATATAATATCTAAGACATCGTATATAAGCAGAATATTCTATCGTATATAGCAGGATATGATATCGTTTATCAGCGCAATATAATATCTAAGACATCGTATATCAGCAGAATATAATATCTATGATATCGTTTATCAGCAGAATATAATATCTAAGACATCGTATATCAGCACAAAATAATATCTAAGACATTGTATATCAGCACAATATAATATCTAAGACATCGTATATAAGTAGAATATTCTATCGTATATAGCAGGATATGATATCGTTTATCAGCACAATATAATATCTAAGACATCGTATATCAGCAGAATATAATATCTCAGATATTGTATATTAGCACAATATAATATCTAAGACATCGTATATCAGTAGAATATAATATCTAAGACATCGTATATCAGCACAATATAATATCTCAGACATCGTATATCAGCAGAATATAATATCTAAGACATCGTATATCAGCACAAAATAATATCTAAGACATCGTATATCCGCAGAATATAATATCTAAGACATCGTAATTCAGCAGAATATAATATCTAAGACATCGTATATAAGCAGTATGTAATATCTAAGACATCGTATATCAGCAGATTATAATATCTAAGACATAGTATTTCAGCAAAATATAATATCTAAGACATCGTATATACGCAGAATATAATATCTAAGACATCGTAATTCAGCACAATATAATACCTAAGACATCGTATATAAGCAGGATGTAATATCTAAGATATCGTATATCAGCAGATTATAATATCTAAGATATTGTATTTCAGCAGAATATAATATATAATACATCGTATTTCAACAGATTATAATATCTTAAACATTGTATATTAGCAGAATATAATGTCTAAGATATCGTATATCAGCAGAATATAATATCTAAGACATCGTATATCAGCAGAATATAATATTTAAGACATCGTATATCAGCTGAATATAATATCGAAGACATCGTATATCAGCAGAATATAATATCTAAGACATCGTAATTCAGCAGAATATAATATCTAAGACATCGTATATCAGCAGAATATAATATCTATGAAATCGTATATCAGCAGAATATAATATCTAAGACATCGTAATTCAGCAGAATATAATATCTAAGACATCGTATATCAGCAGAATATAATATCTATGAAATCGTATATCAGCAGAATATAATATCTAAGACATCGTCTATCAGCAAAATATAATATCTATGATATCGTATATCAGCAGAATATAATATCTAAGACATCGTATATCAGCATAATGTAATATCTAAGACATCGTCTATCAGCAGAATATAATATCTAAGACATCGTATATCACCAGAATATAATATCTAAGACATCGTATATCAGGAGATTATCATATCTAAGACATCGTAATTCAGCAGAATATAATATCTAAGACATCGTATATAAGCAGGATGTAATATCTAAGACATTGTATATCAGCAGGCTGTAATATCTAAGACATCGTATATCAGCAGAATATAATATCTAAGACATCGAATATAAGCAGAATATTTTATCGTATATAGCAGGATATGATATCGTTTATCGGCGCAATATAATATCTAATACATCGTATATCAGCAGAATATAATATCTATGATATCGTATATCAGCAGAATATAATATCTAAGACATCGTATATCAGCACAATACAATATCTAAGACATCATTTATCAGCAGAATATAATATCTAAGACATCGTATATCAGCAGAGTATAATATCTAATACATCGTATATCAGCACAAAATAATATCTAAGACATCGTTTATCCGCAGAATATCATATCTAAGACATCGTAATTCAGCAGAATATAATATCTAAGACATCGTATATAAGCAGGATGTAATATCTAAGACATCGTATATCAGCAGATTATAATATCTAAGGCCTCTTTTTGCAGCAGAATATCATATCTAAAACATCGTATATCAGCAGAATATAATATCTAAGACATCGTAATTCAGCAGAATATAATATCTAAGACATCGTATATAAGCAGGATGTAATATCTAAGACATCGTATATCAGCAGATTATAATATCTAAGACATCTTATTTTTGCAGAATATAATATCTAAGACATCGTATATAAGCAGAATATTATATCGTATATAGCAGGATATGATATCGTTTATCAGCGCAATATAATATCTAAGACATCGTATATCAGCAGAATATAATATCTATGATATCGTTTATCAGCAGAACATTATATCTAAAACATCGTATATCAGCAGAATATAATATCTAAGACATCGTATTTCAGCAGAATATAATTGAATACAATATCTAAGAAATCGTATTTCAGCAGGATGTAATATCTAAGATATCGTTTATCATCAGAATATGATATCTAAGACATCGTATATCAACAGGACGTAATATCTAAGATATCGTATTTCAGCAGAATATAATATCTAAGACATCGTATATCCGCAGAATATAATATCTAAGACATCGTAATTCAGCAGAATATAATACCTAAGACATCGTATTTCAGCAGATTATAATATCTAAGACATCGTATATCAGCAGAAAATAATATCTAAGACATCATAATTCAGCACAATATAATATCTAAGACATCGTATATCAGCAGAATATAATATCTATGATATCATATATCAGCAGAATATAATATCTAAGACATCGTATATCAGCAGAATATAATATCTAAGACATCGTATATCAGCACAAAATAATATATAAGACATCGTATATCCGCAGAATATCATATCTAAGACATCGTAATTCAGCAGAATAAAATATCTAAGACATCGTATATAAGCAGGTTTTAATATCTAAGACATCGTATATCAGCTGATTATAATATCTAAGTCATCGTATTTCAGCAGAATATTATATCTAAGACATCGTATATCCGCAGAATATAATATCGAAGACATCGTAATTCAGCAGAATATAATACCTAAGACATCGTATTTCAGCAGATTATAATATCTAAGACATCGTATATCAGCAGAATATCATATCTAAGACATCATAATTCAGCACAATATAACATCTAAGACATCGTATATCAGCAGAATATAATATCTATGATGTCATATATCAGCAGAATATAATATCTAAGACATCGTATATCAGCAGAATATAATATCTAAGACATCGTATATCAGCACAAAATAATATCTAAGACATCGTATATCCGCAGAATATCATATCTAAGACATCGTAATTCAGCACAATATAATACCTAAGACATCGTATATAAGCAAGTTGTAATATCTAAGACATCGTATATCAGCAGAATATAATATCTAAGACATGGTATTTCAGCAGAATATAATATCTAAAACATCGTATATCCGCAGAATATAATATCTAAGACATCGTAATTCAGCAGAATATAATACTTAAGACATCGTATTTCAGCAGATGATAATATCTAAGACATCGTATATCAGCAGAATATCATACCTAAGACATCGTAATTCAGCAGAATATAATATCTAAGACATCGTATATCAGCAGAATATAATATCTATGATATCGTATATCAGCAGACTATAATATTTAAGACATCGTATATCACCAGAATATAATATCTAAGACATTGTATATCAGCAGATTATAATATCTAAGACATCGTATTTCAGCATTATATAATATCTAAGACATCGTATATCAGCAGGTTATAATATCTAAGACATCGTATTTCAGCAGAATATAATATCTAAGACATCGTTTATCAGCAGATTATAATATCTAAGACATCGTATTTCAGCAGAATATAATTGAATACAATATCTAAGAAATCGTATTTCAGCAGGATGTAATATATAAGATATCGTTTATCAGCAGAATATGATATCTAAGACATCGTATATCAACAGGACGTAATATCTAAGACATCGTATATCAACAGAATAAAATATCTAAGATATCGTATATCAGCAGGATGTTATATCTAAGATATCGTATATAAGCAGGATATAATATCTAAGACATCATATATCAGCAGGATGTTATATCTAAGATATCGTATATCAGCAGAATATAATATCTAAGACATCGTATATCAGCAGAATATAATATCTAAGACATCGTATATCAGCAGGATGTAATATCTAAGACATCTTATATCAGCAGGATGTAATATCTAAGACATCGTATATCACCAAAATATAATATCTAAGACATCGTATATCCGCAGAATATGATATCTAAGACATCGTATATCACCAAAGTATAGTATCTAAGACATCGTATATCAGCAGAATATAATATTTAAGACAGCGTATATCACCAAAATATAATATCTAAGATATCGTATATCAGCAGAATATGATATCTAAGACATCGTATATCACCAAAATATAATATCTAAGACATCGTATATCAGCAGAAAAAAAATATTTAAGACATCGTATATCAGCAGAATATGATATCTAAGACATCGTATATCACCAAAGTATAATATCTAAGACATCGTATATCAGCAGAATATAATATTTAAGACAGCATATATCACCAAAATATAATATCTAAGACATCGTATATCAGCTGAATATGATATCTAAGACATCGTATATCACCAAAATATAATATCTAAGACATCGTATATCAGCAGAATATAATATCTAAGACATCGTATATCAGCAGAAAATAATATTTAAGACATCGTATATCACCAAAATATACTATCTAAGACATCGTATATCAGCAGAATATGATATCTAAGACATCGTATTTCAGCAGGATGTAATATCTAAGATATCATTTATCAGCAGAATATGATATCTAAGACATCGTAATTCAGCAGAATATAATACCTTAGACATCGTATATAAGCAGGATGGAATATCTTAGATATCGTTTATCAGCAGAATATGATATCTTAGTAACCGTATATCAGCGAGATATGATATCTAAGATATCGCTTATGACTCTGAAATACCTTTTCAATTATCGATCACTTACGCTGTGAGAAATCTTCCATTCATTAATGGCTATAAGCATATTTGTCGACGACTGGTTATTGTTGTTATCATATAAAAATAAAAATGAGACAATTAAAATACATCCTATCCAAATATGAAAATCAACACAAGTACTTAAATGTTAGTGAAAAGATATTTCGAATATACTGTATTATATACACGGCATCGTGCCAGTCCTGACATTGACATGTTGCACTTTGTTAACACACTCAGACAGATAACACGGAACATCATGTCTAATTGATTAGCTTAGCCGTCATAGTAAGACATTGTGTTGATTTGAAGAAATACAGCAACGCACTTACTGAAGAAATATACACTTTATATATGCAAAATAATGGACAGCAGAACGCAAAATGTCTTTAATGATGATGAGACAATAAATGATTAAAATGATCGATTATATATGATACAAAGATATTGTTAATTGTTCCGGAAAGCATGTTAAACCTTTTTAAATACTATTTCATAAACTGTTACATTATATAATATATATATCAATCACCAAGTGTTTATATTTTGATCGATTATATATGATACAAAGATATTGTTTATTGTTCCGGAAAGCATGTTAAATTTTTTAAATACTATTTCATAAACTGTTACATTATATAATATATATATATATATCAATCAATATATAATGAGAATAGTTGCAACAAATAAAAAGTTATTGAAATTCAAATTAGTTCATTCAGAACTATGTGATTTTTGTGCTATGGGCACAGAAACCGTTAATTATTAATTTTGGGAATGTGTTCATATACAAACTTTCTGGTCAAGTTTACAAATTTTTTTGCGTAAATTTCACATTGATGTGACATTTAATTTATTTAACATAACTTTAGGATATTCAGCCAATAATACAAATAAAGCTGTGATAAATTTTATAATAATATCAGCAAAATATTATATTTTCTTAAACAAATGTAGAAAAAACATTCCTAATGCCATTGGATACAAGTTATACTTATTTAAATGTATTGAAATTGAAAAAATGATTGCCTTTGAAAATGACAAATTGCATTTACATAATGAAAAATGGAGATATTTTATCGATTACTGTTTTATTAAAATCATTTTGATATATTTATGTTGTTAATGGGATGATGCAAACAATTTTTATTTATAATATTGCATTGCACTTCTTTACATGCATGGCTGCTGGCTATCCCCACTTCTCTATGTGTCTGTCCACCTCTGTTTCTCTCTCTCTCTCTCTTTCTATCTCTATCTTTCTCTATCTTTATATCACCAAGTGTTTTTATTTATGATCGTTTATATATGATACAAAGATATTGTTAATTGTTCCGGAAAGCATGTTAATTATTTAAATACTATTACATCAACTGTTACATTATATAATATATATCTATATGTCAATCATCATTATTTTGGGAGATATATTTCATACTTCTTAATAACTTATTATTTTATGTTGATTAATTAGATAATAAAATAATATGATATCTCAATAAAATCTTCCAAAGGGAAGTGATGATAGTATAATTAAAGACTAACAATTCTCCGAATTTTCGGGCTTTTGCCCTTTAACAAAGGTAACTCTCAAATTATCAACTTAAGTTTAAAGCTTATGTTGAGGGGTATCTGGGGACATAACTATATATTTTATAATGCACCTGTGTTGGGTTGTTTGTGTTGGGGTTTCTGGGGACATAACTATATATTATATCATGAACCTGTGTTGGGTTGTTTGTGTTGGGGTTTCTGGGGACATAATTACATATCATATAATGCACCTGAGTTTGGTAGTTTGTGTTGGGGTTTCTAGGGACATAACTACATATCATATAATGAACCTGTGTTGGGTAGTTTGTGTTGGGGTTTCTAGGGACATAACTATATATTATATAATGCACCTGTGTTGGGTAGTTTGTGTTGGGGTTTCTGGGGACATAACTACATATTATATAATGAACCTGTGTTGGGTTGTTTGTGTTGGGGTTTCTGGGGACATAACTATATATTATATCATGAACCTGTGTTGGGTTGTTTGTGTTGGGGTTTCTGGGGACATAATTACATATCATATAATGCACCTGAGTTTGGTAGTTTGTGTTGGGGTTTCTAGGGACATAACTACATATTATATAATGAACCTGTGTTGGGTAGTTTGTGTTGGGGTTTCTAGGGACATAACTATATATTATATAATGCACCTGTGTTGGGTAGTTTGTGTTGGGGTTTCTGGGGACATAACTACATATTATATAATGAACCTGTGTTGGGTAGTTTGTGTTGCGGTTTCTTGGGACATAACTATATATTATATAATGCACCTGTGTTGGGTAGTTGGTGTTATGGTTTCTTGGGACATAATTATATATAATATAATGAACCTGTGTTGGGTAGTTTGTGTTGGGGTTTCTGGGGACATAACTACATATTATATAATGAACCTGTGTTGGGTAGTTTGTGTTGCGGTTTCTGGGGACATAACTATATATTATATAATGAACCTGTGTTGGGTAGTTTGTGTTGCGGTTTCTAGGGACATAACTACATATTATATAATGAACCTGTGTTGGGTAGTTTGTGTTGGGGTTTCTAGGGACATAACTATATATTATATAATGGACCTCTGTTGGGTAGTTTGTTTTGGGGTTTCTGGGGACATAACTACATATTATATAATGAACCTGTGTTGGGTAGTTTGTGTTGCGGTTTCTGGGGACATAACTACATATTATATAATGAACCTGTGTTGGGTAGTTTGTGTTGCGGTTTCTTGGGACATAACTACATATTATATAATGAACCTGTGTTAAGTAGTTTGTGCATTTCAACTGTTTTACGTATGTTTACCCTAAGTCTATTTTTTTCAGCTCATGTGTTTTTTTAAGTAAACATTTAAAGAATCCGTGTTGTTTCCTGAAATATGATTTGATATAAAGTTTTGTTTCAGTACCCGTACAATTTACACTCCATTAAATAGTGAAATGTGTCTTCTAAGACTCCGCACTATTGACATTTTATGTCATTAAAAGACATTCTACTTTGTTTGGGCAAGTGTCCAGCTTCAAACTTCCAATCTGTGAGATCATAACTGCAATCTGGTAAATTCAGATAAATTAACGTTAAGATATACTTTAAAATCAAAAAAGAAAATGTTCTATAGCAACATTGAGGAGTTATTTAAGCCTGTATTCCAGTTGAACGAGAGTCATTGTTAAAATGTCTTAAGAAGATATCACCATTCCCTTCCCGTAGGTTAAACCAAACATCATAGAATATGGTTATCGACAGAAATCAGTCGTTTGTCTTCTGAAGCATTGTATAGTTAAATGTGTACAATTCCATGTCAGATCAAAGAATGTTAAAGTTTTTATATACTTTGACTCGTTCGTACAACAAACCTTCAACCGATTCTTTATTATTAAGAAGTAATGTATATTAAATAAATACAATCCACGTGTCGTGTAGGTTTGTTTACGCATACTACTCTTTTACAAAAAACTTAGGTAGGAACGTTTTATCTGTAAAACTTTTGAAAAACTGCACACGCCTCCAGAGTAATTTAATATAGGTGAACTAAATTTAACAAAAATATCTAAATCGTGTTCTGGAGATAATCATGAAAATTTGTTAACATTTTGATTAGGTTTAGAAATTGCGTCCATTGACTTCCTTGTAACATTTTTCATTAAACGAGCGAAAACAGCACTGCATAGTTTAAAAAACTGGCTGTCAATTGTTCCATTTCATTATTATAACAGTACAGCCGTCCACTTTGTTTTTGTCATTTTACAGTCAACTCCCATCTGTCACATAATTTTATGCTGCTAAAACATTTAACAATTATAATTAATGATATTTAAAAAACAGATTATACCCTGTCTTTAAACCGCTAAACCAATGACATGAATGGAACAGCGACGTTGTTAGTGCACGCATGTTATCGCAACTTATGGCAGGCGTCACGTGTATGACAATGTGATGTCTTGCACGTACAACCAATTGTCATGAAAACTGGTCCTTTTCAGCTTCATTGGTATTTGAAATGCAGTTAATCTATATAGTAATAATAATAATAGTAATAATAATAATAATAATAATAATAATAATAAAAATAATAATAATAATAAAAATGATAATAATACTAATGTCTTAAACTAGAGAGGATAAACACAATAAGTTTTATAAACAATGTAAATCTTATTTTCAATAAGCCTTTCTGAAAAACACATTCAAAGATTACAATGTTTTGGAGCAGATACCTGCTAAAATCAATATAATTATAACAATGACAAAGTGCAATATTTCTTTTTCATGTGAAATATGTTTTAGTATAAATCAGAAATTTTTTGTACACATATATAAAATTGACAATTGTGTTAATATTGGTCAACATGTTACTAATGTGTGTTGAATTTGGTCCAGGTCAAACTGTTCCATGTGGGTCAAGCTGTACGTCATCACTTTAGCCATGACCCCAACCTGAAAGCTTGACTGATTTGTTTACAATTTAGCAGCTCCATGAATGTCACGATGAAATATGACTGTTCATTACTGTTCGTGGTGCGGGGGCTTTATAAACGGGACACTTTAGTCAGACTGCAGAGAGAGAGATTCGGACAGAGGCAGTCTCTTATGGAGTGGACACTCTGGTCTGTCGCTTGGCACTTTGGTATCTGCTGCTAGAATTAAACTACTGTTTGTAAAACCACGTGTTTGTCTTAAGTAATACAATAGTAGTACATAACGTTATCAGTTTATTGTTCGAGACTTCCAGCAGAATAAGAAACTGCACGTTTGAAAATATCAGTTTTAGCGTTAGGATGCATGACAACCTTGTTTGAAATCAAGCCTAGATTATGGAAAGGAGAGTGTTATTCTTGTGAAATCAAGCCTAGATTATGGAGAGAAGAGTGTTAATCTTACGAAATCAAGCCTAGATTATTGAAAGAAGAGTGTTACATGTAATCTTATGAAATCAAGCCTAGATTATGGAGAGGAGAGTGTTACATGTAATCTTATGAAATCAAGCCTAGAATATGGAGAGGAGAATGTTAATCTTACGAAATCAAGCCTAGATTATAGAGAGGAGAGTGTTACATGTAATCTTATGAAATCAAGCCTAGATTATGGAAAGGAAAGTGTTAATCTTATAAAATCAGGCCTAGATTATGGAGAGAAGAGTGTTAATCTTATGAATTCTAGCCTAGATTATGGAGCGGAAAGTGTTGATCTTATGAAATTAAGCATATATTATGGAAAGGAGAGTGTTGATCTTATGAATTCAAACCTAGTTTATGGAGAGGAGAGTGTTGATCTTATGAATCCAAGCCTAGATTATGGAGAGGAGAGTGTTGATCTTATGAAATCAAGCTTAGATTATGGAGAGGAGAGTGTTGATTTTATGAATTTAAGCCTAGATTAGGGAGAGGAGAGTGTTGATCTTATGAATTCAAGTCTAGATTATGGAGAGGAGAGTGTTGATTTTATGAATTCAAGCTTAGATTATGGAGAGGAGAGTGTTGAGCTTAAGAATTCAAGCCTAGATTATGGAGAGGAGAGTGTTGATCTTATGAATTCAAGCCTAGATTATGGAGAGGGGATTAATGATCTTATGAATTCAAGCCTAGATTACGGAGAGGAGAGTGTTGATCTTATGAAATCTGAAATCAACGGCATCATTTATTCATTCAGACCGATTGCAGTAGAAATGAAAACAATAGATTTAAAATCGATTGACATTTAAACTTTCTAGCTGGAGGACACTGTACATGATCCTGGTTTGTAATTGAACCCACGACCAAATGAAAATGAGTGTAATACTAGACAATACTACCACATACTCAACATTGTAAATAATGCTTTAATATTTTAACAACTTTTGTATCATTAAAACTGACGAATGAGCTGAACTAATTGATACTACAAGGTATATATAGAATAAATAAAGCACTTCTCTTGTTTATCTGAACCAATAGTCTGTTTTCCAATTACCGACCAGAGTGTACGTTAATCATTAAACACATTTATTCGTGACATTGTTCCAACTGTTGTTGTTTCAAGCTTCATTAACTGCAATGAGAAATTGTATTGTATCTTGTACGGACAGGTTATTTATAAAGTGTGAACTCATTATAGTAGTTATTATTTCATATTAAATATACATAGATTTATGGGAATTGAGTTCAGTATTTGCACGTTGTGATTGCAAACTTCCATTATATATATAATTGTGTTTTAAAAACATATCTTGTGACATGTTAAAGAGTCACGTGATATCATTTTGATTTCAATTTGATCCGTTATATACGTAGTAGAATTGTTTTGTCTTTGAAAAAGTTCAAATAACGATGTGAAGATCGCCAAGTAGTATTTAAGTGCTGTATATTTCAGAATGAGGATTTCGTTTCATGTTTATTACCACCGTTTAATATTGATTATGTCACATATTGGAGAATTTGACATACCAAACCATACGGACTTATTTATTAGATGTTTTTTATCCATAATTCTATTTTAGAGTTTTATTTTGATAAATAAGCAGGATACTTTATCTGCATTTGTTTAGTACTGGTTCTACCAGAAGGTCTTCAAGCATGATTATTTTAGTTGTAAGTAAAGCGAGTCTGCTTATTTATTTCGCGAATGTGTTCGGTGCATCAAGGGATTATTTTATCATTAATTATTACATAAGTTTTATACATGTTATCTCAATTGTTTTATGATTTTAGAAATGAAGTTGTTAATAGCATTTATATCTCCTTAGAATATCGCAAATAAACTTCATTTTTGTTTAACATGTAAAAAAAAAAAGTAATTTGATTTGAACCGTTATAGACACTTCTCTCGTGTTCACATTGTAATTTATTCCCAATGAACATGTTATTCACATATTACGTTGTTGACTTCTTGATTAGGAAAAACATTCAATATACCTAACAATACTATTTCAAAAGATTTGAAATCTCTACAAAATAAAAAAGTGGACTTTTATTAAGTCTCTTCTTGAAGGGGTGGTGAACTATGTTACAAACCTAGCACCCCTTAGAGTACCACTGCAGCAGCTCCTCAATACCAACATTATATATCTCTAGCTGATGATCCGCTCAAATAAAAAGTTTCAGTTTCTGAATGATAACCATGAATTTGATATTAGTGTGTCGGTAAAGTTAATCAGTAGCCACGTGTTTCCGCAGTAGAACAGACGCGTATCACTCTACTGTAAGAGTACTTGTAAGACCGTATTTTGGGGGTATTATAATACATTTGACGGTCTTATAAGATGGACCTAATACCTATGTCAGCAGCGCATGTCAGTGCAAAAGTCAGTATGTAGTCAGTACGTACATGTAGTAAGACCGTATTTTGGGGGTATTGTAATACATTTGACGGTCTTATAAGATGGACTAGTAATACCTGTGTCAGTAGCGCATGTCAGTGCAACAGTCAGTATGTAGACAGTACGTAGTAAGACCGTTTTTGGGGGGGTATTATAATACATTTGACGGTCTCATAAGATGGACTAGTAATACCTTTGTCAGCAGCGCATGTCAGTACCTCAGTCAGTATGTAGTCAGTACGTAGCAAGACCGTATTTTTTTTTTTTTTTTTTTGTTTTTGTGGGGGTATTAGGTATTAAAATACATTTGACGGTCATATAAGATGGACTAGTAATACCTGTGTCAGCGGCGTATGTCAGTACCTCAGTCAGTATGTAGTCAGGACGCAGTAAACCCGTGCCAATGTGTAGTAAGCACATTTCAGGCAAGTCAGTCCGTTTATTGTCGCTTTCAGCAGTTTTCAGAAATTCTGGTGAGAACTCATTCTGTATTAAATGAACACGTATATTTGAAAGTTAACTCATTGGTAAAGAACAACATGCAAAACGGATCAATGGCAAAGATCATTGGAGGAAAATCTCATGATGTGTTTGGGGCCAGAAATAACAGCAGCTTAGTTAATTTATTTGAATGAAATGATGCAACCATAGGCAACAGTGTCAGTTCAACATCTGTAAAACCAGCATTCAGCTTGCATGATTCTATCGATCGTCCCCGGAGAAATATCGGACCCACTGGGAAGTTGCTAATATAATGATAGCATACAATACTGTGAGCAACTAATTTTCTTGGTATTTTCTTAATAAAAGATTCACCATTTCTAATCTAAATTTATATCTAAGAATAATAGGAGTATTCGGTGGTTTCAAAGTAATATAGCCTCCCGTATAATGCATATTTTATATTTTTGTAACGTTTTATAATGAATAAGTAGTGAGAAATATTTGTAGAAGTATACTTTGCATATGTCGTCAGACAACTAGTAAAAAAACAGTATTTATAAATATTTAGAAGTATTAATATTAAGTTATCAGTTACCCCGATAACGGATGTAACCTAATAAATGTCAAATTAAACTGTAAAAATATCCAACAATGTTGAAGAAACAGAACGACTCAATTATCACAAATTGCTGATTCACTTGTTATTTACACTAACGCATATCCTCTCCACCCCGGTATCGGAAATCCAGAAAAAAATAATCTTCTCTATGTTTACTATAATCTGTTTGTCTTTCGCATATTCTTTTGATTCTTATTCCTAGGCCATAGGCCAACGTTTACTTGGTATGCGCCGGATGACATGAATTTTTTTGTAGATAAAGTTATTTATCTGATTGTTTCTTGTACAGTTCTGTATGAATGTGGCCATTTTCCAACTTTACCATTGTGTCTAGAAATTCAATTTGATGACAACTCCATAAAGAAGATTTGAAGCAAAAGCTAAGAAAAAGAGGATACAGCAGCAATGAAATCGAACAACAACTGCAACGGGTGGACAAGATAGACAGACAAGAGTTGTTGCAAACAAAAAAGAAGAATAAATCAAAAGATAAGAGAGAACCGTTAGCGCTGACTTACTCCAAAATGTTACCGGACATAAGGAACATTCTACGTAAACATCAGAAAGTCCTTAATAATTCAGAACGTATGAAATCTGTTTTTCAAGGTCCACCAATGTTAGCCTTTCGGAGGGATAAAAATATCAGTGATGTAGTGGTACATGGCAAAAAAACAGAGCGTGTAAGTCTTCTGCTGCTATATGTTCCTGTCATGTTTGTCTACTGATACATGAAGGGGATGTAACTGATACAACAATCAGGTACATGTACAAGACAGTTAGGAACGCAAGCTGTATTTTTTTTTCAGCTACCTTACAGTAACTCATTTATTCCCGTCAATGAGTGTGTTGTGGGTCGAGGAGGAACATCCCACCGCACACTTTACACTGTCAGCATATAAATATAGAAAAAAACAATGACTTGCACGCAACACCCTCATTCTTAAAAAGAACTTATTACATATATAAATATATATTATATCAAATACACATGTGTATTTGTATTTTGTTTTTGTATGTTTCTCTATGGTCTATAATATTCTAAAAATAAGACCTTCAGTGAACTTAATATCAAACAATATATATATTTATATGTATTTTGTCTTTGTCTCTACATTTCTTTATTTCTTTAATATAATAAAAATAAGGCAAAGGGAAATATAAATGAGTTTTCAGGTAAAACTTCTCTTCTTTTTTTTTTATAGCTTGACATATTTGTTGATGAGAGAAGATAATGGAATAAAAGAAAAAAATATATACATGTGTTTGTGTGGGTTTTGAATATATTGTATTTTTTTATTACTTCAAACTAAGTTATTTTATGCTATCATTTCTGACTAACTGGCCAAGTATCTGTACATCTTACAGAAAAATAATTAATTAACTGCTTGCATAATTGGTTGCCAATCTTTTTCGAAACATTGTAAGTTGTTGTTTTTTATTGCAAGGTGTTTATATGTTTTAAAAGCCCAAGCTACCTTGTTTTTAAAAGCATTTATGGATAGAGAGATATCTAATCTTTTTGAGGAGAATATATAATACTTAATTAGGAGTGAAAAAAACAGGTCTGCCTCACAAAAATGCTTTCCAATATTAAAAAATGAACTCTTCTTCATTGAATATATATGGTATATTTTTCGACAGCAGGGTTTCTTTTATTTCTTGAAGAAATATTTTAGTTTCGGGACAGGTCCACAGCATATGCATAATTGTCTCTACCTGTTGACAGGAACTGCAAAGGGGACTTTCTTTGACTTTAATTTTATATAAAAAACTTTAGTTGGCAATAGTCTATGGTTAATTCTCACTTGGAACCACTGTAATTGAAAAGCTATTGCATACTTAAATGGTGAGTAATATATCTCTTTCCATGTCTTGTCTTCAATATTATAGACTTCTTCCCATTTATTTTTTGTTGGGATTTCATTATTTTTATTAAGCAGTTCATAAAAATCATAACAGCCTTTAGAACTTTTGAAAAATAGCCTACAATAATTTGGTCTGAAAGGATATTTCATTTTTTAAAGTCTAAAATATTTGTACTAATGATTTAAATGAATTTATGGCTGCAATCAGCCCATTGTATGTTAGGAAATTTGTTTTAATTCCATATATGTCTTGAAGCTCTTGCATAGAGTACCATGACCCATTGTCTTTGTAAATGTCATTTACATATATTAACCCTTTATCATACCACAGTTTATAGAAAATATGTGACCCTCCAATAATAATATTATTATTATAATATAAAGGACTTGATAAAAATTCTTCTGCCCCTTGGGGAACACAAACTTTAAGTAGTTGTACATAAGATATTAAGACATCTTTCCAGAATTTGTTTGATACTGTATTTATAATAGATTCACCATACCCTTGTCCAAAATTAACTAGTTTATTTAAATTAATATAATTGTCAAACAGAAATTTCTATGAAATTTAGACTTTGTTTAAAGGCATTGATGTTAATCATTCTAAGCCCACCATCTATGTATTGTTTTACAATAATTGTTCTTTTGATTTTTGCTGGACCTTCCTATAGAAAGTTATAGAAAATAGGTTTGTTATAATGTAGTTTAGGTTTGTTATAATGTTTTTATTGGGATTTGGTACAGAAATAAAAAGGTGATTTAATCTAATGGAGTTAGGTATCGTCTCTTCCAATTTTTTATCAAATTTTCTATTTTATCTAGTTTTTCTTTATAATTTAAGTCAAACATTTTATCTAGGTTAACATGAAAAGTTAATCCCAACAGCTTAAAGTTATTTTTTCCCCGAACTAAGTTCCACTTGTCTTTATAGTGTCTGTACTGTATTTTTCCTCCCTATCCATACCACTTGTGTCTTATCAAAATTAATATTTAGACCAGAATATTTTGCATATTTAGATAGTTCTGAAAGAGAAGCATTAAGTGATGACTCAGATCCATCCAAGACTATTGATGTATCATCGGCATATTGAGACAGCTTAATTTCCTGATTATTAATTGAAATGCCTTTTATAGATGTATTATTTCGAATATTTATGGCTAGTATTTCGGCACATAAAATAAATATATATGGACACAGTGGATCGCCTTGACGACAGCCACGCCCTATATTAAAAAAATTGAAAGTTTACCATTTTGGTTAACTGCTAACTTTGCATTTTTATATAAAACTTTTATCCAAGTTATTAATGAGTCACCGAACTTTTCAATACTTTAAAGATAAAACTCCAAGAGACGGAATCGAATGCTTTTTCAAAATCTATTAATAAAATAAGACCTGAAATATCATTAACCTCAATATATTGCATAATATCATATATGAGACGTGTATTTTCCCCCATATATCTTCCGGAGGTAAAACCAGATTGGTCCCTATTTTTTAGTTTATCTAAAGTGTTTTTAATCCTATTTGAAATCGCGCTGGATGCAATTTTATATACACAATTAAGCAAAGGTATTGGCCTATAATTTTTAAGTAAATTTCTATCCTTACCATCTTTTGGTAAACAAGTAATAACACCTTCTTTTTGAGATATTGATAATTCTCCTATTGAATAGCCGTAGTTGAGAGACCTAACAACAAAATGTCCAATATGTTTCCAAAATGTTTTTAAAACATCTGCTCCAAATCCTGAGCTGCCAGGGCTGCAGTTGTTCGCCATTGATTTTAATGATTTTGAGACTTCTTCATACGTTAATAACCCCTCCAAAGAATTGGACTCATCAATGCTAAGTTTTGGAATATCATAATTACTAAGTTCATTATCCAAGTCGATATCTTGAAGTTCGTTATCTTTGCCCGAGTATAAATTTTCATAAAAGATCTTAGTTTCATCAAGTATCTCGTTTTGATCAGTGATTATATCACCATTTGACTTCTGTAATTTTGTAATTAGTTTAGATGTATAATTAAGCGTTTCTAGGTTACAAAAAGAAGTAGTTGTTTTTTCCCCATCTTCAAACATTTGTGCCCTAGACCTAATTAAGTATCCATTTAACTTGTGTTTACGAATTTGTAATAGTTCATCTTTTAAAGTATCTATGTTTTGATCATTACTTTGATTTAAGTTTTGTTCTATTTTTTCTATTTGTGAAATAAGTACTTTCTCTCTGTTATCTGTCTGTTTCTTTTTGTAACAAGAGTAAGATATGGATTTGCCACGTATTTCCATCAAGAGAACTTCTAGAAACAACTGATCATTTATGACAAATTGGATTTCATGATTAGGAATATTGTCTATGTTATCTAAATTATAAATAGGTAGTGCATACTGAGTTGTAATTTCCATTATTTTTTATTAATTAAGTTTAGATAGTTAACATCACTTAATAGGCTATTGTTATGCTTCCAGAGCGGTTTATATTTAATTTATTTATCAAATTTTAAGCCTTATATTATCATTGAATGATCTGAACGGTAACTTGATTCTATTGAACATTTGTGTACAGAAGGAATAATATTTTCTGAAATTAAAAAAAAGTCGAGACGAGCTTTCTTTAAAGATTTTTTTTTCTCCAGGTATATCTCTTTAATTCTGGATGTAAATCTCGAAATGGGTCGACTAAATTATATTGAATCTTCAAATCTTTAATTTTGTCATGTGTTTTTTAATTGTTGATATAGCCGGGCCCGATTAGCTCAGTCGGTTACGCGTCTGACTATCAATCCAGGGGTCGTGAGTTCGAATCCCCCGCCCGGCAACAGTCTCCGTGATGATTGATATATGACATTGTGTCTCATTAGCATTCGTCTCTCACCACTGATTCAAGTGGGAAAGTTATCAGTTACTTGCGGAGACGGGGTGTGCTCGAGTACTGGTTAATCCCAGGAAACAGTGGTTAGGTTAACTGATCGTCTGTTAGCCTTCGATGGCATAAAAATGACGCTAAATATTCAATCAATCAATCAATCAATCAATCATTATTGTTGATATTCTTATAAGTATAGTAATCAAATGCAATGTCTTGCACACAGTTAAAGTCCCCACATATCACTCGTGTATCATTGCTAAATTGGTGCGATTTAGCAATCAGGCTTTCAAAAAATTTAGGTGAAATTGATTATTATTAACAATTATATCTGCAATTATGTAGTTACCGTCATTATCCCAAATATAGTCATGTACTTTGTAATCTATTTTTTTGTTGAAAAGTATACCAACCCCCCTTGAATTTGATGACTTTGAGCTTAAAATACATTCACTGCCCCACTGAGTGCGAATAAAATTTTCTGATTCACTTGTGCAATGTACATCTTGAAGACAGTATATATCGCATTTTTTTGATTTCAGGTAATTTAAAACATCAATACGTTTTTCTGAAGAGCCAAGCTGTATTGATACAAATCTGGTGTATGGTTTACTCTGTAAGCAATGTAACAAAACAGTGTATGTTGGAGAGACAGAACGAATGCTAAAGGAGAGGATAAGTGAACATCCGCGTGATATAAGGCAGCAATCTGACAAACCGATCAATCGCCATTTTGTAGGACATTATGAAACAGACTTGAAAGTTGTTGTGTTGCAAAGGATATACCAAGAAGGTCGTGTTTACAGACAAACAGTAGAGGAGAAATGGATAAGGCAACTGGCAACAAAAATCCCGCATGGTTGCAATGTTAAATATAACATTTGAATTCAACTTCTTTAATTATTATATAGTGCGGGAAATGACATTACGTCTTTTGACGTTGTCCATACAGGATGTGACGTCACGTCATCATTATAGAAAAACAATCTAAAGAAAAATGGACGTTACCTAGCTGCAATATTAAATTTTCAATTTTTGATAAAGGCCAGGTGGCCGAAAATTAAATGTTGAGTGAATTAAATTGAACTTGTGTAATATGGTTATTTCCCTGAGGAAGATTTTTGAATGAAAATAATGTAATAAAGTTTCTACATAATATAATAAACGTTCGACAATATACAATAAAGTTTCGACATATTGTAATGAAGTATCCACAGAATATAATACACTTTCGACAAGATATAATAAATTTCGACATAATGTAACGCATTATCTACAGCATATAATAAAGTTTCTACATAATATAATAAACAGTCGACACGATATGATAAAGTTTCGACATAATGTAATGAAGTATCTACACAATATAATGACGTATCTACATAATGTAATAAACAGTCTACATAATATAATAAAGTATATACAAAATGTAATGAAGTATCGACATTATATAATAAACAAAGCACGTTGATATAATGATGAATGCACATGATATAATAAGGAATGCACATAATACATATAAAATGGACCACATAAGACAGATATTGCGTTCCATATACATATATACTTGATTCCCGACCCAAACAGCTGATGCTTATAATCCTTAAGAAAAAGTGTCTGTTTCTAAACTCTGTCAAGATATACCAGCCATGAACTCAAACATTTAATATGATCCAAGTACCATCGCCCTAATCAGTGTTGACATTATGAAGTAAAAGCAGACCAAAGTCGAACATTCCGGGAGGTTAAGGGAGGGTAATAAATAAGTCCTTAAAATACGGCTATAATATATCCATTATTTCCTTCTCTGAAAAATAAAACCCGCCTCGACTTCTCCAGCTCCTATCGAAAGTGATTGACCAATCAAATTAATCGACTTCAGTCAGTCGAGAAGCCCGTACAAGTGTTTCTGTTTCGTTGAATAAAAAAGTCGTAATATCTATGCTACAATACCGAATAATGAATACAACACATATCGTTGTTGGGCGCCGTTTTGAATTTCCAGTTAATGTCTCATATGATACAACCCATTCTTAATAAGGAGCACGTGACGAAGTCGCTACAATAATTCTAATAGAGTAGCAGGTGAAACGATGTATAGAGAGCTTTGATGGGTTTCCAGGATAATTTATTAAACATTATAAGAGAACCGAACTTACCTGAACCTGTTGTTGCAGGTTACCATGCGTTCAAGGCAATCTTCACCGATTTTATCTGGCAGACGATGCTTCCCAGACAGACAAATAAACAACAGGCGTCAGAACTGATAACCAAACTACCTGTATTTACATTATAAAGAAGGTAGTGTATGTTTTAAATTGTTCTCTTGGTGCTAAAACGCTCCACTAAAGTTAGTAGGTAGTTTGCAGTTGGTAGTTGGGGATTCCAATAACAAACTACCGACCAGTTACCAGTTGAGGATTCGGATTCTTTATAATTTACATGTTTTACTCGTGTTTGTGTTATAAAATATAATCAATAAAAAATTAATGTTAAATCTGAATCCCCAACTACCAGATGGTTGGTAGTTGACGATTTGCGGCGAATCCCAAACTGATTATTTTGAATCGCCGTCTGGTGAGTATACTCGTTATTTGAAGAATCAACCCAGCACTGTCGGTTATTTATTATTATTAACTTGTTTTTATTGAACTGATTTGTTAAAATAATAAAACAGCAATTTGAAGAAAAAAAATACGAATCCCCAACTGGCAGCCGGTTGGTAGTTGACGATTCGCGGCGAATCACCAACTGAACCTTTTGAATCGCCACTCGTTATATTGAAGAACCAACCCGTTACTAGTGTGCTATTTATTATTATTAACTTGTTTTTATAGAACTGATTTGTTAAAATAATAAAACAGCGATTTTAAAAAAAATCCGAATCGCCAACAGGCAGCTGGTTGGTAGATTCGCGGCGAATCCCTAGCAGGGCATTTTGAATCGCATCCTGATGACTACATTCGTGGAATTAAAGGAACAACGTGTAAATTGTGTTTAAATATTGTTATAAACTGTTTTTCTATAGAAATGATTTGTTTCTAAAAACGAATATCTATTAAAAAAAAATGCGAATTGTTTTGTTTTTGAACACAAATATCAATATGAATAAAAAAATCAGAATCCCAAGCTGACAACTGGTTGGTAGTTGGCGATTCGCGGCGAATCGCCTCCTGATGAATATACTCATGGAATTGAAGGAACAACGACAGAATGGTGTTTATTTATTGTTATAAACTGTTTTTCTATAAAATTGATTTGTTTTTGAAAACAAATATCAATTTGAGTAATAAATCTGAATCCCAAACTGACAACTGGTTGGTATTTGGCGATTCGCGGCGAATCCCCAACTGGACATTTTGAATCGCCCCCTGATGACTATACTCATGGTATTGAAGGAAAAGCGCGTGAATGTTTTTGAAAAAAAAATCAATTTAAATAAAAAATCTGATTCCCGAACTTGCCATTTTGAATCAATTTAAAAAAATCATAATCCCAAATTGGCAGCTGGCTGGTAGTTAGGGATTCGAATCCCCTGTGTTAATATCGGTCAACATGTAACTAATGTATATTGAATTTGGTCCAGGTTAAACTGTTCCATGTGGGTCAGGCTGTACGTCATCACTTAAGAGATGACCCCCAACCTGAAAGCTTGACTGATTTGTTTACAAGTTAGCAGCTCCATGAATGTCACGATGAAATATGATTGTTCATTACTGTTCGTGATGCGGGGGCTTTATAAACGGGACACTTTAGTCAGACTGCAGAGAGAGAGAGAGAGAGAGAGAGAGAGAGAGAGAGAGAGAGAGAGAGCAAAGAGAAAAAGTTTATATGCTTTTATAATTCTATCATTCTTGTTAGTTTGTATTGTCCGTCAATAACTGTACAGCATAGCTGATGTAAAAAGAATAACCACCCATCTTCAATTGACGGGTATACTCAACAGACGGCGATGAAAAAAAGAGTCCAGTTTGGGATTCGCCGCGAATCGCCAACTACCAACTATGTAGTTGGGGATACGGAATTTTTTTAAAAATCGCTGTTTTATTATTTTAACAAATTAATTCGATATAAAAAAACAGTATAAAATAATAAATAACAAACCCGTGCCGTTTTTTTTTTGTTCTTAATTCCGTAATTCGTTCTTTTTGTGAAGTAGACTATGGTGATATTTTGCGGTTATCGTATCTTCTACGAAATAAGGTGTCAATGAGTAAAGAAGTGAGCAAACAATGAAACTGCCTGTCAGTTGGGGATTCGAATCCCTCACTACCAACCAGCTGCCAGTTGGGGATTCGGATTTGTTTAAATAGCTGTTTTATTATTTTACATATCAATTCAATAAAAAAAACAAGTTTATGATAATAAATCACACCAGTGCTGGTTTGGTTCTTCAATAAAACGAGTATACTCACCAAACGGCGATTCAAAATAGCCAGTTGGGGATTCGAATTTTTTTTCAAATCGATATATCAAAAGCAAATCAATTCTATAGACAAACAGTTTATAACAATTAAAAAACATCATTCCCGCGTAGTTCTTTCAATACCGTGAGTATATTTATCAGGAGGCGATTCAAAATTTCGAGTTGGGGATTCGCCGAGATCGCCAGCCAGTTGAGGATTCCGATTTTTTTTCTAATCGATATTTGTTCACAAAAATGAATCTATTCTATAGAAAAAAAGGTAATAACAATGAATAGACACCAATCTCGCATTGTTATTTTAATTCCATGAGTATATTCATCAGGAATTGATTCAAAATTTCTAGTTGGAAACACACTATATCTACATTTTAAAAGATCACAGTGTTTGTTGATCAGATTATATAAATTAATAAAACATGAATTTTAATATTTGGCGGCCATTTTAGCGCCCAGCTTTGATCTGTGACCAAACGCCCAAACAGCAATTGGAAAGAAAGGATTTTCGGACTCGGCAAATATTTTACCTCTAGGAACCAGTTTCAGACTTTTTGAACATAACAAGTAAATAAACAACTTCCTAACTCTGGGACTAATATGTAAACAATTAACAACCGGGAAAGATCTCGTCTTTAATATGGTCTTTCTATGAATGACAACCGTGTTTTATTATCTTCAGTGCCACGATTTTGTTAGAAAAGTAATAAGTTTCATCTAATATATTTCCGGTACTGTTGACAAAATGAAAGTAATTTCATGACCCATTTCCAGATCCTCATCACACGAACATTCGGAAGCATTGTAAACTGGTATCAATGTAGGAAACTCGTCGAATATCATCAATAATTTACAAACATATCGTGTTTTTCATTTCCATAATTCAATCAAAATGATATATTCATATCAAATAAAAGTATCTATTTACTGACACGGCTATTGATTCGAAATTTAGGAGGCCAGAACACAGCAGGAGTTGTACAGAAACTTTACACCTTACACGTTAACCAATATAAATGCATTGTGAGCTTAAATAAAATGACATTGATATATATAAATATCATAAAATGTACAATAAACAATAAACTCTCATTAAAGTACAATATCTGTGGAAATAATGATATACATTCAAGTACAATTTCTGTAGAAATAGTGATATACATTAAAGTACAATATCTGTGGAAATAGTGATATACATTAAAGTACAATATCTGTAGAAATAGTGATATACATTAGTACACTATCTGTGGAAATAGTAATATCCATTAAAGTAAAATATCTGAAGAAATAGAGATATCATTAAAGTACAATATCTGTACAAATAGTGATATACATTTAAGTACAATATCTGTGGAAATAGTGATATACATAAAAGTACCATATCTGTGGAAATCGTGATATACATTAAAGTACAATATCTGTGGAAATAGTGATATACATTTATATGCAATATCTGTAGAAATAGTGATATACATTTATGAACTATATCTGTGTAAATAGTGATATACATTAAAAGTACAATATTTGTTGAATAGTGACATACATTAAAGTACATTATCTGTAGAAATAGTGATATACATAAAAGTACAATATCTGTAGAAATAGTGATATACATTTAAGTACAATATCTGTGGAAATAGTGATATACATAAAAGTACCATATCTGTGGAAATCGTGATATACATTAAAGTACAATATCTGTAGAAATAGTAATATACATTTATGAACTATATCTGTGGAAATAGTGATATACATTAAAAGTACAATATCTGTTGAATAGTGACATACATTAAAGTACAATATCTGTAGAAATAGTGATATACATTAAAGTACAATATCTGTAGAAAAAGTGATATACATTAAAGTACAATATCTGTAGAAATAGTGATATACATTTATGAACTATATTTGTGGAAATAGTGATATACATTAAAAGTACAATATCTGTGGAAATAGTGATATACATTAAAAGTACAATATCTGTTGAATAGTGACATACATTAAAGTACAATATCTGTAGAAATAGTGATATACATTAAAGTACAATATCTGTAGAAAAAGTGATATACATTAAAGTACAATATCTGTAGAAATAGTGATAAACATTTATGAACTATATTTGTGGAAATAGTGATATACATTAAAAGTACAATATCTGTTGAACAGTGATATAAATTAAAGTACAATATCTATAGAAAAAGTGATATACATTGATGAACTATATCTGTAGAAATAGTGATATACATTAAAAGTACAATATCTGTTGAATAGTGACATACATTAAAGTACAATATCTGTAGAAATAGTGATATACATTAAAGCACAATAACTGTAGAAATAGTGATATACATTAAAGTACAATATCTGTAGAAAGAGTGATATACATTTAAGTACAATATCTGTAGAAATAGTGATATACATTTAAGTATAATATATGTGGAAAAAGTGATATACATTAATGTACACTATTTGTTGAAATAGTGATAAACATTCAAGTACAATGTCTGTGGAAATAGTGATATACTTTAATGTACAATATCTGTATAAATAGTGATATACATTAAAGTACAATATCTGTGGAGAAAGTGATGTTCATTAAAGTAAAATATCTGTGGAAATAATGTTATATATTAAAGTTCAATATCTGTGAAAATAGTGATATACATTAATGTACAATATATGTTGAATTAGTGATAAACATTAAAGTGCAATATCTGTGGAAAGAGTGTTATATATTAAAGTATAATATCTGTGGAAATAGTGATATACATTGATGTACAATATATGTAGAAATAGTTATATCCATTAAAGTACAATATCTGTGGTAATAGTGATGTCCATTAAAGTACAATATCTGTAGAAATAGTGATAAACATTAATGTACTATATCTGTGGATATAGTGATATACATTAAAACTACAATATCTGTGGAAATAGTGATGTCCATTAAAGTACAATATCTGTAGAAATAGTGATAAACATTAATGTACTATATTTGTGGAAATAGTGATATACATTAAAACTACAATATCTGTGGAAATCGTGATATACATTAAAGTACAATATCTGCAGAAATAGTGACATACATTAAAATACAATATCTGTAGAAAAAGTGATATACATTAAAGTGACATTATGTGTTATTGTCAGTCACCTCACTTATTAATTATCATATGTTGTTAGTTTGATATTGTAAAATTTAAACCCAATATATAATTATGTGTGATATTTCATGGTTAAGATGAGATTACAAAATATGCAGTGCAAAATGAGAATACTTCAGAGGTCACTTATGATAAATTACCCTGTCACAAAATAATGTAACAGGACTAAAGATAGTAATATAAACTGCGTTTATGGACATTTTTGAGGAAATTGAATGTAAAATAGTCAGGACATATATGCATCAAAATGTGGGAGATTGACGAGCTGTCACGGTAATTACCGGGTGCTATGAGTTTTTAAAGAGTTAGTCAGTTTTACATTGGAAAGCAAAGTATAAGGTCATGTAGGAATTTTAGGCAGTTGACCTGGGGGGAAACCAGTTGTTAAGATGGGTTATAGATGGTTGGGTGTTGTAGAAATGCAAGTTGGGTTGCGTGGTGGATTATGACAATGGTTGGTGTTTAAGTAGGAACTGAAACTAAAAATGGGAGCGTACTTTGAATCGTATTTTGAACTATATTTTAGAAACTGCACATGTGTTAAATAGAATTTATTACAGTTTAAAATGACAGTTGTAACAATGTAAGAAATAAATGTATATAGAAAATCGTGCGTTATGTGTTAAATGATGTGCGATGGTGAAACATGTAAGGAAGGGTAAAGAAAAATGGTTTCCGTGACCAAGGATCGACCCAGGAACGTCGCGGCGAAATACTAATAACAAGTAAGTGGTTAATTGCGGATTTAAACTTTTCAACTAGCGAGCTTTGTAATCTAATTTTTTTTCTGGGTGTGAAAATCTAAAGATTTAATAAATGGCAGAAATTAATATCACGGCTGAAAATAATGCGAAGTACTTACAAAAAATTGACGGAACAGATGCAAAATTATTTAAAGAATGGGTAAATGAGATATAAAAATTTAGTTATATGAATAATTACGGAAATGAGAAGAAAATATTGTTATTGCATCAGAAGAGTGACGGTTTATTATCACAATTTATTAGAAGATATCTGAATAATCAAGAAAACAAAACTTTTGAAGATTTGGGATTAGAATTAGAGTCACGATTTGGCGAAGTTCGAAATACGCCTCACGCACTAATGCTATTAGGTTATATTAAACGAAAACATGATGAAAATGTTCAATTATTTGCGAAAATAATATTAAATTATCAGAGGGAGCTTATGTAAATCTAGGAGAAGAAAGTGCATTAATTAAGAGACAGCTTGTAGATTTTTTCACAAAAAGGCATATTAGATAAATCTATAAAACTTAGATTATTGAGAGAAAGTCCAAGAAATTTAGATAACGCAATAAAAATAGTTATTCGGGAATAAAATTTTATAAAACGCGTTAAATTCAGATCAGGAATTAAAGAAAATGTAGGTTACAAAGAAATGCAGATAAATTATAGATCACAAAAGAAATGTCAAAAATGCAGGAGAAATGGTCACCTGACTAGATTTTGTAGGGCACGCGTCGCGTCGCGGAAGATAAATGCAGTCATTAGTAAACCACGAAATGACAGAAACAAAATAGTATGTTGGGGTTGTAATAAAATAGGCCACATTAGGAAAAATTGTCTTCTCAACGATAAAATGAGTTATTATAGGAATAAGGATAATGCGCGCAGAAATTACAGAACAAATAATGGGCATAGAATTTATTAAAGACAGGGAAACTGCAAATCCCGAGACATAGATTTGGGTGTGATGACTCGGGAAAGAAAAATGAAAAATCTCCCACTTACAAGATTTCATTATCCGGGAATGCGAATTCTTGTTTAATTGATGTAGGAAAGAATCGTTTAAGATGTTTTGTAGATACAGGTGCCATGATTAGTTTAATTCGTTACAAAATATACAAAGAATTGAAGAATAAAACGGGATTAGAAAACAAGTTTTCAAACTTACAATTAGTTGATAGTAGCTTATTAAATGTGTTGGGTAGAATAGATTTGAAATTTGAAAAGAAGGGAGAGAAAACTGAACATCCGTTTTATGTAGTGTCAGACATGGATAGAAATGTAATATTAGAGCAGAATTTTTGTATGAAAATGGAGTTAGATTATATTATGATTTAGGATGTTTACGTATAAGGAAAGTAATGGTTCCGCTAATAAATGATATTCCCATAGGTTCAGTTGTAAGATTAGATAGAAAGGTTACTTTGAAACCGAATTCAATGTTAGTATGTACAGGTAAAGTTAAGAAGAATTCAAGCATTTTAGAAAATAAAAGTTATATTATTGATAATTGTGAGACAGGTCACATGAGTAATCGACCCGAATTAGTTGTTGTAAATTCAGTAGTCAAACGAAACAAAGCAGGAAAATTTCCAATTATTATAGTTAATGATGGAAACCAAATAATAGCGCACTTAAATGAAAATCAGAAATGTATGCTGTCAGTGACACACAGTTTACAAAAAAGGCAAATAATCAGTATAAACAGTCAATTGATGATATTTTTACGCAAATAAGCATAAAGAGAAAATAGCGGAACTTTTATATATAAATCAAAGTACCATATCAGTATCAGCGACTGATGTAGAAGAAACAGATCTTTAACAAATGCGAACAGACACATTAAATTACAGATTTACATTAAATTACACTTCTGATAATGATTATAATAAATAAAAAAGCAATGAATTTGAAATTAAATGAGTTTGTAGCTATCAAAATGACTATGAATAAAGAAATAATGCAAGACGCATATTGAAATGAATGATATATATAATTAATGTAAAAAACGTAATAAAGACGCAGTAAGGAAATGTGGGAAACATATCTGACCATTTATGAAATTACTAAAAGTAATGTATATTATAATATAAATTGATTATTCGAAAGAAATAACCTTGCAAGATTGAGGAATTAATCAATTAATACTAATTAAAAAAAAGAATTAAGCATTTTGGATTTTTATTGTAATAAGTTTTGACAAACTTAGCGGGATTGAAAATGATTTTTACCATAACTCACAAATTAAGTCATGTGTTTTTTATAGACACAGGGGTGTTATTATTTGAAGAACGTTTATATTAAGAAAGAAATAAGTATTATTATAGAGCTCGTAAATTGAGAATGTTCATTAACCATGATTCCACGAAGCCTGTGAACAGTAATGGAGAATGGCAGAAACGGTTCAGAAGCAGAAGAAATGGCAGCACGACCAACAAGTCAAAACCCGAGTTAGGGAACACGACGATTCAGCAACTTCGTCGGTGCTGATACAGGTGGCTACGACACGATTGACGATGAAATTCAATATCGACGATGGAATTCGATATCGACGGTGGAATTCAATACCGACGGTGGAATTCGATGTCAACGGTGATTATGATATCGGAGATGGATTTCGATATCGGCGGTAGAATTCGATATCAACGGTGATTATGATATCGGCAGTAAAATTCGATACAAATGGTGAATCAGATATCAACGGTGTATCTTATATCGACATTGAATGATATCAACGCAACGGACTTGGTTGAAACCAGTATGATAAATTATATTATGGGCTATATGTGGTGATACAAACGGCACGAAGATGACAACGGTATGGGTTGTCATAACTGACCCAATAAGCATATGATGCGGCGACATATGGCGAGGCTACAACGGCGGATGATACATATGGTGCAGCGACGTTTAATGGTACAACCACTGATGATACATGGCACGGCGACGTATGATATTGATACTACGAGACAGTACAATGGCTGATGATCTTATGGTACGACGACCTGAATGAACATTGGCATAATACGACAACCAATGATACATATGGCACGGATAGTACAGATGTCTCGGCGATGTTAGTAATGGTACAACGCCACACAGAAATGAAACCCATGGTACGTCGACATTTCCCATGGAGATTGTACAACGCTGAAGGATACGACCGCGTGCAAGAAAATTCAATTAAGAAATTAAAGTGAAATTTTGTAGATATTGTGTATATAAATTAAATGTATCTAAGTAAGTATATTATGAAATGACATTGAACTTGAACTTAAATAAAGAGTGATAAGAAACAGTACGAGGAAATTAAACGTGGACTTTAGAGATGAGATATATTCAGAAAACTTGAAATTGTTGAAATGTAATAATTATATCGTGACTTTATTTTATTTTTTTTTAAAAAGAAAGTATATCAATACATTCTTTTAATTTGATAAGGGCATATGTGCTATTGCCAGTCACTTCACTTATAAATTATTATATGTTGTTAGTTTGAAATTGTAAAATTTAAACCCAATATATAATTGTGTGGGATATTTCATGGTTAAGATGAGATTACAAAATATGCAATGCAAAGTGGGAATACTTCAGAGGTCACTTATGATAAATTACCCTGTCACAAAATAATGTAACGGGACTAAAGATAGTACTATAAACTGCGTTTATGTTTTTTTTTTTGAGGAAATAGAATGTAAAATAGTCAGGACATATATGCATCAAAATGTGGGAGATTGACGAGCTGTCACGGTAATTACCGGGTGCTACGAGTTTTTAAAGAGTTAGTCAGTTTTACTTTGGAAAGCGAAGTATACGGTCATGCAGGAATTTTAGGCATTTGACCTGGGCGCGGGGGGGGGGGGGGGGGGGGGGGGGAACCAGCTGTAAAGATGGGTTATAGATGGTTGGGTATTGTAGACATGCAAGTTGGGTTGCATGGTTGATTATGATAATGGTTGGTGTTTAAGTAGGAACTGAAACTAAAAATGTGAGCTTACTTTGAATCGTATTTTGAACTATATGAAATTCATTAAAGTTTAAAATGACAGTTGTAACAATGTAAGAAATAAATGTATATAGAAAATCGTGCGTTATGTGTTAATGATGTGCGATGGTGAAACAATTAAAGTGACGACATTTTTATCAAGAAATACACACTTTGTTTAGAGTGACAAACACTATCGTGCATGTCCTTCCATGGCTTTGTAACAGTAAATAACTCTCTCACACGTGTTATTCTGTAAATATAAAAATACTGATCAGCAATTTTTATCTGCAAATAAGCAGCTGCGGCGACAGCAATTTTCCGCTTATACCTGTTCTAAATCGTGCATACTCAGCCATTCCGCAATCCTTTGACACCAGATCCCAAAGAATGTTTTCTGAATATGTGGAAAGAAGTCAATATTTTGTTTTGTTGGGCATTTTTATATAAGAAAATACATGTTCAATGGTGTAATTAGGTTTTAAAACTTATTTTAATGATTTGAATATTAAATATTTAACTAAAGATACCTGGAATTGTTTACAGATGTAGCCGAGACCACACATACTAAACTATTGACGTTATTCCACGAGTCATGTTGACGATGACAGCAAATTAAAAAAACCATATGTTTTGACGATGCTCAACGGTATTTGATCTAATTCGTATTACAATTTTGAATATTGATTCCCAAATCAGCTTTTTAACTTAATAAATGACTTTATCCTTACGGACTTTCAACATTTACTGCGTTTTCTCTCCGTTTACCATCAAACCATTTTGTATGTGTTTTCTTTCGTTTTGCCATTTTATTCAACTTTGACATTCTGATAAACATTTAGTAATCTAAGCACGTTTTCCACTCGTTGTTTATATATACAAATATATATAATTTCTGAAACTACGATAAAAAGGACAAAACAATGGATATTCAAGAAACACATATATTTTTAAAGTTTATTCATGTACAATACAACTCTATATCTTTAAGCACTGTGAATGAGACATAATGTTTATAGTCGTGCAAAATCAACCTCTGGTGATTGTATACACCAATATCTATGCGCGAAATACATACTGTAAGGTTATAGAGAAACACTTTCGCTGTAATTATTCGCCGCCGGTATTTGTGATATACGCATGACCTTGCATATGGAGGAAGGAAAAAGGATAATTTCGTTGTGCTTCAAATGCTTGGTTGGCATATAACACAGCTAAACTTGATAAAAACTTTTTTACGATTCTTTGAATTACGTGACATTTTTTGTGAGCAAGTTATAGACCTATACTTTTGCAAAACTATTTTGATAAAACGTTTATTAATGAAGTCTTCCGTTGCCCCGAAAGTAGTTCAATGTTTATGAATTAATTACCCGAAGTTTATTATTCGTTATTCATATATATTAACTAATATCAATTAATTAGTATTACCCTTTGCATAAATACTAAGAAAATACATGAACAAATACTTTTATTTCTGTCTTAAAGTTTTACTTTTTTGTCGATTTTGACGATTAAGCGGCGTTTTTTACTAATTGAGGCTGAGTGTGAGAGGCAAATCAAAGTATACTACTTGCAAATAACCATGGTTTAAACTAATTGTTACAAAGATTATGGTATGCTGTATCTATTGCAATGACAAAGTAAAAGCAATATACATGTCATTAATAAGATATAATTATTAATTTTGCTCGATACAACGAATATTTTCTTTAAAAGCAATTTTGTCGGTGTGGTGTATTTTCAGTATAAGAATTGGACAATAATTCTTTTACTTTAAATACCGACAGTTTTATACATTTCATTTGGAAACAATTTATTGTCACTCTACTTGATTTGTCGGACATTTACTTGATTCAAGCAAGATTTCATTGGATAATTCTAGTGAGGAAACAGAAGATTGTAGGTTTACAGTATTTTTGGCAGAGATTGCAGTGAATAAAGGAAGATATAGGTCCTAGAATTGATTGATGGCAGAGAATCAAGGAACTATATAGGTCTTAGAATGGATTGATGGAAGTCAATCATGGAAGATATAGGTCCTAGAATGGATTGATGGAAAAGAATCAGGGAACTATATATGTCCTAGAATGGATTGATGGAAGAGAATCAAGGAAGATATAGGTCCTAGAATGGATTGATGGAAGAGAATCATAGAATATATAGGTCCTAGAATGGATTGATAGAAGAGAATTAAGGAAAGATATAGGTCCTAGAATGGATTGATGGAAGAGAATCAAGGAACGATATAGGTCCTAGAATGGATTGATAGAAGAGAATCAAGGAACGATATAGGTCCTAGAATGGATTGATGGAAGAGAATCGAACTAATCAGTCGGTGCTTTGGGTCTTGACATGTTTTTCGGCGAATTGATCCTTCGTATCAAGTTTTTCTTGTTATATCATGTAAACATTCTACTCCCGGCAAATCATGAATTTTGTAGAATAATGTTGTGTGCACAATTATGCAATATATCATTTATATTAGGCGTTTAAGTATGACATTTATTGGTATAGATTTGTTGATATCCAATTCAGAATTTTATAGCTTGTATAGACTTATTGATATTTAAATGCTTATGTTTACTGTACTACTACTTGTTGTACATTTGTGCCTGTATATTTTATTCTTATACAGACATTCAGCCGCTCGCTTATAGTGATTTTAAAAGGACACACGAAATTATAAATAAAGTTTCACTTTTTGTTAGGAACGCATGTTTAGCCGAAGAGTTTTACTGTTAGAAATTTTGTTTAGTTAAATGATTTAAGATTAGAATTTTTTAAATGTCGTAATAGTGTTAAAAAAAGGTCAATATGTCATGAAAAACAAATTTTACAGCAAACCCTGATTTTAAATAGGGAAAATCAATGCAAATCCAGAAACCATTTGGATATTTGCAATACCTTTTGATAGAGATATTATATTGTTTATGACTTAATATCGTATATAATACATAATAAATCCAATTTCTACAAAAGGAATCCTGAATCTATCAAATGCTTCAATTGAAATGCGTACACCAACTAATTCTGTTAATGATATCAATAAAATGACAACTAAATTTAAAACAAATTTGTTTATTTACCTTTAAAACCATATTTATTTTCTCGTATGATTATATGTGTACATGTGTAAAGAATGTTTTGGTTAATTTACAATTTCAAAACTGTTAGGTTTTTATTGTAGCATTAGCATGCAGTAACTATATCGAAGTGAGCAGCCTTTATGAATGTGTAACATTTAAAAATTATAGTAACAAGACAAATAGGAAAGTATTTAACTAAATAGATTTCCGATTACTTAAAACTCATTTAGTAAAGAAAAAGTTTACATTACATACACATCTTTCTACCAATCCTGAAATTAACATTTTTGTACCGGCTAAAACACACATAGACAGATGACATCGAAATACGTCTTTATCTTCATTGGGAGTTACGCAATATAGCCGTGACTGTAACAAATGGTGCTGCTTTAAGGAACACAGAAGAATATTAAGATTAGTTATATTTGTATACTTAAGGAATGGTTTATTTCAGTTTTATTAGTTCAGTTGGGCCATTAAAACTAAAATATAGCTGTTGTTCCGAAGTATAGATGCATAACAAACATTGGATGCGAAATGTTGGATACTGTTGTGAATACACAGGTTACAGTCAAATATATTTCCTTACAATATATTTTTTATTCTGAATTGATTGGTGTTTGTTAACATATACATGTATATATATATAACGCTATCAGTTCATGTATGTTAATTTGTCCGCCCTGTCCAGATGTGTTGTATGTAATTCCATAATAAATTAGTCATGGTCGAGTGTAGCATGAGGACATAATGATAATGATTTGGGGTTGTTACAAATGTAATATAGTTCCCAATTGTTGTTTTTACTGGTCATAAGAATTCATGTTTTAATCTAAAGGTATATTTGAGAGTGTTATAGTTTGATACAGTTCCCAGTATAATGCGCAATATAAAATTTTAGTTTATTTTTATATTGAAAAACTGTTTAAATAAGGGGTAAATGTCGTCATTAGACATTTATTGATCAGTTAATTATCAAAGTAAATCATATCATACATTACAATATTTAAGTCAGCAAATGGAACCAGACGTTGTCTGAGTGCCAATTATAAACGTTTTATTTAAAGTCGATTTCAGCAGTTTTTATAGCTCTATCAATATATCGTTGATGTCTGCTTTCACTTGTTGGAAATATAATGGTAATATCTATGCTTTTGTGGTGGCTGTTTTCTTTGAAAGCTACGTCCTCTGTCGGAATAATATTCTTAATATTTTAACAATACCATGTTAATGTTCATTTTTATACTGCTTTTCATTTACATATAATAAAGCAGACACGATAGATGATAAATAAAACAGATAGTTAGGAGACACCTTGACATACAGCATTAAAGTCTGTCCACAACAGCATAACAAAAACAAAACGTCAAACTAAGGATGGGTTATAGGTGTATAAGGACTTTATTTATACAAAATAGATAGACAACAAAAGAACATTCTAAAGATTGCCCGGAGCCAGTTTCAGTTTTTTGAAAATCAGACCCACAGAAGACAGAGCGTTTGGAGAACAAAGTCACCACTATAGTATAAACATAATCAATATACTACAATCTTACTTACGAAAGCAACACCGATTACTGTTTTGAACAATCAATCTTCTTCACTATCAAAACATTTTGATCTTTTAAATATCTTACTTCTAAACTGCTACTTAAACTTATAGGGTACTATTAAACCCGTTTCATCTCAAGCGGAGTTATATTTCTCCTAATGATTACTTAGTACATATTAAATTACCACAAATAATGCATTGCAGTCAAAACAGTATATTAGGCTTTGGTTATGGATAATGTTCAAAATGATCAAAACGAGAACAATACATTAAACTTTGGTTAGGGATAATGTTCAAAATGATCAATACGAGAACCATATGTTAGGCTTTGGTTAGGGATAATGTTCAAAATGATCAATACGAGAACATTTTAGGCTTTTGTTAGGGATAATGTTCAAAATGATCAATACGAGAACCATATGTTAGGCTTGGTTAGGGATAATGTTCAAAATGATCAATACGAGAACATTTTAGGCTTTTGTTAGGGATAATGTTCAAAATGGTCAATACGAGAACAATATGTTAGGCTTTGGTTAGAGATAATGTTCAGAATGATCAATACGAAAACAATATGTTAGGCTTTGGTTAGGGATAATGTTCAGAATGATCAATACGAAAACAATATGTTAGGCTTTGGTTAGCGATAATGTTCAGAATGATCAATACGAAAACAATATGTTAGGCTTTGGTTAGGGATAATGTTCAGAATGATTAATACAAAAACAACATGTTAGGCTTTGGTTAGGGATGATGTTCAACATGATCAATACAGGAACAATATGTTAGGATTTGCTTAAGGATAATGTTCAGAATGATTAATACGAGAACAACATGTTAGGCATTAGTTAGGGATAATGTTCAGAATGATTAATACAAGAACAACATGTTAGGATTTGGTTAGGGATAATGTTCTGAATGATTAATACAAGAACAACATGTTAGACTTTGGTTAGGGATGATGTTCAAAATTATCAATACGAGAACAACATAAAAGGCTTTGGTTAGGGATAATGTTCAAATTGATCAATACGAGAACAACATTTCAGGCTTCGGTTTGGGATAATGTTCAGAATTAACAATACGAGAACAACATGTTTTGCTTCGGTAAGGGATAATGTTCAGAATGATCAATATGAGAACAACATGTTAGGCTTCGGTTAGGAATGATCAATACGAGAACAATGTGTTAGGATTTGGTTAGGGATAGTGTTCAGAATGATCAATACGAGAACCATATGTTAGGCTTTGGTTTAGGATAATGTTCGAAATGATCAATACGAGAACAATATGTTAGTCTTTGGTTAGGGATAATGTTCAAAATGATCAATACGAGAACAATATGTTAGGCTTTGGTTAGGGATAATGTTCAGAATGATCAATACGAGAACAATATATTAAGCTTTGGCTAGGGACAATGTTAAAAATGTTAGGCTCTGGTTAAGGAAAAAATTCAGAACGATCAATATGACAACAGCCTGATAGGCTTTGGTTAGGAATAATGTTCAGAATGATCAATACGAGAACAATATGAGAAGCTATGGTTAGGAATAATGTTCAAAATGATCAATACGAGAACAGCATGTTAGGCTTTGGTTAGGGATAATGTTCAAAATTATCAATACGAGAACAACATGTTAGGCTTTGGTTAGGGATAATGTTCTAAATGATCAATACGAGAACAACATGTAAGGCTTTGGTTAGGGATAATGTTCAGAATGACTAATACGAGAACAACATGTTAGGCTTTGGTTAGGGATAATGTTCAAAATTATCAACACGAGAACAACATGTTAGGCTTTGGTTAGGGATAATGTTCAAAATTATCAATACGAGAACAACATGTAAGGCTTTGGTTAGGGATAATGTTCAGAATGACTAATACGAGAACAACATGTTAGGCTTTGGTTAGGGATAATGTTCAGAATGATAAATACAAGCACAACATGTTAGGCTTTGGTTAGGGATGATGTTCAAAATGATCAATTCGAGAAAAACATGTTAAACTTTGGTTAGGGATAATGTTCAGAATGATTAATACAAGAACAATATGTAAGGCTTTGGTTAGGGATAATGTTCAGAATGATAAATACAAGCACAAAATGTTAGTCTTTGGTTAGGGATGATGTTCAAAATGATCAATACGAGAATAACATGTTAAGCTTTGGTTAGGGATATTGTTCAAATTATCAATACGAGAACAACATGTTAAGCTTTGGTTGGGGATAATGTTCAAATTGATCAATACGAATACAACATTTCAGGCTTCGGTTAGGGATAATGTTCAGGATTAACAATACGAGAACAACATGTTTGGCTTCGGTAAGGGATAATGTTCAGAGTGATCAATACGAGAACAACATGTTAGGCTTCGGTTAGGAATGATCAATACGAGAACAATGTGTTAGGCTTTTGTTAGGGATAATGTTCAGAATGATCAATACGAAAACAATATGAGAAGCTTTGGTTAAGGATAATGTTCAGAATGATCAATACGAGAACAACATGTTAGGCTTTTGTTAGGGATAATGTTCAAAATGATCAATACGAGAACAACATGTTAGGCTTTGGTTAGGGATAATGTTCAGAATGATCAATACGATAACAACATGTAAGGCTTTGGTAAGGGGTAATGTTCAAAATGATCAATACGAGAACAACATGTTAAGCCTTGATTAGGGATAATGTTCAGAATGATCAATACGAGAACAATATGTTAAGCTATGGTTAGGGATAAAGTTCAAAATGATCAATACGAGAACAACATGTTAAGCCTTGATTAGGGATAATGTTCAAAATGATAAATACGAGAACAACATGTTAGGCTTCGGTTTGGGATAAGACCGCGGCGTGGTCTAGTGGTAGAGCGTCCGCCTCACATGTGGAATGTCGTGGGTTCAATCACCGGCCTGGTCATACCAAAGACTTTAAAAATGGTACTAGAAGCTTCCTCGCTTGACGCTCAGTATTTAGAGAACAGTTCTAGTTCTGGTCGGCCCGGTGTCAGTATAATATGACTGGGTGGGGTATCATACTATGTGTCTGCGGTATGATACTCCAGTGTGACAGCGCTCAGAATACTGTCTCATGTAGACACCGTCGCGATATGACTGAAATATTGTTGAAAGCGACGCTAAACAACATACAACATTTGTTTGGGATAATGTTCAAATTGATCAATACGAGAACAATATGTTAGGCTTCGGTTGGGAATAATGTTTAAAATGAAAAATACGAGAACAACATGTTAGGGGTCGGTTTGAGATAATGTTCAAAATGATCAATACGAGAACAACATGTTAGGCTTCGGTTGGGGATAATGTTCAAACTGATCAATACGAGAACAATATGTTAAGCTTCGGTCGGGGATAATGTTCAAAATGATTATTACGAGAACAATATGTTAGGCTTTGGTTAGGGATAATGTTTAAAATAATCAATACGAAAAACTGGTTCAAGTATAAAATTTTAGTACCGAAACAAACGTATATTTTTATATTTTTTGGTACTGTTGACTAGTTAATACTAATTTATTTTAGATTGTGAATCAAATTTAGAGAAAGCTTTTATAAATTTATCTCGAATTTCCCTGAAAAGAACAATCACTGAGTGTTATTTTTGGAGGTCACCCGCGGCTATACATGATGAATATAAATTATACTTTCGTGGATGAAAAACATGTTTTCGTCATAACGGGTGATTTTGGCAGTTGGTTAGACGTTTTATGTATTTTACATACTCCATCTGCGACACTCTATATAGTCCAAGAGCTAACTAATATACAATAAGCTCACGTAGCACCCCTTAGACAGAAAAGGTATGTCACTTGGAAACGTTTGGTAGATACAAATAGATCATTATCTGACCTTCAGTTGGTTTATGGAAGCTCTGCAATACATTGATATAAATACATATATGCTTGACAAGACAATTTCTACCGAGTTATTGCCACTGTGTGACACATTTGTGTTAAAAAAAAGGGAATTAATTGCCATTTTCTAGAAAAATTGAAAATAAGATATTTGTATGTATGCTGGGTTTATTGAAGCTCTGGCATACGTTGATATATATACGTACATGCTTCTAGTAAATTTCTACCGAGTCATTGTCAATGTATGACACTTTAAGGTATAGATGTAGATGAAGAATGTGATAGATCATGAAGAGTGTGCAAAATAAACAACATTGTTTGTCGATTAAATCACCCGTTAAATCCAGTTTCGACAGACATTGCTCTTAAACAGTCAGTGAATCCAGATCATTAGAAAAGTATTAGATTCATTGGACTAACCAAACGACCAGGAGCTTAAGAAAGATGGTTTCTGACCTGCCACGAAAGAGCATCTAAATCTCCAGCCATAAAATGCTGGAAAGTGCCACGTTAAGTCACAAAAATAATCTGGAAAATGATGAAGAATATATTCAGAATATATCAGGACTGATGACAAACCCATTTCTTCTCAGACGGCAAAACAGATGGAGATGATACATATAAGTCAATAATGCAACTGGAGTCGTTGTGCTGTCAGATATGTTTAAACATCTTGTGACCAGTGATACAATTGGAAGATATAACATGGAAAAGTTTAATGATGAAAGTCTGAACACAAATAAAAATGTTTTTAGGAGCCACTGCCACGTGTGAAATTGAAAACAGTTTTCATTCTATCAGAACAGTAAGTAGTCTGTCAAATCTAAAGATGAACATATTACAAGCATAAGTGTCGATAAAGAACCGGTTTGTAGATTGATTATTGCATCCACTTTCAGAGAGGTATTTCTTAAGACGTTCTGACCTACTGTTCCATTCTCTCTTGCACACACAGATGGAACTTTGAGAAAGCCAGTTTTAAATTTATTACAGGTGGTGTAAAGTGGACCTGAAAACTGCCTGCTGGGAAAACAGTTTTCTCCAGGTTGTGGGTTCAAGAGTTTTTTTGGATACATCGACTATACTATCAACAAAATGTAGAATACCTCAAGTCCGATACTGAGGAAGCAGATGTACATATGATGCTGAAGTTGAGCCCCATTCCTACTCATGATTGCTTTGGCAAATCCACCTGCTCTGTCTTACCTGCAGTTCAATGAATCACTTGATTCATAAGTTCTTTAGTTGAAATAGGCAAGAGAATAGCTCTCAATCTATGACAGTCCTCTGTCGTCCACCGAGAAGAATTGTCGCAGTTAGGTTAATCTGAACATTGTCTGAAGGGTGCTTCAGTTCATGTGAGAAGTGCGTCTGTACCTTGTATTTGCTCAATAACATTGAATGTGCTGCTGATGACGCCAGATACCGATAGCTCTGTCAAAAGAGACTGTGGAACAAAATATGTCACCATTGTCAAAATGCTTAAAGCATCACTTAGTTAACTTCCAATCATTGTTTTGGAAGCAACATTTACTAGCAATACAAAACTGATGTCTCTCGTCGGAAGAGGTTGATATCTAAAGCACGTACTTTGAAACTTCTTCTGGTGCTCAAGGAACCTGCTCTTAGTGTATTGGTGGAGATTACATCATGTAAATGTAATAGATCAGCACTTTAAAGGAATCGATGTACCAATGTAAAGGAAATTATCTAGTTTGTACTGAGGCTTGTATATGTGTGGCACGTGAAAAGTTTTAAGGGCATTACTTATGTAGGTGAATCAGAGACTTGGTCAGATGATGCTTACATGCTTCTGCTAGTTTATCATATTGTAATGTATCAATAAATGCCTTAATATTGTATTTACATATACTTTCTTATTATCTACTTTTATTACATTGGGTATTATTTCTGATTAAAAAAACTAAGCATAGTCTGAAAATAGACTGTTATATCAAATCTGATCTGTTCATAAGGGGTAAAGACAACCCTCATGCCCTATGCATATGCCTAAATATTGTATTTTATGTAACAGTGATTGAGAAAGAGTAAAAATAATAACAACACTGAGTCTAGTGAGATGGATACATTTATGGATCCATATCAACTAAAAATTCTAATGGTCCGAATTGACCCCTACTCAGAGCTAGTATATACATTTGTATTTGTTATCAATATGGACAAGTACAAATTTACCTACGCATGATTACAAAAACGGATTTTTTAGTCGATATGGATCAATAGTGTCTTTATCTTACAACAATCTGTTAGATATATTGTTGTAAGATAAAGACACTATGGATCCATATCGACTAAAAAAATCGATTTTGTAATAAGTAAACAAAAAATGGTCCAAAAATGAGAACTTGCCCCCATCCATTCCATGAAATCTAAAATTTTAGATCCGCCACTTATACAGCTTTTATGTACAAGTACATTTCATTTGTAATTAATCTGAAATAATGCAAATTGCAAAAAAAAAAATCAGGAGTATAAGAGTAATTTTAGGCTTTATTCCATTATTCCAAAAATCACCAGTTTCGTTATATATTTCGATGTATTTAGCCCCAAAACCTAAGAGTTATACCACAATTCTTTAGTACTGAAGGTGCAACATCTCTTGGGCATCTAACTAACAGGTTATGAAGTGAAACCTATTCTGTACAGAGGGTGCTACGTGCACCTATTTCTAGGCTTCATATAAAAAGGCGCCTTCGACTAATAGAATCATATAGTTATGTTATTGGTATTGTTCCTGGTGGGAAATGTATTGTGTGTTATATTGTGTGTGGATACTGTGCGGAACTGTACCATCGTCAGTTATTAGTTACACTGTTTTAAGACCATTCCTACGAAAAGTACCCCATAGTAAACTACAACAACAATGCCTATATATAACTATGTACGCATCTGGAATATCCGCCGTGAACAAATGGTCTGTCATCTCAGTAGCACTGCTGATGTCGAACATAGTACGAACACGTGTTATGGATAATTTGCCAATAACGTTAAATCTTTCATGCAATCATGCCAATGCACAGGTTCAAATCACGTAGGCCGGAGGAATATATGCTTCTATGCATCAATAAGGAGATTTTAATAAATCTAATCGAGAAACTGAAAGGAAATTTTCAATTTTAATTTCTCCCTTTATGAAAAAAATACATATGATTTCACTGTATCTTCATGATCCAACAGGTGTCTCTGTGAGTAGCCATGAATCCCCAACTGGGTCCGTCTCATATAAAGCTATCAGTTAATGTATGGAAATTGACCTTCCACTCTAGATGTCTTGCATGTATAACCATAGTATATAAGTAAAAGGTGACACTTTTTATATTGCGTTGGTTAATGGCATGGCCTTGTGTATATGGGTTCTACTCATAAAGATATCAGTTCATGTATGTAAATTGTCCTTCCAGTCTAGATGTGTTGCATGTATAACCATAGTATATAAGTAAAAGATGACACTTTTTATATTGCGTTTGTTAATGGCATGGCCTTGTGTATATGGGTTCTACTCATAAAGATATCAGTTCATGTATGTAAATTGTCCTTCCAGTCTAGATGTGTTGCAAATAACACATTATCGAATACCCATGAAATTAACAGGCATCAAGTAGAACAAAGTTCCCGTTAGAACTACTCATTTCATTCTATCTAATAAACTATTGAACATCAAAACGAATACCTCCTATGTGCTTCTGCAATTATATTAATATAAATGAAAAAATATAAAGAATAAACTTCATTGATGAAACAGGGAACATAATACAAGGACAGTAAAACCTATGCATACCACTTACAAAGTAAGTAAACAATTACTTTCTACGTTGGACATGTACGTTCATAGATTGTGAAAGTTCATCACAGAAATTGATTACTAAAATTACCAATTTACCGTACAGTTTAACCTTTAAACGAAGCATGAATGATGACGACAGTTTGGTATTTGTGCTAAATAAAACAAAAAATGCAAGCATTAACAAGATAATCAGTTGCAAAATCATTTAGATGATCAAATGCTTGTAGTTAAAATGTTTCATATAAACAGCAGCCAAATGTTCATTTCAAAGGGACGTTTAAAGTGGTTATCGTGCACATTAAAATAAAATAATAGTGTTCGATAATAATGCCTCCGAGCAAAAAGTCGCATATTGGATATTTTTCTCTGTTTCATCTATCTGTTTATCTATAACCAAAGCATATATAGTCCCTAATTTTAATTGGCAGGTTGTTAAAATTCCACTTTATATCGCACTTATTTCTGCCTGGAGTTATGTGAAGTTAACCGGAAGTAAGATAAAATACATTATAGAAAGTGAGATTGTTCTGACAAGGATGCAATATCGTTAATGAAATCCAAGTGGTTGTATAACTGAGTCTTAAAACCAAAAGAACTGAACCATAATCTAGATACCACACTGTTCTTACAACACTATGCCTAAAAGATTGAACCTGAATAACATCTCTATCGCTTTTATTTTATTTCTAGTATATACTTGAAAAATAATTAATGGAGCAAATTACATGAGAATGGTTACTGCTGTTAACTGTGTTTGTAGATTTAGTTCTGATTTCAAAACAGTTAACATAGTTTTATAGTTTTATACTCCGATGTGGTGAAATAAGGCAAAATGGTATTTAGACACTTACAAGGTATAAGTTGTATCCAAATATAGTAATGGAATTAATGGACGAAAGAATCAAGTTGGAATAGAAGAATAGATTTGGAAAGTGATTTTTCTCTGACTTGTATATACATTTGCTTTGTTTACGTAAGTGAAATTGTTATCGTTACTGTTGCCTTTGGATAAAGTGGTTTGACTCCAAAATCACTACGTAGTTGTCGTATATATATATATATATATATATATATATACGACAACTATATATATGCTCCATATATATGCTCCATATACTTCTGTCGGATCCTACCACAAACACTCGTTATGAAATAACATACACAACACATTAGTTTCCAACCATATATATGATGCTCTAAAATGCATTTAGTCAGATACCTGGGTTTCAGTGAATTACTGCAGTATTTTTCGAAGTTGAGAGTCTTCTAAATGAATTTTAGAGATATATTTCTGTTTGGTTTGATAACCTTTTTTGCTTCGGTTGTAATTTTTTTGTGTCTGCATATTGATAGATCACTGTTCATGAACAAGAATATTCACTTAGAGAAAAAGTCCATAATACCAGCTGTTGTAGTTCACCAACCGCTCTCAGAATCTGACAGATTGTAAGATCGGTAATGCAACAGACACTCCCACTACTATTCCATATCGTATATGTTTTACTCCCTCGGTTTACTTTGAACAGTTAGATCGGTAATGCAACAGACACTCCCACTACTATTCCATATCGTATATGTTTTACTCCCTCGGTTTACTTTGAACAGTTAGATCGGTAATGCAACAGACACTCCCACTGCTATTCCATATCGTATATGTTTTACTCCCTCGGTTTACTTTGAACAGTTAGATCGGTAATGCAACAGACACTCCCACTGCTATTCCATATCGTATATGTTTTACTCCCTCAGTTTACTTTGAACAGTTTGATCGGTAATGCAACAGACATTCCCACTACTATTCCATATCGTATATGTTTTACTCCCTCGGTTTACTTTGAACAGTTAGATCGGTAATGCAACAGACACTCCCACTACTATTCCATATCGTTTATGTTTTACTCCCTCAGTTTACTTTAAACAGAAAAAAAAATAAAATTGTTTATTATATTTTGAAAAAGCGAATTATGATATTTATTTTTTCGTCATCAATTTCTAACGAGAAGTTTTCATTTTAACATAGTCATGGTAAAAACGACTGCCTTACACACGTTTATCTTACGCATTCAATGTTATAAATTAAATGATCAGATATATCAAATATAAACAGTAAACACATAAAATCAATCTAAAATGTTATCTTTTCCGAGTTATGTGATAAAACGTAACATTCGTACTCATTTATTATTAATTTTATCAAAAACGTTGGCGAAAATGATATAATGCTCGGCAGAGCCTCGGATAATATGTTTTCCTACTCTTTTAATAAATTCAATAATAAATAAACACTCGTGTAAGATCGACTATATGTTGCATAAATTGACTAATGCGTTTTTTTCTTATTAACGAATAATAATAAATGATTTTCATTTGAATGAGGTGAATGATTATTGGTGTGCGAAGTATGAAGTATTTTGCTCAGATATCTACAAAATATGTGGAAAAAAAACTTAACCTGATGTTGAACAAAAGTTGAACATGAACCAATACACCTCTCCTTACCTAAATCTCTATGGTGTAGTTAATCAAGTGCACACGTACGACTTACAAATACTCGTTTGTAAGATTAGGGAAATAAGGAAGAATGCAGATAATGTCGACAATATATATATTGATATATTCCATTGACATATCACTGCGGAATTCCGATCAAGTTGTGATTCTCTGAAATTTGCAAAATTTAGCACATTTGTATGTTGAATCAGCGTAACACCTATTATGCTGGATTTATATAATAAACTGTTATGTAATAAACTGTTATGTGATAAACTGTTATGTGATAAACTGTTATGTGATAAACTGTTATGTAATAAACTGTTATGTGATAAACTGTTATGTAATAAACTGTTATGTAATAAACTGTTATGTAATAAACTGTTATGTAATAAACTGTTATGTAATACACTGTTATGTAATAAACTGTTATGTAATACACTGTTAGGTAATACACTGTTATGTAATAAACTGTTATGTAATAAACTGTTATGTAATAAACTGTTATGAAATAAACTGTTATGTAATAAACTGTTATGTAATAAACTGTTATGTAATAAACTGTTATGTAATAAACTGTTTTTTACTACCTTTCCTTTCACATTTCATTAGCATTTATATACTCCAAGTAAAGTATGAAAATGTAATATTTTGAATATTTTTTTAAACAAAGTATAGTTTGAGATACAGTATTTTACATATGGACTAAATTGGAATGTCAACAAAAGATCAACTTGTAGAAATTAATGTTCATATACGCTACTATTGTTTTCTTTATTACTTTACCACCTAATACCTTCAGCTCTCATTTGAAATCTAAGCAAACGTATTTATCAAACTGTTTGACGTATTTGATATATGTCATTCTCCTTCCAATCTCCTATTGTATATGCCAAAAGGTTCAAAATCAATACGCAATGCACATCGCAAATGTTATAAAGATCTGTAATAATGTTTAGCAATAAAAAGGGAACATACTAATCAGCTGTGAACGGTACAAAAGTACACGAATGTGTATGAAGCAAACAATAGCATGGTAACACATCTTAAATATTTTGCAAATGATTTTTTTTGTACATCATTTGGTATTCAATCTTTCATGACCAGACTATCATTTAAAAACAAACCACTACTAAATTCATGGCAGTGATTGTTCTATCTAGAGAAGTGTCACTTGTTTCCATATGAGATCCTGCAGGAACTATTTAGTTCCTTGTTTTATAGCTGCCATTGACATAATATGTTGTGTTAACTTTTTCCATAAAGTCTATACTATCAATGTAATTGTGTTCCATCATTTTCCAATAATATGTGATTTGCCGGAACCAGGATATTCACATATAAAATTACATCCGCCAACAGCGGAAACGTTTCTATATATGTGCTTGGCTAATGGATATTGAAGTGTAACACATGTCTATATGTTTGGCACACAGGATGTATATAATAAAGGGTAAAGTGTATTTGTCGGCTGTCCCTGACTATGCACTCTGTCATTGCCATTGGTTGAGTGAAAATGCAAATTGTCGCGTTTAAATAATTTAAGCATATTTATCTTTCATCAGATTGGGAACTTTGTCAGAATAGTATTGTTAACTCAGAAGAGTTCTTGCTACATCAAACCAGAATATATATTGGTATGGCCCGTGATTGATCTTTTGCATTGTAAACATTGTAAATTTTCATCGGATGAGTTCTTGAATCATTCCAGTATGGTCAGAGATATGGCCATTTATTGACTGTCATGCCAGAACGGCATCAAAGTGGTACTAACATTTATGCTCAGATGCGTTCATGAGCCGGCTATATTGTACCCAAATCGACAGTGTTCTTGATTAACTGAAACATAGTACTTTTTGTAAACACCATGTCATATTTAGTTGTCATAGGATTGTGAACCCACTTAGTCAACATGTTATTGACATTAAAAACGTGGACAAGTTTTCCAATCGGCCGGCGATGGCAGGAATATGCACAGATACTTGCCTTGGTTAACTGAAAACGGTTAATTTCTACCGTGTGAACAATTGAGCATCTTTAATTTGTATTGAATTGAGACCAAACTTGGTCATTCAATCTCACATGAATTATTCAAACATACGATTTATTTTGAAACAGTAGAGTGTTTTGCGTTTGGATTTTTGAAAAGAATATGTGTTCGCTCATTAATTTTGTTACCCTTTAGAATATTTTTATGAAATTTTACCAATAAGTTTCTATGAAAAGTAGAAAGAAAGCCTGTGATTGGTTACGAGGTAAAGTGGGCAAATGTCAAGATCACTGTCACTTAAAATAGAAAATGTTTCCGCTCAATAACTGAAATATATTTAATGCACGTATGTGTTAACGTTCATTACATGTAAAATAAAGTTAGGTGTAGATGAACAGGGATGTAAAGGTTAATGTCTCTGTAACTATATTAGAAATTATTTACTAATAGAATGTTTTGAAACATCACAACGAAACTTGAAAGGAAGCTTTGGGTTGATATGATGTAAATGGAGTTAAAGCCAAGGTTACTGCTACTGAAATAATTAAAATGCTCAACAACCTTAGGTATATTTTGATTAATATTAGTGTATAGGTTTCACAATCAAAATATGTCATTTTAAGTAGAAAACATGGTTCCTCTTATTTACTTTAGTTTTCTCTAAGATATTTTGGAAATGGATCATGTATATGTTTTTATCATTAAAGGAAGCTTGATATTAAGCTTGAAGTAAAGTAGATCAATGCCTCTATGACAAAAAACATATTTTCATATTTGTGTTTAATAAAGAAGTATATCAGGAATTTAAAATATGCAAACAAGGTTCCTCGAATATTTCATGTATTTTGTAAAAAAAAAAAAAAAGAAGCTTTTTGAGGACAGAATAGAGTCAAGTACGTTGTATTCTCTTTTTCAACTAGTTTGTATCTTCACTGACGAACTATTTACTTGTGATATTTAAAACTTGCTTACTTACTGCCCTCTTCCCACTCTTCTTCAAACTATCTTACACAGCAGTATCAGTCAGTATGTTATCATTAATTTCACTATATATTTCGCATAGAGCATAGAAGTCCAGACAGACGAGGGCGTTTCCAGATTTGGCACGTATTGAAAATACATCTTCATCATCATCGACGCCTTTGAAAGCATTGTTATCTATAATTTCACGAACGATTGCAAGACATGTACCGAGATAAAATATAAGTATACCACAATTATAGTTGACGTCACGCTGACAGTATTTTAATTGATAAAACATATCAGACTTGAGGTTTAATTAAATTTCCATCAAATATCTGTTACAATTGTTTGCAAATCACTGGCAGAGCTCTTAGCCATATATTTTTCCTGTTATCGGGTATAAATAATGTAACGAACATATTCGTATAAGTTATTGATCCTGGACGTACTTATGTTTAATATGACTTGTTACTGATCTAGTGATATAATAAACCCAATATACCACATTAACTCAACAACTCTCATTTCTAGAGCAGAAAACTGACATCACCACTTTCATATCTATTTTTTCTTCATTTTACATCATTCTTTCATAGATAGATACATCAACGTGAAAGAATGTGTATTAAATTAACTTGATTTTTTTTGTGGGATGGCGGGTTGTACAAAGTCAGAAAACAAAAGACTACGTTACAGCTACTTACAAAGCACGACTTTTACATAGACCAGTTATAATTAGGACAATACAAACATATTTTGACAACAGCTTACAACGGTAATTGCCAAAAACCGCTGCGTGGCACCCTTTGATATTAATGTTTACTCCAACAATTAGTTACCCACATATACTACCAGACATACACATGTGACTTTGTTAACTACAGTTTTTATGGTACTGTTCTTCGTGCAATCGCGTAAAATAACTTTGTATATTTTTTAAAATGTTTGTGTTTGTCTTACAAATATAAAACCGCCGCAGGATTGATGCGGTTAATGTACTTAATCAACATGGAAGTTTTAACAGTTTCATCATGTTAATCTGGTAGCAGACACGCCAGTAAGTGTTAAGATATATATATATATATATATCGTATTTATAATATAAAACAATGAATAATATGTCTCTAATAGATTGGTCCAAGGCTGAGTCGTTTCTGTTTAATATCTGTCTCGCTTGTTTAAGTTATTGTTTACAATACCGTAAAAATGTCAATTTCATTTGTTTATATTGTCATATATTGTATTAATATTAGAACATAAATATTGCTTATCTTTTATTTACAATTGTTTAAGATAGTTACTATTTTTGGGGAAAATGCTAAAGTTATTACGTCTATCATTTCGATGTTGTTATCGAAGCATGCGCAGTACTCACACCCATTATGATGTACAAATGGAACCCATTCCCTGGCTTCTAACTATCTCGTGTAGTTTGCAACAAAACAAATATGATCCCAACAATGACTTAGCATTTAAAGGAAACTGACACCTCAAAATGGCAATACAAATAATATACTGAAGAAGTGGACATTGCTTAACAGCGGTCAATGGTAAAGTCACCAATGGTAAGGTCAAGTCTGGTTTGTCAGTGGTTTAATCTTCTTTATACCTGAGTGTAATATAGATTATGGATGCTATAGTGCAGCTTTCAATGTATGTTCACTAATGCTTTATGCCATTATAGGATTTTACTTTCTTTATCGCGCATTTTGTCTGGCACCAAACGCCATGCTCTACTTGTGATTTCTGATAGAAGTAAGAGCAATTTGTTTAAATGTATCACTGAAGCGCTTTAGAATTATTCGCTATTCCTGTTATGATAAGATGTACGGCGATAATGGTAAACTCGGGAGGCAAAATAGTAAACTATTAAAGAGATGTGGTTTGTTGCGCATACCAGTAGTAAACTGTTGAAGAGTTGTGGTTCGCTGCGCGTACCAGTAATAAACTGTTGAAGAGTTGTGGTTCGCGGCGCGTACCAGTAGTTAACTGTTGAAGAGTGTGGTTCTCTGCGCGTACCAGTAGTAAACTGTTGAAGAGCTGTGGTTTGCTGTGCGTACCAGCAGTAAACTGCTGAAGAGTTGTTGTTCGCTGCGCGTACCAGCAGTAAACTGTTGAAGAGTTGTGGTTCGCTGCGCGTACCAGCAGTAAACTGTTGAAGAGTTGTGGTTCTCTGCGCGTACCAGTAGTTAACTGTTGAATAGTTGTGGTTCGATGCGCGTACCAGTAGTAAACTGCTGAAGAGTTGTGGTTCGCTGTGCGTACCAGCAGTAAACTGCTGAAGAGTTGTGGTTCGATGCGCGTACCAGTAGTAAACTGCTGAAGAGTTGTGGTTCGCTGCGCGTACCAGCAGTAAACTGCTGAAGAGTTGTGGTTCACTGCGCGTACCAACAGTAAACTGCTGAAGAATTGTGGTTAGCAGCGCGTACCAGCAGTTAACTGTTGAAGAGTTGTGGTTAGTTGTGCGTACCAGCAGTAAACTGTTGAAGAGTTGTGGTTCGCTGCGCGTACCAGCAGTTAACTGTTGAAGAGTGTGGTTCTCTGCGCGTACCAGTAGTAAACTGTTGAAGAGACGTGGTTCGCTGCGCGTAGTGTAGTATAACACACTTAATATTGATATCTAGTTTATTTAATAGTTTATGTAATCATACTACAAACACCCCTAATACGGTAGGTTCCATTGAAAAATAGAATGACGTAGTTTCAAAATAGCTGATTCGGTTTATAGTAAACTATTAAAGAGATGTGGTTTGTTGCGCGTACCATTGATACGTCATACATACGTTTTGACCATTTTGTTGGTAATGTACAATAATCATCCATTAATGTGCATACGTTGTAAATGCTTATTAGCCGGGTGATAAGACAAGGCAGTTCTTCTTGTGTTTGCATGATTAAGCTTTGCATTCTTCAGCATCGCCTAAATCATCTTATTACTTTCGACTACGGTAAGGCGGCCCGTTTATTACTCCGTCATTGATATAAATCATCTATTCACTTTCGGCTACGGTAAGGCGATCCGTTTATTACTCCGTCATTGATCTAAATCATCGTATTAGATTCGGCTACGGTAAGGCGGCCCGTTTATTACTCCGTCATTGATTTAATCATCGTATTAGATTCGGCTACGGTAAGGCGGCCCGTTTATTACTCCGTCATTGATCTTAATCATCTTAGGTGACAGGGAATACTTTTTATTTATCGAATTTCATTATCCTGCATTTTAACATTTTATTTAAGCAATATATAGGACGATACAAATAATAAAGATATATTGTGGATTTGCATTATGTCATTTTTGTAATAATGTTGTATAAATAACGATACAATGATATCAATCAAATAAGCAAGGCCTGTGAATATTTAGGAACGTTTGGCATAAAGTACTTCCTTGTTGTTGTTTTTTTAATTCATAGAATATTGTATGGCTATTTGATCAAAATATACTTTATCATAAAGTATTGAGCCGGTCCCGATTAGCTCTGTCGGTTACACGTCTTTATATTAATCCAGGGGTCGTGAGTTCGAATCCCCGCCCGGCAACAGTCTCCGTGATGATTGATATACGACAGTGTGTATCATTATCATTCGTCTCTCACCGCTGATTCAAGTGGAAAAGTTACCAGTTACTTGCAGCGAGGGGGTGTGCTCGATTACTGGTTTATATTTCAGGATCCCAGGAAACAGTGATTAGGTTAACTGATCATCTATTAGTGCTCGGCGGCATAAAATGATGCGGAATATTCAATCAATATATCAATCAATCAATCATTAACGTAATCACCAGCGTGAAACGGTCATTTTCACTGATCTTATAAAATGTATGGAACACATATCACTGTTATTTTGCCGCATATGTTTATTTTAAACTGTATTTTTGAAAGGCATGGAGGAATGGATCATGGTCATTTTATTGCCGCAGATGTTTATTTTTTAAAAAATGCATCACTGTCATTTTGCCACATATGTTTATTTTAAAAATAAAGAACAATATATCACTGTATTCATGCCGCAGATATTTATTTTAAAGATAAGGAACAAAACACCACTGTATTTATATCGCAGATATTTATTTTAAAGATAAGGAACAAAACACCACTGTATTTATATCGCAGATATTTATTTTAAAGATAAGGAACAAAACACCACTGTATTTATGCCGCCAATGATGATGTTCAATGGTATAAAATACTTCATTTTCGTAATTTAGTCGCAGACGTTTGTTATAACAGGTATGGAACAGTGCATCACTGCTATTTTGCCGCAGATGCTTGTTTTAAAGCAACACATTCACGTTTAAACTTTTTTAAAAAGTTTTTCAATTGAGTTGTGAGCACTTTTCCAATACATAAATATATGGTCAGTGAGCTGTATATGTGCTAACAAACACTATTCAGAACGCTTTAGAATTATAAAAAAAGATATCCAAATTATAAAGCGTGACAAACGCTTTATAAATTATTTTTAAATTGCCGAGGATTCCAACTTGGCTTCAAATTGAATTATGCGAGTCGTATTAAAAAACTTCACATTTTAGTACGTAGTGTACTTTACCTGCCTTGAAAGTCATTTTGACCATTTTTTTTTACTCGGGTGAGTTACACGCTTGTTTTATAAAGTGTTAGTCACGCATTATAATTTGGGCATCATTTTGTTCGGGATTGTGTTTATATGCTCATATACAGCTAATTGATCATATGTTTGTATGGGAAATGTGCTCATAACTCAACTAAAATTTTTTTTTTAAAAGTTCAAACGTGGATGTGTTGCTTTAAAAGATGTGGAACTATGCATCACCGCCACGTAGTCGCAGATAATTATTTCAAAATGTATGGAGCGCTGCAATGACATCCTTTTATCGCATATAAAGCATAACTGTCTTTTTTATAAATGATTATTATTTTTAAAGTTAAAATAGGAATTAATCACTGTCATGTTGTCAATGATCATTTTTCGTTAAAATGTTAATAATAAGTTAAGACATAACTGTCTTTTGCTAATATGTTGTGTGAAGTACAACAAATAATGCACCGATAATTATTATATAAAATGCCATGAATGGTGAATCGCTGTACCTTCTACAACATACTGATGCATACTTAAAATGCAAGGAATAACAAACACCAGTCTTTCTAGCTTTTTTTGTCAGTGGTGCTTATCATCAGACGAAACACATAAAATATCGCTATACTTCATGGTATCGTTAATTTTGAAATACATTAAATGAAGTGGTTGTGCATCGCAGAAAATGCTTCAGTTGACTTATTCGTGACAGTATTTTTGTTTATCAACCATTGTTAATTAATTATCATTGTTAATAAATCGCCATTCTTAACAAATCGTCATGTTTAACAAATCGTCACTTTTAATAAATCGTCATTCAATAAATCGTCATTCTTAAAAAATGTAATTCTTCATGAATTGTCATTTTTTATATTAAATCATTTTATGCTTAATATATAAAATCGTCGTTTTTCATTAATCGCCATTCTAACAAAATATCATTCTTAATAAATCGTCATTCTTAATAAATAGTATTTTTTTATAAATCGTCGTTTATAGTAAATCGTCCTTTTTAACAAGTCGTCGTTTTTAATAAATCATAATTCTTAATAAATTGTCATTCTAAATAAATCGCTATTCTTAACAAAATATAATTCTTAATAAATTGCTATTCTTAACAAATCGTTATTCATAATGAATTATAGTTGTTGATGTATCGTAATTTTATATTAATTGCCATTTTAGATGTGCCGGGCCCGATTAGCTCAATCGGTTACGCGTCTGACTATCAATCCAGGGGTTGTGAGTTTGAATCCCCCGCCCGGCAACATTAATCTTGTCTCAAACCACTGATTGAATAGGGAACGTTATCAGTTACTTGCGGAAATAGGGTGTGCTCGAGTACTGGTTTATCCCAGGAAACAGTGGTTATGTTAACTGATCGTCTGTTAGCCCTCGATGACATAAAAATGACGCTAAATATTAAATCAATCAATCAATCAAAAAAACATTTTAAATGCACTGACGTTGTTGTTTAGAATGTTTGTATAAAATGAATTGACGATATGGCTTCACTTTTGAATTATGCATTGACGCTATAAGATAATAAGATATCTAAAATATAGTCTGATAAATACACATATATATAGATAAGAAAATCATAAAAAACATATAGAAAATAACTCGTTGAGTTGGTTATATCATATATGGTTTGTTATAACGAAAAATAGCTCTAAAATCTCGTTAAAGAACGAAATTTTCATTTCTGAACAATAGGTTGATTAACTAGACGGTCACATGATTTTAAAAGAATAATGTTACATATTTGTTTCATAGCAATGCTTTAGTTGAATGCTGCCAGTGAAGACAATTTATAAACGCCAATTTATGCGGGGATGGGAGGGGTGGGGGAAACTACAGCCATACATACGCCCAATGGCAGGCGATGAAGTTAGTGCAGCAGTTTGTATTCAATACTTTCGATAGCGCCAGAAATCACATCAAACAAACTTGATATGAAGTTTTTCTCTTCTAGACAAACACCACTTCAATTTATGTGAATGAAGATTTTAGGTTTGTTTAATCTTACATCGAAACCAACATATAACTCGAGATCTCATATAATAGCATGTATTTGTTTCGTTTTTCTTCATTATATCTTATATTTCAGCTGCCTTTTCTCGTTTTAGGTCCTATTATCTGACAGGAGGTTTAATACTGGTAACATGTTATCTTACATGTTATCTTGATATGTAAATGGAAAGACCAGAGAACCAGACGGAGAATCCCATGTATGTTATAGCTGTATCTCTAGGCGCTGTTTTCGAACTTTATTTTATCAGTCTTACAATGTCAACAAATGTTGCATTGTCGAATTCCGTAAATGTAAATTAATGAGTCAAGAAGTTCTACTTTAATAAACAGTTACTCACGGAAGTGTATATCTTGTTTTAACTTATATTTGCGAATCATGCAAGTTTTTAATTCAATTAACGAAGGAAATTAATATAAACCGATCAACATTACTAACACTTGAAATAAAACTAGTTTACAAATATGAGTAAACAGAACTTTAAAGTATAACTTTTATTTTCAAGATATTTTTATGATATATTTTTTATCAAATCACATTAGTAACAAATTTTGAAGGGATGAAAAGGAATGCTTTTTTTTGCCTTGTTAATTAAGGGATAAATGCAATTATTGTCTAGAATCTTACAGATCATTCCAAATTTGAACCTTAATTAAAATCAGGCAAATGTTATCTATGTTTTTATAGATATTCAAAAATCGGCGTTAATTTTACTTAACAGTATGATAGTGCATATATTATATATATATTATTGAAATATACAGCATTTTTACCTCAATCAATTATCTATAATTATTTAACTAGCTTTTCATTCCGGACACAATCTGTTATTTATATGAAAATTTAGCGTTGCAGACAAATCATAAGTTGCCGCCCATGCAGTTTCAAACTCAAAGTATCCCTATTTACCCAGTATGATGAATTAAGATAAATACTTAACTACACCCAGGCTTCCATCTGACTAGTGCAGTACAGTTACTTTATAATATAATATAACAAATAAAACTATAAGTCCAACAGCAGGAGGATCCTTTATAATACATGATCGAGACAATAATTCACCTACAAACAACAGACAGAATCATCACAATAGTGAATGGTGTCATTGATAAAATATGAAAGAAGTGGCACTATCGGTTCACGCCTTGAAACCGCTGCTGGGGAAATTTAATATTGTTTACACGTTTCCCCCGTAGTCATATTTGAATTCATATGTGAGCGCCAAATGACATTTGTATCTTTTTTTTGGAGCTTGATGGTATCACATATACGTTCACGACAAAAAAAATTCAATCTATCTTTTCAATTTACTTTCTTTAACAATTTAACCTGGCACCATACTCGATGCTCCACTTACGATTTCTGATAACATTACTTTAACTGCCTTACAATTTATCAATGAAATACCTCTGCATGTCGCGTCTTCCGTGCTGTGGTGAGATTTACAGCGATAATGGCTCGGGAGGAGTCCTAACATGTTGGTGGTGTGTTACGCGTGCCAGTGATCTAGGATAAATCAGTCCGTTCCCTTCCGTTGATAAAGTCTTGTTAAAGGCGCTATATCAGTGGGTTTGGAATATTGCAATTGACAAGAAACATTTGTTTCAATACACCGTGCTATAACAGACCCACTGAGTTCTTATTGCCATAATGATATTATAACATGATTGAAAAGTGACTACCTAACTACGCGCCCAGATTAGACTGAAGTTTATATTTCCGCTTAAAACTGCGGTTTTAGACATGTCAAATGAGTCACGTGATTTAGTTCGATATAACGTCATTTTATGCCATTGAAGGCTAACAGATGATCAGTTTGTCCTGGGATCCTGAAAGGTTAACCAGTACTCGAGCACACCCCATCTCCGCAAGTATATGTAACTGATAAATCTTCAATTTGAATCAGCGATGGCATACGAATGATAATGAGACGAAATGTCGTAAATCAATCATCACGGAGACTGTTGTCGGGCGGGGATTTGAACTCACGACACCTGGAATGATAGTCAGACGCGTTATCGACATAGTTAGTCGGGCCCAGCTCCTTGGAAAGAGGTGATCGCAAAGTCATGATATTCATATTTTAGAAAATCTCTTGCATCACTAAAATAAAAAAAAAAATTTTTTCAGAAATAATGAAAATCTTATATACATTGTGTTGAAATACAAAACATAAAACTTCTTTTCGTCAGTTTTTAATACTTTCAAATGTTACATAAAAAGGAATCATTTTGTCAATAATATTTATCTTGTGATAAAGTTTATATTGACAACATATGCAGGGTACATGTAGATTAAAAATTGTTCATTCAATGCAACAATAAGAAAACATATAGCCGACGGGAGGCCTTAGATTCAAAGGAAGACAAGATTATCACAAACTATATAAGGAATACGTATATGGTTTGAAAAAAAATAATAAAATTAATAACCTGGCAAGATGTTTATGAAATCCTAAGTTTTCGATTATAAAATTATGAAATTACTATATGTAACGTTACGATGATGAAAGTCGAAACCACGATTGTGAAAGTCAAAACTACGATGATGAAAGTCGAAACTACGATGGTTAAATCGTAAGTCGAAAGTACGACGGTGAAAGTCGAAACCACGATGGTGAAAGTCGAAACTACGATGACGAAAGTCGAAAGTACGATGGTGAAAGTCGAAACTACGATGATGAAAGTCGAAGGTTGAAAATACGATTGTGAAAGTCGAAACCACGATGGCGGAAACGTGAAATTCCATCGCGTTTTCACCATGGTAGTTACGTGAGTTCGTGTTTTCATCTTCGTTGTTTCTTATTTTCACCATCGTGATTTCGTCTTTCACCATCGTGGTTTCGACTTTCGACTTTCACCATCGTAGTTTCGCGTTTTCATCATCGTAGTTTCGACTTTCATCATCGTGGTATTTAACATCGTGGTTTGGGGAAGAAAAAAAAAATAAAATACGATGGTCCATGATGTGAACGGTCTCTTTATTGCCCTCTATCCACATGCTTATTTGAACAAATGTAGCTTGGATAATGTTTATGTAACCATACGGATCCAGTTTGTATCTGTTATTTTATTTTATGTTGTTACCACAGAACCATACTTTGTGTCCGACTGAATAAATACAATAACCTACATTATCTCCTGATTGCCCACTATCCACATGCAAAGTTTCGCTAGCTCAGCTTAGACATTTTTAGTACTCTTTCCCGGACAAACAGACCGACGGACGGACGCCGGACGCTTGACACCGGACGGACATACGGATGGAGGGTAAACCTATAGTCTCCTCAGGTGAAACCGGACTAAAACGAAAACTTTATGCGAGGTAAGATGCGGTTATACAATCTTCTAATGGCAGGTAGTGATGATATTTTAATTAGTATTTTAAATATATTCGATAGCGCCAGGAATCAAATCATCTTCCACATCATAACAGATAAGAGGAAGCATAATGCCTAAAGTTCGCCAAACCTTCATTTAATTATGCGAGCATATATTTTATGTTCGTCCAATCTTACATCAAATTCAATGAGATAACCCGATATCTGACATTATGTCGTTATTTGTTTTGCTTGTCATTATTATATATCATATTCTTGATACTTTTTAGATTACACGCCCGTTATCTGACAGGAGGTTAATGGGTGTAAAAACTTATCTAGAATGATGTTTTGAAGGAGAAAGTGGAGAAATTATGGTTAGAAATAAGCACATGTATATTATAATGTTTTTCTGCCTGCTCTTTTCGAACTTATATTTCAACTACTTTTGAATGGTCGGAAATATATCGCTGCTAAATTCTGTAAATGTAAAACAATGACATAAATACATCTCACTCAAGTTTAATGTGTCCCACGGCAAAACTGGTATCAATTTACTCATGTTTACACATCAATTAATTGTTAACATCTACATGTATAAATGTATAACTATCTGGAGATATCTCCGAGTACTGCCCTATAGTTTACACCAGTGAAACCAGGCTAGGTGTGTAATTGTTAGCATCTACATGTATAAATATATGACTATCTGGATATATCTCCAAGTACTGTCCTATAGTTTACACAAGTGATACCAGGCTACGTTTGTAATTGTTAACATCTACATGTATAAGTATATGACTATCTGAAAATACCTCAAAGTACTGTCCTATAAGTTACACCAGTGAAACCAGGCTAGGTTTTTAATTGTTAACATCTACATGTATAAATATATAACTATCTGGAAATATCTCCAAGTACTGTCCTAATGTTTACACCAGTGATACCAGGCTAGGTTTGTAACTGTTAACATCTACATGTATAAATATATAACTATCTGAAGATATCTCCGAGTACAGTCCTATAGTTTACACCAGTGAAACCAGGCTAGGTTTTTAATTGTTAACATCTACATGTATAAATATATAACTGTCTGGAGATATCTCCAAGTGCTGCCCTATAGTTTACACAAGTGAAACCAGGCTAGGTGTGTAACTGTTAACATCTACATGTTGAATATATAACTATCTAGAGATATCTCCGAGTACTGTCTTATTGTTTACACCAGTGATACATGGCTAGGTTTGTAATTGTTAAAATCTACATTTATAAATATATAACTATCTGGAGATATCTCCGAGTACTGCCCTATAGTTTACACAAGTGAAAACAGGCTAGGTTTGTAATTGTTAACATCTACATGTATAAATATAAAACTATTTGGAGATATCTCCAAGTACTGTCCTATAGTTTACACCAGTGATACCTGGCTAGGTTTGTAACTGTTAACATCTACATGTATAAATATATAACTATTTGGAAATATCTCCGAGTACTGCCCTTTAGTTTACACCGGTGAAACCAGGCTAGGTGTGTAATTGTTAACATCTACATGTATAAATATATAACTATTTGGAGATGTCTCCGAGTACTGCCTTATAGTTTACACCAGTGAAACCAGGCTAGGTGTGTAACTGTTATCATTTATATGTATAAATATATTACTATCTGGATATATCTCCGAGTACTGCCCTATAGTATACACCAGTGATACCTGGCTACGTTTGTAACTGTTAACATCTACATGTATAAATATATAACTATTTGGAGATGTCTCCGAGTACTGCCCTATAGTTTACACCAGTGAAACCAGGCTAGGTGTGTAATTGTTATCATCTATATGTATAAATATATTACTATCTGGATATATCTCCGAATACTGCCCTATAGTTTACACCAGTGATACCAGGCTAGATTGTAACTGGGAGTAAACAAACCTGCAAACTTGTATTTCTATAATTCAAATAAAAACTGATACATTTAGGATACAAAATATATATGCAGCATTAACACTATATATTATATAAGTTATATTAGATGTTTGAAATGTTATATAAGGTCATATATATATGTTTGAAACGTTATATAAGGTCTAAATTAGATGTTTAAAACGATTTATAAGGTCTAAGTTAGATGTTTGAAACGTTATATAAGATCTACGTTAGATGTTTGAAACGTTTAATAAGGTCTAAGTTAGATGTTGTTTGTAACGTTATATAAGGTCTAAGTTAGATGTTTGAAACGTTATATAAGGTCTCAGTTAGATGTTTGAAATGTTTTATAAGGTCTAAGTTAGATGTTTGAAACGTTATATAAGGTCTAAGTTAGATGTTTGAAATGTTTTATAAGGTCTAAGTTAGATGTTTGAAACGTTGTATAAGGTCTAAGTTAGATGTTTGAAACGTTGTATAAGGTCTAAGTTAGATGTTTGAAACGTTTTATAAGGTCTAAGTATGATGTTTGAAACGTTATATAGGTCTAAGTTAGATGTTTGAAACGTTTTATAAGGTCTAAGGTAGATGTTTGAAAATAAACATTATGCGCAATAATTACAATTTTCCTCTCACTAACGTTATTTGTGAATGACCTTTGAAATAATGATTGAAATCCGCCGGATACAGAGGAAAAAAACGGAATAGCATGCTCGCTAGCATTATGAACCATTATATATTTGCATTATTTCCGAGCGCTGTGATATGTGTTACCTTCAGCCAATAAAACAAATGTATACTGACGGAGGTATTAACCTAAAAGGTTTTTGTTCTGAAATTACTTCTATTGTTCTGCCAAATTGAATTATTTTGTTTTAAAGAGTGCGTATATAATGAAATTTTGTTACATTTTAAAAATTTTTTAATTTTTCAGAAATATTCATACTGCCTTTTAATATCCCAAAACACTTTGTTCAATTCCGGAGCATCATTATATTCGTGTCAGCGAGTATAAGCAGAGTTCCCTATATTATATTTTAAAAATGAAGTTTCCATTTAAAAGAAACTTGTGGAACATTACGAAACCGTCAATATTTTGTTAACGATACTTTCGTCGTAGAAGGTGAACTTCAATTATTGGGGAGAAGTAACCTGGAGAAGAGTGGGAAGCCGAATGTATATTCCTCTCTCGCTAGTGGTGGTACGCGGGACCGCCGTCGAAATAGTTTAATATCGTAAACACCAAACGAGCGACAAGATGATGGCAATTGTAAGGTGTATTGTTAGTAACATGTTATACGAGATAAAGTTATACTGAATACGAACAAAATTAATGATGTTCATATTCGCTTGAGAAGAGTATTGAAATTTCACAATTGTATCCTTTTGTGCCACTGCTGATCCCTTATGTTTATTGCATTTTCTTTGACGGAGCTGGTTTGTGCCGCTGCTGATCCCTTATGTTTATTACATTTCCTTTGACGGAGCTGGTTTGTGCCGCTGCTGATCCCTTATGTTTATTACATTTCCTTTGACGGATCTGGTTTGTGCCACTGCTGATCCCTTATGTTTATTACATTTCCTTTGACGGAGCTGGTTTGTGCGGAGCTGATCCCTTATGTTTATAACATTTCCTTTGACGGAGCTGGTTTGTGCCGCTGCTGATCCCTTATGTTTATAACATTTCCTTTGACGGAGCTGGTTTGTGCCGCTGCTGATCCCTTATGTTTATTACATTTCCTTTGACGGAGCTGGTTTGTGCCGCTGCTGATCCCTTATGTTTATTACATTTCCTTTGACGGAGCTGGTTTGTGCCGCTGCTGATCCCTTATGTATATTACATTTCCTTTGACGGAGGTGGTTTGTGCCGCTGCTGATCCCTTATGTTTATTACATTTCCTTTGACGGAGTTGGTTTGTGTCGTGCTGATCCCTTATGTATATTACATTTTCTTTGACGAAGCTGCTTTGTGCCGCTGCTGATCCCTTATGTATATTACATTTCCTTTGACGGAGCTGGTTTGTGCCGCTGCTGATCCCTTATGTATATTACATTTCCTTTGACGGAGCTGGTTTGTGCCGCTGCTGATCCCTTATGTATATTACATTTCCTTTGACGGAGCTGGTTTGTGCCGCTGCTGATCCCTTATGTATATTACATTTCCTTTGACGGAGCTGGTTTATGCCACTGCTGATCCCATATGTATATAACATTTCCTTTGACGGAGTTGGTTTTATTTGTTATGCTCCGACATGAAAGGAAAACAAGAGACTGGAAATTCCAGATTTTAACAATATTGCATCCCGCCCCCACCCTGGCCTCTTGTGGAAATTTAATCATTGTTATTGAACAAACTCAAGTTTACTGTTACTCGACAATACCTTGAATTTCAAATTGTACAGTATATTTACATAAATAGACGGGAAAATAAGAAATTTCCGCTTTCTGATATGAATCTATATAAAACTCAAAATCCCCTTGTAGGGCCTCAATACAACGCAGTGCCCCTTGATTTGCATACAAACTTAAAACTCTTAATCATAGGGTTAATCGATATCAAATATGAACTTTGTCTGACCAGCTGTGATTAAGATTTTTAAGAATGTTCGATGTTAACCTTTTTGTGACCCCGCCTGTCCCTTATAGAAATCCAATCCTGCTAATTGAATTAACTCTTATTTGCTATAAATAGTAGATGCTTCAGACCTCAAAATGAATAAAAATTCTGCACAAACGGATGTAAAAAGTTGAATATTCCGTTTTCCCATAGTATTCCTATGTAAAACTTAAAGTTCCATTACAGGGCCCATATAGATACTAGTGCATTGATTTGTACACACTTCAAATACCTACTCATAGGGATAAATAACATAAAATATGAACAAAGTTGACTGAGTGGTTGTTGAGAAGACAGTTTTTAAAATAAAATGTTCAATTTTAACCATTTTGTGACGCCACCTGGCCCCTTTTGGAAAGTCAATCATTCTTATTGAACAAAATCTTTTTTTCTGCAAAAATCTGCATACAACATTTCATAACGTTTGAGATTGCGGTTTTGAGAAGTGGAAAATGTGAATTGTTACGGATGAGCTAATTCTTTAGGCCACTTCAGGGCCAAACCGTGAGACTCGTGGACATGAAATCCACAATTTTTTTAAAGAAGCCATATATGTCCATAATTATCCTCACCTTTTGCTTCCCATTGCTTCCTGTAGTAACAAGATTTTCAAAGTATACCTTGAACTTGACTATTTTGGCTCAGGTCCTAATTGTAATTCACTCTTGGGTTCTAAAGCTGCATACAATTTTTCATTACAATTGAGTTTACGGTTTTTGAGAAGAAGTAAAAAATATCATTTTTTTACTGACGTACGACCACGGACAAAAGATGATCGCAGAACTACCATCGAGACAATGCCTCAGGTGACACAAAAGACAAATCAAAGTATCGATAATTGAATAATCAAGAGATCAAAAATTAAAATTAGGGCTTGAAAAACTTATTTACTCGCCATTATTACAGGTTAGAACATAATACGTTAGTTCTTACTACATATTGAAGTTGTATTTAAAACATAAAGGAACAACGCAAGTAGTTTATATTTAAACTCCAAATATCTTAAAAGTCATTATACTAGCTAGTCCCAACAAATTTTGCGCGAAATTTCAAGCAACCAATCAAAGGCGCTGACCTCGTCACGTGTTGGTATATTTATGCATACGGGTTGCACAACACACAGCCACATTTCAATCAGCAAATCAAAGGTACTAATCTTGTCACGTGATGTTTACATTATTTGCAAGCGCTAGCAGGAAGACGCATCGGGAAACAGCAAAGATGGTTTTTGGCAATATAACAACAAAAGTGTGAAACACTTACGCCTTTTAAAGGTTTGCAATGTACAACTAAGTTGTTAATTGCGTTGCTTGTCTTATTCAGCTCGGTAATGTCGTTGTAGCGGATTCGCCATTCAATGTAGGCAGATTTAGACGTAGTTTTGCAGCAATGAATGAAGTTGTTGGTGGTCAAGGTCGCAGGAATGTGATTTTACCGGAAAATGGGACTAAAATAGGTGAAAAGTATGTTTTACCTGAAAATATTGCTAGTAGAGCAACTGGACGAGATAAAGTTGCACATTAAAATCATACTAACATTGGACAAACTAAACTGCGGCCGGCGGGGGGGGGGGGGGGGGGGGGGGGGGGGCGCATTTGTCGTCGAATCACAGTGGTTCAAGAACTCGTCCAAAATCTGGCTATGCAAGTTTGGTTAAAATTCAATAAAAATGAAGATGCTCTCGCATCTTTAGTTTCCCTTTTTAACTCTATGTAAACCAGTGACCCCAAATTTGACCCCCAAGGACCCCGACTTCAACAAATCTTTAAGGGGACCAGCATGCAATGCTACATGTAAAATATCTAAGGGTAGGCCTTAAACTTTCAGAGAAAATGATTTTTAAAAATTTCACTTAAATGTGCTTATAAGCCCTGTGGCGGAGGCATTTGTGATCAAATCACACTGGTTCAAGAACTCGTCCGAGATCTTGTGGTTATATATCTGCTGTGCAACATTTTCCCTATATGACTATTTAAAACGGTGATAAGAAAATTTCACCGGGGCGGGGCCAATTTTAGATGGTACTGCAAGAAAAATATCAAAGCTCCACGCCTTGCACTTTTTGAGAAGATTTTTTAAGTTTTAAAAAAAAATGCTGATTTACCCTGGGGCGGGGCAAAATTTGACCCCTGTGTCATAATTTGAACAAACTTTAGAAAAACTTTGTTTAAGAAAGCTTCACACAAAATTTGGTGAAAATCTGTCTAGTGGTTTCAGAGAAGACGTTTGAAGCAAAAGTTAACGACACACAAAAGTAGATCACAAATGTTCATCCTGAGCTTTGCTCATATGAACTAAAAATGTGTATATTTCTTGTATCTTTCCATTGACTGACATACATACATGTATATAGTAAATTAGTGGCTTTTAAATTAGTTGGTAAATAAAAAGAATTATGCATGCAAATGTGACATTTACATTAAGCCTTATGTGCAGTAAAAGTACATGACCAGCACATAGATGGCGACTGGTTTTTTTAACAGGTAATCCCAGGTATTTGTTCATTTCCACCATGCCGGTATGTGTAACAACAACACTTCGTCAAACCAGAGCTGTATGTGCAACAGTCACACTTCGTAAACACCAGAGCTGTATGCGCAACAGTCACAATTCATAAACACCAGAGCTGTAATCGCAACAGTCACACTTCGTAAACACCAGAGCTGTATGCGCAACAGTCACAATTCATAAACACCAGAGCTGTAATCGCAACAATCACACTTCGTAAACACCAGAACAGTATGCGCAACAGTCACACTTCGTAAACACCAGAACAGTATGCGCAACAGTCACACTTCGTAAACACCAGAGCTGTAATTGCAACAATCACACTTCGTAAACACGAAAGCTGTATGTGCAACAGTCACACTTCGTAAACACCAGAGCTGTATGTGCAACAATCACACTTCGTAAACACCAGAACATTATGCACACAATCACACTTCGTCAAAACCAGAGCTGCATGCGCAACAGTCACACTTCGTAAACACCAGAGCTGTATGCGCAACAAGCACACTACGTAAACATCAGAACATTATGCGCAACAGTCACACTTTGTCAACACCAGAGCTGTAATTGCAACAATCACACTTCGTAAACACCAGAACTGTATGTGCAACAGTCACACTTCGTAAACACCAGAGCTGTAATTGCAACAGTCACACTTCGTCAACACCACAGCTGCATGCACAGCAGTCACACTTCGTAAACACCAGAACATTATGCGCACAATCACACATCGTCAACACCAGAGCTGCATGTGCAACAGTCACACTTCGTCAACACCAGAGCTGCATGTGCAACAGTCACACTTCGTCAACACCAGAGCTGTATGCGCAACAGTCAAACTTCGTAAACACATGAGCTGTATGCACAACAGTCACACTTCGTCAACACCACAGCTGCATGCGCAACAGTCACACTTAGTAAACACCAGAGCTGCATGTGCAACAGTCAAACTTCGTAAACACCAGAGCTGTATGCGCAACAGTCACACTTCGTAAACACCAGAGCTGTATGCGCAACAGTCACAATTCGTAAACACCAGAGCTGTATGTGCAACAGCCACAATTCGTCAACACCAGAGCTGTATGTGCAACAGTCACACTTCGTAAACACCAGAGCTGTATGCGCAACAGTCACACTTCGTCAAAATCATAGCTGTATGTGCAACAATCACACTTCGTAAACACCAGAGCAGTATGCGCAACAGTCACACTTCGTAAACACCGGAGCTGTATGTGCAACAATCACACTTCGTAAACACCAAAGCTGTAATCGCAACAATCACACTTCGTCAAAACCAGAGCTGTATTCGCAACAGTCACACTTCGTAAACACCAGAGCGGTATGCGCAACAGTAACACGTCGTAAACACCAGAGCTGTATGTGTAACTGTCACACTTCGTAAACACCAGAGCTGTATGCGCAACAGTCACACTTCGTAAACACCAGAGCTGTAGGCGCAACAGTCACACTTCGTCAACACAAGAGCTATATGCGCAAAAGTCACACTTTGTAAACACCAGAGCTGTATGTGCAATAGCCACACTTCGTCAACACCAGAGCAGTATGTGCAACAGTCACACTTCGTCAACACAAGAGCTATATGCGCAAAAGTCACACTTTGTAAACACCAGAGCTGTATGTGCAATAGCCACACTTCGTCAACACCAGAGCAGTATGTGCAACAGTCACACTTCGTCAACACCAGAGCTGTATGTGCAACAGTCACACTTCGTAAACACCAGAGCTGTATGCGCAACAGTCACACTTCGTCAAAATCATAGCTGTATGTGCAACAATCACACTTCGTAAACACCAAAGCAGTATGCGCAACAGTCACACTTCGTAAACACCGGAGCTGTATGTGCAACAATCACACTTCGTAAACACCAAAGCTGTAATCGCAACAATCACACTTCGTCAAAACCGGAGCTGTATTCGCAACAGTCACACTTCGTAAACACCAGAACTGTATGCGCAACAGTAACACGTCGTAAACACCAGAGCTGTATGTGCAGCAGTTACACTTCGTAAACACCAGAGCTGTATGCGCAACAGTCACACTTCATAAACACCATAGCTGTATGTGCAACAGTCACACTTCGTAAACACCAGAGCTGTAGGTGCAACAGTCACACTTCGTCAACACAAGAGCTGTATGCGCAAAAGTCACACTTCGTAAATACCAGAGCTGTGTGCGCAACAGTCACACTTCATAAACACCATAGATGTATGTGCAACAGTCACACTTCGTAAACACCAGAGCTGTAGGCGCAACAGTCACACTTCGTCAACACAAGAGCTATATGCGCAAAAGTCACACTTCGTAAATACCAGAGCTGTGTGCGCAACAGTTACACTTCGTAAACACCATAACTGTTTGCGCAAAAGTCACACTTCGTAAACACCAGAACTGTATGCGCAAAAGTCACACTTCGTAAACACCAGGGCTGTATGTGCAACAGTCACACTTCGTCAACACCAGAACTGTGTGCGCAAAAGTCACACTTCGTCAACACCAGAACTGTATGCGCAACAGTCACACTTCTTCAACACCAGAAATGTGTGCGCAAAAGTCTCACTTCGTAAACACCAGAGCTGTGTGCGCAAAAGTCACACTTCGTCAACACCAGAGCTGTGTGCGCAAAAGTCACACTTCGTAAACACCACAGCTGTGTGCGCAAAAGTCACACTTCGTCAACACCAGAGTTGTATGAGCAAAAGTCACACTTCGTAAACACCAGAGCTGTATGCACACCAGTCACACTTCGTCAACACCAGAGCTGTAGGCGCAACAGTCACACTTCGTCAACACCAGAGCTGCATGCGCAACAGTCACACTTCGTAAACACCAGAGCTGCATGCGCAACAGTCACACTTCGTAAACACCAGAGCTGCATGTGCAACAGTCACACTTCATAAACACCAGCGCTGTAAGCGCAAGTCACACTTCGTAAACACCAGAACTTTATGCGCAGCAGTCACACTTCGTCAACACCACAGCTGTATGCGCAACAGTCACACTTTGTAAACACCAGAGCTGCATGTGCAACAGTCACACTTCGTAAACACCAGAGCTGTATGTACAACAGTTACACTTCGTAAACACCAGAGCTGTATGCGCAACAGTCACACTTCGTAAACACCAGAGCTGTATGCGCAACAGTCACACTTTGTAAACACCAGAGCTGTATGTGCAACAGTCACACTTCGTAAACACGAAAGCTGTATGTGCAACAGTCACACTTCGTAAACACCAGAGCTGTATGCACAACAGTCACACTTCGTAAACACCAGAGCTTTTTGTGCAACAGTCACACTTCGTAAACATCAGAGCTGTATGTGCAACAATCTCACTTCGTAAACACCAGAGCTGTATGCGCAACAGTCACACTTCGTAAACACCAGAGCTGTATGCGCAAAAGTCACACTTTGTAAACACCAGAGCTGTATGCGCTACAGTCACACTACGTAAACACCAGAGCTTTTTGTGCAACAGTCACACTTCATAAACATCAGAGCTGTATGTGCAACAATCTCACTTCGTAAACACCAAACTGTATGTGCAACAGTCACACTTCGTAAACACCAGAGCTGTATGCACAAAAGTCACACTTTGTAAACACCAGAGCTGTAAGCGCAACAGTCACACTTCGTCAACACCATAACTGTATACGCAACAGTCACACTTCGTTAACACCAGAACTGTATGCCCAACAGTCACACTTCGTCAACACAAGAGCTGTATGCGCAACAGTCACACTTCGTAAACACCAGAGCATTATGCGCAACAGTCACATTTTGTAAACACCAGAGCTGTATGCGCAAAAGTCACACTTTGTAAACACCAGAACTGTAGGCGCAACAGTCACACTTCGTCAACAACAGAGCTGTATGCGCAACATTCACACTTCGTCAACACCAGAACTGTATGCGCAACAGTCACACTTCGTCAACACCTGAACTGTATGCGCAAAAAGTCACACTTCGTCAACACCAGAACTGTGAGCGCAAAAGTCACACTTCGTCAACACCATAACTGTATGCGCAACAGTCACACTTCGTCAAAACCAGAGCTGTATGCGCAACAGTCACACTTCGTCAACACCAGAGCTGTATGCACAACAGTCACACTTTGTCAACACCAGAACTGTATGTGCAACAGTCACACTTCGTCAACACCAGAGCTGTATGCGCAACAGTCACACTTCGTCAACACCAGAGCTGTATGCACAACAGTCACACTTTGTCAACACCAGAGCTATATGTGCAACAGTCACACTTCGTAAATACCAGCACTGTGTGTGCAGCAGTCAAAACTTCGTAAACACCAGAGTTGTAAAATATCATAGAAAGCAAACAATAAGAAAATCCAAACATCAAATTTCGCAGAAATATAAACCACAATAATTCAAACACAGACCACTCGTCATAAAGGTATCAGGACCTTAATAACACCTAAACAAGAATTATAAGCAAAATTTACCAGGTCTCAGTAAAAAAAAGCAAGAGTTCTGTAATCCATACGCCTTTTTCCGCAAAATTGGAGTGAGTAGGCCAAGTATAGCCTTTAATATGCTGAACAACATCAAAACGAATAAATTATATAATGGGGGTGGGGGAATGAGTGAAATATGAAAATGTAGAACCAGGGTTCACCCCAGGTCTATAGCGCATGTCGGATCGGCGCCCTTCAGAGTTGAAACTAATTTGCAACATTCCATAAATCCTCCGACATCCCTTAATTGCCTAATTAACATGTCTCTATTTCCGGCTGTGTTTTGATAATACCACCCCATGCTGTGTTTTTCACAGCAAGATACGACCAGACGTTTTTGTTGTGTTTATTCAGGACTTCTTATGTCATGCACAATTGACTCCAATTATAAAATGGTTCAAGTAAATCTGGTTCTTGTTCAGTCATTGTAATCAATTGGGTTTAAGTTTGTTTACTTAATTGACAGTATTAAAATGACTCTACAATCTAGTTAGTTTGTCAGTGCAAAAGTTGAATTAATACTTGCAAATGAAAATAATTTGTAAATGATACATGTATAATCATTTTTGTTGTCATTCTTTGAATGTTCGTTCTACTTCAGTTTCATAACGATAATTTAGTTTCATTACAAAGTCAATTTGTAATAGATGCTGAAGATCATCAATATTGACATATAAATTGGAAGGGTTATTAGTTATTTTTCAAATTCCTCGTTTTTAAAAATTGCAAAACATAAATTTTAAACATAAAGAACATTTTATGTCTTTACCAAAGTTCACCAGATAAAGTTCTAAATGTACATCGTCACTTGAACTGATCTGTATTCATCACATTATAATAGTGTTTTTACATCAGTTTGATATAGACAGTAACATAATAATATATCTACAGTAAGTCAGTGATATAGGGTATGACTTTTTCTTTTCTCGGGTAGGTCAGGAGTGGTTCAATATTTTAATTGTTAATTCTTTAAATGTACACACCTTTGATCTGAACTGTGTTCAAAACGATGGTGATTTTTTATATAATTTTGTCTAAAAGGGAATATATCAGGATTTTTCTAAACTTCAAAGTTGGCTGAATGCACTTTTTCCCAATATGTATAGCATACCTTTATATACTCATTGACCCCGTGTTGCCAAAAATCTGTTTAAACATGCCAAAGTAATATATTGAAAAGAGCTTTCCTAACTTGGGCTACAGGCCTAGGTTAGACTAAAGTCGATTTCCAGCTTAAAATGGCAATTAAGTCAATTATACAGATTTACCCTGGGTAAAAATGTCTTTATCTTAGAAAAAGTCAGAAAGATGATGTAAAAGTGTTCAAGCAGTATTTAAGCACGGTCTATTTTTAGAATGGGAATTCCGTTTCCACTAGAGTTTACCAATCCGATTTTAATATCCATTTCGTAACATTTTGGTGAATTTGACATACCAAACCATTCGGATTTTATTTATTTATGATAACGAGATGCTTTTTATCCATTTTAAAATATCTTTATTTTTTAAGACATTTAAAGCGTTTCTTCCTGATATACTCACTTTAAGGCATGGCGGATTTCTTGCTGATATACTCACTTTAAGGCATGGCGGATTTCTTCCTGATATACTCACTTTAAGGCATGGCGGATTTCTTCCTGATATACTCACTTTAAGGCATGGCGGATTTCTTCCTGATATACTCACTTTAAGGCATGGCGGATTTCTTCCTGATATACTCACTTTAAGGCATGGCGGATTTCTTCCTAATATACTCACTTTAAGGCATGGCGGATTTCTTGCTGATGTACTCACTTTAAGGCATGGCGGATTTCTTGCTGATATACTCACTTTAAGGCATGGCGGATTTCTTCCTGATATACTCACTTTAAGGCATGGCGGATTTCTTGCTGATATACTCACTTTAAGGCATGGCGGATTTCTTCCTGATGTACTCACTTTAAGGCATGGCGGATTTCTTGCTGATATACTCACTTTAAGGCATGGCGGATTTCTTGCTGATATACTCACTTTAAGGCATGGCGGATTTCTTGCTTAAAACAATTTTTGGGGAGGACGGGGTTGGTAAACTTTGTATTTTTTAAATGATTCAAAAGTATAATATATTTTTAATCATTTACTGTTGATTAGTTAAGTACCAAGAGATGATATGGACGATTTATTAACTGAAAAAATATTGAAGTACTCATAATGGGTAAACTCTTACTGAGACCTTATTCAATCTGTTTAGAAATAACATGCTTTCTTAAAATCCTGGAGAGATCCCCGGGGAACCATTAATGGGAATTGATCAGGATTTTCCGAACATTTAAAATTGCTAGAAACATACTTTTTTTCTAATATAACATGCCTATATATACCCACTCGCCCAAAAGATATCTATTTAAATGTGCCAAAATAATATATTCAAAAGGGATTCATTTCTTGGGCTATGCGTCGGGGTTTGACTAAAATAGGTGTCCAGCTTTAAAGGGCAACATATTTTGTGACGTATCAAATGAGTCACGTGCTTTCATTTTTATTTCAATTTGATCTGTTATGCACAGGGCTGCATCCACCAAGATTTCAGTTTAAGAGAGGCGCAATACAAAATCTGAACAGGCACACCACATTTTTCAGTTGAAATATAGCGATTTTTTTAAAACTAAAATAGGAGTTTTTGGGGATGTGTAATCTGTTATTTTTCAAAGAGTAGATCCGCAATTGATACTGGTTTTCACGTAGTTAAAATTGTTCCATTTTAGAAAGAGTCGGAATGGGGTTTTCGTTTCAAGTTTACCACTCCAATTTAAATATTGATTTTGTCACGATGTGATGGATTTGATATACCAAACCATTTGGATTATATTTATTTATGATAATAATGAGATGCTTTCTATTATCTATGTAATAATACTTCTATATTTGTAGCGTTTTTGTCTGATAGATTCCCCCATCCTCAATCATAAAGTGAAACAATATCACAAGGCATAAACAAAATGTCTATGTAGGCCAACAGCTATGGAAAGCTTATGTTTATTATTTCATAATGCATGCCAACATTTAATAAAAGCTCGTATATGTATATTCTGCTTGTGAAATAACCAAATATTATGGAACACCAGACTGAAAACCCAGCCGCTAACCAAGAATTTATGTAAACAAACGTAACCTTGACATTAACCCCACGTGTGTAGTGCATGGGAACATTCTACATCGTATTGTGAAATCAGTTAGGAAAGAACTAATATACACAGTATATTTTCCGTTAAAAAATAACATAATCAAATATGATAACCATTTACGCAAAATAAACCAAATGGACAAAAGTAAACAAACAATAGGCCTATCGCGTATTGTTACCCTGAAACACTCCTGAAAAGTTGACATATCGCAATATAGCAGTGGAGTATCTAAGTGTTGCTTGTTACTTATCATCATTATGCAAATTAACTGATCAATAATACCTTCTCGTGCAATGTAATGCGAACGTGATAATAAATTATTTAAATTAAAACGTCGAAGAACCTCGACTGCTGGAAACAAGATGGCGCATGAAAAACGCGGAAAAGGTATGCAAATGACACGACGTCATGCCCTTCCATTGATTATATTTCATCCTGAAAATTCCAAATTTAACAGTGAGACCTAATTTTTTGTGTCTGACATTCCCATGCTTTGATATAGCCATGAAATAAAAGCACACATTTAAATAACAACATCTACGATAAATAAAAATATTACATTTGAAGTACATGTTTCTGAACTAAACTTTTTTTGATATATATGAGGGAAACACAAAATCTACCGCTTCAAGTACAACTATATACCATTAATGGAGAAAATATCTGGGTCGTATTCAATCACAGTAGAAGAGCTTTATGTGACTCCATAGTCGAAGAAATATAAATAATGATAATTCTTTAATGAAAACCATACTATGAATTAATAACACTCTATTGAAAAATGGTTATACTTATTCAGATGCTGCAAAATTCCACTCGCCTGACCTGTTACAATTTATTATTTGGACGGGTCCGTAATGTATATACTGGCAACACACACAGTACGTAGTCTTGATCATCTTCGACGTTTGTTACGTTCTCAGACTTTGAGCAGAGTACCGCTCCACAGTGTCACGTAATATTGCTGGTCTGGTTAAAGCAGTGAAACGGTCAGTTTGAATAAGAAAGTAAAAGTCCATAGGCTGAGAGCCTGAGACAAACAGACATTTTAGAAAAGAAAGTCTAAAGTCTTATAAACATATCTAAGAAATAAATGCATATATCTAATCATCGAAATGAATCGTTTTAGTTTCTGTGGACAGAATTTGAATATCTCCATTTGTCTCAATTAGTAATTGTTTGTTACATGTACAATTATTCGTTACGAAACAAACACGTTATTAGGTTGCATTGACTGTATTGATATTTTGGTAGTTCTTTAATATCTTACAGGGAGAATGCAACTCTGTAGTGATACGGGCGTTGTTTGATAACATGCTGTTCTGGAAAGAAAACAGCAGCGGCATCACATGCCAATGCATAATGAGGCCAGTCATGCTGGAAATTATAAATATATTGCCTGATAACAAAAGCTACGTCAGAAGAGTTAATTATACGGAAAACACCGAGCATGTTCCGATAGTAACACACTAGGTTAGTTTAAAAAACATGTCATTGTTTTTTTACATTCCTGCACCGGTAAACTACAACTAATACAGTCACTGTAATTTCAATAACGTTCTACTGTTTTATACAACTCTTTATTTCAATACTCTATGTTGACAGAAACAGAAATATAGATTGTATTGCTTCATGTTACAATCGCACCAAAATACATCAAAGTAGTTTCGAATATTACAAAGTACATGTACATGTATATAAAGTATGTATCGATATGTCCTGTTTGCTCCATCCAGTGTTACTGTATCGGGATGTACCGATTGTTATCCGTTAAAGCGCAGCTCAATCCAGTGTTACTGTATCGGGATGTCCAGATTGTTCTCCGTTAAGGCACAGCTCCATCCAGTGATACTGTATCGGGATGTCCCAATTGTTCTCCACTGAGGTACAGTTCTATCCAGTGTTACTGTATCGGGATGTTCCGATTGTTCTCCGTTAAGGAACAGCTCTATCCACTGTTACTGTATCGGGGTGTCCCCAGTGTTCTCTGTTAAGGCACAGCTCCATCGAGTGTTACTTGTCGGGATGTCCCCATTGTTCTCCGCTGAGGTACAGCTCTATCCAGTGTTACTGTATCGGGATGTCCCAACTGTTCTCCGTGAAGGTACGGCTCCATTCAGTGTTACTGTATCAGGATGTCCCGATCGTTCTCCGTGAAGGTACAGCTCTATCCAGTGTTACAGTATCGGGATGTCCCGATTGTTCTCCGTGAAGGTACGGCTCAATTCAGTGTTACAGTATCGGGATGTTCCGATTGTTCTCCGTTAAGGTAAGGCTCTATCCAGTGTTACAGTATCATGATGTCCCGACTGTTCTCCGTGAAGGTACGGCTCTATCCAGTGTTACACTATCGGGATGTCCCGACTGTTCTCCGTGAAGGTACGGCTCTATTCAGTGTTACTGTATCAAGATGTCCCGATCTTTCTCCGTGAAGGTACAGCTCTATCCAGTGTAACAGTATCGGGATGTCCCGATTGTTCTCCGTGAAGGTACGGCTCAATTCAGTGTTACAGTATCGGGATGTCCCGATTGTTCTCCGTTAAGGTAAGGCTCTATCCAGTGTTACAGTATTGGGTTGTCCCGATTGTTCTTCGTGAAGGTACAGCTCGTTCCAGTGTTACAGTATCGGAATATCCCAATTGTTCTCCGTGAAGGTACAGCTCTTTCCAGTGTTACAGTATCGGTTTGTCCCGATTGTTCTCCGCAAATTTACAGCTCTATCCACCCAGTGTTACTGTATCGAGATGTCCCGATTGTTCTCCGTGAAGGTACATCTCTATCAATTGTTTCTGTATCGGGATTTCCCGATTGTTTTCCGTGAAGGTACATCTCTATCCAGTGTTACAGTATCGGGATGTCCCGATTGTTCTCCGTGAAGATACAGTTCTATCCAGTGATACAGTATTGAGATATCCCGATTGTTTGCCGTAAAGATACAACTCTACCAAGTGTTACAGTATCGGGATGTCCCGATTGTTCTCCGTGAAGATACAGCTGTATCAAGTGTTACAGTATCGGGATGTCCCGATTGTTCTTCGGAAACATACAGCTCTATCCAGTGTTACAGTATCGGGATGTCCCGATTGTTCTCTGTGAAGATACAGCTCTACCAAGTGTTTCAGTATCGGGATGTCCCGATTGTTCTCCGTGAAGATACAGCTGTATCAAGTGTTACCGTATCGGGATGTCCCGATTGTTCTTCGGAAACATACATCTCTATCCAGTGTTACAGTATCGGGATGTCCCGATTGTTCTCCGTGAAGATACAGCTCTATCCAATGTTACAGTATCGGGATGTCCCGATTGTTCTCCGTGAAGGTACATCTCTATCCAATGTTACAGTATCGGGATGTCCCGATTGTTCTCCGTGAAGGTACATCTCTATCCAATGTTACAGTATCGGGATGTCCCGATTGTTCTCCGTGAAGATACAGCTCTATCCAATATTACAGTATCGGGATGTCCCGATTGTTCTCCGCGAAGAAACAGCTGTATCAAGTGTTACCGTATCGGGGTGTCCCGATTGTTCCTCGTTAAAGTACAGTTCTATCCTGTGTTACAGTATCGGGATGTCCCGATTGTTCCTCGCTAAGGTACAGCTCTATCCGCTGTTACATTATCGGGATGTCCCGATTATTCTCCGTGAAAGTACAGCTCTATACAATGTTACATTGCATTGTTTTGTTGTGTAAATTTGTACGAAATATGTGTTCAAATATTTCGTTAACATGCGCTTTAATTGTTCTCAATGTAACTTTATAGTTGAATCGTAACAAGAGTGTCCACGATTACATCATATATTGTTACATATATATTTCGTAGCAATGATTTAGATTGTATGCTGCCAGCGAAAAATAATTATAAACGGAGATTTTTACGATGAAAATACAACCACATGGTCGTCTGATAGCATGCAATGAATAGTTTCAGTCTTTTATCAATATATTCGATAGCGCCAGGAATTAAATTATCTTTGATATCATGAAATGTGAGATGAAGTTTTACGCCTCTAGTTAAACTCTCCTTCAATTTATGTGAGTGTATATTTTATGTTGGTTCAATCTTACATCGAAACCAGTCAGATGACTCGAAGTCTTCCATTATATCATGTTTTTGTCGTATATTTGTTTCACTTTTATTCAGTATGTCTGGTATTTCGACTGCCTTTTTTATTTATCGCTTGTTATCTGACAAGAGGTTTACTGCTTGTAACGTGTTACATGTATCTAGTATACAAGAAGAACATTGTGAATGTATGGTTAGAGATAGGCAAGATAGACAGAGATTCTATTTTCGAAATTTTATTTACTATATGTCTCTGTTTATTGTCTAAGTTTAAAAATTTGGAAAGGAACTAAATCTTACTCAAGTTTATCTCAGTCGGTTGCGCGTCTGGCTATCAATCGAGAGGTCAAGATTTCGAATTCCCGCCCGTCTTGTCATTCGTCTCTCACCGCCGATTCAAGTGAGAAAATTATCAGTAATCTGAGGAGACGGGTGTACTCAAGCACTGGTTCAAGAAAGTGGTAAGCTGATCGTCTGTTATCCCACGATAGCATGAAAATGACGCTAAATGTTCAAGTTAAAACAAATACTCAAGTTCAAAGTTCATGCATTGCATTGTTGAAGAGGCACCACCTATAAGTCCGATATTTTTAAGGATAACATATTTACACTGGTTATTCAAATGCTATCATACCAATGAAGCAGTTTTATGATTTTTTTTGTAAAGAAACATGTGTGCTCTTTGCTTCGGTGATACGGATTTTGTGGTCAGACTGTGAACTAATATTGTTGTCGAATATATCGCGTCCGGTTCTAATTGCTACATTAACTAACTTAAATCCGATAATTCCCGAGTAAATGGCCAGAATAATGGGCAGCCACATGTGTACAATTTCGAAACAACAAACATGGCTTCCTAAACGAAGATGCATTACGCTAAATTGTGAAACTATGTCATATATTTTTATATGGAACCTACCATATTAGGTAGTATATTATGTAGTTTTTTTTAATTTGGGACAATGAAAGCACGAATTTCCGGTGTAAGTCGTGCATTCATAATAGGGATAAAATTAGTAAATAAATCTGCTAGTATACTAAAATCCCCCATAATTCGGTAGGTTCGATCTAAAAAAAAAAGAATGACGTAGTTTCATAATAGCTTTTTTTATTTAAAAAATATCGGATTCTACGACAATAACAATAAAAAATCTTCGGAGTTCCGATAATAAGGGAAGTGCGTTCGGAAACTGTCCGCAATTGGTATCACTATTATAACCTTTTTAAACACGTATTTCTACCAAATAACACTGTTGTGAAAATTCGCACCGATCTCTTCAAGTTTTATATGTTTATTTCTGACTATGTACAGTTGGATCAGTCTATGGACCTAAAATGTACCGGCGAGGCCTCTTTAAAATCAATTTCATTCATGTGCAAGCAAATTAGAATACAGTTAATACTTTCTGTCATAGATGGTTGTATCAGTTATGACAAAATTGAGGTAATAAACAAATTGAGGGTATATAGTCCTCGAGTGTATCACACTGTAAGAATGGGTTCACTTGGGCGGGGTGTCTGCACTTGGTCGCACCTAAACTGGTCTAGTGTTAACGAAGATATTAATATGTATCTAACCTGAGTTTGTGTGTGGGTCCTGTAATATAAACACGTGACTAGTGAGATCTTAAATAATCAGTTTTACATGTGTACAGATGTGTACATACAACAGTAATCAAGATCACCGTTATCTGTACCATTTCCAGGATATCACGGACAGTTTCCGAGATCAAGTGGGACGTGTTAAGTCGGTCAAGTACCACATACCAGAAATCTGACGAACAATCTGAAAAAAAAGTGTTTATCGCAATGAACATTTAAAGTGATGTGACATTGAATAAAAAAATAATTATCAACTTATAATGTCATCTTTATTTAGCAAACAATACACGTTTTATAACAAAAATATTCGTTCCAATAACTGCTTTATAGGATTAAAATCATTTTTTTATGGTTTTTATGCATGTGTAAAGAATGTCGAATCACGCACAAATCAAATAAAATCCAAAGGACTTTATGTCAGATTTGTGCGTGATTCGACATTGTTTACACATGCATAAAAACAAGAAAAAAATGTTAGTCCTTATAATTAATTACAATCCTGATGATTATATTTAATTTGGAACTCCTCAAGTGAATGAAAAAAATAAAAAATGAATATACGCTGCAAAGTAAACGCGTAAGAATACATCACCTCTGTCCTGGTTGACATCAAATCTCTAGAACTAATATCCAATAATATCGCAACGACTACTATTTCCATTATCAGATGAACTCTGTAACATTAGTTGGTTTATTGTAAAATGACGGAATATTTTGAGGTGAAAAAATTAAACACCCGCCTTTATCTCTCGATTTAGACAAACAAAAAATCAATAATTCCAGGAAATACCCACAAAGTGTAGCCGCTGACGTCATGTTAAGTTTTTGTCAACACGATTGTTTTTAAAAAATGTGTCAATATTTACGAAGGTCATACAAATCCACGCACATTGATGGAGAATCCGAAGTTGGTACGTTTTAAACGACTTTTACGTGCAAGGTTTGTGTATTTGTCTCACGATCGTCTGCTTTTGAACTTCAGCTACATGTACATGTTTAATTTCATTTTTCCTGTCGAATAAATTGGTCTGTCGAAATTTTTGCCAACGACTAGCATTCACGTTCGGTAAACCAGGGTTTGTTAAATGATACATTATACATCTCAAATCTGACAATTTTATGACTTACTTCATTGTTTCTCAAAACAACTGATAGTCTGGTTGTGACGCTCGGTTAAACCTCTGAACCAAAGAAATCTATAAAACAATAAACCGAAGAAAACAGCCAGGACTAGACATTTATTTTCGTTGTATTTTATTATTAAAATAAGCGTGGAACCGTTGTGAACATCATTTCAGTTCGTATATTGTTAAAACGACCATCAAAATGCCGATGTTTCTTTGCTTACGCGAGAAACGTAAAAGTAGTCCGGCTCACGGGTTTTATCGAAAAATAAAAGTCTTTAAAAAATTGACGTTGTCCAATGAAAATGATATAAATACATATATATATATAATTAATGAGATTGGAATTACTAATATATAAAATACCTTTAGAAGTCCTTTGAATCAAATAAATACTACTTTCAATGGTTAAGCTCTTTTTCATTTTTCACAAAACATTAAATTATGTAATTCAAACGACATAATTATGTAGATTTCAGAGCACAGGACAACCGCAACATATAACAATAAAGATAAACACTATTGTACATTTAACCCACATAGCATGAATAAAAAATAGTCCCGCAATACTTGCATTGTATGTCAGCCTTTCGAAGCAATCGTGAAACATCGGGTATTTCCGTATACTCCGTATAATACACCTCGTGCATAGCTCTAGAATACACCAACGCTATATGCCTGTGTTACAAGTCTTGTGTTCATTCGCGTGAAAGTAACGAATTATGTATCCGTCATTAAGTTGAATATATCGCGTTATTATATCGATTTTTTTTATTTATACACTCGACATGTGTCATGTTTATATGGAAATTTAAAATATTGATTAACCAACGTTTATATTTTCAACGTACATGTATATAAACATGTACAGCATAAAGGTGGCGTAAGGGGGCCGACATTTTAATTTATCATGGGACTGAAAGTAGTTTAAAAATGGCGCCTTATTATGTCAGAGGTATATTGCGTAGCATAAAGGCCGAGGTGATCAGACTGCCTTTCGAAGTTGGCGGTTTTCTGAATTGAACAATATTGTAAGTAAACAGAAACCTTCATTTTTCTCGAAGACATGTGATTTACATGGTTTATTGTAATATTTGTATATACTTCAGTTTGAATAGCTGTCTTTCTCTAACATGTGTGGTTCACAAGCACCACACACCTGAACGGGTCCTAGAACTTATTCGAAGTAATGCAATATACTGTTTAACTCCACTGGCATCTACTAACAGGAATTCATACCTGCATTTGTGTCTGCGTTTCTGCGATTTATTTCCTGTGAGATAGCTTACAAAGTCAGTAATGCCGTCAATAGAGTTTTTATACTTTTACTCTACTGATCTAATTGTTGCAGCCTTCATAAATGTTTGCTCTGCTTTGTTTTTATAGTACATCGGATGACATTGTTATAGAATTATTTGTTCCGCGTTTAGTCGAATCTCAAATCTTAGCCGAATCTCAAATCTTAACCGAATCTCAAATCTTAATTGGTTCTTCATTGGACGTTTCGATGAGTGTCAAGTTGCCTGGTGTCAACAATACACGTCCTTTTGCTACGCCATCATTAGAATACATGTATGTTATTTAGCAAATTTATAGTTTGCCACAAATAATAAAACAAGTTCAAGACTTCCCGCTGCATTCTATATTCCTTATCAAGAAGGATGTAGTCAATTAGAAATATAAAAAATAATAAAAAAGTTTTTTTTCATTAAATTATGGATACTCTACCACGCCAATACTCTAAGTATAGCACATCAAATGGAAATAATCATAGGTTGCAGCATTTAAAAATGTGTTTTAATAATAGTTAATGAATTGTTATAAATCAAGGATATCGTGAATCAGCAAGATAAATAATTGTGTCACAAATGTACACATGTTGCCTGAAATACTAATAATGTAATTGAGCATAAAACCAACACCATCGGCGTTTGTTTCCATCACTCCTGTTCTGATATACAAACGATCTGTATCTCATACAACGGAAATAATTAAAATCATCGACTTTTATAACCACCTGCGAACTTCTGGGAGTGCTGCTAACAGTTACAGAAGTTTTATTGAGTAAGTGACCCAGTAACATATTGAGATCGCATCATGCGGCAATCGGCTTGATGCAATAAGGGAAACAATACGAAAAAATAACAAATAACATGATCTGTAATTCAACATTGTAGTAACGCATTTAAAAGAGTAAGACAGAACGATGATAACTTTGATGGATTGAATGGTAATGTTTAAATGATGTAACTTCACGCCTCAAATCAATCTAAAGTATGTCCCAAAGTTGTAGTATTAAATACCTATTTTAGAAATATTTCAAAAAAGCACATACTAGTTACTAGTGGTGTCATACTAGTTACTAGTGGTGTCATACTAGGTACTCGTGGCGTCATACTAGTTACTAGTGGCGTCTAATAGTTACTAGTGGTGTCATACTAGTTCCTAGTGGCGTCAAACTAGTTACTTGTAGTGTTATACTAGTTAATAGTGGTGTCATTCTAGTTATTAGTCATACTAGTTACATGTGGTGTCATACTAGGTACTCGTGGCGTCATAGTAGTTACTAGTAGTGTTATACTAGTTACTAGTGGTGTCATACTAGTTAATAGTGGTGTCATTCTAGTTATTAGTCATACTAGTTACTAGTGGTGTCATACTAGGTACTCGTGGTGTCATATTAGTTACTCGTGGAGTCATACTAGTTACTAGTGGTGTCATACTAGTTAATAGTGGTGTCATTCTAGTTATTAGTGGCGTCATACTAGTTACTTGTGGCGTCATACTAGTTACTGGTGGTATCATACTAGTTGCTAGTGGTGTCATACTAGTTACTAGTGGCGTCATACTAGTTACTAGTGGCGTCATAATAGTTATAAGTGGCGTCATACTAGTTACTAGTCGCGTCATACTAGTTGCTAGTGGTGTCATACTAGTTACGAGTTGCGTCATACAAGTAACTAGTGGCGTCATACTACTAGTTACTAGTGGCGTCAGTCTTCTAGTTACTAGTGGTGTCATACTAGTTCCAAGTGGCGTCATACAACTAGTTAGTAGTGGTGTCATACTAGTTATAGTGGTGTCATACTAGTTACTAGTGGCGTCATACTAGTTTCTAGTGGTGTCATACTGGTTACAAGTGACGTCATACAAGTTACTAATGGCGTCATACAAGTTACTAGTTGCGTCATACTAGTTGGGGACCATGTCACACTTACCAGTGACAGTTCTTATCAAATATAAAATTATTTATTTCTAATACTTTACATATTTTGTCGTATATGACAAGAATTAAAACCTATGCTTTTTAAAAATTACAAATTGATACCGCTCACCTGGATATTCTCTTTTTCATAAAAAAAATGATGAAGCATAAATTGACATGATAAAGCATCATTAGTTGACATGATAAAGCAAAATTAATTGACGTGATAACGTATAATTAATTGACATGATCAAGCATAATCAATTGATATGATAAAGCTATGACAGAAAAAAAGTGCTAATCTTTAGTACTAACAATTGCAATATATTAACTTTTGAATTAAAGAACTGAAGAAGTAGAAAAAAGCACTTTTTAAATAAAAATTATTGATTATCTCCTTCAATCAAATTAATTGAGAACTAATTAGCAATGTGTTCATAACTTAAACGAAATAAAGCAAATATTTAAGATAAAGAAAGAATTATTCAAATAGATTAAAAGTACGTCGTTGATATATATTAAAACAGATTTAGGCACATGCTCGCACCAATGTCGGATGAGGAAACAGAGCGACTAGTTTACCAGGTTTTTGCAATACAAGAAAGTTATCACAGATTTCATGGGCTTTCTCAAATAAAAGTTATCCTAACTCTTCATATTGGGTACATTCTTCACTAACATGACTTTCATCCTGGACAACTTTACAACACGGGTTTTTACGAGCAGCTTCTTTAAGATGGTCCACTTTGTATTAGGTTACCACACATCTGAATTGAATGGATGCTTATCGATGTCTAATTGGCAAAGTCATAGTGCAATATAATTCAGTTATAAATTCATGCTTAAAAAGACGATATGTTCATCACGTATTTCAACCTTTTTCAGTTAAACTACTATCTCTAAATATAATCTTGACATGTATACAAATATCTATAACAAAACTTTGCTTATGTATACATATGTCTATAACCAATCTTCACTTATGTATATATATATATATATGTCTATAACCAAACTTCGCTTATGTTTAGCTATGTATATAACCAAACTTCGCTTATGTATACCTATGTCTATAAAAAAACGTTGCTTATGTATACCTATGTCTATAACCAAACTCCGCTTATGTATACCAATGTTTATAACCAAACTCCGCTTATGTATACCTATGTCTATAACAAAACTTTGCTTATGTATACCAATGTCTATAACCAAACTTCGCTTATGGTACCTATGTCTATAACAAAACTTTGCTTATGGATACCTATGTCTATAACCAAACTCCGCTTTTGTATACCAATGTTTATAACCAAACTCCGCTTAGGTATACCTATGTCTATAACAAAACTTTGCTTATGGATACCTATGTCTATAACAAAACTTTGCTTATGTATACCTTTGTATATAACCAAACTCCTCTTATGTATACCAATGTCTATAACAAAACTTTGCTTATGTATACCTATGTCTATAACAAAACTTTGCTTATGTATACCAATGTTTATAACCAAACACTGTTTATGTATACCAATGTCTATAACCAAACTTCGCTTATGTATACCTATGTCTATAACAAAACTTTGCTTATGTATACCTATGTCTATAACAAAACTTTGCTTATGTATACAGTTGTATACAACACAACTTTGCTTATGTATACCTATGTCTATTAACAAACTCCGCTTTTGTATACCAATGTTTATAACCAAACTCCGCTTATGTATATATATGTCTATAACAAAACTTTGCTTATGTATACCTATGTCTATAACAAAACTTGCTTATGTATACCTATGTCTATAACAAAACTTTGCTTATGGATACCTATGTCTATAACAAAACTTTGCTTATGTATACCTTTGTATATAACCAAACTCCACTTATGTATACCAATTTTTATAACCAAACTCCGCTTATGTATACTTATGTCTATAACAAAACTTTGCTTATGTATACCTATGTCTATAACAAAACTTTGCTTACGGATACCTATGTCTATAACAAAACTTTGCTTATGTATACCTTTGTATATAACCAAACTCCGCTTATGTATACCAATGTTTATAACCAAACTCCGCTCATGTATACCTATGTCTATAACAAAATTGTGCTTATGTATACCTATGTCTATTAACAAACTCCGCTTTTGTATACCAATGTTTATAACCAAACTCCGCTTAGGTATACCTATGTCTATAACAAAATTGTGCTTATGGATACCAATGTCTATAACAAAACTTTGCTTATGTATACCAATGTTTATAACCAAACTCTGCTTATGTATACCTATGTCTATAACCAAACTTCGCTTAGGTATACCTATGTCTATAACAAAACTTTGCTTATGTATACCTATGTCTATAACCAAACTTCGCTTATGTTTACCTATGTCTATAACAAACTTTTGCTTATGTATACCTATGTATAAAACAAAACTTTGCTTATGTATACCTATGTCTATTAACAAACTCCGCTTTTGTATACCAATGTTTATAACCAAACACTGTTTATGTATACCAATGTCTATAACCAAACTTCGCTTATGTATACCTATGTCTATAACAAAACTTTGCTTATGTATACCTATGTCTATAACAAAACTTTGCTTATGTATACAGTTGTATACAACAAAACTTTGCTTATGTATACCTATGTCTATTAACAAACTCCGCTTTTGTATACCAATGTTTATAACCAAACTCCGCTTATGTATATATATGTCTATAACAAAACTTTGCTTATGTATACCTATGTCTATAACAAAACTTGCTTATGTATACCTATGTCTATAACAAAACTTTGCTTATGGATACCTATGTCTATAACAAAACTTTGCTTATGTATACCTTTGTATATAACCAAACTCCACTTATGTATACCAATTTTTATAACCAAACTCCGCTTATGTATACTTATGTCTATAACAAAACTTTGCTTATGTATACCTATGTCTATAACAAAACTTTGCTTACGGATACCTATGTCTATAACAAAACTTTGCTTATGTATACCTTTGTATATAACCAAACTCCGCTTATGTATACCAATGTTTATAACCAAACTCCGCTCATGTATACCTATGTCTATAACAAAATTGTGCTTATGTATACCTATGTCTATTAACAAACTCCGCTTTTGTATACCAATGTTTATAACCAAACTCCGCTTAGGTATACCTATGTCTATAACAAAATTGTGCTTATGGATACCAATGTCTATAACAAAACTTTGCTTATGTAAACCAATGTTTATAACCAAACTCTGCTTATGTATACCTATGTCTATAACCAAACTTCGCTTAGGTATACCTATGTCTATAACAAAACTTTGCTTATGTATACCTATGTCTATAACCAAACTTCGCTTATGTTTACCTATGTCTATAACAAACTTTTGCTTATGTATACCTATGTATAAAACAAAACTTTGCTTATGTATACCTATGTCTATTAACAAACTCCGCTTTTGTATACCAATGTTTATAACCAAACTCCGCTTATGTATATATATGTCTATAACAAAACTTTGCTTATGTATACCTATGTCTATAACAAAACTTTGCTTATGTATACCAATGTTTATAACCAAACTCCGCTTATGTATACCAATGTCTATAGCCAAACTTCGCTTTTGTATACCTATGTCTATAACAAAACTTTGATTATGTATACCTATATCTATAACCAAACTTCGCTTATGTATACCTATATCTATAACAAAACTTTGCTTATATATACTTATGTCTATAACAAAACTTTGCTTATGTATACCTATGTCTATTAACAAACTCCGCTTGTGTATACCAATGTTTATAACCAAACTCCGCTTATGTATACCTATGTCTATAACAAAACTTTGCTTATGGATACCTATGTCTATAACAAAACTTTGCTTATGTATACCTTTGTATATATCCAAACTCCGCTTATGTATACCAATGTTTATAACCAAACTCCGCTTATGTATACCAATGTCTATAACCAAACTTCGCTTATGTATACCTATGTCTACAACAAAACTTTGCTTATGTATACCTATGTCTATAACAAAACTTTGCTTATGTATACCTTTGTATATAACAAAACTTTGCTTATGTATACCTATGTCTATAACCAAACTCCGCTTAGGTATACCTATGTCTATAACCAAATTCCGCTTAGGTATACCTTTGTCTATAACCAAACTCTGCTCAGGTATACCTATGTCTATAACCAAACTTCGCTTATGTATACCTATGTATATAACCAAACTTCGCTTATGTATAAATATATCTGTTATAATCTATAACAAAACTTTGCTTATGTATGCATATTGATTTAACATAACTTTGCGTATGTATACCTATGTCTATAACCAAACTTCGCTTATGTATAAATATACCTGTTATAATCTATAACAAAACTTTGCTTATGTATATATATGGATTTAACATAACTTTGCGTATGTATATATATAGATAAAACACAACTTTGCGTATGCATATATTTATATAGATATAACACAGCTTTGTGTATGTATATATATATATAGATATAACACAGCTTTGTGTATGTATATATATATATATATATATATATATATAACACAGCTTTGTGTATGTATATAGACCAAGTGTGTTGAACCTTATTTCAACATTATACAACTATTTCTACGAGAACCGTTTGCTTTGTGTTTGCCGATTATGCAATAGTTTTGCTCAGTCGAGTACCAATAAGACGACATATTAACCCACTTTCGTGCAATTACAGGTTGCCAACCCTTTTCTCCAGTGATTTCAGAGTTTGGTTTATATTTTTCAACTCCATAAAAACACATGGGTCGATTTTGAATAGCAGTAACGAGGTGTTAGCTTTTATGCCCCTAAATAGAAGAAATTAATATTGCATACGACTTGCTAAACAATGGAATCAAACAAGTGTGTATAATCATTATTGAGTACTAATTGTTTATTTGCTATACCCAGCAATAAGAAGAAAGTGAGCTGTGACATATCCTTACTATCGCATAGATACTAACTCTTGAAAGAGCACAAATGTTCTATTAGAAATACATTCAATCAATACCAAAGTATACAAGAACAGACGTAGTACTAAGTATGTTAGGATGCCTATCAATGGAAGCTGAAATTTATATTCTTAGGTCAGCTCTGGGTGCTGTCGCCAAATTTCATAGCTAAGCAAATATTTGTTAATCGATTATGACTAAAAATCAATACCTACTAAAGTTATAGGTTTTATAGCCGACATAAACAATATTTGTAAAAAAAATATGTTATTTTATCGTACTTTAATGTAGATGAATACTCGCAAACAAAATGAATACTTTCATCAACATTTCAATAAAAAAGTAAACAATTCTGAGTTTTTTTGGTCGAACACAAAACATTATAAAGCAGATGTCAGATGATGCAACTCTCAGTGAATTAGATAGTATCCATTGCCATTATGAGTTGTGCTCACATTGACACTTAGTAAAACTCAAACGGTATATACAGAGCTATGTAGTACAATGGCATATTTAGTGTAAAGATTGTTTTCAAGACCATTTCAACAATTTTGTTTCTAAAGTTGATTTCAATTTTCATATTTAGTATCTACTTCATTGTATTTATAACTAAAATTATATGCGAGGTTTGGTGTAAGATTGTTCTGCCATATAATGTATTTACTAACACGTATTTAGTTTGTTTCTTAAATGTTTAAAATGTGTATCTTTATATTTCACAACATGTGGTAATACACAATATAAATAATATGTAATACAGTTAATGACATACTATTATTACTTCATCAAGATTGTGCAAATTGGCTCATTAAACTATATTAAACGTTATCTTTGTAAACCTTGTATTTCGTTCCCGTAGCCATACTCTATAGAGGAAACTCCGGTTTTCTAATATATATTTTGCTTTACATATTAATCAATCTTATATTTCGTTTAGATAATTAGATAAAAAGTACAATTCATTTACATGTATGTGTGTGTGTGTGTGTGTCTGTCTGTCTGTCTGTCTGTCTGTCTGTCTGTCTGTCTGTCTGTCTGTCTGTCTGTCTGTCTGTCTGTCTGTCTGTCTGTCTGTCTGTCTGTCTGTCTGTCTGTCTGTCTGTCTGTCTGTCTGTATGTCTGTCTGTCTGTCTGTCTGTCTGTCTGTCTGTCTGTCTGTCTGTCTGTCTGTCTGTCTGTCTGTCTGTCTGTCTGTCTGTCTGTCTGTCTGTCTGTCTGTCTGTCTGTCTGTCTGTCTGTCTGTCTGTCTGTCTGTCTGTCTGTCTGTCTGTCTGTCTGTCTGTCTGTCTGTGAATGTGTGTGCAATCATATTTATCAGATATGTTATGTGATAACGGGGGAAGGACGAGGTCCATCCGTTTATCAGGTTTCGTGTTATAATGTGATGATTGGGAAAGAAAGAGGTCAATCCGTTAATCAGGTTTCGTGTTATGATGTGATGACAGGGAAAGAACGAGGTCCATCCGGAAATCAGGTTTCGGGTTATAATGTGACTACAGGGGAAGAACGAGGTCCATCCGTTAATCAGGTTTGGTGTTATGATTAAATGACAGGGGAAGAACGAGGTCCATTCGTTAATCAGGTTTCGTGTTATGATGTGATGACAGGGGAAGAACGAGGTCCATCCGTTAATCAGGTTTGGTGTTATGATTTGATGACAGTGGAAAAACGAGGTCCATCCGTTAATCAGGTTTGGTGTTATGATGTGATGACAGGGGAAGGACGAGGTCCACCCGTTAATCAGGTTTGGTGTTTTGATGTGATGACAGGGAAAGAACGAGGTCCATCCGTTTATCATGTTTCATGTTATGATGTGATGACATGGGAAGAACGAGGTCTATCCATTAATCACGTTTGGTGTTATAATGTGATGACAGGGGAAGAACGACGTCCATCCGTTAATCAGGTTTGGTGTTATGATGTGATGACAGGGGAAGAACGAGGTCCATCTGTTAATCATGTTTGGTATTATGATGTGATGACAGGGGAAGAACGAGGTTCATCCGTTAATCAGGTTTGGTGTTATGATGTGATGACAGGGGAAGAACGAGGTCCACTATTTAATCAGGTTTGGTGTTATGATGTGATGACAGGGGAAGAACGAGGTCCATCCGTTAATCAGGTTTGGTGTTATGATGTGATGACAGGGAAAGAACGAAGTCTATCCGTTAATCAGGTTTGGTGTTATGTTGTGATGACAGGAGAAGAACGAGGTCCATCCGTTAATCAGGTTTCGTGTTATGATGTGATGACAGGGGAAGAACGAGGTCCATCCGTTAATCAGGTTTGGTGTTATGATGTGATGACAGGGAAAGAACGAAGTCCATCCATTAATCAGGTTTGGTGTTATGATGTGATGACAGGGGAAGAACGAGGTCCACTATTTAATCAGGTTTGGTGTTATGATGTGATGACAGGGGAAGAACGAGGTCCATCCGTTAATCAGGTTTGGTGTTATGATGTGATGACAGGGAAAGAACGAAGTCTATCCGTTAATCAGGTTTGGTGTTATGTTGTGATGACAGGAGAAGAACGAGGTCCATCCGTTAATCAGGTTTCGTGTTATGATGTGATGACAGGGGAAGAACGAGGTCCATCCGTTAATCGGGTTTCGTGTTATGATGGGATGACAGGGAAAGAACGAAGTCCTTCCGTTAATCAGGTTTCGTGTTATGATGTGATGATAGGGGAAGAACGAGGTCCATCCGTTAATCAGGTTTCGTGTTATGATGTGATGACAGGAAAGAACGAAGTCCATCCGTTAATCAGGTTTCGTGTTATGATGTGATGACAGTGAAAGAACGAGGTCCATCCGTTAATCAGGTTTGGTGTTATGATGTGATGACAGGGGAAGAACGAGGCCCATCCGTTAATCAGGTTTCGTGTTATGATGTGATGACAGTGAAAGAACGAGGTCCATCCGTTAATCAGGTTTGGTGTTATGATGTGATGACAGGGGAAGAACGAGGTCCATCCGTTAATCAGGTTTGGTGTTATGATGTGATGACCGGGGAAGAACGAAGTCCATCCGTTAATCAGGCTCGTTAATCAGGTTTCGTGTTAGTGTACTTAATGTTATTATTCCATATATGATTCTTATTTATGCTCTCCTGATGGCACCTATAATCTGACAACCAGCTGCGATAAATGAACTTAAGCTTGTTAGGGAGCGGTGTTGTTATATCTCCTGAAGGATAGCAAGGTTGTCACTGGAAAGATGTCAACGAATGTTCGTTGTTCTAATATTTTGTCTGGGTATGTAAATCATTAAAATTTAGTGTTGTTGAATTAGTATCAAACTTACTTATAATCTCTTAAAGACAGTTAAAATATATTGAATATATTGAGATAATTATCTACTTAATGCATAAATCCATATTTTTTCATTATGTAGAAACATTGTTCTCTCAGTTATGGGTGTCATGGTGTTTTAAATGAAAATGAATATTTTACTCATATTTGTATCATATACAAACAGCATGTTTATTGATTATGAAACATAATTATGAACTGTTTGCACATTCTTAACATTATGATTTTGGAACAGACAAACATTGAAACCATGAAAAAATATATAACTGCCTAGAAAAATTAAAACGGGTTAAGACGTTAATTGTATTTGCACAACCAAAAAAAATCATAAACCTAATTAAGCTAATGATGTCAAGTATTTATGATATGCTTCCTAAGTACCACTTGTATGTATAAATGCTAAACTACAACTACGGCGGTAGTTGTTACTGTTGTGCAAAATGGATGCGGAGTAAACAGTACTGAAGGATATTACATATTCCAAAAACCATGAGCATTAAAATTGCCTTCTTGGTGGCGATATGGCTTATTTTGTGTAAAGCCCTGGAACATTCGGAAAAAGGTTGTAGTTCATTTTATATTAACCTTTCGAATAATAATCGCAAGTGAACGCCAGTATCTCTGGACACTTTACTATACAATGTCAACATGATATTAATATGATATGTATTTGTCACGCTACCTACATTTACAGAGACTTTAATCGTGCTCCGATATTTTGTGACGAAACTTATATTAGAAACAATTAATAAATTTACATAGTTTAATAAACATACTTCTCGCCACATCGATCATTATAATCGTTTCAATGTAAGACAAATATTATGTGCATATATAGTAATGAATTCTGTATCATAGGTTTGTATTTTAATTTTAATATTTGGTTATAGTTTTAAACATTACTGTAGTTCAACACAAATAGTTAGTATAGTTAGTTGTAGTTTGTAAACATTACTGTAGTTCAACACAAATAGTTAGTTGTAGTTTGTAAACATTACTGTAGTTCAACACAAATAGTAAACGTTCTTTAATAGTTTCACCTTGACAGTCATGTTATCTTTTCTTTGAAGATATTAGTTAAAAGTATTTCTTTCAAGTTAGGCTTCTCAGTAGTTATTATCAGTAGTTAGCACCACACCAACATTGGTCCCGTTCGTCTTATTGTAGTTAATCACAAATGTCCAATTTTAGATCACTTTAAATCACTAGTAATCCAGTATGAATCTCACAAACGTTCAAGACTCTTACCACACCACACATCAAAATAAGATGTACTAAACAGTTACATGTCTGTTGAAATATTTCCCACATAAATCATGTTAAAAACAAAGTTTAAACATGACATATTAATAATTTCCATCTAATAATTATACATTGATACACATTGGCATACATGTACCAAGTGAATTATATCCCTTTATACTCGTAGTTATTTAAAAATTCATAATTGATCAGTTTAGTTGTAAATAACAAGTTCTGATAACTTAATAATCGCCAATTACGCGACACATCCCAGATTACTAATTATTTAACTGTCATTTAATTGTCGTCGAGTCTGTTGTTTATCTTCTTTTGCTGATTTCTCAAAGGTATGTAAAGATTTTTGTGAATCATAAGTTAATTGTAAATTGTCCAGCGAATGATTATTCGTTATGGCACTTTGTTCATTTGGACACTCGATAGGGTATAATATATTTAATGGCTGCACCAGAATGTTACCCGATAACGGTAAAACTTTGGCTGATTGTACTTCAACATCACGACTGACTATAAGTTTTTGTTTCTTTCCTATTCTCATTTTTAAAGCTACCCTTGGGAAGATCACCCTTAATTAACAGTACATCACAAATACACGCTAATTCCTGTGAAAGTATTCTTGGATATTTTAGCTTAATTTTTGTTCTTTCTTTTAGACTAAGTTAATAGTCGCATCTCCAAAGTGTTTTTGTCCTTTTTTCTCAGTTTTTCAGCAGATCTCATATTTGGATTAAAGTCACTTCCATCGTCGTCTTTATCGCATTCTGCTAGTCCCGTTTTTGGATTAAATGTCAGAAAATGAGATGTGTGAGTGTGATTTGTGATTTAATATCATCACAAACATACACAATGGGTCTAGAAATCACAACACCTACCGTTTGTTTTCAAAATCATTCCGAAGTTAAACATTATTGTAAAATGCTATTACCTAGTTTCGTTGTGGTGTTGCTCAAATAAGAATTGAAAACGGTAGATATGAAAATCTTAAGTTATACGATAGAAAATGCCCCTTTTGTAATACAGTTGAAGTCATGTGATTTTATAATGTTATCTGTATACTTATCTAAGACATGCTTTAATTGAAAAGGCAGCTGAAATCAATGATCATTTTTATAACTTGTCAGGTATTGATGAGACAGTGCTCTTATTGTCTCACCCATCACTGATTCGTAATGTGCCAAAACCTGTTTTAATATGTTACAAAGGCGTGCATCTTACCTATGTAAATAATGCATTTTTGTTTTATACGTACAATTTTACCTTTTTATCAACGCATATGTGTATGCTGCAAATTAGTTCTATTCTGATCAGATCAGAGGGGATATTCGATCATTTAAGATATATTATACCACACAGAGATTTAGTGTTTTTTTCTAATCTAACTTTTAATAAACCGATTTGCAGCAATACCCATAGTCATATTATGTAAATTATTAATTGTATGATAGTCTTTTGTAATTAATATATTTGAATGAATATGTTAATTCAGCGTAAGATATTAATGTTATTAATATTATGTTGCTCATAGATGAGAATTATATAAAGATTAAACATCTTTAAGTTATATTGTCTAATTGTTATAATGGTATTTGTGTTATTTAGTTATCTTGTAGTTATGTTGTAGTTATGCTCTAGTTATGCTGTAGTTATGTTGTAGTTATGGTGGTTATGTCCTGTTGGACATGTTATTTATATACATGTATCTTATGTAAACAATACTACTTGATTTTTCAATGAATGTCATCATACTTTAACTCCGCGGTATAGTTCTTACTTGCGGCTATTTTAGAACTGATAAAACATAACACGAATAAAAAAGAATAAAACAAATAAAACTCTTGAAATATAAACGTTGACAGTTTGTTATTTTATATCCAATACTAAAGAGTCAATGCAAAAGTGTCCAAGGATTGTCGAATTTCCGGGAAACATAAGCTTCTCTGAGCAGGAAACCAGAGCACAGTTCGAATGCCCAGCAGACACTTATTTGTATGGTAACTACAACGTCACGTGCCAAAACGGAAGTTGGAGCGGAGCATCACCTGTGTGTACCAGTAAGTCATAAATAAATAATAAAGTTGTCTGCAAAAAGTACATGATAAAATAAAGTAAATCAACATTTCACGCCAACATGTATTTACTCCAATGAAATTAAACGACCAATACTATCATTAAACAGGACTGCCTTAAACTAATTCGATACGTTCCTTTATCAAAAAATATTGATATGGCAGACAAAACCTTGTTTATTATGTGTCGACGTGCCGTATATATTCAATCATTTATTATTATACTTATTATCGTATCTTTGTGTAGTTGAATTTATGTTTATATCACTACTTTCATAATTTGTTGCTGAGTTGTTATTTATCTGTTCCTAATTTTGTATTATTGAATTGTATACGACTTGTGTTTTGTTGATTTTAAATATGCATTGTTAATTTCCATTAATTTACATCAGTCTTTTAAATTTCAAACTTTAAGAGCTAGTGATGTCTTATTTCAGGATATGAAGAAGAAGAAGAAGACTATTTTATTTATTTAAACTATACATAGTTTCTCATCAAATTACAATGTTGTAATAACATGTAAATAATTAAACACATAAACACATAACAAGTTGAGTAAATAGCATGCACACATTTTCATACACACACACGCACGCACATACCACACGCACGCATACATACATACACTCTCGCAAACCACCACACGTATTCGCTCTTACTATCGACATTTCAATACTCATATCTATTAGATATTGTTTAATATACTCAGATTTTCTTATACATAAAATAATTTTTTTGAGGATGAACACATTTATCAGTTATTTATTATGGAAAGTCGTTTTACAAATGCTTCGGATATAAATTTGCTTAATTTAACAATTTCCGATTTATTTTTTGATTGAAGAAGATTAATAAACTTAAACATATTTGGTCTACGAATAAAATGCTTATGGATATATTTGCATGGTTCATGGTAAATAGGACAAAGTAATACAAAATGAAATTCGTCTTCAATTTCAGCACTGTCACACATCTGGCAAACCCTTTCATGTCGTTCAAGTCTTTCTCTTGAATACCTTCCTGTTTCAATTCTTAAATTATGAGAAGATATGCGTAATCTTGTAATACAACTTCGAAACTTTCTGGTGCTTAACATATTTAAATATTGTTCATAATAAAAGTTTGTTTAAAAAAATGTGTATAATGTTAATACTCTATTTGATTCTAGATCTGAACTCCATTTTTGAACAAAACTATCCACAAGTCTTTGTTTAAATAACGTTGTAAAGTGTTTGTGATTTAAAGACATTGGATTATTCCATGCATACATGAAACCATTTTCGAGTAAAATAGATTTTACACGATACACCCAATTTTTACAACCTTTCTCGCAATACTCTAACGCAGACATATATACATTTTTTAGGATAATATTTTCAGTCATTAGTATCTTAAACCAATACTTAATAATTATTGCTGTTTCGTTGTGGAACAGTTGGAGCATATTTACGTGGCCCAACTGAGGTGTACTGCAATGGCACAGCCTGGAGTGAATCCCTGCCCTCATGTCAACGTATAAACATTATTAGTTTATTCATGTGTGCATTTATTAATTTGATCACATTCTTTGTAGTTATGTAATACATGACAATTCAATATTTTTTAGCTGACCTCTTCAAGGAAGTAATCTTGCTGTCGTTAAAACTGAAAATTCGGAGTGTCATTTTTTTGTAACTTATCAATGTAATTGTTTTTTTTTAGTCTTGGTTACTCTGCTCTTTAAGACTGCCGTCTACTGTTGGACATATTTCGTTTAAAAGCCCTCTTGTGTTCGATGAGAAAAATGATTCAATAAAACTGGGTCTACTATTCTAATAAAACTGGATCTGCTATTCTAATAAAACTGGGTCTGCTATTCCAATAAAACTTAGTCTGCTATTCTAATAAAACTGGGTCTGTATTTTAATAAAACTGGATCCGCTATTCCAATAAAACTGGGTCTGCTATTCTAATAAAACTGGGTCTGCTATTCTAATAAAACTGGATCCGCTATTCCAATAATACTGAGTCTGCTATTCTAATAAAACTGTGTCTGCTATTCCAATAAAACTGGGTCTGCTATTCCAATAAAACTGGGTCTGCTATTCTAATAAAACTTGGTCTGCTATTCCAATAAAACTGGGTCTGCTATTGTAATTTCTAGAGGTCTTTCAATGATTTCAATTTATCCTTCATTGAGATAATATTTCAAACTTAGCCAGTAATAATTGTAGCGTTTCTTCCATTTTGCACACATTTCTGTTCAGATTCACGAGAATTGGAAAAGTGCGACTTTGAAGAAAGCATGTGTGAATGGACACACGCTGATGCAGATTCGGGCGAGTGGAGAAGAAGCACAGGCCCAATTCCTGCCAGGGATAACAGATTTACAAGTGACAAACTTCACACGACTAATAGTAAGTTTGCCTTCTTGGTAAGTGTGCGAAAGGTGTGAGAGGTGAAGCGTTTTATATTACCCTCATGGACCGATTGTATTATTTGCTTTTCTTGGGAGCGTTATGTGCTTGCGATTGATCAGTTATCAGACGCCATTGTCCATTACAACAACAGTCGTTGGCCGTAAACGTCGCCCCGTACTTCAATTAAGTGTTAGTATTATTTTTGATTCCTTGATCTGATGTCATTCATTCAGTATTGTTGGACATTAGAATATCTCTTTAGCCGTTGCAAAGGTGCCGTGAATGTATACTTCATTGCACCTCATGTAAAAACAGGAGTTTGCTATTTAATTTTTCTTGGACATGTTCTGTGCTTCCACATTAGTACTATTATATTCTTATAACAGGTTACATGTATTATTCTTCCCGTGTCAGTGCACTATTAATTACTTCAGTGTATAATATTATACATTTTAAGGAATAAATTCTCGCACAGTTTGACTATTTAGTTACCATTGTGTATCATGTATAGGTGCTCCATGGGTTGTCCTCCTACTGACCTTGCTAATGCTGTGACATTGTTGCCACTTGTCCAGTATGTTTGTATTCCGGTACTGTATCTTGTATTGCTTGGTATGCTTGTGTTGTGGTGTCTGTCAGGCCTTTTGTTTAAACATATCGATTGTCCGTCGTACTACACGGGTATAAATGGATGTATATTATCGATCCATTGTAAAAGGAGGGATGTTGTGTTGATCATCATAGTGTAAGAGAACTGTAACAATCGGGACATTATCGAAAAAATGTTACTCATCAGTACATTTAAATATTTCACTTGCTTTATGACGAAACAATGAAACCGCGTTCATATTTTAATGACCTGAATGATAACTTTTTTACAAGAAAATATATTTAAAGCTTTTATAGAAATAAATATACTGTCGTTATATATATAACATGCAATGCTCTTAATATCTGGGTGATACACTTCCACCAATGCCTACTGAAAGAAACATCATTTACATCAACATAACAGACGCAGAAATGCAACGGAACAACCAAAGTTATAATAAGGACTTGAAACTTCCATTTACTTAATGGACGCTTTTTAAAGTCAGCACAAAATAACTAACGGGTCCTTTGAAACACAGAATTGAGAACCAGTTTTAAGTTGAGTGTAATGAAGGGCAATGGCAAATATAACACCTCTCTTGACCATTAGCACGGCAAATATAACACCTCTCTTAACCATTAGCACCGGCAAATATAACACCTCTCTTGACCATTAGCACCGGCAAATATAACACCTCTCTTGACCATTAGCACGGCAAATATAACACGTCTCTTAACCATTAGCACCGGCAAATATTACACCTCTCTTAACCATTAGCACCGGCAAATATAACACCTCTCTTAACCATTAGCACCGGCAAATATAACACCTCTCTTGACCATAAGCACCGGCAAATATAATACCTCTCTTGACCATTAGCACGGCAAATATAACACCTCTCTTGACCATTAGCACCGGCAAATATAACACCTCTCTTGACCATTAGCACCGGGAAATATAACACCTCTCTTAATCATTAGCACCGGCAAATATAACACCTCTCTTGACCATTAGCACCGGCAAATATAACACCTCTCTTGACCATTAGCACCGGCAAATATAACACCTTTCTTGGCCACGAGCACCGGTAAATATAACACCTCTCTTGACCGTTAGCACCGGCAAATATAACACCTCTCTTGACCATTAGCACCGGCAAATATAACAGCTCTCTTGACCATTAGCACCGTCGTCTCAATGGCGAGAAAAGCACACTGGCTTATAATAAACAGGCACATTAATATGTTTCGTCTCATGAAATCTCTTGTTACAAATTAAAATGTTGTTTTATTTTAGGTCACTATTTGTACTTCGAAACATCCGAACAGAATCCGACTCGTCAAGCACGAATTATGTCCCCAGTGTATACAGAGAGATTGGGACGAAATTGTTTTGACTTTTCGTATTATATGGCAGATCTTGGGGACAAAGGAAGTAAGCACTTTCGTAGTAGATAATATGTAAATGCTTACAAACTTAAATCTAAGAAAAGCATCCGGGTGATAATGATTTTGACTGACTCCAATACAACTGAATGTGCTTTAACTGGAATTGATTAAAGAAAAGATAAATAACCAGTCAAAAACAACAAGCATTTGAGTAAAAGTTAGAAAATGTTGATACAGTAGCCGTGTAATAAAACATTTGTAATTACTACAATTCTTATAAACAAATACTTGTTATGTATTTTATATGAAATATAACAATTATAATTCGTAATCAATTGAATGAAACCATTTCTTTACTAATACAGATAGGCTATTTGCTATTCTGACGTGCTTATTAGCATTTGACATTGCTCTATACGTCATTCTAAATGTTGTTTCTTCTAAGGTCAAACAGATACTGAGTGTGTCAATGAAAATTAATCTATTACCAGTTCGCACACAAATAATCTGAAATTACATTTCTACATGTACTACATAAATTGGCAATTTTGATATTTTAAGGCTGACACTCAATATGCCCCCCCCCCCCCCCCCCCCCCCCCCTCCCAACCCCACGCACACACACACACAAAGTATATACTGAAAGGACGAAGAAATGCAGCCGGGTGAACCATAACCACATTGTCAAACTATTTTAAGCGATATTTACATATTTAGACTACGTGTTTAAGTCATTAATGACTTTGTCAAAAATAATTATCATATTGCATTAATCAGAAATGAAAAATTTTACATACATATTCCAAATCTGTAAATATTACTTACACTAGTTTGAAAATATAGTTCTGAAATTTATCCGGCATCTATTCACCTTTTCAGTATAGTTATATTATCTTATATGGATATATACTTAATGTAATATATATAATATATATATGATATACATTATCATGTATTCCTATACATTATCATGTATTCCTATACATTATCATGTATTCCTTCAGACATGTCAGTTAGCAAACTGAAAGTATATAAGGTTCCCGCTTTACAACCTGTGAACATGTATGACAAACCATCGTTTCATGTGGCAGGGAACCATGGCAATGTGTGGCGCAGGTCAGGGACGATCGATATTTACGCCCATGACTGGTTTTGGGTATGGTGTTATAATTCTATATTTGTTGTTCTAAATCAAAATACGCTAGTTTTTAAAAGAGGTTAAAAACATTTTGTAATAATATATGTAGAAGATTTTGATTGGCATATTTCAATGTAAAATATGTATGAAATATCTTAATAAAAAAATGAAGAAATTAATTCATATCAAAATTTACTTTAGTACGTGTAAATTGTCTATAGGAAATATTTTTATCAAAGTACGTCAAGCCAAGTTACTGCACAAGTTTTATTTTACAAATTGTTATACTTGACCAGGTTTTGAGTTAGAAACATTTTTTATTGATCCTTAACGTATTTTTACCTGTAAAATATCACATGCCGATACAATGGTATTTGTAAAACGCCAATACGAACTTTTGCTGAAACCTATTTCCCAAACATTAGAATGAAAATAAGTCAATGAGAAGACAGTGTATTGTACTAAGTTTAAATGAAATTCATCTTTAAATATGTTCTCTATCGTATGATAATACATAAAAACTTTTTTTTTTTTAATGATATAGTATCTTTTTATTATATAAAAGCTGATCATAGAAGCCACGGGGGCAATGAAAGGTAACTCTGTATTTGCTTTTGATGACGTCCGACTTCGCAGCTGTGATACTGTACAGACAACACCCAATGTTGTGTCCATGACGCCAACCCAGACAGAAACTCCACTACCAGAGATGACAACAGAAAATGCACCCCACAACTGTTCCGGTAGATATAATTTCAAGACCCCGAATCTGAATCGTTCAACATAAACGTTCATTTCATGTAGATATTTATGCACTCATATTTTTAATTAACTCGCTTTACAATGCCATATCTCTTTTTCTCATTTATGTAGTAGCTGTACAGGGTAAGTAGATATCGGACATGTATAATATGTGAATAGTATTTTCATAAAAAAATGTAAGCAAGATTCTAAAAATGAACATTCATGGGTATTAAATCTATACATAACATATGATGACAGGGAGTGTCATACACTTAACATAACACCTTTCAGGAGCACTGGATCCAGTAGGGATATACAAACGATAGAAAAAGAACAAATAGTACAGATAATTACCAATTTACAGTGTTAAAACAAATATTTGTTTTCATATCGTTCATGTTTTGGCTATGTAAAATAGTAATTCTCTATAATGTATATTTAAATACGTATGTTGAGATATAATTTCAGCAAGAACGTCGTAAAATATCAACATTTGTTTGGTATCCTTTTAATATTTCTTCATATGTTTTATTAAATGTTATATTTTTCCAGTCTTGTCTATCCCTGGTAGGCAGTGCCCACGACTTACCAGTTTTACAGGAAAGGTGAGGTATTCAAGGCGAGGTGATATAGCTCATTTCCAATGTCCTCGGGACAAAATATTATATGGCAACAAAAACGTGAGTTGTCAATGGGACGGTACGTGGAACGGAGATACTCCCGTGTGTATCAGTAAGTCACATTGTTAGCGAAGTATACGTGTCACCACATAAATATGTCATTTTGGGGGTAACGACAAGACAATTATTGACCTAAGTAAAATACTATTGTACAAGTATGTTGCATTATTACATGTATTTGTGTGTACATTCTATAACTAGTCTAAATTATATATCTTCTGTGGTGATGGATGTGTCCGTTTAATCATATGTTCCCTGTTGGACAGTGTCCACTGTCAGTTGTCGGATTGGGTCTTAAATTGTTTCAACCTCAATTGCTCTTCGCAAGTACCGTAAATACATACTAGTAACCAGATTAAATTGAGAAAATATATTTCAACAAAGATAATTGTAAAAAATTCGTACCTCATTTCGTTTGTTTTACTCGATCAAAAACTCACTAAATTGCACACACACACACACACACACACACACACACACACACACACACACACACACACATGTGAGGTATGTTTTATCATATCTATCTCATAAACATTTTTAAAACAAAACTTTTAAATGACATCATTTGAATGATTTTCTTTGAATTACAGTAAAATGAAAGATAGTTTTGCAAGTATACATGTTATGATATGTATACAATGTAGTTTTGATCTTATTTAGTAAATAACTAAATACTACTTTGTTGGAACTTTGAAAAAATATACGGTATAGATCTATACGAATTGTGGTTAATGTGTTATTTCAGAGTCCGGATGTGAACCATTGGAAGAGTCAACCTTGCATGACTTTTCTCTGGAGTATGAAGTGTCATTAGGGGGAGGACTTATCACGTTTTATTGTGATTATTTAAAGATTATTGTGGGGCCATCAGAAATATACTGTGATGGAAAGTCATGGAGTGGTGCACCACCAGGCTGTTTATGTAATAATATTGTATTATATTACGTGTAATGCATGCTTTTTCATAAAAGTGGAAGTAAGATTTCACAGAATCATCAAATTCACAACGTCGCTCACAATTCCTATTAATATGTATTTAAAATATTACATTATAATATATCCATGTTTTTTCGGGTTCCATTTTCTCTCATTCAATTTTACATTTGATATTTATTATGTTGTTATCGTGTATACTATACTGTGATATTTATTAAGTTGGCATCGTGTATACTCTACTGTGATATTTATTATGTTATCATCGTGTATACTATACTGTGATATTTATTATGTTGTCATCGTGTATACTATACTGTGATATTTATTATGTTATCATCGTGTATACTATACTGTGATATTTATTATGTTATCATCGTGTATACTATACTGTGATATTTATTATGTTATCATCGTGTATACTATACTGTGATATTTATTATATTATCATCGTGTATACTATACTGTGATATTTATTATATTATCATCGTGTATACTATACTGTGATATTTATTATGTTATCATCGTGTATACTATACTGTGATATTTATTATGTTATCATCGTGTATACTCTACTGTGATATTTATTATGTTGTCATCGTGTATACTATACTGTGATATTTATTATATTATCATCGTGTATACTCTACTGTGATATTTATTATGTTGTCATCGTGTATACTATACTGTGATATTTATTATATTATCATCGTGTATACTATACTGTGATATTTATTATGTTATCATCGTGTATACTATACTGTGATATTTATTATGTTATCATCGTGTATACTCTACTGTGATATTTATTATGTTGTCATCGTGTATACTCTACTGTGATATTTATTATGTTGTCATCGTGTATACTATACAGTGATATTTATTATGTTGTCATCGTGTATACTATACTGTGATATTTATTATGTTGTCATCGTGTATACTATACTGTGATATTTATTATGTTGTCATCGTGTATACTATACTGTGATATTTATTATGTTATCATCGTGTATACTCTACTGTGATATTTATTGTATTATCATCGTGTATACTCTACTGTGATATTTATTATGTTGTCATCGTGTATACTATACTGTGATATTTATTATGTTGTCATCGTGTATACTCTACTGTGATATTTATTATGTGATCATCGTGTATACTATACTGTGATATTTATTATGTTGTCATCGTGTATACTATACTGTGATATGTATTATGTTGTCATCGTGTATACTATACTGTGATATTTATTATTTACCATCGTGTATATTATACTGTGATATTTATTATGTTATCATCGTGTATACTATACTGTGATATTAATTATGTTGTCATCGTGTATACTATACTGTGATATTTATTATGTTGTCATCGTGTATACTCTACTGTGATATTTATTATGTTGTCATCGTGTATACTATACTGTGATATTTATTATGTTGTCATCGTGTATACTATACTGTGATATTTATTATGTTGTCATCGTGTAAACTCTACTGTGATATTTATTATATTATCATCGTGTATACTATACTGTGATAATTATTATGTTGTCATCGTGTATACTCTACTGTGGTATTTATTATGTTATCATCGTGTATACTATACTGTGATATTTATTATGTTGTCATCGTGTATACTATACTGTGATATTTATTATGTTGTCATCGTGTATACTATACTGTGATATTTATTATGTTGTCATCGTGTATACTATACTGTGATATTTATTATGTTATCATCGTGTATACTCTACTGTGATATTTATTATGTTGTCATCGTGTAAACTCTACAGTGATATTTATTATGTTATCATCGTGTATACTATACTGTGATATTTATTATATTGTCATCGTGTATACTCTACTGTGATATTTATTATGTTGTCATCGTGTATACTATACTGTGATATTTATTATGTTGTCATCGTGTATACTATACTGTGATATTTATTATAATGTCATCGTGTATACTATACTGTGATATTTATTATGTTATCATCGTGTATACTATACTGTGATATTTATTATGTTGTCATCGTGTATACTATACTGTGATATTTATTATGATATCATCGTGTATACTATACTGTGATATTTATTATGTTATCATCGTGTATACTATACTGTGCAATTTATTATGTTGTTATCGTGTATACTATACTGTGATATTTATTATGTTATCATCGTGTATACTTTACTGTGATATCCACAACTGTCATAAACTTTTGTGTAATTATATAAGCTTGCATTTCGTTCCAAATATTTCGACAAAACTGTATATATGTAACACTGTAAAACATTTCAAATAAACTATGTTTAAACCAAATTCAACAAATCCATAACTTAATATACATCTATGAATTTATATACAAAAACATTACGAGACGGATACTTTTTAGATACCACTTCTATATTGTATAATTGAGATAAGTTCCTATCGTATATATTTTCTTGCTTGGATTGTTTTTTTTTATATTTAAATTACACAGTCATGCATATATTTCAAAACTTTGGATCGTAGTATCTCAATCGTACATGCATGAATGATTTTTTATCTCGCCATCCCGGTATTGCGTGGGAAATATCTTTGATATGTGACCTTAATTATATGATTTTGTGTTTTAATAAAAAAAATATGATTATTAAAAATAGTTGCTCCATGAAGTTGATGTGCAAGAGAATACTTATCAGTTACTGTTTCGGTTCGAATAGAAAAGGTTCGTCCCTTGAAGTAACTTTTTTCTGTGCTAACTGGGCAGAGCATCGTTCCCACCAAAACAATTATCCAACGGGCGATATTTCCCATCCGAACTTCAAACCATGGAAGAGTCCTATATGAAGTAGGGTATAGTAGTACTTGGGTAGTTATCGCCAATGATTGATATGCACGTTACACAATCTACGGATATATATATTGACGTCTCATGTTTTTAATGCAAATAAACGTTTAACAAACATTGACAGTATTACAGGATAAATATATTTCAATTGCAATAGCGGAAAGAAACCAGACAACTAACCTACAAATATACCCAACTTTTTTATATCTAGGGCATTTTGGGAATGTAATGTGTGATTTTGAAGACTCCATGTGTGGTTGGAGTGAGGACAATGGAAAGAATCAGAAATGGGTTAGAGATTGGATCCGTACTGGAGAAGCTGATACAATCAGAAACATCGGTCCGCCCCGAGACCATACCAATACTTCAGGTTCTAACCACGGTAAGGTTAATGTGAGAAAGTAACCGGATACAATCAGAAACATCTGTCCATCCTGAGATCATACCAATAATCCAGGTTCTAACAACTGTAAGTCAGAGCTAGTATTTATGTGAGAAAGTAACCGAATACAATCAGAAACATCGGTCTGCCCCGAGAACATACTCATACTTCAGGTTCTAACCATGGTAAGTCAGGGCTAGAATTTATGTGAGAAAGTAACCGGATACAATCAGAAACATCGGTCCGCCCAAAGACCATACCAATACTTCAGGTTCTAACAACGGTAAGTCAGGGTTAGCATTTACGTGAGAAAGTAACCGGATACAATCAGAAACATCGGTCCGCACCGAGACCATACCAATACTTCAGGTTCTAACCACGGTAAGTCAGGGCTAGTATTTATGTGAGAAAGTAACCGGATACAACCAGAAACATCTGTCTGTTTCAAGACCATACCGATACTTCAGGTTCTAACCACGGTAAGTCAGGGCTAGTGTTAATGTGAGAAGGTTACCTGCTACAATCAGAAACATCTGTCCATCCCGAGACTATACCAATACTTCAGGTTCTAGCAACGGTAAGACAGGGCTAGTATTTATGTGAGAAATTAACAGGATACAATCGGAAACATCTGTCCGTCCCGAGACCATACCAATATTTCAGGTTCTAACAACGGTAAGTCAGGGCTAGTGTTTATGTGAGAAAGTAATCTGATACAATCAGAAACATCGGCCCGTCCAGAGACCATACCAATACTTCAGATTCTAACCACGGTATGTCAGGGTTAGTGTTTATGTGAGAAAGTAACCGGACACAATCAGAAACATCGGTCCGTCCCAAGACCATACCAATACTATGACTGTAAAGTTAGTAGGTAGTTCGCGAATCGCCAACTGGAAATTTTGAATCGCTTCCTGGTGAATATACTCATGGTATTGAAAGAAAAGCGTGGGAACGGTGTTTATTTATTGTTATGAACTGTTTTTCTATGGAAATGATTCGTTTTCAAAAACAAATATCGATTTGAAAAAAAAAAAACGAATCCCAAATTTGCCATTTTGAATCACCGTATTGTGAGTATATTTGTTTTATTGAAGAACCAAACCACCATTGGTGTTATTATTATCCTGAATCTGTTTTCTTTATTGAATTGATATGTTAAAATAATAAAACAGCGATTTAAAAAAAAATCCGAATCCCCAACTGGCAGCTGGTTGGTAGCTGGCGATTCGCGGCGAATCCCCAACTGGACATTTTGAATCACCGTCTGGTGAGTATATTCATTATATTGAAGAACCAACCCGGCAAGAGTGTGTTATTTATTATTATAAACTTATTTTTAATTGAATTGATTGATTAAAAAAATAAAACAACGGTTTCAAAAAAAATCCGAATCCCCAACTGGCAACTGGATGGTAGTTGGCGATTCGCCGCGAATCCCAAACTGGAAATTTTAAATCGCCTCCTGGTGAATAGACTCATGGTATTGAAGGAACAGCGCGGGAACGGTGTTTATTTATTGTTATGAACTGTTTTTCTATGGAACTGATTTGTTTTAAAAAACAAATATCGATTTGGAAAAAAAAAGAATTCCAAATTTGCCATTTTGAATCACCGTATTGTGTGTATATTCGTTCTATTGAAGAACCAAACCACCATTGGTGTTATTATTATCCTGAATCTGTTTTCTTTATTGAATTGATATGTTAAAATAATAAAACAGCGGTTTAAAAAAAAAATCCGAATCCCCAACTGGCAGCTAGTTGGTAGTTGGCGATTCGCGGCGAATCCCCAACTGGACATTTTGAATCATCGTCTGGTGAGTATACTCATTATATTGAAGAACCATCCCGGCAAAAGTGTGTTATTTATTATTATCAACTCATTTTTAATTGAATTGAATTATTACAAAAATAAAACAACGATTTAAAAAAATCCGAATCCCCAACTGGCAACTGGTTGGTAGTTGGCGATTCGCCGCGAATCCCCAACTGGAAATTTTGAATCGCTTCCTGGTGAATATACTCATGGTATTGAAGAAACAGTGCGGGAACGGTGTTTATTTATTGTTATGAACTGTTTTTCTATAGAATTGATTTGTTTTCGAAAACAAATATCGATTTGAAAAAAATCCGATTCCATAATTGGCCATTTTGAATCACCGTATTTTGAGTTTATTCGTTTTATTGAAGAACCAAACCACCATTGGTGTTATTATTATCCTGAATCTGTTTTCTTTATTGAATTGATATTATTAAAATAATAAAACAGCGATTTAAAAAAAATCCGAATCCCCAACTGGCAGCTGGTTGGTAGTTGGCGATTCGCGGCGAATCCCCAACTGGACATTTTGAATCGCCGTCTGGTGAGTATACTCATTTTATTGAAGAACCAACCCGGCAAAAGTGTGTTATTTATTATTATAAACTTATTTTTAATTGAATTGATTGATTAAAAAAATAAAACAACGATTTAAAAAAAATCCGAATCCCCAACTGGCAACTGGTTGGTAGTTGGCGATTCGCCGCGAATCCCCAACTGGAAATTTTGAATCGCCTCCTGGTGAATATATTCATGGTATCGAAGGAACAATACAGGAACGGTGTTTATTTATTGTTATGAACTGTTTTTCTATGGAAATGATTTGTTTTCAAAAACAAATATCGATTTGAAAAAAATCCGATTCCATAATTGGCCATTTTGAATAACCGTATTGTGAGTATATTCGTTTTATTGAAGAACCAAACAACCATTGGTGTTATTATTATCCTGAATCTGTTTTTTTTATTGAATTGATATGTTAAAATAATAAAACAGCGATTTAAAAAAAAAATCCGAATCCCCAACTGACAGCTGGTTGGTAGTTGGCGATTCACCGCGAATCCCCAACTGGACATTTTGAATCGCCGTTTGGTGAGGATACTCATTTTATTGAAGAAGCAACCTGGCAAAAGTGTGTTATTTATTATTATAAACTTATTTTTAATTGAATTGATTTATTAAAAAAATAAAACAACGATTTAAAAAAAAAATCCGAATCCCCAACTGGCAACTGGTTGGTAGTTGGCGATTCGCCGCGAATCCCCAACTGGAAATTTTGAATCGCCTCCTGGTGAATATATTCATGGTATTGAAGGAACAGCGCGGGAACGGTGTTTATTTATTGTTAAAAACTGTTTTTCTACAAAATTGATTGATTTTCAAAATCAAATATCGATTTGAAAAAAAAACGAATACCAAATTGGCCATTTTAATTCACCGTCTTGTGAGTATATTCGTTTTATTGAAGAACCAAACCACCATTGGTGTTTTTATTATCCTAAACCTGTTTTCTTTATTAAATTGATATGTTAAAATAATAAAACAGCGATTTAAAAAAAAAATCCGAATCCCCAACTGGCAGCTGGTTGGTAGTTGGCGATTCGCGGTGAATCCCCAACTGGACATTTTGAATCGCCGTCTGGTGAGTATACTCGTTATTTCGAAGAACCAACTCTGCAAAAGGGTGTTTTTTATTATTATAAACTTATTTTTAATTGAATTGATTGAATAAAGAAATAAAACAACGATTTAAAAAAAATCCGAATCCCCAACTGGCAACTCGATGGTAGTTGGCGATTCGTCGCGAATCCCCAACTGGAAATTTTGAATCGCCTCCTGGTGAATATACTCATGGTATTACAGGAACAGCTCGGGAATGGTGTTTATTTATTGTTATGAACTGTTTTTCTATGGAATTGATTTTTTTTCAAAAACAAATATCGATTTGAAAAATAAAAACGAATCCCAAATTTGCCATTTTGAATCACCGTATTGTGAGTATATTCGTTTTATTGAAGAACCAAACCACCATTGGTGCTATTATTATCCTAAATCTGTTTTCTTTATTGAATTGATTTGTTAAAATAATAAAACAGCGATTTTAAAAAAAAATCCGAATCCCCAACTGACAGCTAGTTGGTAGTTGGCGATTCGCGGCAAATCCCCAGCTGGACATTTTGAATCGCCGTCTGGTGAGAATACTCATTATATTGAAGAACAAACCCGGTAAAAGTGTGTTATTTATTATTATAAACTTATTTTTAATTGAATTGATTTATTAAAATTATAAAACAAAGGTTTAAAAAAAATCCGAATCACCAACTGGCAGTTGGTTGGTAGTTGACGATTCGCCGCGAATCCCCAACTGGAAATTTTGAATCGCCTCCTGGTGAATATACTCATGGTATTGAAGGAACAGCGCGGGAACGGTATTTATTTATTGTTATGAACTGTTTTTCAATCAATCAATTCAATTAAAAATAAGTTTATAATAATAAATAACACACTTTTGCCGGGTTGGTTCTTCAATATAATGAATATACTCACCAGACGGTGATTCAAATGTCCAGTTGGGGATTCGCCGCGAATCGCCAACTACCAACCAGCTGCCAGTTGGGGATTCGGATTTTTTTTTAAAATCGCTGTTTTATTATTTTAACAAATCAATTCAATAAAGAAAACAGATTTAGGATAATAATAGCACCAATGGTGGTTTGGTTCTTCAATAAAACGAATATACTCACAATACGGTGATTCAAAATGGCAAATTTGGGATTCGTTTTTATTTTTCAAATCGATATTTGTTTTTGAAAAAAAAAACAATTCTATAGAAAAACAGTTCATAACAATAAATAAACACCGTTCCCGCGCTGTTCCTGTAATACCATGAGTATATTCACCAAGAGGCGATTCAAAATTTCCAGTTGGGGATTCGCGGCGAATCGCCAATTACCATCGAGTTGCCAGTTGGGGATTCGGATTTTTTTTAAATCGTTGTTTTATTTCTTTATTCAATCAATTCAATTAAAAATAAGTTTATAATAATAAAAAACACACTTTTGCAGAGTTGGTTCTTCGAAATAACGAGTATACTCACCAGACGGCGATTCAAAATGTCCAGTTGGGGATTCACCGCGAATCGCCAACTACCAACCAGCTGCCAGTTGGGGATTCGGATTTTTTTTTAAATCGCTGTTTTGTTATTTCAACAGATGTATTCAATAAAGAAAACAAGTTTAGGATAATAATAACACCAATGGTGGTTTGGTTCTTCAATAAAACTAATATACTCACAAGACGGTGATTCAAAATGGCCAATTTGGGATTCGGATTTTTTTCAATTCAATATTTGTTTTCGAAAACAAATCGATTCTATAGAAAAACAGTTCATAACAATAAATAAACATTGTTCCCGCGCTGTTCCTTCAATACCATGAGTATATTCACCAGGAGACGATTCAAAATTTCCAGTTGGGGATTCGCGGCGAATCGCCAACTACCAACCAGTTGCCAGTTGGGGATTCGGATTTATTTTAAATCGTTGTTTTATAATCTTAATCAATCAATTCAATTAAAAATAAGTTTATAATAATAAATAACACACTTTTGCCGGGTTGGTTCTTTAATATAATGAGTATACTCACCAGACGGCGATTCAAAATGTCCATTTGGGGATTCGCCGCGAATCGCCAACTACCAACTAGCTGCCAGTTGGGGATTCGAATTTTTTTTTAAATCGCAGTTTTATTAATTTAACATATCAATTCAATAAAGAAAACAGATTCAGGATAATAATTACACCAATGGAGGTTGGTTTGGTCGTTCAATAAAACGAATATACTCACAATACGGTGATTCAAAATGGCAAATTTGGAATTCTTTTTTTTTTTTCAAATCGATATTTGTTTTTGAAAACAAATCAATTTCATAGAAAAACAGTTCATAACAATAAATAAACACCATTCCCGCGCTGTTCCTGTAATACCATGAGTATATTCACCAGGAGGCGATTCAAAATTTCCAGTTGGGGATTCGAGGCGAATCGCCAACTACCATCCAGTTGCCAGTTGGGGATTCGGATTTTTTAAAAATCGTTATTTTATATCTTTATTCAATCAATTCAATTAAAAATAAGTTTATGATAATAAAAAACACACTTTTGCAGAGTTGGTTCTTCAAATTAACGAGTATACTCACCAGACGGCGATTCAAAATGTCCAGTTATGGATTCACCGCGAATCGCCAACTAACAACCAGCTGCCAGTTGGGGATTCGGATTTTTTTTTAAAATCGCTGTTTTATTATTTTAACAAATCAATTCAATAAAGAAAACAGGTTTAGGATAATAATAACACCAATGGTGGTTTGTTTCTTCAATAAAACGAATGTACTTACAAGACGGTGATTCAAAATGGCCAATTTGGGATTCGGATTTTTTTCAATTCGATATTTGTTTTCGAAAACAAATCGATTCTATAGAAAAACAGTTCATAACAATAAATAAACATTGTTCCCGCGCTGTTCCTTCAATACCATGAGTATATTCACCAGTAGGCGATTCAAAATTTCCAGTTGGGGATTCGCGGCAATAATGGTTGGTTTGGTCGTTCAATAAAACGAATATACTCACAAAACGGTGATTCAAAATGGCATATTTGGAAAAAAAAAATTTTTCAAAACGATATTTGTTTTTGAAAACAAATCAATTTCATAGAAAAACAGTTCATAACAATAAATAAACACCATTCCTGCGCTGATCCTTCAATACCATGAGTATATTCACCAGGAGGCGATTCAAAATTTCCAGTTGGGGATTCGCGGCGAATCGCCAACTACCATCCAGTTGCCAGTTGGGAATTCGGATTTTTTTAAATCGTTATTTTATTTTTTTATTCAATCAATTCAATTAAAAATAAGTTTATGATAATAAAAAACACACTTTTGCAGAGTTGGTTCTTCAAAATAACGAGTATACTCACCAGACGGCGATTCAAAATGTCCAGTTGGGGATTCACCGCGAATCGCCAACTAACAACCAGCTGCCAGTTGGGGATTCGGATATTTTTTTTTAAATCGCTGTTTTATTATTTTAACATATCAATTCAATAAAGAAAACAGATTTAGGATAATAATAACACCAATGGTGGTTTGGTTCTTCAATAAAACGGATATACTCACAATACGGTTATTCAAAATGGCCAATTATGGAATCGGATTTTTTTCAAATCGATATTTGTTTTCGAAAACAAATCAATTCTATAGAAAAACAGTTTATAACAACAAATAAACACCGTTCCCGCACTGTTCCTTCAATACCATGAGTATATTCACCAGGAAGCGATTCAAAATTTCCAGTTGGGGATTCGCGGCGAATCGCCAACTACCAACCAGTTGCCAGTTGGGGATTCGGATTTTTTTAAATCGTTGTTTTATTTTTGTAATAAACAATTAAATTTTCAATTTAAAATGAGTTGATAATAATAAATAACACACTTTTGCCGGGATGGTTCTTCAATATAATGAGTATACTCACCAGACGGTGATTCAAAATGTCCAGTTGGGGATTCGCCGCGAATCGCCAACTACCAACTAGCTGCCAGTTGGGTATTCGGATTTTTTTTTTTAAACCGCTGTTTTATTATTTTAACATATCAATTCAATAAAGAAAACAGATTTAGGATAATAATAACACCAATGGTGGTTTGATTCTACAATAGAACGAATATACTCACAATACGGTGATTCAAAATGGCAAATTTGGAATTCGTTTTTTTTCCAAATCGATATTTGTTTTTGAAAACAAATCAGTTCCATAGAAAAACAGTTCATAACAACAAATAAACACCGTTCCCGCGCTGTTCCTTCAATACCATGAGTATATTCACCAGGAGGCAATTCAAAATGTCCAGTTGGGGATTCGCCGCGAATCGCCAACTACCAACTAGCTGCCAGTTGGGGATTCGGATTTTTTTTTTAATCTCTGTTTTATTATTTTAACATATCAATTCAATAAAGAAAACAGATTTAGGATAATAATAACACCAACGGTGGTTTGGTTCTTCAATAAAACGGATATACTCACAATACGGCGATTCAAAATGGCCAATTATGGAATCGGATTTTTTTCAAATCGATATTTGTTTTCGAAAACAAATCAATTCTATAGAAAAACAGTTCATATCAATAAATAAACACCGTTCCCGCACTGTTCCTTCAATACCATGAGTATATTCACCAGAAAGCGATTCAAAATTTCCAGTTGGGGATTCGTGGCGAATCGCCAACTACCAACCAGTTGCCAGTTGGGGATTCGGATTTTTTTTAAATCGTTGTTTTATTTTTGTAATAATTCAATTCAATTAAAAATGAGTTTATAATAATAAATAACACACTTTTGCCGGGTTGGTTCTTCAATATAATGAGTATACTCACCAGACGGTGATTCAAAATGTCCAGTTGGGGATTCGCCGCGAATCGCCAACTACCAACTAGCTGCCAGTTTTGGATTCGGATTTTTTTTTAAACCGCTGTTTTATTATTTTAACATATCAATTCAATAAAGAAAACAGATTCAGGATAATAATAACACCAATGGTGGTTTGGTTCTTCAATAGAACGAATATACTCACAATACGGTGATTCAAAATGGCAAATTTGGAATTCGTTTTTTTTCCAAATCGATATTTGTTTTTTAAAACAAATCAGTTCCATAGAAAAACAGTTCATAACAATAAATAAACACCGTTCCCGCGCTTTTCTTTCAATACCATGAGTATATTCACCAGGAAGCGATTCAAAATTTCCAGTTGGCGATTCGCGGCGAATCGCCAACTACCAACCAGTTGCCAGTTGGGGATTCGGATTTTTTTATAAATCGTTGTTTTATTTTTTTAATCTGTCAATTCAATTAAAAATAAATTTATAATAATAAATAACACACTTTGGCCGGGTTGGTTCTTCAATAAAATGAGAATACTCACCAGACGGCGATTCAAAATGTCCAGTTGGGGATTCGCCGTGAATCGCCAACTACCAACCAGCTGCCAGTTGGGGATTCAGATTTTAAATTAATTTACATACATTTATTATTGATTATATTTTTAAACATATTAACACGAGTAAAATATGTAAATGAAATAGTAATTATAATAACGATTCCGAATCCCCAACTGGCAGCTGGTCGGTAGTTGGTTATTCGAATCCCCAACTACCAACTGCGAACTACCTACTAACTTTACAGTCATACCAATACTTCAGGTTCAAACCACGGTAAGTCAGGGCTAGTGTTAATGTGAGAAAGTAACCTGCTACAATCAGAAACATCTTTCCATCCCGAGACCATACCAATACTTCAGGTTCTAACAACGGTAAGTCAGGGCTAGTGTTTATGTGAGAAAGTAACCGGATACAATCGGAAACATCTGTCCGTCCCGAGACCATACAAATATTTCAGGTTCTAACAACGGTAAGACAGGGCTAGTGTTTATATGAGAAAGTAACCTGATACAATCAGAAACATCTGTCCGTCCAGAGACCATACCAATACTTCAGATTCTAGCCACGGTATGTCAGGGTTAGTGTTTATGTGAGAAAGTAACCGGATACAATCAGAAACATCGGTCCGCCCAAAGACCATACCAATACTTCAACCACGGTAAGTCAGGATTAGCATTTATGTGAGAAAGTAACCGGATACAATCAGAAACATCGGTCCGCCCAGAGACCATACCAATATTTCAGGTTCTAACAACGGTAAGTCAGGGCTAGTATTTATGTGAGAAAGTAACCGGATACAATCAGAAACATCGGTCCGCCCAGAGACCATACCAATATTTCAGGTTCTAACAAAGGTAAGTCAGGGATAGTATTTATGTGAGAAAGTAACCTGATACAATCAGAAACATCGGTCCGCCCAGAGACCATACCAATATTTCAGGTTCTAACAACGGTAAGTCAGGATAGTATTTATGTGAGAAAGTAACTGGATACAATCAGAAACATCGGTCCGCCCAGAGACCATACCAATACTTCAGATTCTAACCACGGTATGTCAGGGCTAGTATTTATGTGAGAAAGTAACCGGATACAATCAGAAACATCGGTCCTTTCCGAGACCATACCAATACTCCAGGTTCTAACAACGGTACATTTGGGCAAGTTTCTATGTAAGACATTAACCTGATACAATCAGGAACATCGGTCCGCCACAATACCATACCAGTACATCAGATTCTAACCACAGTATGTCAGGGTTAGTGTTTATGTGAGAAAGTAACCAGATACAATCAGAAACATCGATCCGTTTCGAGGCCATACCAATACTTCAGGTTCTTACAACGGTATGTCAGGGTTAGTGTTTATGTGTGAAAGTTACCAGATACAATCAGAAACATCGATCCGTTTCGAGACCATACCAAATACTCCAGGTTCGAACCAAGGTAAGTCATTGGAAGTGTCTATGTTAGACAGTAACCTGATACAATTAGGAACACCGGTCCATCCCGAGACCATACCAATACTTCAGATTCTAACCACGGTAAGTCAGGGCAAGTGTTTATGTGAGAAAGTAACATGATACAATCAGAAACATCGGTCCGTCCCGAGACCATACCAATACTTCAGATTCTAACCACGGTAAGTCAGGATAGTGTTTATGTGAGAAAGTAACCTGATACAATCAGGAACATCGGTCCGTCCCAAGACCATACCAATACTCCAGGTTGTAACCACGGTAAGCACGGTAAGTCAGGGCAAGTGTCTATGTGAGACAGTAACCTGATACAATTAGGAACATCGGTCCGTTTCGAGACCATACCAAATACTCGAGGTTCTAACCAAGGTAAGTCAGTGCAAGTGTCTATGTAAGACAGTAACCTGATACAATCAAGAACATCGGTCTGTTCCGAGACCATACCAATACTTCAGGTTTTAACCACGGTAAGTCAAGGCAAGTTTCTATGTAAGACAGTAACCTGATACAATGAGGAACATCAATCCGTTCATAGACCATACCAATACTCCAGATTCTAACCACGGTAAGTCAGGGCAAGTATCTATTTGAGACAGTAACTGGTTACAATCAGGAACATCGGTCCGCACCGAGACCATACCAATACTTCAGGTTCTAACCACGGTAAGTCAGTGCAAGTTTCTATTTGAGACAGTAACCGGCTACAATCATGAACATCGGTCCGCACCGAGACCATACCAATACTTCAGATTCTAACGACGATAAGTCAGGGCTAGTGTTTATGTGAGAAAGTGACCGGATACAATCAGAAACCTTGATCCATTCTGAGACCATACCAAATACTCCAGGTTCTAACCACGGTTAGTTAGGGCAAGTGTTTATGTGAGAAAATAAACGGATACAATCAGAAACATCGGTCAGTCCTGAGACAGTACCAATACTTCAGATTCTAACCAAGGTAAGTCAGAGCAAGTGTCTATGTAAGACATTAACCTGATACAATCAGAAACATTGGTCCGTTCCGAGACCATACCAATACTTCAGGTTCTAACCACTGTAAGTCAGTGCAGGTTTCTATGTAAGACATTAACCTGATACAATTACCATATCAGTCAGTTTCAAGACCATACCAATACTCCAAATTCTAACCACGGTAAGTCAGGGCAAGTTTCTATGTAAGACAGTAACCGGATACAATCAGGAACATCGGTCCGTCCCGAGACCATACCAATACTTCAGATTCTAACCACGGTAAGTCAGGGCAAGTGTCTATGTAAGACAGTAACCTGATACAATCAGGAACAACGGTCCGTTCCGAGACCATACCAATACTCCAGGTTCTAACCACGCTAAGTCAGGGCAAGTTTCTATGTAAGACAGTAACCTGATGCAATCAGGAACATCGGTCCGTCCCAAAACCATACCAATACTTCAGGTTCTAACCACGGTAAGTCAGGGCAAGTTTCTATGTAAGACAGTAACCTGATACAATCAGGAACATCGATCCGTTCCGAGACTAAACCAATACTTCAGGTTCTAACCACGATAAGTCAGGGCAAGTTTCTATTTAAGGCAGTAATCTGATACAATCAGGAACATCAGTCCGTCCATAGACCATATCAATACTTCAGATTCTAACCACGGTAAGTCAGGGCAAGTTTCTATGTAAGACAGTAACCGGATACAATCAGGAACATCGGTCCGTCCCGAGACCATACCAATACTTCAGGTTCTAACCACGGTAAGTCAGGGCAAGTTTCTATGTAAGACAGTAACCTGATACAATCAGGAACATCGATCCGTTCCGAGACTAATCCAATACTTCAGGTTCTAACCACGATAAGTCAGGGCAAGTTTCTATTTAAACCAGTAATCTGATACAATCAGGAACATCGGTCCGTCCCGAGACCATATCAATACTTCAGATTCTAACCACTGTAAGTCAGGGCAAGTGTCTATGTAAGACAGTAACCTGATACAATCAGGAACAACGGTCCGTTCCGAGACCATACCAATACTCCAGGTTCTAACCACTGTAAGTCAGGGGAAGTTTCTATGTAAGACAGTAACCTGATACAATCAGGAACATCGGTCCGTCCCGAGACCATAATAATACTTCAGGTTCTAACCACGGTAAGTCAGGGGAAGTTTCTATGTAAGACAGTAACCTGATACAATCAGGAACATCGATCCGTCCCAAGACCATACCAATACTTCAGGTTCTAACCACGGTAAGTCAGGGGAAGTTTCTATGTAAGACAGTAACCTGATACAATCAGGAACATCGGTCCGTCCCGAGACCATAATAATACTTCAGGTTCTAATCACGGTAAGTCAGGGCAAGTTTCTATGTAAGACAGTAACATGATACAATCAGGAACATCAGTCCGTCTTGAGACTATACTAATACGTCAGGTTCTAACTACGGTAAGTCAGGGCAAGTTTCTATGTAAGACAGTAACCTGATACGATCAGGGACATCGGTCCGTTCCGAGACCATACCAATACTTCAGGTTCTAATCACGGTAAGTCAAGGCCAGTGTTTTTTGCGAGAAAGTAGCCAAATGCAATCAGAAATATCCCACCGGCCCGAGACCATACCAATACTTCAGATTCTAACCACGGTACGGCAGGGCTAGTATTAAAGAAAGTAACGATGATTTGATGGCACATTTTTATTTTTGACAATTCTGCCCACTTGTGGCAGTGTCTTCATCAAACAGTACATAATGTCGAAAATCATGAAAATGTTCCAATTGACCCAAATGTACAAATTTATGCATTATCAATAAAATAATGCCCGACCGCTTGACACAGCTCCTATTTCTTGGGCGTAATGTTCCCGTCATTTAAGAGAGGTAATTATTTAGTGAGACATTGAATTACACTTGTGTTTTGTAATAAGGCATAGTAATAAAAGTCAAATGCTTTAAATTCAAACAATTGATTAATGTTCACTGTAACTATATGATTGATTTTAAAATATAATCATGTATGTACCATATAAACATAGGTACGTATGTTCACACAGTGTGTTGCTGCGTGCAGGTAATTTATTGTTTGTGTAAATAACGATGTATTGAATAACACTCTGGTCAGTTATTATTTTTTATTGAGTCTGTTCATAGTGGATGATTGAGCCTGTTCACTGTGGATGATTGACCCTGTTCACTGTGGATGATTGAGCCTGTTCACTGTGGATGATTGAGCCTGTTCACTGTGGATGATTGACCCTGTTCACTGTGGATGATTGAGCCTGTTCACTGTGGATGATTGAGCCTGTTCACTGTGGATGATTGAGCCTGTTCACTGTGGATGATTGAGCCTGTTCACTGTGGATGATTGAGCCTGTTCACTGTGGATGATTGACCCTGTTCACTGTGGATGATTGAGCCTGTTCACTGTGGATGATTGACCCTGTTCACTGTGGATGATTGAGCCTGTTCACTGTGGATGATTGAGCCTGTTCACTGTGGATGATTGACCCTGTTCACTGTGGATGATTGGGACTGTTCACTGTGGATGATTGAGCCTGTTCACTGTGGATGATTGAGCCTGTTCACTGTGGATGATTGAGCCTGTTCACTGTGGATGATTGAGCCTGTTCACTGTGGATGATTGACCCTGTTCACTGTGGATGATTGGGACTGTTCACTTTGAATGATTGGGACTTTTTAGCTATGGATGATTAAGCCTGTTTACTGTGGATGATTGATCATGCTAATAGTTAATGATTGAGCATGTCCACTGTGGATGATTGGGCGTGTGTACTCTAGATGATTAATCATGTTCATGGTTGATGATTGAGCCTGTTCACTGTGGATGATTAAGCCTGTTCACTGCGGATGATTGATCATGCTAATAGTTAATGATTGAGCATGTCCACTGTGGATGATTGATCATGTTCATAGTTGATGATTGAGCATGTCCACTGTGGATGATTGGGCGTGTGTACTCTAGGTGATTGATCATGTTCATGGTTGATGATTGAGCCTGTTCACTGTGGATGATTAAGCCTGTTTACTGTGGATGATTGATCATGCTAATAGTTAATGATTGAGCATGTCCACTGTGGATGATTGGGCGTGTGTACTCTAGGTGATTGATCATGTTCATGGTTGATGATTGAGCCTGTTCACTGTGGATGATTAAGCCTGTTCACTGTGGATGATTGATCATGCTAATAGTTAATGATTGAGCATGTCCACTGTGGATGATTGAGCCTGTTTACTGTATGCGATTGATCATAATCATAGTTGATGATTGAACATGTTCACTGTGTATGATTGAGCATGTTCACTGTGGATGACTGAGCCTGTTTACTGTAGGTGATTGATCATGCTCATAGTTGATGATTGAGCACGTTCACTGTGGATGATTGGGCATGTGTACTCTACGTGATTGATCATGTTCATGGTTGATGATTGAGCACGTTCACTGTGGATGATTGGACCTGTTTACTGTGGATGATTGATCATGTTCATAGTTGATAATTGAGCACGTTCACTGTGGATGATTGGACCTGTTTACTGTAGGTGATTGGTCATGTTCATAGTTGATGATTGAGCACGTTCACTGCGGATGATTGGACCTGTTTACTGTAGGTGATTGATCATTTTCAGAGTTGTTGATTGAGCACGTTCACTGTGGATGATTGGACCTGTTTACTGTAGGTGATTGGTCATGTTCATAGTTGATGATTGAGCACGTTCACTGCGGATGATTGGACCTGTTTACTGTAGGTGATTGATCATTTTCAGAGTTGTTGATTGAGCACGTTCACTGTGGATGATTGGACCTGTTTACTGTAGGTGATTGATCATGTCCATAGTTGATGATTGAGCACGTTCACTGTGGATCATTGGACCTGTTTACTGTAGGTGATTGATCATGTTCATAGTTGATGATTGAGCACGTTCACTGTGGATGATTGGGCCTGTTTACTGTAGTTGATTGATCATGTTCATAGTTGATGATTGAGCACGTTCACTGTGGATGATTGGGCCTGTTTACTGTAGGTGATTGATCATATTCATGGTAGATGATTGAGCACGTTTACTGTGGATGATTGAGCCTGTTTACTGTAGGTGATTGATCATGTTCATAGTTGATGATTGAGCACGTTCACTGTGGATGATTAGACCTGTTTACTGTAGGTGATTGATCATGTTCATAGTTGATGATTGAGCACGTTCACTGTGGATGATTGGGCCTGTTTACTGTAGTTGATTGATCATGTTCATGGTTGATGATTGAGCACGTTTACTGTGGATGATTGGGCCTGTTTACTGTAGGTGATTGATCATGTTCATAGTTGATGATTGAGCACGTTCACTGTGGATGATTGGGCCTGTTTACTGTAGTTGATTGATCATGTTCATGGTTGATGATTGAGCACGTTTACTGTGGATGATTGGACCTGTTTACTGTAGGTGATTGATCATGTTCATAGTTGATGATTGAGCACGTTCACTGTGGATGATTGGGCCTGTTTACTGTAGTTGATTGATCATGTTCATGGTTGATGATTGAGCACGTTTACTGTGGATGATTGGGCCTGTTTACTGTAGGTGATTGATCATGTTCATAGTTGATGATTGAGCACGTTTACTGTGGATGATTGGGCCTGTTTACTGTAGTTGATTGATCATGTTCATAGTTGATGATTGAGTAAAATCACTGTGGATGATTGGACCTGTTTACTGTAGGTGATTGATCATGTTCATAGTTGTTGATTGAGCACGTTCACTGTGGATGATTGGACCTGTTTACTGTAGGTGATTGATCATGTTCATAGTTGATGATTGAGCACGTTCACTGTGGATGATTGGACCTGTTTACTGTAGGTGATTGATCATGTTCATAGTTGATGATTGAGCACGTTCACTGTGGATGATTGGGCATGTGTTTACTCCAGGTGATTGATCATGTTCATAGTTAATGATTGAGCACGTTCACTGTGGATGATTGGACCTGTTTACTGTAGGTGATTGATCATGTTCATAGTTGATGATTGAGCACGTTCACTGTGGATGATTGGGCCTGTTTACTGTAGGTGATTGATCATGTTCATAGTTGATGATTGAGCACGTTCACTGTGGATGATTGGGCATGTGTTTACTCCAGGTGATTGATCATGTTCATAGTTGATGATTGAGCACGTTCACTGTGGATGATTGAGCACGTTCACTGTGGATTATTGAACCTGTTTACTGTGGGTGATTGAGCACGTTCATTGTGTATAATTGAGCACGTTCACTGTGGATGATTGAGCACGTTCACTGTGAATGATTGAGCACGTTCACTGTGTATGATTGAGCACGTTCACTGTGGATGATTGAGCACGTTCACTGTGTATGATTGAGGACGTTCACTGTGTATGTTTGAGCACGGTCACTGTGTATGATTGAGCACGTTCACTGTGGATGATTGGGCCTGTTTACATTTTAAAACGATTGTTTCACCTTGTCCTTAAATACAAAGTGTATATGACTGATATCTTTTTGCAATACTATAGGTCACTACATGTACTTCAAGACATCCAACCCTTCCTCATGTGTTGAAAAGACCCGGCTGATATCGTCCGATTTTGAAGCGTATGGTGGAACACCATGTATTGAATTTTGGTACTTCATGACGAGTCCCAGGGACAAACAACGTAAGTAGTATTTCACCACATATGATACATAGCCTATTAAGCTGGATTTGATTTAAACTTTTATTTCAATAAACTGTGAAATAAGAGACAATTTACAAACATGTGTATATTAAAATAGCCCATGCCTTCTAATCACCCGCGTAATATTAACCAACCAAAATCGGTTAGTGAGGTTTCAAAGCACACCGATCAAACGGAGCTAGTGTCATTTGGGGAAACACATTGTATCTGTGCCTAGATTTTACCACTTCGAGGCGATGATTGTACCGTTGCGCTAGTGTGTCTCCTGCTGGACACATGTATTTTATAGTGATGTACGTGTTTTACAGATCATATTAGCCTGGAAGTGTTTGCATACAATGACCAATACTTACCAGAAAACAGTCAGCCATTGTTTCACACCAAGGGTGACAAGGGAAGTGTTTGGCACAAAGCGCAGATACCTATCTATGAAATGTTGTACACGTTAAAGGTAACGATAATGAATATTAATATATGATAAATGTATTCCTTGGAAACACAGAACGTAATAATGGAAATAGACTCGTGTCTAGCAATTTAATGGTATCTCTTTGTAATCTTGAAATGTAACATTGATTAAATAATATCTTACAATAACTTTCTTAAAAAACAACAAAATTTAACTACCTAATCCATTTCAAATATAAATTATTGAGGTATGTGAATTCATAGTTAGAAATTTGTTTGATCTTATTAAATTAGTTATAACTGATTAAAGGTTGCTATTCAAGTCACAAAGACCATGGACATTGCAAGTGCCGTTGGTATTGATGATGTACGTATTTATAATTGCATTCTACCGACGACCAAAATTCAACCGACGACCAAAATTCCAACGACGACCGAAATTCCAACGACGACCCAATTTCCACCAACGACCAAAATTCTACCGACGACGAGAACTCCATGGATAGTACCAGCAAAAAAAATACCAACAGTTATTGACACCAATGTAGATCAGCCTACAAGACGAAATCCGTTAATACCAGGGGAAATATCTCACGTCGCAGAACATAGTCATTCTTCTAAAAATAATGTTTCAGGACCACAAACGTCAAATGCATCAAAACAAAAGCATCGCAGACCACAGATAAAGAAGATACGTTTCCATGTCAACAACATTGAAAGGACAAAGTAGCAGTACGTTGAACATAGCAATAAGCTAGAATTGAAATGTTTAATGTATTGACTTGCCTATGAAATAAACACTTGACATATACATGTAGGTTTCGTTATGAAATGTATGGAGTACCAAACACGACTCTTAAGTGGCCTTTTTCGTTCAGACGTGATCAGATTACCTTATACTGTGGTTACTTTTAATCTGATATAATCAGTTTACATCATTCTGATGCGGTACCTTTTTATTTTGATCATATTCGTTGTCTTTCTTATGTAGACAGTTTATATTATGATATTATGATGTGGTTATGTTTCATTCTGGTGTGGTTCGATGTCATCCTGGTTTACATTATGATATATTTTCATTCGGACGTGTTCATTCTTACTTATGCTGTGGCCACACTTCATTCTGATGTTTATCTTTACATTATGGTGTTGTTGAATGTCCGCAGTGGCTACTTGTCATTCAGTAGTGTTAACTAATCATTTGGCAGTGATGACTTGTCGTTTCGCAGTGGTTACTTGTCATTCAGGAGTGATTACTAATCATTTGATAGTGATGACTTGTCGTTCCGCAGTGGCTTGTCATTTGAGAGTGGTTACTTGTCATTCGGTAGTGGTGACTTGTTCCGTAACGGTTATTTGTCATTCGACAGTGGTTGATAACATTTTTGGCAGTGGTTACTTGTCATTCGTCAGTGGTGACTTGTTCCGAAATGGTAACTTGTCATTCAACAGTGGTTAATTACATCTCGGCAGTGGTTACTTGTCATTCGGCAGTGGTGACTTGCTCCGTAATGGTAACTTGTCATTCGACAGTGGTTAATTACATTTCGGCAGTGGTTACTTGTCATTCGGCAGTGGTGACTTGTTCCGTAATGGTCACTTGTCATTAAACAGTGGTTAATTACATCTCGGCAGTGGTTACTTGTCATTCGGCAGTGGTGACTTGTTCCGTAATGTTTACTTGTCATTCGACAGTGGTTAATTACATTTCGGCAGTGGTTACTTGTCATTCAACAGTGGTTAATTACATTTTGGCAGTGGTTAATTGTCATTCGGTAGTAGTGACTTGTTCCGTAATGGTAACTTGTTATTCAATAGCGGTTAATTACATTTCGGCAGTGGTTACTTGTCATTCGGCAGTGGTAACTTGTTCCGTAATGGTTACTTGTCATTCGACAGTGGTTAACTACATTTTGGCAGTGGTTACTTGTCATTCGGCAGTGGTGACTTGTTCCGTAATGGTTACTTGTCATTCGACAGTTGTTAATTACATTTTGGGAGTGGTTACTTGTCATTCGGCAGCGGTAACCATGTTTTTTGAGGGGGTATTTTAAGTAAGAATCATATAATGCTCGCTTTACGTTGTCCGACATCACAAACAAACGTGTGTTGTAAAGTATTAAATTTTAATTTAAATTCGAATTTATGAAAAACTAGCGCGAACACCCCCTCTTTTTATTCGGTTATATTATAGTAAAATGAATGAAGCTTAACATATAAGAAATTCAAAAAATTTATACCACAGCTTTTTCGCGCAATCAGACACGAATGTTCAAATTTCGTTGTGTTTTTTAACCCGCGTTCATATCAACACCGACGTAATGATTAGATGTATTTTATCTGTACGGGAAACAAAATAATTAATGTCAAAATGTTATTATAAACAATTTTGAATTAATATAAACCATTTTATAAGGGACAATTACAAAAGGTCGTACCTCAAGGAAGCGCTGTTAACGAAAAAAATACTGAACATTATTTTATTTCACAAAGCGAAAACTGAGACTTAAAAAACAAGCGTACAGATTTTTGATAACTTACGCCAGAGGTCAAAAATCCAATAGAAATTATTTTAAATTATTTTCGCAGGCACTTGAAGAAACCGGAATGATACTATATTTTGATTGATTGATTGATTGGTTTATTGATTGATTGATTGATTGATTGATTGATTGATAAATTGATTGACTGATTGAATGAATATTTAGCGTCATTTTATGCGGTCGAGGGATAACAAACGATCAGTTTACCTAACCACTGGTTCCTGGGATCCAGGAAGGTTAACCAGTACTCGAGCATATCCCATCTCCGCAACTAACTGATAACTTTCCCATTTGGATCAGCAGTAAGAGACGAATGATAATGAGACGCAATGTTGTATATCAATCATCACGGAGACTGTGGCCGGGCGGGGATTCAAACACACGGCCCCTGAATTGATAGTCAGACACGACTGACCAATCGGACCCGTATTTTGAAAACATGTATATACGTACGCCCGTTGTCTCCCCATCATGTTTTCCTGGCTGTTGACAACTGTGTTTTAGATAACTTCAAACATTTAATCACCTGTTTATTGTTTTTATTCTTCAATTCTACTTATAATAATTCGAGTATGTTCTTCGCTTTTGTTAAAGAACCGGTTGCCATATAAACTGTTAATATAAAGTGGCATTAACCTAGAAATTACAGCGCATGGAATGAGGTCTTTGTATGCTAACACGGTTTGGAACTGAGCAAATTGTATTGGGATATGGAAGAAGAAATTTCTAATATTTATTTCAACATACAGCATGTCGTATACTGTGATTAGTTGCTTATATAACCGTCATTCTCACATATAACAAAAACGATTAATGGCGCAATCTATTTTATTTGCCAGAATAAAAGGTATTAATGGTTTTAATCAACTTTGTTTTTAACGGCAACATTAGTTTTCAAATTGAAATCAGACTTTAAAGTACATAATTCTACTTCATTGAAACTAGAGCGTCAATCAATATAAACATATTTCTTCCTATCGTTTATGCTTGTGAATTTCGAAAATATGAAAACATGATGAAAATGTTCTACAGACGGCTTGATAAGATTGTTGACAATTTAGATACTGTTCATTTAACTCTATAACGGAAAATTATACCGAGACATGATGAATGAAAACACTCCCATCCACATGTAAATCTCTAATGTCGTGTTCATATTGGAAGGAAGGGTTAGCTAAATGAAAGGCATCATAGCCTAATTCGCCCATTTGCGTGTAAATTCCATCGGTTCTTTATAAATGTCAAAGAAATATCGAAGTTATTTTCAAAAATAATCATAGTAACAAAACTGGCGTGATGCCATTCGTGTTGTAAACTTATGAATATTTTTCAAAGTTTAAAAGACAGTTTCATTGAGTAATACGGTGATATCAATAATGTAATTATATGTTCATTACTGACAGTTAATTGACACGTGACCGTGAATAAATTAAATTTAACATTACCGTTAGATAAAATAAAAGTTTAAAAACAGCATCTGGAAAATAACATTATAATAAATATATGTGCTTATCACCGACCATATGTTGTTTCATTGCTTCCTTCTAAACGTCATACTAGATATCGTGTTACAAGATACCGTGTATCTTGTTACAATCTGTCATATAACAGGCGATAAAACAAAAGCGTATCCGAAATATCAGTTATATAATAAAGTGAAACAACAGAAAATGTGAATAAAATGTATATAAAAATTAACTATTAATTATTGATTATTCATTGTCAATTATGTGTTGTTTTTTTTCATTTATTACGTTCTCATTCCCATTGTCTTTATCGTTGATATCATTTTCCCCGTTACGGATTATATTCTCTCAAATTGTAATACATCTAATCACGAACCTCCACTTTCTCCAGTATATCATTGTTGTTTTACATTTTATATTTCTGTACATCTTGAGACTGAAATCGGATACCGCTGCTGTCTTGTTTCGAGATCAGTGTTATCGGACAACGCCCGTATCACTGCAATTACGCATTTCGCCCTGTAAATTTACAAGTATCTTTCATGGGTTTTAGTACCTGATGGAAACTCCTTGAATTGCATATCTGGCGAGGATTGCAACGTACGTGTACGCATTTGTCCTACTTTTCTTGCGCTATTCAAAAATCCTCGCGCTTTGACACCGGAATAAAAATCTTAAAAATCATACAGTTTACAAGAAAATGTGTCTATGGGTTTTTTGGTGTGGATAGAAAATCCCGTCCCACAATATAATTGTTTTAGCAGTAACGAGGGAGAGCCATGTAACCACCAAAACACTTATCCCTTGGGGCGGAATTTTCCCCGTAAGTTTTTATTGGACTTAATGTATTTAGGGGGCATGTTCATCAATGAAGTTGATTGTGAATTTGAGGGATTGCGATCATTTTATAGTTTCATGCGGCACCGAATCGACATGATCTGATATTACGGTCTGGTGTGGAAAAGTGTCCGCTACAGATAATGTTTTGCAAATCACTTTCTTAATATTTCATGAGATTCACAAAAGAAAGACGAACGCCGTCACTGCATTGAGATAAACCTATCGGTCCTATTAAATGGAGCGCACAGGCACTGGTCAAAAACTATTTTTATGATACATGTGAGCACGATTGAGACATAATATTATAATACCGATGTGTAAATAAAAGTTACAATACAGTTAAAACTAAATGTTACGGTACGTTTACCGAGTTAGAAACATTTAACTGACCTCCTGTTCTCCTGTTGATGAGAAAGTAGTACGTAGGGTTATAGGCCTGATATCGGTCTCGTACATCGGCATTTCGGTGTAAGAAATACCTACCCACGGGCTTCATGAAACACCACGACCACGACATGCTCTCAGTGGCTCATGTCGCCCACAGGTAGGTCTTTCCTGCACAGAAAGGCCTTGTACTAGGTCGTCATCATACACAGAAATACCAAACACTATTTATCCAAATTATAGATATTCATCCATATATAGAGTATTTAGTTTATTCAAGGCGCTAGTTGCAACACATAAGCACCTTCGACCTGTATTCGTTAACGTTTATCGTTCATTTTATCATCTTTAACGTTTTATAATAAACGTGTGGTTTTCCTTAAAAAATTAATAATGTCATTATATGAGATGGTTCTGTAGATACTTTGATCATTCGGAACGCTCCTTCGTTGTTAAGCCCTCATAAACATACTAAAAAAACAGTCTGCTTTTTCTTCTTTTTGGTTGTGATTTTGTGCCTCCAGGGGATCTTTTTATTAGGTAATATTGACTATGACTCCAGCAGTCTTACGTACTTTGTAACGGCCGTCACCCCGTACTTTGTAACGGCCGTCACCCCGTACTTTGTAACGGCCGTCACTCCGTCCTTTGTTACGACCATAACCCCGTACTTTGTAACGGGCATCACCCCGTACTTTGTAACTGCCGTCACTCCGTACTTTATTACGGCTACCCGTATTTTGTTACGGCCGTCACCCCGTACTTTGTTACAGCTGTCACTCCGTACTTTGACGAGAATTGGTCATAGGAGATTGAGTTGGGGTTTCATTACCCATCAAAATCATACTTGATAAAATCAACTCTGCTATTTTCTTATTCAGTTTGCTTGTTTAACGTCCATGATTCCTTTTATCAGATACTATTAAATATATAAAATAAAACAAGTTTGCAAAAGTCACATCATGTAGCGTCGTCTATTAGGACGATTTTCTCAGATAATCTGTTGCCGTCCAAACTGTTGCCAGTTTCAATTTAGATATCAACAATGTTCATATACGCCGACGTAAATATGATAACGGTTTTGAAAGACAATAAAGCGTCTTGGCATATGGAATATACAATATTTATTCTACATAAAAACCAATGCATGATGCGAATACTCAATGTTTTACTTTCTATTATCTATGAAAACTTGTTTGAGAATTCACGGAATTTCAATTAACATGCACTCTTATAAAGTACAAATTTAATTTGCCAGAATATAAAAATAACGTTTTAATCAACTTTACTTTGAATGGCAACAGTTAAAAAGTAGCATGTGTAATCATAATCAAAGTTGGTTTTATAGTAGACGAAACTGGGGCATGATGAAACCACATTTTTATGCTTTATGTTATTTTTATTTCTGTCAAATGCAATTATAATGGAGGACTTCACAAAATACAGAGCAGTAATTGACAGTACGACAGGACGGAGGTAATGTTACGAGAGAGACTGTGGGCTGAATCTAAAGTCTGCTTACACCAAACCCTTTCACAAATAACATTTTTCTTTTAAATTGTTATATATACATAAGAAATATCCCGCCTCAAACTTTACATGAGTCGTGTAAAAGTGGGCATACATGTTACGAGGGTAATTGTTTAAAAGTGCTGGCCCTACAAATATAGATAAAATAAATGTTCGAAAAGAATACCTAGAAAATATAAATATAATATACTCTGATAATGCTTTCTCCGCCATCTCCTTCTCAATATTAGATAACACAATCTTTAAACCTATGTCCAAATACATTTGTAACAGACAGACAATAAAATGAATCAGAAACATCCGATACTTATAATGAAGGAACTATAAAACTACATGATACAACGTGAGATATCGAATTATCTCATTGGGGTCGGTGTAAAGTTGGTCAAACATAAAACATAATAAGATGTTACTAATGGTGTAGATATCCCCTCAAATTTAATGATGTATAATAATATTGATAAAATACAGAAAATATTCCATGTCTGCCATCAGTCGACTTTATGGCTGTTTTCTTTATCGCACAAATTCTCGTTCATAATTACATTTCCCTGGCAACATTAAGTATAATGCGTCATCAAGAAATAAATATGTGACATTATAATGGTGTGATTTTGTACATGTGTAGTGACGAACACTATAATGATGTGATTTCGTACACGCACAGTGACGAACATTATAATGATATGATATTGTACACGTGTAGTGACGAACATTATAATGATGTGATATTGTACAAGTGTGTTGACGAACATTATAATGATGTGATAGTGTACACGTGTAGTGACGAACATTAAAATGATGTGATTTTGTACACGTACAGTGGCGAACATTATAATGATGTGATTTCGTACACGTGTAGTGATGAACATTATAATGATGTGATATTGTACACGTGTAGTGACGAACATTATAATGATGTGATTTTGTACACGTGTAGTGGCGAACATTAAAATAATGTGATTTTGTACACGTGTAGTGGCGAACATTAAAATGATGTGATTTTGTACACGTGTAGCGGCGAAAATTATAATGCTGTGATTTTGTACACGGGTAGTGGCGAACATTAAAATGATGTGATTTTGTACATGTGTAGTGGCGAACATTAAAATGATGTGATTTTGTACACGTGTAGTGGCGAAAATTATAATGCTGTGATTTTGTACACGGGTAGTGGCGAACATTATACTGATGTGATTTCGTACACGTGTATTGGCGAACATAACAATGATGTGGTTTCGTACACGTACAGTGACGAACATTACACTGACGTGATATTGTACACTTGTAGTGGCTTACATTATACTGATGTGATTTCCTACACGTGTAGTGGTGAACATTATAATGATGTTATTTTATACACGTGTAGTGGCGAACATTACAATGATGTGATTTTGTACACGTGGATTGACGGATATTATACAGATGTGATTTCGTACACGTTTAGTGATGAACATTACAATGATGTGATTTTGTACATGAGAAGTGACGAACATTATGATGATGTGATATTGTAGACGTACAGTGACGAACATTACAATCATGTGACGAACAAAGACGTACAGTGACGAACATTACAATGATGTGATTTTGTACAGGTGTAGTGTTGAACATTATAATGATGTGATTTTGTACACCTGCAGTGAGTGACTAACATCACAATGATGTGTTTTTGTACACGTACAGTGACGAACATTACAATCATGTGACGAACATAACAATGATATGATTTTGTACACGTGTAGTGGTGAACATTATAATGATGTGATTTTGTACACGTGCAGTGACGAACATTATAATGATGTGATATTGTACACATACAGTGACGAACATAACAATAATGTGATTTTGTAAACGTGTAGTGAAGAACATTATAATGATGTGATTTTGTATACGTTTAGCGACGAACAAAGTAAATAGAAAGTTGCATTGAGAACACTGCAGTTGGTTTAAAGAGACATTTACTTAGACAATATCTCGTACAGTAAATCAAACCAATATTTTTTAAGGTTATGCATCAAGTATTATTGACTACATGTATATCAAAATGCATTTATATATTAAATAGCACGATTACACGGGTCCATTTGCTTGGAATGTTTGCTATCCTGGTGCTCAGTTAAGTAACTTTTATTTTATTTATTTTAACAAATACATTAAAATTATGGTTAATTATTTTCTCCGATATATTTTAAATAAAACATTCTTAACAAAAACACATTTCGCTGCTTTTCTCAGTAATACGGATATATCTTCTTGAGAAATAAAGCATGTAATGCTAAATGTAATATTTGTTCATAACAGTTCAAGACAAACATTGTTGACAAAAGGAAGATGACCGATTTTTTTTAATTTAAAAAAATACAACAGTTTTGAAACATTAACATTATTTGCGTTGTTATTCATTTTTTTAAGATAAGCATTTGTTTACAAATGTGCCTCAACGAACCATCACTTATTTACAGCCTGATCAACAAAAACCGCCTGATTTATCATGCATTACCGGCACGTGTAACAAACCACAATAATACAAGTGTTTACTACTCTCATCACTATACATCTTATTACAGAAAACGCCAAACGTTAAAGTGCTACATTGATAAATTTTATAGCGTTGCACTTAGTGATATCGTAAATACCAGGTAGATAGCATAGTATTCTGCCTGATAAGAGTTAGAGAACTGTGATAAAGAAAGTAAAATACAAATTGATATAAACTGTGTTAGTAGTGATCGTAAATAAGGTACACGAACGTTGGACGAAACCATACATGATTCTTTTCTTAGATCTACAATTATAATAATATTATTTTCTATAAACTGTGTTTACTTAATCAACAATGTTATAACTACAACGAGATTGATAGAGAATACCATGTTGGTGTCTGATAGTATCAACTTTATCAGGTGATGCTAAGAAAAAAACAGGATCTGGTTCTGCCGAGTCCTTTTCTTTTCCTCGTGCCGAACCTGATGAAGTTGGTTATATTAGACACTAACATGACATTATCTTTATCATGTCAATGTTTCTAATTGGACATTTTTATGAAAATCTTTGTTACAGTCTGTAGAGATTCCACATGAATGATAAAACACATGGAGCTTCAAGGCGACTAATTAAATATTAATAACGAATCCACTATAGAAGCACGGATACTCCTCGGCGTGAGTGTACTGCAAACCCGGAATCTTACTCATGAAAATCACACAAGTAAACAAAAACAAAAAAAACACACTTTCCGGTAATGATTTTGACAGTATTTCCAGGAGATAACTGAGAGGTCGATTCTTCTGTATGTTTGATAGTTCACGAGTGTCGTTATCATATACATTGTTCTTAAATCTGCTGTGTTTGGTTACTGTGTCCAATAAATGACAATTTTAACATTTTGCATCTTGTTTTGCAATTAGTTTTATTGAAGATGTATCTGAGACGAATAAACATCTGAGTAGAACAACTGCTTTACGTAAATCATATATAGTGAGATCTAGCTGGACTAGGCCTAGTTAAGGAATTGAATAAAAAATTATATATGTGTAAATTAAATTATCACATACCTCTCACCGCTATGGTCGTAGGTTCGAGTCCCGCTCGCTCCAAAAACTTTATGTGAGAAAGTTTCCAGTTACTTGCGGAAGGACGGTGGTTCTACTCAGTCTGACTCAGTCTGAGGTCTTCCTCCACCAGTAAAACTGGATATGCCATATATAACCTGAAATGTGTTGAAAATGGCGTTAAACCCCATTAAAAAAAAAAAAAAAAAAGATTAAATTAAACACTAATGAAATTATGCTGTAAATTAGAAACAAGTCAATATAAGTGGAAATACCGTTCTGGGAATGATTGACATTTACTTTGATGTTTATCTTCATAGGTCTAATGAAAAACATAAAACTAACTAATACAGTTTTATCGCTAGAATAAAAGCATATTAAACATAATTACGTCCAGTTCAAATAATTCAATAATGCAAAGAAATCTTCGTGTCCGTTGCTTTATACCCGTTATAAGAAAGAACTATATGGAATGGATTTAATACCACTTTCAACAAATAGCAGATCAAATGTGTTGTATCTAATTTCACTTGTAGAGTTAGACCCCACAATGAATGTGAATAGAATGTTCATCATTTCGCAAATAACAGGCGAACTTTCCAACATAAGGTTTGTGGACCGACTTTGACTCGAATCCACGACCTCCGCGGCGAGAAGTAAGTAGTGGTCGTAAGGCGGAAGTCCAAAGACCACTCGGCCTTCGAAGAGCCTAAAATATAATATAAACTATCTGGCGGAGGTTTTGATTATTTTGTTGAGGATATTGAACCGAAATTCATTTAAATCACAAATCTGATAAGCTTTATCAACAAAGCATTATAACAGTGACGTCAACAAGCTATGTCTAGCAATCGCTCGTATAACTATAGATAACAATGCTTTCAAACGTGTCGATGATGATGAAGATGTGTTTTCAATGCGTACAGATCAGGAAACACCCTCGTCTGTCTGGACTTTCTCGCCCAACCACACCACATTATCTTGTGGAATTAATGATAACATACTAACTGACATGATATAAACTATTAATACAGTAGAAGTCATGCAATTGGTAAGTCAGGTATTCTTTAGTGGAAACCATAAAGTAGCTTGCCTAATCATTTCAACCACACAGGGAGTCACAATTTTGACTATTTCAAAGTATGTCACTGAGTAGTATGACTGACAGATGAGACACATAATGTATGGCACTGAGTAGTATGACTGACAGATGAGACACATAATGTATGGCACTGAGTAGTATGACTGACAGATGAGACACATAATGTATGGCACTGAGTAGTATGACTGACAGATGAGACACATAATGTATGGCACTGAGTAGTATGACTGACAGAGGAGAAACATAATGTATGTCACTGAGTAGTATGACTGACAGATGAGGCACATAATGTATGGCACTGAGTAGTATGACTGACAGAGAAGACACACAATGTATGGTACTGAGTAGTATGACTGACAGAGGAGACACATAATGTATGGCACTGAGTAGTATGACTGACAGAGGAGATACATAATGTATGGCACTGAGTAGTATGACTGACAGAGGAGACACATAATGTATGGCACTGAGTAGTATGACTGACAGAGGAGACACATAATGTATGGCATTGAGTAGTATGATTGACAGATGAGACAAATAATGTATGGCACTGAGTATTATGACTGACAGAGAAGACACATAATGTATGACACTGAGAAGTATGACTGACAGAAGAGACACATAATGTATGGCACTGAGTAGTATGACTGACAGATGTCACATATAATGTATGGCACTGAGTAGTATGACTGACAGAGGAGATACATAATGTATGGCACTGAGTAGTATGACTGACAGAGGAGTCACATAATCTATGGCACTGAGTAGTATGACTGACAGATGAGACACATAATGTATGGCACTGAGTAGTATGACAGACAGAGGAGACACATAATGTATGGCACTGAGTAGTATGACTGACGGAGAAGACACATAATGTATGGCACTGAGTAGTATGACTGACAAAAGAGACACATAATGTATGACACTGAGTAGTATGACTGCTAGAAGAGACACATAATGTATGACACTGAGTAGTATGACTGACAGAAGAGACACAAAATGAATGGCACTGAGTAGTATGAATGACGGAGGAGACACATCATGTATGGCACTGAGTCGTATGACTGACAGGGGAGACACATAATGTATGGCACTGAGTAGTATGACTGATAGAGGAGACGCGTAATGTGTGTCACTGAGTAGTATCACTGACAGAGTAGACACGTAATGTATGGCACTGAGTATTATGACTGACAGAGGAGACACATAATGTATGTCACTGAGTAGTATGACTGACAGTAGAGACACATAATGTATGGCACTGAGTAGTATGACTGACAGAAGAGATACATAATGTATGGCACTGAGTAGTATGACTGACAGAGGAGACACATAATGTATGGCACTGAGTAGTATGACTGACAGAGGAGGCACATAATGTATGGCATTGAGTAGTATGACTGATAGATGAGGCACATAATGTATGGCACTGAGTAGTATGACTGACAGAGAAGACACACAATGTATGGTACTGAGTAGTATGACTGACAGAGGAGACACATAATGTATGGCACTGAGTAGTATGACTGACAGAGGAGATACATAATGTATGGCACTGAGTAGTATGACTGACAGAGGAGACACATAATGTATGGCACTGAGTAGTATGACTGACAGAGGAGACACATAATGTATGGCATTGAGTAGTATGATTGACAGATGAGACAAATAATGTATGGCACTGAGTAGTATGACTGACAGAGAAGACACATAATGTATGACACTGAGAAGTATGACTGACAGAAGAGACACATAATGTATGGCACTGAGTAGTATGACTGACAGATGTCACACATAATGTATGGCACTGAGTAGTATGACTGACAGAGGAGATACATAATGTATGGCACTGAGTAGTATGACTGACAGAGGAGTCACATAATCTATGGCACTGAGTAGTATGACTGACAGATGAGACACATAATGTATGGCACTGAGTAGTATGACAGACAGAGGAGACACATAATGTATGGCACTGAGTAGTATGACTGACGGAGAAGACACATAATGTATGGCACTGAGTACTATGACTGACAGAAGAGACACATAATGTATGGCACTGAGTAGTATGACTGATAGAAGAGACACATAATGTATGACACTGAGTAGTATGACTGACAGAAGAGACACAAAATGAATGGCACTGAGTAGTATGAATGACGGAGGAGACACATCATGTATGGCACTGAGTCGTATGACTGACAGGGGAGACACATAATGTATGGCACTGAGTAGTATGACTGATAGAGGAGACGCGTAATGTGTGTCACTGAGTAGTATCACTGACAGAGTAGACACGTAATGTATGGCACTGAGTATTATGACTGACAGAGGAGACACATAATGTATGGCACTGAGTAGTATGACTGACAGTAGAGACACATAATGTATGGCACTGAGTAGTATGACTGACAGAGGAGACACATAATGTATGGCACTGAGTAGTATGACTGACAGAGTAGACGCATAATGTGTGTCACTGGGTAGTATGACTGACAGAGGAGACACGTAATGTATGGCACTGGGTATTATGACTGACAGAGGAGATATATAATGTAAGGCATTGAGTAGTAAGACTGAGAGAGGACATAATGCATGGCACTGAGTAGTATGACTGGCAGAGGAGACACATAATGTATGGCACTGAGTTGTATGACTGGCAGTGGAGACACATAATGTATGGCACTGAGTAGTATGACTGACAGAGGAGACACATGATGTATGGCACTGAGTAGTATGACTGACAGAGGAGACGCGTAATGTGTGTCACTGAGTAGTATGACTGACAGAGTACACACGTAATGTATGGCACTGAGTAGTATGACTGACAGTGGAGACACATAATGTATGGCACTGAGTATTATGACTGACAGAGGAGACACATAATGTATGGCACTGAGTAGTTTGACTGACAGAAGAGACACATAATGTATGGCACTGAGTAGTATGAATGACAGGAGAGACAAATAATGTATGGCACTGAGTAGTATGAATGACAGAGGAGACACATAATGTATGGCACTGAGAAGTATGACTGACAAAGGAGACACATAATACTTTCTGAAATACCAGAAAAATGCAGGAAATGCACGCCACGAGCTAAATATCTTTTCATGGCAGCATGCCCACAGGCGCCCCGAAGTTGTAATTGTGCCTCCTGTAAAATCAAACAGGACAATATAATAGAATAACTACTTCAGCATGTCAGATACCTCAGCATAATAATATCGCTTTTCATACAAACACAACATGTATACTTCTACATCACAGGATTGCAAGAAAGATTGTGATTCTGTCGTTGCTTTAAGTTGACATATTTTTCAAGTGTGTTAGTTGAATATCGGTAACAGTTTCAATAAAAAAATATAAATGTATTATTATTTTGTATTTTTCTTAGCATTGACTGCGGTTTGAACATCCTGAGTGACAGCCAAAGGCGTACACCATTTAGACCGCTTTGGAGCCTTATAATAGTGTAAGAGTTAACATATTACTTTTTGGCAATTGTAATCTTTCTTTACAGAAAAATAATGCAATCTGTTCATAACTACATTATTAAGAACAATCGATTATCTTAAGGCGGTCTCTTGTAGTCTTTTTTTGTTTTATATATACATGTACTAATGTGGAACCAATAAATAATTTCCCGCAATCTATGGACTTTTCTCTGACATCAGCAGTAAAAGCCCGACAATCTCTCTCTACAATTTAGAATTAATATAATAAATACAAACCTTTGTTATCCTAACTTTCTACACAATTTATTAACGTAAATTAGGTACTGAAACATTACCAGTTACATTAGACGTTTATCTGCCATCATTGTATCTGTTTAAGCATGGAGCGGATTTACATAAGCATGCTTTCAATCCAATCCATTTTCTACCTGTGTATCATTCTTACAGCTTATAAAATGTTACTAGTTATTGTATTGCAACATATAGATATTGAAATAAAATATGTTTAATCTAAGAGTTTTATTAGGTCTTGAAAGAGGCGTCATTCTAATTGACAGGAACTAGAATTAATTCAAACGTTTGATATACGTTTTATGTTATGCAAATCGTTGTAACCGACTAAAAGTGTTTGCTGATAAATATAAATACCTCGAAATGTGTATGTTGTATCTATACGTTTCGGCGGTTTGCTAGTACTGCGAATAGCCTTATTTTGATTTGTGGTCAACGTGGTTGTCTAATTTTGAAATCCTCATTGATTTGGGGTCAACCCATCCAGTGGGATGAGGTTGTCGTACAATTGCTACAATTACCGGTCGTGGAGGATTTTGCGCCTTTCACTGTCTTCTCTCTATCTTTCTTATGTCTTATAACATATCTTTCTTTTCTTGTGTTTGAATAAACCGGGTTGAGCCCATATTTAATATGGATGTCATACTTGATAACTGGTTTTTAAAGCACTATTAGTACTCCGTTCTGGTTTCAGATTTGTCTGCTTAAACTTTCGTTCTTCATCCTAAAGGTTTCCCCTATTAGTCTGTTTCTCTAAATTTCTTATATTTAATTCTGGAGTGTGCTTACTTATGTTCTATATACTTGCTCCGCTACAAAACCATCCACAAATCTTACCTGTTTAATGTTCAGGGTTATCAGGTAAGGTGGACCATCATATACTTTCTCATATAACTTCATACAGTCTCTCCTCATGTTCCCCCTCCCCACCCCCAATAATTGAAACGCTCCTACACCCATGAATATATTATCACAATGGAAACAAAAACAATGATTGTTGTAATAAACAAGCACTGTTGCTAGGGTAGATCGCTCTGTAGTAACGTTAAATGTCGCACCGACACTAAATGTCGCAACGCTGACACTAACGCTACTAAAGGACTCATACCACTATTATCTCCTTTGAGTACTCCGTACCTATAGAAGAAGGAGGTACATGTTGAACTTAAGCTTTAGTTCTCTTTTTCTTCTTTTTTGTGGCTTGTATTGCAGTGAATTATTTTTTCCTACCATGTGTTAAATGCTCAGTATTTAAAAAATCACCACTAAAAATTTGATGCTGATACCAGATTTCTAGACAATTCTGTGTCCCTTGAGAATTGTTGGCTGGAACCGCATCGCGGACGAATAGTTGACATATTATTTTTTTCCGCAAAATGATAGGTTTCACAAAAACAACATTGAATTAAAAAAACAACGGTCATGGGTAAGCTGTATTTCTTTTATAGGTACAGATCTTGAACCAGTGAAGAAATTGAGCCCAGACACATGCTGCAAATTTTGTCATTGTTTTTTTTCGCTGTGATTTGTATATACATTTTATAACTGAGCCCTATGTGAAATGTAATAGTGGTGCGAGACGTAAATGTCGCAAACTCATCTGCCGCCAAATGTCGCACGTTTAACACGCTATGGCATAGCACCACGTTTGGAATAGGAAGCGCTTCCGTGGGGTAGCCGCATAATGGCGTTAATAATTAATTCAAAACTGAATAACAACCCTCAAATAGTCGGATGGAAGTAGTATATCATGTAATTGAAATACCGCTGAATGACACAATGCCTCAACTTATGTAGCGCACGATATACGAGGCACCTACTAAGCAAATTTTGGCGTTTAGCAGCCTTATAACCTCAACTTGTATTTTTTAACGATATAAATTGGTGTACATATTGATATATAAAAGAAGTATAAAACACATAAAGTTGTCCCAAAATTGCTTCCGAAGTAATAAATGGATCTGTAAATTACGTGTTTTCATTCAGAAAGTGGTTCATTCTGTCACTTTTCTCAAATGTTTGAGGAAACGGTCATGTTCCTATTCAAAAGAACTTGCTCGCTTGAAATTTAAATAATTATAATGCCGATCGTATCGGCTATAAAACGAATTAATAATACGAAAATAACCATACTGCCGAACTTCTGCACAAAAATAACAGGAAGTACCGGTTTATCGTGCGTAGTTATCACCGTAAATGTGGCGTAGTAACCGTTTATGTAACGTATACGTTGGACGGGGTGAAATTGAAGTTTAAACAAATATTGACCGATTTGTAAAGGATAATGTACAATATGATAATGAATTTATACTATTTTAAAAGTTTTAGTGCCGATGCAAATCTTAATTCAAGATGTCTATGAAACTGGGGCAATATCGTAAAATTCTATAAGAATATAATGGCAATTTGAATCTCAAAATGATCTAAAGACGAATGGGGAATTCGTACACAGAACAGAGAAAGCATATACTTTATATTTGTATTTCTCTTGTACCAGAAAAGTCGTACACAGAACAGAGAAAGCATATACTTTATATTTGTATTTCTCTTGAACCAGAAAAGTCGTACACAGAACAGAGAAAGCATATACTTTATATTTGTATTTCTCGTGTACCAGAAAAGTCCTACACAGAACAGAGAAAGCATATACTTTATATTTGTATTTCTCGTGTACCAGAAAAGTCGTACACAGAACAGAGAAAGCATATACTTTATATTTTTATTTCTCTTGTACCAGAAAAGTCGTACACAGAACAGAGACAGCATATACTTTATATTTGTATTTCTCTTGTACCAGAAAAGTCGTACACAGAAGAGAGAAAGCATATACTTTATATTTGTATTTCTCTTGTACCAGAAAAGTCGTACACAGAACAGAGACAGTATATACTTTATATTTGTATTTCTCTTGTACCAGAAAAGTCGTACACAGAACAGAGACAGCATATACTTTATATTTGTATTTCTCGTGTACCAGAAAAGTCGTACACAGAACAGAGAAAGCATATACTTTATATTTGTATTTCTCTTGTACCAGAAAAGTCGTACACAGAACAGAGACAGCATATACTTTATATTTGTATTTCTCTTGTACCAGAAAAGTCGTACACAGAACAGAGACAGCATATACTTTATATTTGTATTTCTCTTGTACCAGAAAAGTCGTACACAGAACAGAGAAAGCATATACTTTATATTTGTATTTCTCTTGTACCAGAAAAGTCGTACACAGAACAGAGACAGCATATACTTTATATTTGTATTTCTCTTGTACCAGAAAAGTCGTACACAGAACAGAGACAGCATATACTTTATATTTGTATTTCTCTTGTACCAGAAAAGTCGTACACAGAACAGAGACAGCATATACTTTATATTTGTATTTCTCTTGTACCAGAAAAGTCGTACACAGAACAGAGACAGCATATACTTTATATTTGTATTTCTCTTGTACCAGAAAAGTCGTACACAGAACAGAGACAGCATATACTTTATATTTGTATTTCTCTTGTACCAGAAAAGTCGTACACAGAACAGAGACAGCATATACTTTATATTTGTATTTCTCTTGTACCAGAAAAGTCGTACACAGAACAGAGACAGCATATACTTTATATTTGTATTTCTCTTGTACCAGAAAAGTCGTACACAGAACAGAGAAAGCATATACTTTATGTTTGTATTTCTCGTGTACCAGAAAAACTCAACGACAAGCACTGTCTTCCTGGCAATTCAATCCTCCAAATACACGTCGATATAGGGAAACACTTCCAGTACAAGCGGATGTAATTACATAATGAAACTGTACTTGCTTCCGGCAAAGCACACATTAGTTGAGAATGATGCGTTAAAACAATTGACAAAACATGTAGTTCTGTGCCAAATGGACATTTCTGTGTATATGATTAATGTATAGTTACAAAGTTCAGCCAAGATATTGAAGTGAAATTGCAAGGCAAAAAACACTAAGAATGAATACAGTATCAAATACCATTTTAACATGTTTTAAACAGTTATTGCTCTTAAGCGTTACACAAATAAATCAAAATGTTGTTTTCGATTCATTCTTATTTTTTTTCTCTGAATGGATTATTAGCTATAAAAAGGAGTGGCGAACAATAAATCATAGAAATTCAATAAATTAACTGTTTATATATGATCTGCAAACAAACGCAGCGCAACATTCTAAATATTTTACAACTGTTGTGTATTTCAAACAAACACAGGTTGATTCAAATTGATCGGCTTGCCAGGGTGAAATAGCACTAGGGTTTATATATAGTAGTTCTCCACATTATCTGCATTCTTCTGTAATGTTGCCACGTACAAACTAGTAAATTGTAATTCGTACGTGAGCACTTGATAAACCTATCCTGTGTAGACATGTAGGCAAGAGGTATTAGTTCACTTTTTATTGATAACATTCGGTAACAATATCCGGACATTTCTTATAGAAGAAACTTGAGCAAGACACATTCTGCTACCCGGTATTCTACACTAAGTCAAGTCGCACAGTTTAAATCATCCACTTTAGGCATTTTGACACTAAAAATGCCTTATACTGGTCATTCTGAAGATGAAGAAAAGAAATAATAGCACAGAAAAGCAAACTCTTCATATTTCACAAATATGAAATAAACACATATTCCAACCCAGAAAAATAAACAAATATTCTAACCCAGAAAAATAAACACATATTCTAACCCAGAAAAATAAAAACATATTCTAATCCAGAAAAATAAACACGTATTAATTCCAGAAAAATAAACACGTATTCTAACCAAGAAAAATAAACACATATTCTAGCCCAGAAAAACAAACAGTCTAGCCCAGAAAAATAAACACATAGTCTAGCCCAGAAAAATAAACACATATTCTAGCCCAGAAAAATAAACAGTGTAGTCCAGAATAATAAACACATAGTCTAACCCAGAAAAATAAACACATGTTCTAGTCCAGAAAAATAAACACATATTCTAGTCCTGAAAAATAAACACATATTCTAGTCCTGAAAAATAAACACATATTCTAGTCCTGAAAAATAAACACATAGTCTAACCCAGAAAAATAAACACATATTCTAGCCCAGAAAAAAAACCACATATTCTAGTCCTGAAAAATAAACACTTATTCTAGTCCTGAAAAATAAACACACATTCTAGCCCAGAAAAATAAACACTTATTCTAGTCCTGAAAAATAAACACATATTCTAACCCAGAAAAATAAACACATGTTCTAGCCCAGAAAAATAAACACTTATTCTAGTCGAGAAAAATAAACACATATTCTAGTCCAGAAAAATAAACACATAATCTATCCCAGAAAAATAAACACATGTTCCAGTCCAAAAAAATAAACAGTCTAGCCCAGAAAAATAAACACATAGTCTAGCCCAG